>OY734946.1:1205000-2407500 GCA_963457585.1 Spergularia bocconei | reverse complement strand
TGTGAGATCCCATGCATCCACTTATAATTCTTTTGGGCTTGAGCTTACATTTCTGGCTTAGGGAAACGGAAGACATTTTTAAGTATGCTATGTAGGAAGGAGAGAGATATGTGACGAGTCTTTTGGGGTGGGGGGTATGAACCTCTAAGAGGGCACCTTTAGAGGACTATGGTTTTGTGATTGGTGGCTCAGCAGGTGAATTCACTTCATCAATGTCAATTATCCCCCAAGAAGGGGATGCCCTGACCATAAACGTCTGCCTTACAAGAGTCGTAACAATATCAAAGTTATTTCCAAAAGATCTACGATAATACTGTCGCAACTAAAATGTATGGTGATTTAAAATTGTATGTTAATTAAGGTCTGTGAGCAAGATTTTGGGTAAGAAGTACTGAATGATGGCTTATTCTATTGGACAATGAAGTAATGTTTTGTAGCATTGACCTTCACTCCTTTGTATTGGTTGAACAGTATACTAACAGATAACAGCTACCTATAGATTTGAACACTATACTCACAGCTACCTCAATTTGTGCAGAGACCTTCCCTTCAAAGGTGCCCAAACCTGTCTTCTGATGATGCGAAAGATTGTGGAGAACATCCAAGGGTCGAGGTTCGTGACTTACTACCATTATTGATAGAGACTCTTCTGGTTGTTTTTAGACTTACTATTCTAGATTGTCCTTCGTATTAGTTTCCAAATGAACTATTGTAGAGTTGATGCTATACTAATATCTACATTATTTTACGCAGGAACCTTTCCTTCACAGGTGCCCGCGATATTTAATATCTAATGATGCTAAAGATTGTGGATCACGTCCAAGGGTCAAGGTTAGTGATTTACTAGGAGATGTGATGGAGACTTGTTGTTGTGCTTTGTTTGGTTCATTGTATTTCTCTTAATTAGAACCTTATGGCCGTTTCACTTTATTTTCTCTGCTGTTCTGGTTTCCTAGCTAAACGCATTCTTAATAAAATGAATGCCCTTGCGGAAAGGCTAAAACATATGGCCTCTGTACAAATGCAAAAATTGTTTCTTTTGGTCGTATTTCTTTCCGTTTCTGATTAATCCTTGCAGTTACACTATCTGGTAACTGGTAAAGAATAGCACTAGTACTCTGTTTGAATCAGTTATTTTTCTTTAGGAAATTAGAAACAGACTTTTGACTTGTAACTTTTGCAGAGTACTTTTAAGAAGTATCATGCTGTTGCCCATTTTAATATTGTGACGATTGCAAATTATACCTTTAGAGGGTTTATGACACCGGATGTTGCTGAAGAAATACATATGGGGAAGTTAACGAGTGAGGTAACTTCTCGCGGGCCAACTGGAAACCAGATGATTCAGTTTGTTGATGTATTAATCAGAATTGACCCGAGTATGTTGCAGGACATAAGGAAGGCTGGAAAATCTTGCGAGATCACTGATGGGAGTGGCTGTACTGATGCCTGTATTGTGAATCAACTGCTGAAAAAAGTGATGGAGAAGCTAGGGTTAGAGGGAGATCTTTTTAGGAAGGTGTGCTGCTAGTTGTTAACTTTGTTTTAAGCAACTGAGCTATTTGAGTTGGCTATTTAAGTGAAACTTATAGTCCTGTTTTGAACTTGATGCAAAATACAGGGTTTTGGTGTGTATGATCCGAGCGGCAAACCAGTCAAGTTAGAGCGTAAGCGTAAGATTATTCCTTACACAAAGACCCACAAGGTCAGAATGAGCGAGGAGCCAGCTAAAAAGAGTGGCTTTGGGGTGCATGATTGGAGCGACAAACCGATCATGTTAGAGCGTAAGGTAGAGCGTAAGCGTAAGATTATTCCTTATCCAAAAACCCACAAGGCCAGAATGAGCGAGGATCCAGCTGAAGCGAGACGTAGGACTCTTAGGACAATGACCATGATTAAAGGCTCAAGGACTTGAATGAATTTAAGTAGTTAACTTAAGAATTCCTTGATCTTAGTAGTTATTGGAGTCATATTTATTGAGTATGTTTTCTGAAATCCATGAGATATACTGTGGTAAGATTCTGTGGATTTATTGCCGAAATGTAGCCGTTTAACTTAGAAGCTGTAACGCCCATCTTTCTATATATAACAACGAGGCGACGGTTCATGCTTAGGCTATCCTTAGTAGTGCCCTTATTTGCCTTAAGGCAAACAACCAAAAAGAAATTTTTAACTGATTTGCAGAGTGGTGCCTTTGCTCACTCAAAGGCATAAAAACTACATTTTTTTTATTTTTTTTTTGTTTTATATTCCATTTGAGAAAAATCGAGAAATTAAATGTTCGACAAAATATATCAAACGTGATCTCTATTTATAGAGAATTAAAAATTATAACTATTGGTGAAACTTTTTTTTTTTTTTTGAATTTACATTATACAAAAATAGCCTATAGAGGAAGAAATCAAGAAAAATACAAACTTTCTCTCTCCAACCTCCTTCTTGCCCCAGCTTTGCCTTGATTTTACTCTGAGGGCAAAGTTTGCCCTTTCCTCTTTCCTTTGCCTCAATTTTTTTTATTTTTCCTTTTTACTTATCACTTTGTCCTTGCGTTACCCCTCTTTGTCCTCTCCATTGTGGATAGCCTTAGCGTTTGGGATGGTTTCTTACGCATTGCTGGCTAGCTTATTCCTCGGCATTTGACTTGAGTTTACAAATGTTCAAAGTGATGAGTAAATGTTGTCAAAATCAAATGTTAGAGGATCAGATGTACATAGGTACCGTAATTATTATGACCACTATAGTTCTTATCTTCATACTCTTTTCTTTTCTTTATTGATCAGAGTTATTTTCATTTTTAAGACCTTGCTTGGGATAAATGTAATTGGGATTAATAGAGGCTAAACAAAGGGAAAACAAGAAAAAATGGTGGACGTAGGTGAAAAAGGTGATTGGAAGGGGAATTATTAACCCCATTACGTATGAGGGTAATGTATTACCTATTTACCTTTGGCTGGGGGCGGTGAGGTGCATAGTTATTGACCCCCCGCCCCCTTTCATATGTAGTTATAAATTCCTTACCTTCATTTTCCGCTTAATCATATCACAGCTCACAACCTCTAAGATATATTCGGTGTCAAGGTTGATTAAAGATGGGTGGGGAAAAGGTAGATTTCTAAACGTGTGGGCACACGACATAAGAATCGTGTAGTCCCCAACGTAAACTATAAAGGCCAGTGGCTCATTTCATTACTTTGGTCTGAGTGTTAATAAAAAACAATCGGGTAACACCACCCAAACAAGAGCAAAAGATTCTTGATGCCTCCACATCCTTCTCGTCTCTTGAACATTTAACATATTAACTAATGAAACATTTATTCTAAATTCGCCTTGATTACATAAAACGAGCCATATGACAAACAACAATTAACAGCAACTACTCAAGACGACATTCATTCTAACTACGAGCCATATGGAAAATAAGAAAAAAAAGCGGAAATTTTGAGCAAGATAAAACAGAAACAGTACTTATTGAAGTCTCTTTAGGTGGAATTGCTAACTTAACCAATGGGTAACACTAATGTCAGAGTCCAACATACATATTAAGTGTTAAGACTTGAGATGTTGATACTTCAAAAGTTGAGCATTCAAATGAAACGTAGAGAATCTAAAAAAACGGACGGAGTAGTAACTACTGTTATATTGCTATATTTCTTTCCTATAATTATGTCAGTTGATATTGTTGTTCTTGCAATGACTCTTCTATTGTTTTCATCAATGAAGGCTTAGAATATCGACTATAGTGTAAGCTTAGGCCTTAGGGTCATATTTTAAACTTTGTACACTTCTGACCAATTGAACATCAAATGGAATAGTTAAGCTTATTAATGGACCAAAATTATATGCGTAGAGTATTGTTACTGAGATAATACAACACAAATGGACGTAACGTAGCAATAAATGGTTTCAATTGCCAGTTAAGAAATATTGAGTTTTAACAAAAAAATTATCAATTAATAGTTGTTATAATATTAGGGTTCTCGCCTTTAGGTGATTTTTCTTCGTAGTGGACCTGAATGGCTGAAGATTTAATGATAATGAAAGTTACCATTTTCTGATGTTACTACCACTTTGAAATTTGGAGACAAGAGGGCTGTGACGGGTCAGAAGTGTTATTGTATTTCAAATCCTTACGTCCAGTCTGTTCCACGCAAGGTGATCGAAACGCTTCGCTTAGATGAGAGTTTGCTAAACTGTGAATGGTTCAAATACACTCGAGGCTATGTGAGCCTAAGTGTCTCTTATGGGTTTCGGCCAAATTACAATGAAGCGCTCCGTGGGGGTCAGGTTGATTACAGTAAAGCGTCGTTCAAACTTATGCATATGGATGGTCTCAGGGGAGGTTCATCCGGGGCTCCAATATTGGACCAAAATGACCGAGTTGTTGGAGTATTTTGTTCATCTACTGAACTGGTTGAGAGTCGTATAGACACTGACACTAATGGAAATGTGACTTGTAGAGATGTGATTCTTACAGATGTGAGGCAACTCGTGGCTAATTATGATTGCATCAAGGGTTTTCTCAATGAGACTTTTTTTGAATTCATCTCGAGAGGTATTAATATTTTTACTTGTTCATTTATATTTTGCTCATACGTTCAGGTTTATGCATAAATTGTTACAATGTTTCCATGATACATGTAAGAGGTATTCGTATATTACTGTGCTTTTATTTGTTGCTTATACATTCAAGTTTAAATCGAACTGTCATATTGTACAGGATACTGTCAACGAGATCGTCCAATTTCACGTATCTAGACTATCTATCTTTGTGAGAAAGACGAGAGAAGTTAGCGGGAGGAAATCTCGCACACCGAAAAAGTGAATGGTGCATCCCACAGTGGCAAAGACGTATATACCTAGTGCATTTGAGGCTCTCCTGTCATTTCAAGTAGTACACAATTTATTAGGCATATTGTAGCCCAATGATGAAGATTAAAAAAAAACGAATAGCTTTACTCTTTTCTTTTCGCGTACAAAATATATACTCGCCATCGGTTTTGCTGAAAATTAACACTTCTTTTGCTGGAAGGGACCTTTTACCACTTACCTTCTTTCCTACCGTTTCTCAAAAACAAGTTTACCTTCTTTCTTCTGCTTTCTAAAGCACTTCTATAGTGTTATGCATTTTGTTGCGACTGAGTGAAAGTGAATTGTTTGAATGAATTTCATGCTCTTGGACAAGGACTCCAGAATTGTCGGGGAAGCCATAACGAGTGGCTGGTGTAATATTGGCATTTTAATCGATGATTCTACCATCATCCAAACTACCTTCATAATTATGATCGATTGCAGTAGTACAATCTACAATGTTAAACGAACTATTTCAACTAGAAGTCTAAATTGATAGTTGATGCAATGGGATTCAAACCAAAGACATACCTTCATAATTATGATCGGTTGCAGTAGTACATACTACAATGTTGTTAAACGAATTATTTCAACTAGAAGTCTAAATTGATAGTTGTTGCAATGTGATTAAAACCAAAGACATATCTTCATAATTATGATCGATTGCAGTAGTACATATTGCAATGTTGTTAAAGGAATTATTTGAACTAAATTGATAGTTGTTAGTGTAACAACCCTAAATTTTGACCAACTATAAATAGAAATAATTTAGAATTGTCATAAATCTCACAATTAACACTAATACATCATGAACCCAAAAGGAGACAGTAGCAAACAAACGTGAATAACTTCTACCTCCAACATCGTATGATCACCAAATTTGAGTATGTCATAAAAAGTTATGTCAGGAACGTCTCCTCCGAATTTCGTCCACAAACCATAAACGGATCAACGGGAATCAACCTCACACTGAACCATAAACATGAATTAGGGTTTACCCACGAATTATGATATAACTTTTGATACAGAGGTGTAGATCTTACCAAATTTGAATATGTTGTCACAAAAGTTTATAGGAACATCTCCACAAAATCTCGTCCCAAAATATCTTAGGAGTCAACGGGAATAATCAAAGTACCGAGGGGGCGAAACAGATCTCGGGTAGATAGACACAGCTCCACTAAAACATCTCCACAGGGAGCATCCGGTGGAATCTTAGCACGATCTATATATTGTTGGATTCGTATCGAAAGAACGGTTCTAACGCCACAAACCACAATGTAAACAAAGGTCGTATGTGAAAGTTGTGTGTGTTTGAAGTTGACACAGCGATGCTGGGAATTTCTGCGGGTGGAGGCTACGAAAAGGAGAGAGAGAGAGGGAGGGAGGCCGAATTGCTATGAAAGGGAAGCAAGGGTTTTTCTTTAATTTTTCATAAACGGGTATGTGGGTAGACTCGGGTTTGGGCTTAGCTAATTAGGTGGGTTGCGTGATCCAAAAACCCGACCCAAATTCGAAAGACTAACGTGTTCTCTTGTGTAATTCTATAATTAGAAATCCCATAATAATTCAATCGAATCCCAATAAACCCTTAATAAAATTCCCAATTACATTATAAACGTAACACCCTTATTAAATAATTACCCAAAAATACGGGGTGTTACAGTTAGTTGCAATGAGATTCAAACGAATGTCTTTTGGGCTTGACAAAGGTGAGCTCCCAAATTTTGAATTTGAGACCTCTATGCCGATGGACCATGGGGCTGCATATCATGTTAATGAACCATTTTGATCAATGGTTACTCCGTATACCTTAACATAAGAAGATTCTAGTTCCCCTTTTTGCCTCTCCAAACAATTTTTTTTAAACAAATGCCCAAAGACATATTTGTTCAAATGTTTGTTGCACTTTTTGCCCGGCTAATCCCGAGAATGTGCATGCTATTCATGTGCTTAATTAAAAGTTATGTCAGAGCTATCGCAATTTGGTCCGATAACTGTGTATCTGGGAATATTTTTCTAAATACCGACAATGTCCAACAGTGGATCTTCACTAATCTTTCCACCAAAATTGATCCAAACTAGCCCAGCCTTTGTGCTTTCCTCTGTTGGAATCTTTGGAAAAAACGGAATACTTTCCATGATTTTTGGACTCAACATTCGTTTTGATTTTTGAGATTTTAAAATATTCATATCAAATCAATCACTCCACTTTGTATTAGCGGCGGCGATCGGGGGTGGCGTGCTCGGTGCTCATGGTGGCTCGGCATGAGATCCATGAACGACAATTTTAATATCCATGAAATATAGGGGTAAGATCCATGTAATCAACTTAAAAAATCCATGGATATTCCTAATTTAGTTCATGGATATTCTAACTAATGTTCATGGATTTGACTCATATTCATATTGAAGCTTTCCGGGTAGAGGTAGGTGGTGCACACGGCGGTGATGTCGGGGTGGCTGTGGTTGTGATGGTGGTTGGATTGAGAAAATATAAGGATAATTATTATAAGATCCGTTTGGATATCCATGGATTTATCTCATAATGTCCATGGATTTTAATGGGTAACTTTTTTAATTTGTAGGGTTTTTTTTTCAATGGTGGTGGTTTCACTGGTTGTTTTAATAGGGGATGGAAGGTTAGTATTTTTTTCTCGATTTGTATGTGGGTGGTCTTCGGGGGTTGGGAGGTTGGAAATTAGTGATGGTGATAGTGGGGTGAATGGTGGTCGTTCGCCGGAGGTCTGCTCAGGTGGGTGTGAGTGTTGGGATATTACTTGTGAGGTGGGAAGAGAGAAAAAATGTGGGAAATTGTTGTCTGAGGAAAACTTCTTCTTTCTTCAATATAGATTTCTCAGAAAAAAATTAAAAAATCTAACAACCAATAGCATGGTGACACGTGGCTCGGTCCACAGTGTTGTTTGTGGTCCAGAGACCATGATATAACAACTGATGGTAGGAAGGTAAGAAGTACTTACAGAGTACTATCAATATTTGAGATTGAAACTTACAAAACCAATAACACATCTAAACAAATGACATTATTCTTATAAAATGTGCTTCTAATCCAACAAAAGTCACTTATATTATTATAAAAGCCAATTTTAAGTACAAAATATTTATTGTTATAAAATATACTTCTAATTTAAAAAAATGTACTTCTAATTTAACTACTGTTATATTGCTATATTTCTTTACTATAATTATGTCAGTTGATATTGTTGTTCTTGCAATGACTCTTCTATTGTTTTCATCAATGAAGTCTTAGAATATCGACTATAGTGTAAGCTTAGGCCTTAGGGTCATATTTTAAACTTTGTACACTTCTGACCAATTAAACATCAAATGGAATAGTTAAGCTTATTAATGGACCAAAATTATATGCGTAGAGTATTGTTACTGGGATAATACAACACAAATGGACGTAACGTAGCAATAAATGGTTTCAATTGCCAGTTAAGAAATATTGAGTTTTAACAAAAAAATTATCTATTGATAGTTGTTATAATATTAGGGTTCTCGCCTTTAGGTGATTTTTCTTCGTAGTGGACCTGAATGGCTGAAGATTTAATGATAATGAAAGTTAACATTTTCTCTTTTTGAAGACATGTAAAACACAGATATACACGTGATCAAAAAGCAAAAATAATACAAGACAAACCCTTAGATCAGAAGGATGCAAGAAGAGGAAATGTAAAGTAATCTAAAGAGATTCAGATAACACATAGAATGAAATACTTAAAACGACTTACCTGTAGTGAGTTGGTTTTTCAATGGCGTTAGTGTAAATCGAGCTCAAATGCTCCAGACTACAAATAATAGGAGACCAATTAATCTCTACCTTAAAGCAATGTTAAAACATACGGAGTAATGTGTAAAGGAAGATAAAAGGGAATTGAACTTGGTTTCCCTAGATGTAATCAACCACTTTCACACCCCTTGTGAATTGTGAGTCCCCTAAGATTTCATAGTAATGAGTAAATGTTGTCAAAATTAAATGCTGCAATGTTAGACAAACATGTGCATACATGTACCGTAGCTGAAACGACCAATAATATAGTTCTTATCTTCATATTCTTTTCTTTCGTTCATTGTTAGTAGAGCCGAAACAAAGGGAAAACGAGAAAAATGATGGTAAAGATGATTGGAAGGGGAATTATCAAACTCATACATATGAGGGTAATGTATTACCTTGGGGGGGGGGGCATAGCTATTGACCCCCCACCCCCTTTTATGATGTTTTATAAATCCCTTACACTCGCCCCCAATTCAAGCGAGCTTATAAACAAAGGCTTCGACTTCAATTGATTTTTTTTGGGATCTTAAAAATCACATTGCAAATTTGATCACAACTTAGCTATTTGGTTGAAAAGAAAAAAAATGAGGAAGTTAAAATCGCGATTGTTGGGGTATAGTTACAATCGATATCAGGCCAGCGCACAAAACAAAAGTACTCGCTGCAACATACCACCCATCTGCAAAAAATTTGTCAATTACCACATTTTAAGTTTGCGATTTTAACAGGTAGCACCTTTTATGTTCGTTTCTACCGAATGACACCTTTAAGTTGCAAAATTTTAACATATAGCACCAAAACTAGTATTTCTGGCCAGATTGCATTGACTCCGGCATTGACCACTGTGCTTCTCACCCGAATTTTTTTTTGTTCATTTATTACTTTTTTTTCCCATATTTATTTACTCTCACGTTTTATGCACCCTAGATTTTGTGGTTCTCTATCCTTTTTTGTTCTATGGTATTAGTACGAGATAAATTTTTGGTAGATGATGAACCTTAATGAATTCAATTAGTATTTAATAAGTAGGTTTACAGTACTTTATTAGCTTATTTCAAGTAAATTAAAGCTGGATTAAACTCTAATATTTTTCATTAAAAGCTTGAGGTTGAGTAAATGTGTTTTAGGAGGTATGGGTTAATTCTAAAGAAGATAAGAATGAAAGATGAATAAGAGGTAGTGGAGAGAAGCATCAACAAGTGAGAAAGAAATTATTTCAAAAAAAAACAAAAAAACAAGTGAGAAATAAAACAAAATGGAGGGGAAATTTTAGGGAGAAAAGGAAAAAAAATGAACTAAAAAAGAATCCGGTAAGTGTCACGGTGGTCAATGCCGGAGTCAACTCAATTTGGCCAGAAATACCAGTTTTGCTGCTATCAGGGGCGAAGCTAGGTGGTGGCTTGGGGTGGCGGCCGCCACCCGGTGAAAAAAAAAAAAAACTAAAGATTTTGAGAATTTTCCAAAAATACCCCTGAAAAAAAAGAAGACAAGTAAAGAGTAAGGTTAAGAAAAACATTTTAAACTTTCTATCCCCCCCTCCCCAATGAACAACACGCGCAGAGAAAACAGAACAAAAAAAAAAGAGAGAGAGAAGACCAAACTGACCGCCGAGACGACTGCCCGACTGCACGAGACGACGACACCGCCTGACCACCGCCGGCCGCCGCGAGGCTTGGTCAATCTTGTACACTTTTTTTTATTTCTTGTTGTTTTTCAATTTTTAGTTCAATTTATTACTTATTTAGGGTTTGGAATTTGGAATTGATTTGTAGATTTGTAGTGTGTAATTTTCTAGACATTGTTGTGTACTAGTGTATTATGTATAGATTGCAAAACGAATTTGTGTTTGAACTTGAATTAGTGTTTGAAATATTGAATTAAAATTAGGAATTAATTGAGATTATGATTGACTTTGGGGAATTGGAAATTTGAGATGTTAATTGGGTTTTTACAATTGAGTAGATTTGATAGACTAAGACAATTATATATTTCAGAAATGAAGAGGAAAGATGGTTCCATATCAAGTTTTTTCCCAAAAAAATCACATCAAGAGAGCCAAGAAAATCCAACCCAATCTCAAACTCGAGCTAGTGAACATCGATCTTCTCCGTCAATAAACAATGAAGAAGATGAAGTTCAAGGACAAGGTGAACTTGTATGTAATATTTATTTCAACAATTTTAATTTTATATGTTAGTTTTGGTTGGTTTGAATTTCGCCACCCCGTCAAAATTTTCCTGGCTTCGCCCCTGGCTGCTATGTGTTAAAATTTTGCAACTTAAAGGTGTCATTTGGCAGAAATGAACATAAAAGATGCTAGCCGTCAAATCGCTAACTTAAAAGGTGCTAGCTTGCAAATTTTCCCTAAGACAGAGCAAGTTTTCATATATCATTGGTGTTAATTGTATCTTCGAAATGTTAATGGGCTAAGACCAGACAATAAAGAGATACATGTATTAATACTCCAAATGTCGATGGGCCAAACCATCCTAAAAAGTAGTTTTTCCGTTTTTTGGATTTGTTAACGTTCATTCAAATCAAACGTTAACAATAAAGGGGACGAGAGAACTCTAGTTGAACTGTGTCTTGCGTCATCTCGCCTTCAAGCCTGAGCCAAGCGGCGCAAGTAGGTCTAGAGAATTTCGTTGACATTAGCCTGATAAATAAATATACCAACTATCATGTTACATCCGACGAAAATGAGCAAACTAAATATCAATAAAATATTAGAATGTGTTCAAATTAGTTTTGTTTTAAACTCCGTACCTTTGAAGATCGAATAAGAAAAGAATCAATAAGAAAGTCTCTGGTGGAGGTGTAGTTCGCTGCGTACTGGACGATGTTACCAAAAAAATTCCCGCAAGTCAAGCTCTACACTCCAATAACTCTACCATTCTATCCATAATAGGCCCTCCGAGGAACCATATCCAACACCATCCATATGGAAATGCATGTAATTTCCACTATCATGAACTCCATAAGTGGAACTCTAACTCACTTGTCCTTGTGAATATAAGAACCAATCACAGTTAAAAAGACACACATCTAAACCCCTCTTAACTAACTCCTCATCGGAAACAATTTCTCTACAAGGGTTATTTATACAAAAAAACATTTGTCACCAACAACCGCTATCCTGTTTCCGAATTGCAAACATGTAACATTGACACCTAAACATTCTCTAACCCGAATCAGACACAAGTCTCGATCCATATCGATATACAGTAGGACGCGGGTTTGTGTATTGCCATTTGCATTTGGGACAAAAGCGACCTATTACACACACAAAAATTATGTAATATATGCAAAGTCAATTATTCTGTTTTGATCCAGGTAAATATGCCACAACAATGACAACTTAGCCCAAAATGATTTGGGGTAGAGTAACACTAAAGTTTATACATAATCAGAAAACACCCAAAACTGATTCTTCATATATATAATACTAGTTTTGAACCTCGTGAAAACCACGAGATTATTAATGGACCAAAATTATATGCGTAGAGTATTGTTAATGAGATAATACAACACAAATGGACGTACCGTAGCAATAAATGGTTTCAATTGCCATTTAAGAAATATTGAGTTTTAACAAAAAAATTATCAGTTGATAGTTGTTACAATATTAGGGTTCTCGCCTTTAGCTGATTTTTTTCTTCGTAGTGGACCTGAATGGCTGAAGATTTGATGATAATGAAAGTTAACTCCTTAATCTATAAGTTTAATGACATGAGAACGGGTCCAATGAATACTTAAGTTGTCAATTAGTGTATAAGAACTTACCTTTATATTTTTTTCCCAGGCGACACATGACGAGCAACTAAAAGACAATTTGAATCAGGTATAATCTTATCCAATAAATAGAAGAAAATAAGCGTTTAGAGGTATTGCATTTGAAGCAGTATGGCTGATATATGCAAATAAAAGAAGAGAAGAAGTAGAAGGTAAAAAGAACAAATCGTTAATGGCTCAAAAGTTGCGTTGTTAAACCAATCAAGCATACTGTAATATTTTGTAAGCTATAGCTATCTAACTTGCGACTCAAATTGATAAAATTTGTGGTCAAAGAAAATAAACAGTAGTACCAATTTCGTCCTAGATTTGGTACAACTAAGAGTCATATTGTTAAATTTCACTGTAGAGTATGCTACTACTCCAACTGATAACTAATTTAAACTCCAACTGATAACTAATTTAAGAGTCATTGTAATATCCCGAATTTTCGTGATATTTTATGATCATATTTAATGAAATAACTTACGATATGGTATCGGGTTTGTTTTATTCGAAAAATAAATTGAGTTTTGGATGCAATTTTAAATTTGGATTAGTTAGTTGGACACCTTATTTAAGCCTGATGTTATAGTTTCTATTAGTCCACATATTAGTCCAAACTCTACCCAAAACCTCAACCTAAAAATACAACAAAAAAAGATAAACCCTCAGCTTATTCTCTCTCTTCACTCACGCACACATCAATCCCGCACGCCTCCCCTGCTCTCCTCTGTTCTGCCGTGAGGACGAAAGCCGCCCACAACGCCCGACGAGCCACCAAACGCCGCCGTGATCCGCTGCCCTTCTTCCCCCTTACCTTCTACGACAACACTTGGGTACCGCGGCTTCTCTTTCCCTTCTTTTCCCTCTTCTTTGTTTTCGGTTTCTCCTTAAACCCAATTCGAATCTTGGTCCTTTTGATTAGTTTTTGTGTTGTTTATGATTAATTAGTTCATATATAAGATGGGTAATTGAGTAAGATTGATTTTGATTGCAAAATATTAAGTTTTATGCAAGTTCTTGAATTTATAGGATTGATTGTGAAATTGGGAATTTTAGGGCTATATAATTCGAATTATAGATATTTCTTATGGTTAAATTGTTATTGATGATTTTTGAAATTGTCATAATTTGTAGAATTATTTTCTGAACTTTTATAATTTAATTGTTAATTTTCGGATTTATGAATAGTTAGGCCCAAAACGTGAATTTTTGATAGTTTTTGCATAAAGCATATAGTCGGTTCAATTTGGGATTAATATGGGTAAATAAAGGTTTGATTTTTGGAGGTTTATTTTCTGTTTTAACAAAATTATTTGAGTGTTTTGAAATTTTCATGTTATTAGTGTTTTAATTGTGAATTATAAATTAGTTAGAGTAATAGAACTTTAGTTGTCGTGATTATAATTGGTATGTAGGTTAAAGATATAAAGTTTGAGTTATAAGAATAGATTGGATGATTGAATAAGATTGGAGATTGAATTTGGGTTATTGGTTATGTTATTGTAGATGGCAAATTTGTGAACAAGGAGTATTGGTGTGACTAGTGTTGGATTTGCTTGTGCTTGTGAAGGTAAGCTAACATGCTCAACCCTTCTCTAAATTGTAGAAACCTTTCAAAATATGTGCTAAGTGTGGATGAAATGTTGGTTGATAACGTAGTGTCATGTTAGGTGGAGAACTTGTTATTTCAAGTTTGAATATCTACTTGGTTGGCATGTTTGAGATTGATATATGTTGTGATATGGCTATGCGGAATTTCTATGGTTTAGCTATTGTATAATGTTTGAATGTAATTACAATGATAAGATGGAGATTGTTGGTAAGCTCTAATAGCTTTGGTTATCAAACTCTGTTATACTCTAAGTATATGTTTCGCCCCACCGCATAGGTTTTCAAGTGGGTTAGTATATATTTGCCCCACCGCATAGGTCTTCAAGAGGGCTTGTAGGCGTCTAGTACTACTCTATCGGTTAGCAATACTTGATAGGGGGTGTGCACACTTAAGGTCTAGATTGTCTTGGTTGGTTGGTATAATGTAGGTCGGACTTACTCCACCTTGGCAGGCTGGTTCTACCGCCTTGAAATTATGATTGTATGGCAGGCTGGTTACACCGCCTCACCGGATTATGTTGGTCTCCCATTATTAATGTTAATTCGGTAAGATCGTTTGAGATGAAATTGTGTTATATATATATATACTGTAATGGTTATGGTTATGAATGCTCTGATTTTGATTGTGGGTTTGTAAATGTGCTAAGTGTTGTTTTCAAATGTAAAGTAAAATGTTTGAAAACCAAGGTAAGTGTTTTTGGTTTTTACAAGTTGAGGTGGTAGCTTACTCAATTTCCTGACTTTTTCAACTGTGGTTTTTGTACTTTAAATCTACCACAGGTGGTTGTGACGGATAAGTTGTTTGGATTCTACTTGAAGAAGTGTCTAGCTTCCGCTGCGTATTATTGTACTTGGTTGTTTGTACATGCCTTGTATTGTCTTAATAGTTTGTATAAATAGGTTTTATTTAGTCAGCTTTGTATATCAATTGTAATATTATCGAATTTTGGCACGTTTTGTAATAAATTAGTATTTTTAAATTGGACGAAATTCGGGGGTGTTACAGACTTACAGTCATATTGTATCTTAGATTGATTGATACTCCAATTATAAAGGTGTGTTTATACGAACGTAGGATTACTTCCTACTGATAACTAATTTAAGAGTCATATTGTATACTAGATTGATTGATACTCCAATTATAATAAATAAGGTGTTTATACGAACGTAAGATTACTTTTAATACTATAAAATTACCAAAACTCTCTAAAAACCATTGGTCGTTGTGAGGCCTCTAAAAAAGGCTCCTTTAATACTATAGAAGGATTTCATTTTTTTTTTTGGCGAGGTATAGAAGGATTTCACTCGTTTGATAAGTTTCATTCTCGTTCATTAGATCCTGCTCTGTAGTGAGTATTTCACTCGCGTGACTCGATTTCATGTTGCTATTACGATGCCTAATGATATAGTATCTATGAAGCACGGACACCTCTCCCAAGTGACGTGTCCGTGTCCAATACGGTGTCGGACACGGACACCAGGAGGACACCGGGAGGACACGCGTCGGACACGGTGGACCGGTGTCCGGTTTATTTGTTTTTAACTCGGACACAAAACCCGGTTTTTTTCACACGGACACCTCTAGGACACCTCTAGGACACAAAAAATAAACATTAAGCAAGCATTTGGGCGAAAGAGACATTCTTAGTCTCGAATTTCGTAGCGTTTCCTTAAACATATTCAATGATTGTGTGCGTAATATCATCATTTTGAGATTGATTTAAATTTTAAATTTAGAAATTCTTATTATTTTTTTAAAATATAATATTTATTTTATTTTAATATATTTATATTAAAAACGGAAAATTCACGTGGTACCCTCGAACTTTGACCGATTGCACATGGTACCCAACTTTGCAAGTTTGTGCACATGGTACCCCTGAACTTACTACTTTGTGCACACAATACCCAAATAGTAACTTCCGTTAGATTTTTCCGTTAAGTGATGATGTGGCGGTTAGTTGTTAGGTATGTTTGTTAATTAAAGTTACTAATAATAGCGGTGTCGGTGTCGGTGTCCTATATTTTGAGATTGCGGTGTCCCGGTATCCGCGTCCTCCCAGTGTCGGTGTCAGTGTCCGTACTCGTGCAACATAGTATAGTATCATATATACTCCGATATGAATCACCATCTTTCGAAAAAGTACATCAAATTCATGGAAAAGTCAAACAAATATGAAATAATAATACTCTTATAAATGGGCGTTTCCCTACAAAATCAGCTAGATCCATATATTCTATACATGTCTCTTGCACAACACCAACATGATTAATTATTATTCCAATGTGCAATGTCAAACCCAGTCTCTCTACATTCAACGTTACTACTTATCGTGGATCGAGTATTGACATGCAAGAAGAGTGGGACTCGAAAACTTTTACATTACGACACACACAAAAAAAAGGTCGTAGCTTAGTCAATCTATGTTAATTGTCTCATGCACTATGCATACACCTCTTGACTGTTGAGTGAGCGCATCATGAACCACCAAAAGATATCAAAACTTGTTTATTCCTGAAAAGGAAAAAAACAATCTGAACTTTGTTGTCATAGAGCCATATATTTCCACTCTCTCAAGTCATGTCCTCAGTCTCTCCAATCTCCGTATGCAACCTCGAAAACAAGTCTATTTCTTCTACCAACTTCTTACTCGCAGCAGGATTTTGATCACAAGTAAGATCTGGATACTCTTCCGATAATAATCCAAGTAGGAACTCACAAATTTCTCCTAGATCACTTGACAAAGAGATCACTTTCCGCGTTTGTTCTCCCATGCTCTCATCTTCCTGTCGTTCCATTAGCAGGCATCTTCTGCGCGCCTGCAATGCATAATGTGCAGTAAAGTGGTTATCAGGATTTATACAGTCGCATTTGGCCATTTACGTACTTTGCTGTCAGGAGAAACTTGACGTCCAGAATTCAGACCAGTTTAATCAGTAGACAGCCTAAACAGATACGCTAGACGCAGACACTTTAGAATTTAGTTCACGCAATGTGCTGAAAGCCTGCAATGTACCCTCTCTCCACTTCATTCCAGGACAAACAAGAAACAGTAAGGAAAAAGAGTGAATTACCTGGAACAAATGA
The DNA here is from genome assembly GCA_963457585.1 of Spergularia bocconei. NCBI lineage: Eukaryota > Viridiplantae > Streptophyta > Magnoliopsida > Caryophyllales > Caryophyllaceae > Spergularia > Spergularia bocconei. Next base: position 2,390,377 of record OY734946.1, on the reverse strand, counting down.
TTTAATTTGGCAGTTTGATCAGCTTTCAGATAACCCGACTGCAGAAGCTCTTGAAATAGAACCACCAACTCAGTAATTATGTTATTTGGTGATAAATTCTGTATTATGCTGGATAAGCAGGCTTCGTCAAATACAGATTTCATCCATAGAGGAGCAGTCTGTGATTTTAAGAGAGATATAGCAATGAGCACAGCAGGTTTATGATAATTTATTGGGGTTGCTGATACTGAACATGGAACAGCTAAGGACATTGCGAGCTCCTCCAGAATCATTCTCCACCAGTCATTGTTTCTTACTAAACTTTGTTGATGACCAGGTGCTTCCCAACTGAGTATTATTGATAGGCAGAGACCACAATTTACAGCAATTCGCGGATTGGAATGAAAAACCAGGCCTTCCAATACACTTGCCATGGACCTTAAATGCCCAATGCTGTACTTGAAATCAGTCTGCTGGCTAATCCGTTGGTTTGTGATACTGATCAACAACTCAACTAGGCAATGTGAAGCAACCAGTTTGATAAGACGGGATCCAAAGTAAAGAAACCTGCATATATCCTGGCAATGAATCCCAATTGAAGCAAATGGACTTGTGTCTTCTTTGTCTGGATTCATCAAATTTTGCCAACTGATGCTTCCTGGTTGAGCAGTTTGGGAACTAACACAGGAAGAGTAAGTAATCTGAAGAAATTAGGGTGCTAGGTCAGTGAAATTTATCAGGAAATGAGTTACCTTCTCAAGAAAAACTGGTAAAATACTAGTAAGAAAACCAAAGCTTTCTCGGCATCTGTTCCATCCTCTTTTTCGATTGAAGCAGATCCCTTAGCAGTGCACTCATCAAATGTCGTGCGACTTAGGGAAGCTAAAGACTTGTTCACAAGTATGAATTTTGAAGTCTTTGAAAGTACACCTTGAGCAGAGTGATGCAAAAGCAACGACAGGATGCCAATACAAATGAGATGCTCTTCCATCCACCCATTGGCCATCATTGTCGATGTGAAATATTCTAACAGCTGCACAGAAATGTTCAAAAAAAGTCAAATAAGAAGGAAAAACTCGAGAATCTACGTCAATGTTTTATAGTTTGCAGCTCTGGAACAATTTAAACAATGCTGACCTTCATTGTAGCTGTTAGCCAAGCGTCATCATCAACAAGTGTCTGTGAATTCACTGAGCCTAGAATGATGAAAATGAAGCGAGAAATGACCATGTACGTCTCCAAATTGGCAGGATACAACATGTAAGAGCAAAGACTCTGCACTGCATTTCCCATCCCATGCATGCATAGCTGATCTGACGCTTGTGGATAAGAAACTATGATTGATGATAGGTAATGGAGTAGAGAGATGACATCATTCATCACCATTTCTTCCCCTACAACCTCTGTAAGTGTCAATACGAACACTTTTGGCAAAAGGTTGTCTCCTACGGCAGTCAAGTGGGAAATATCCTGTAAGTTTTGGATCTCACAGCTTGTCTGATCCTCTATTGAGAAATGTTTTTGACAGAGCTTAAGAATCAGACCAGACAGTGTCTTGCTGATACTCTCCTGCTGAAACAACCACTTCAGAGATGACGAGTGGATACTAAATGACGATAGATCCCAGTCTCGCTCCATCAATAGCTGAAAGAATATCTGTTCTGCAGCTGGACTGTAGCAGATCAGGTAGTTGGCTGTGCTTCTACATAGACCATATAGAGTTAAAATCTGGACTATGCCTATTGAGTCAGTGGCTCCAAAGAGCAGGTGGCTGCTATTACAAAGCATATATTGCTCCAGAGATGTCAGAACTATTTTCATGTCGGTAAGCCTGAGAGGTGAAAAAAAGAACAAAGTTAGGAGTAACTGGCATAGGAATAATTCAGAAAATAAAAGTCATGATAAGATACTTACATTTCGTCATATAAAGAGCTGACATATAGTAGTTGCATCACAGCAGTCTGGCAAGATGAAAGCTCTGAATTATTAGTACTTTTCTGTCCAAGAAGAAATAGCAAATCGACAGGGTCAGATGGCAGAATAGACGCAACAGCTCGGATGGATTCACCAGAATCTTCTCCTAGAAGTTTATCAACAATCGCACTAAACATAAGGTATACTCTCAGTTTCATCATCTCTGTTGCGTGCAAACCCAAACATCCAAAGGACAAGCTGAACCAAGAGTTTGAAAGCAGCGCGTTTGTTAGTCCCATGACTTGACCCTCATGATTCTGTATTAGTATGAAGTGTAACGTCTCAAATATTCCCAGAATACCTTCCTCTTCCATTCCATTGACGGCTGTGACAAACCATGGTAATATGTGCTCTTGACATACTTCTATAACAGAATCCCTCAGTTCCATCTCGACATTGCTCATTAGTGAATCACCTTCAACACTCAAAGAATATGCCTCCTTCAATAGAGATAAAGCATGCAGAAGTAAGTTGGGTTCTTGATCATAAATGCTTATAGAGGTCAGAATTGTATGTTTTGATGCTTCTTGTATGGCAGGTAACAGTGTTGAAACTCTGCCCGCGGAAGGAGATTTCATGAGAGCAACAATGATGGAGCAGACAGAAATAAATGCTTCTGAAAGCATCCCCAATTCTCCTGCTGTATATCGTTTTAGCATTATCCCCAGTGCGCTACTAATTTCTTCAACGATTTTTGTGGACACTACTCCAGGGAAACTGGAGATAGCATGCAGTACCAGCTTTAGCATCTGAGGTTGAACAGGATGACAACGTACTTCAGTTACTTGAGGCAGAACAGAAACTAATGTTGTGAAGCCGATAGCAAGCCTTTGTTTAAAGGCCTGTTCAGCTGTTGACAGAAGATCAAGAACTTGAAGACAAGAGCTGATGACTTGGTCCTTACGTTCTGTGCAAAGCATAAACATAAGTTAGATATACAGTAATCTTGCTTGATAAAAACATCCTGTGATGAAAATAATTCCAGACATATTACATGCACTGTTATATGATGGCAGTCTCAACTGCAAAGGATGACCAGTCCATTAAACAACGAAAAGTGGATGGAAGTATTTGAACATAACTTAACTGCTGATAGACATATCATTATATGGTTGCATTAAGGTTACTGACTCATAAATCATTATCAGCATTCTTTTTATTTGAAAAGAATGTTCAGATTTCAGACCTGGTTTGAAAAGTACTAATTAAGAATGTAAATGCCAGGAGAAAATACCTACCTGATAGCCTTAGGATCTCAAACACATAGTCTGCAACATTTTCTTCCACCAAGATTTGGATCTGCTTGCCTGAGCAATCTCCGCGTGACAAACATTGAAGGATGAGTTCTAGTGCTGAAACTTGTACCTGGTTATCTGGAGACAGCAATGGTGATTTTATAGCCTCAGCAAACATTTTGCTTAAACCATTTGTTCCACCGATAGAGCTTTGTTTGTAATAATCTGCTTCACAGGTATCCATGGTGTTGAAGTCGCTTGAAAAGGCATCTGAGAGAAATCCCCTTTGGCTCAAAAACTTCAAAAGGGCTACACAGGCAAATCTGACATTAGTTTGACTAGATTTGAAGAACAAAGACAAACAAAGCTTCTTGTGGTGCTTCTTTCCATGTTACTGCTATCAAAACTTTAGCAAAGCAAAGATGTCTGGGTCATGGCAGATGATACTATGTAAGCATTTTGCAGATGTCTGGGTCAATTGCTGAAGATCGAATCTCGGTTGCTTAGAGCTTCATACTACAGATTCGTCTCATCATCTAACTAGGTGGAAACACCCCTTCAAAAAAAAAAAAAAAAAAAAAAAAAAAAAAAAAAAAAAAAAAAAAACTAGGTGGAAACACTGTGCTTACGAAACACCAAACACATTAGCTTCCCAAGTCCAAATCATGAATCAGCTCTTGAGTCTTGATTATACTAGAAAAAGTTGAAGCATAAGTTTTTTAGTCATAAACAGCATTTTGGACGCTCTTGCAGATGGGTGACTCAGGGCCTACTGTACTAATGCAAAGCTGAGTCAGAAATAGGCGCAAACCTAAACAGTTCAAGCGAACGTCATCTTGTTGAGTCTTCAAAAGTGCACCCAGTGACAGATGCAAGATCATGGGACAATGCACAAGTAGTACATCAGAACCTTCCAAATCATTAGTAGAATACTGGAGTATACATATTCTGTACAAGACAAACATGATCTCCCCCTGGATTTCTTCGCTGCATTGGGAAAGACACAGGGATAAGGGTGACACACTGATAGACAAACAGGTAATATATGTCATCTAAAGAAACCCCTTCTCATGTTTAATTAAAGTGATACCTTGGCAACTGAAGACCCATAGCAAGGTTCTGGATCAAGGCAGCTTTATCTTTGATGGAAGCATAAGTTTCCGTCTGACGAGTCAAAAGAACCCCGAGGCAATGTAGCTACAAGTCATGTAAACAATTACTACAGTAAGTCCAACTGTGTACCACCCTAGTGATCGCATCTCTTCTGAGAGATATCAGACAGCAAAAGGCAATTAAGAAAAAGAAATATCCTCCTCAGCTTTGGCGTTAGAGATGATGCATCGGTTGTTTAGTTTAGGATTACCTGTCATACAGAAGACTGGAAAACATACATAGGATATGAAGCAGAATGCCTCTGGCCGAAAAATACTATGTCTACACTTTGATAATTTATACACAGCAATGCATACATAAAACAGGGAATTATAGGTGTAAAAACTTAGATAGAAATACTGTTTACTCAAATTCGCAGCTCTCTCATACAATGTTCATGCTGGCAATTCAATATAAAAAACAATTTGCTGTGGTCCTAGTCTGTTTAGCACACTTGGGTCCTCACAAAGTTTTCTAAGGCTTCTGACTTCAAACAAAACCATCAACAACTGCATACCTATCACTAAAACAACTGAACATAAATAATGGTCTAGAGTCTACAAGTTCCAAACTTCTTAAAGCTAAGGTCATGCCTGGATTGCCAGTAATGGGCCTGAAAAAATCAAGGAGTAATGATTCAGGCCCATTTTACAGGTTTGGATTGAGAGGAAAAAATAGGGCTGGAATCCATTACCCCCCAAAAGACCTAAAACTTTCCTCCCTCACTCCCCCAAGGAAAGATTTCCCCCCTAATCTTTCCCCCCCAAATATTTCCCCCTTAATCATTCCTCTCATACCAGGCAAGCCCTAAAGATGAAAAAGACTGAGGAAAGTAGGAAACGCATGTCTCTAGGCCGGGTAAATGTTTATCATTATCACAATTAGCATACATTTAGCATATAAACATTGCAGATACAGATATACAATCAGCATACATTAGCATGCACACCTCGCTAGTTTACCTTAGACACAACGACCAGCAGATGCAGATATGCAATTTTAGCAGTCCAGATAGGCTAGGACCGGCTCTACAAAAGAATCATTGAAGATAACAGCAAAAGTGAAATGAACAACATTGATAAATAGCTGTTTCTAGTACTGATCTAATCATCACTTCTTCAGTGACCAGATGACTATAGTAAAGGAAGAGTCGTACACTGCAGCAAAATTCTGTTAAAAAGCGTAAAAACTGCTACCTAAAGATTTAAACAAGGTAATACAGATTATTCAGTAAATCCCCACAGTGAATGATTTCTAGAAAAAGAAAAACACAAGAATACAAGATCAACCATGATCTAGAAGTATATCCGTATATGCATCAATTGTTGCGGCCTCAAGCATCGCTAGGATGTGTGTGTATCTTACAATTCCATGTCCAGCCAGTGTGTATATCACAATTCCAACCAGTAAATCGTATCTATTACTTGCGTAAACTCAGTAAATTTTCCATGGATCATAATACGGTTATAATATGCAGACAAATTCCGAAAAGAGAACCTCAAAGTTTAATTTCATTTTGCTCAGGAACTGCTAAACAAGAACAACGCGAGTCGTTGATGACTAATGAAGCGTAAGGCTGGCATCTAAATGAACGAGTAAAATGACAGCAGAAATCGCTCCAACTCGCAACCGAAAATCTTCATGAGCAGCTCAATGTCCAAAACAGATAAAATAACACCAAAATTCTAAGTAATTACTGCAAATTCTCATCTGATCCGCAGATTAATCACATTACAAAGCTTGATCAAAACGAAATTCAGCGAAACATTACTGTTTCATAATGTGCATCAATTCGCATCTAATAATGACCAAATGAATTCACTATCAGCAATAACACCAAAATGACAGCAGAAACTTCTACAATACTCAACCAAATATCTCCATCAGCAGATCAATGTCCAAAACAGATAAAATTACACCAAAATATACAGAAATTACTAGTAATTCTCATCTGACCAGCAGATTAATCACAACACACAGCTTCACGAACACGAAATTCAACAAACAATTACTTCAAAATGCGCATCAATTTCATCAAATACTGAACAAAATTGAATTCAAAATCAGCGATTAAACCCTAGGTTAGACGAATTAAATCAAATTAAACAAGGTAAAGAAAATCACCGAGTAGAGTTGACGGCGGCTCCAAACAAGAGAACAAGAGCTGAGAACATCGGCGATCTTCGCGACGAACTCGCCGGAGACGGAAACGCCGCCGCCGTGAGAGAGGTCGGAAACAACCTCAACAACCTGCCGAGCGATTTGATCGTCGGAGAAAGAGGAGAGAGAAAGTACGAGAGGAGAGATGAGGAGGTGAGCGTGGAAGGAAAGGAGAGGAGAGAGAAAACACGGCTGAGAAATGGCGTGTGAGAGCTGCGACAGCGCGTAAGACACGTGGAATGTCGGAGAGTTAGGGTTTGAGAGGAGGTGAGAGAAGCAGAGTAAGCAGATTGATCCTCCTTCTTCGGTTCGGAGCGCGACGGATGAGCGGTGGTTTTGCGAGCATGGTAGTGGTGAAGATGGTGGCGGAGGTGGTGGTGTTAGTGGTGGAATTGAGGAGGTGAAGTAGTGTTTCGGTTCCGCCACCGCGGTGGCTCCGTAATTGTAGTGCATCATCTGGTGTTCGTTGTGTCTTGTTGGGGAAGATGGAAATTTGAAGAGGGTGAGAGAGGGAGGAGTTTTGGAGGTTTGAATTTGAGTTTGTGGCGCCAAAGAAGGAGGAAATTGAATTTGGGTTTACCGATGGAGTGAAGAGGAAGATTGCTAAGAGAGTAAGAGGGTATATAGTTGGGTGAGTGTGTGACTTGTGTCATCGTCGACATTGTGTAAATGACATGGTAGTCCGATCGCGCAACGCCACCTTTAACGATGCGTCAAATCTCCCTTCATCAAGTGTGTAGGTATAAAAATGGATTTAATCTATTAAGATCAAGTGGCCTTCAAAAAGAACGGGAATCATCAAAAGATACCTTATGCTAAGACATTGGTAACTCACCAAAAGAGACCTTACGCAAATGTTAATTACACTAGTAGATGGGTAGCAATTCTACAATTATGTTTCTCCGAATGTTACTACCAACGACTTATTACACCCACCTACTATAGATGGGTAGCGATTCATCTCAATCGTAAAACTTCACAGCTAATTACACTAGTAGGTAGATCAACTACGTGTCGTATTTCTCTATCTCCTTCTGCTTCCCATCTTCCCGCTCCGACCGGCTCTTCCACCTTCGACCGGCGCCGCCTTAGGAGACTTCCTCCTACCGACGGTCCACTAGCGGCCCCACCTGCACCAGGCTGCACCAACCCCACCTCTACCTAATCGCGCTCAATACGCGTAATTGAGTATATCTGCATTCAAAAGTACTTGTTAGTTGTGGTTTCTTGCCGTATCCGTGTCCGCTCTTTTTCAAAGTGTCGTGTCCGAGTCCGTATCGGTGCTACGTGCTACCCGCGCACAATATGCTTTCCCACTTAAAAAGCCTACCATCCTTCAAAAAAAAAATAGAATTAAAACCCTACCACCAAATTTCTGTGACGGGCCGGAACCGGTGATCGTCTGCTCCGCCTCTCCCAGCACCGGTGACAAGTCAGGATGCAATTTTCCGAATTATTAGGAGGTAAAGATGAGTACTTTAGTATCTAATTTATTATTATATATGCTTGTTAGCTCCCAAATTCCATCTGTGTCTGCTTATTAACAGGAATTCACAAAACATGTTTTTGTTGCTGTCCAATAATTTGTCGATTTCATGCTTTTGTGTTTACCGTCTTTTTCACTGGTTTCCCTCCTATCAGTGGCGGCTCGATATCTTAGTTGGTGTTTTATGATGATTGAAATACGTGTTCGCTTTAAAGATTAATGTTGATGTTCGGCTAACATAAATCGTCATATGTAACTGTCTTGTGTATGTCATACTTCGTATAAGTTTAATAACCGTCTTGAACAAGTTTAAAAAGTATTCAAACACGTTTAACAAGAGAACCAAGACACGCGCAGAGATTGAAAATCTGAATGTGTTGCATTAGGAGAATACATGACAGTGAAACAGTCCCAACCATTCTCAAAATTCAGTTTTGCGGTCACTAGTTATATTGCGGTCTACAGTTGTTCTCTTATTATTTTTATTATTCGTAGTAATGCTTAATTTCACGTTGAATCTATCATTTACCGGGGGTCATGCTTCAACATTTAATTTCACGTGTAACCGTCTTATGTATGTCATATAATTCCACGTTGAATCTATCATTTACCGGGGGGTCATGCTTTAACATTTAATTTCACGTGTAACTGTCTTGTGTATGTCATATAATTCCACGTTGAATCTATCATTTACCGGGGGTCATGCTTCAACATTTAGTGCTGTATCTGTCTTGTGGATACTCTTTGACCTACCTTTTTTTTTTTTTTTTTTTTTTTTTTTTTTACAGTAACAGACATGTCCAGACTCGACGAGTTGTTACGGACTACTAAGGTATCTCCTGTACATCCTTTTGTTCTTGATGTCTTCGCTGAATCATGTAGCGCTTGTTCTTTCGCCTCTGTTGGGTGAAATGTGTCGTAATCATGGGACCATGTCGTATCCTTACCTTTGTTAATGCAACTTGGAATTCCAGAAGTAGTATGCTTGTGATGAGGTGACTATGTGAGGCCCCTTTGAGGCGCCGTTTCCAATCAAAATGTGGTACGCTTGTTGGTTTAGGTTTAGGTATAACCTTGTAAGTGAATGTTACGGAGGAGGGCGTTATTCTAGTCAATTTCATTGTATGCCAAGTTTTGTTAATATAAATCTAGGAAGTATCTGGTTTTGCCACTGAATCCAGACTACAACATTCAGATAAACAACCTGAACTTAGTTTTGTAGATACATTCGGAGGCATATTGCTTGTTTTGTGATTGGTGGCTAGGCAGGTGACTGCCCTGACCGTAAATGTCCGCCTATCAAGGGTAGTAACAACTAACAACCTGATAGCTATTTTGAAAAGATCTACGATAAATTTGTTGCAAATGTTTAAGCATGTAAACTTAAATTGATGTAAAATTGTTCCGAACTTGGATCTGTGGAGAAGTCCTTTATCCCCAAATTGAGGTTTGTGACCGACATTTTGGGTTAGAAGTACTGAGTGATGTCTATTTCTATTGGAATAGGGAGGAACTTTTGTCTCATTGTCATCTGTTTTGGTTACAAAATTTCAATTACCCGTAAGCTGTTAGGTTGGGTGCTTTACTAACGGCTACATGATTTCATCCAGAGACCTTTCGTTCAAAGGAGCCGAAAGGTGTCATTATCAAGGCTCAAGGTAAGTGAATTATTGCAGTACTGATGGTTTGTTGTTTGACTCTCATTTCTCTGCTGCATTACAAAGCATTGCTGGTTTTTGTATTCTTGTGAAAAGCTGTGTTAATAAAATGTTTGCTCCTGTGGAAACACCAAATGGTCGCCTAGTACTTGAAATAGTGGATGACTCTCAGTTATAAACTTCATTGTTCTGCAGAGTAATGGTGGGGTTGTTCATAAGGTTGCGGTACATCAGACACTTCAGATTGGAAATTATACCTTTGCAGGGATGTTGACGCGGATTATTGCTGTAGAAACGACTGCGAGGCGTTTAACTACTGAGGTAACTTTTCGCCATCCAACATCCGGCCTCTCCATTCCTCCCTTAGCTATCTGTTGATCTACTGTTGAGACTTGAGAATTGACTGCATTATGTGCAGGACATAATAAAGGCAGCAAAATCTATCGAGGACACAACCCCGGCTAAGCAGAGTAGCAATGTTGGGAATGGATGTACTGAGGCCTGTATAGTGGAGCAGTTGGAAAAGAAAGTGATGGAAAAGCTAGGGCTTGAGGGAGATCTTTTTTTGAAGGTATGCTGTGAATTGTTATTTTTTCTTTTTTCTAGTTGCGCCGTAGCTAATTGACGAGACTGTTGTAGTGAAACTTATAGTCTCTGACCTCAAAAAAAAAAAAAAAAAAAAACTTATAGTCTCATATTATGTAACATGATGCAAATACAGGACCGCTGCTTCACTGTCTCTCATCGGAGCGGCAGAAAAGTTTGTTTATGGCGTAAGCGTAAGTGTAAGTGTGTCGTTTCCTCAAAGACCTAGAATCCCAGAGTGACTACGGAGCCAGCTTAAACAAGTTGTTAGGAGTTGTGCACGCTTTGCTTGAAAGATGAAGGATTGAAGTTAATTAACTTAAGAATTCCCGTGTTAAGTTATTTTGGATTACGAGTGATCTACTTTTGTAGTAATATATGGCCGATATGGAGGCATTTGAGTTAACATCGATCTTTCTCTATTTATGTACGAGTATATCGATTACTTATATACGGAGTATCTCTAATAATCTAGTCTCAACTACAGTGGTAAGTTTGTCCATTCAGCTCAAAACTTTTCCACAACCAATTACCAAACCCGACCACCTATCCTATCACCCTTGACCGAACAACCCAAGACTACTTCGACCCAAATTTTCCGACGGTGTAGGATGGGTGTGGTTAATCCTCATACTCCCTGAAATTGCTTACATAAACTAGGTCATTTCGCAATATGTATGTTGTTTCTTGGTAGGCAACACACTGTTTTGCAATGGACTATTTACATTTTTCATAACACAGCTACAAATTTAGGTATTCCGTACTAGATAGCATGGGATTTATAAGACTTCTAGACGATCAAATCTATGTGCTATGTGTAAGATAATGATCATATAATACGTGTCTATGCTTGCGCTCTACCCTAGCGTTTTGTTGCGGAGAATCAGCGTTGCTTGTGCGAAAATGGATTCCATGTTCTCTATAAAATTGGAGCTTCGAAGTTGATCAAAACTCACTGCCGTTGTCGCTTTGGATGACTTTAACACTGCTCAAATTGAGTTTTAGGCCCTGTGCGATTGGACTGCATTTTTCTGATCTGATTTGATTTGATTTGATTTGATTTGAACTGAATTAACTGATAAATTAACTGCAACTAGATGATAATAACTAGAAATAGACTACATTCATTGATTATTATTTGGATTATTCTGATCTGATTTGATTTGATTTGATTTGATTTGAATAAAGCTGATCTGATCTGATTTGATTTGAATAAATTTGATCTGATTTAAAAACACTGTTGAATAAGTTGAATCGCACAGGGCCTTAGTTATTGTGCAAAAACCACGCAACAATGTCCCAGCTTCTCCCATGTCTTTCATTAAGAATAACCATACTCTCCGGCTACAATCATCTACGATTATTAGGAAATAATGGGCTTTAATGATTGATTCCGGTAGGATCCCCAACTACTATAGTGTATGTGTTAAGAGTATCTTATGATATATTGTATGTGTGGGAATAGTATATTCCCACGTAGGAAATAAGTTAATGTTGGAATAATATATTTCACCACTTAGGAAATAATATGTAAGAAGTGCTATAATCTGGATGAGAGCCTGGATTGGAAGGCATTTAACTCAGAGATCTCAATGTATGGGATCGAGCATGAAAATCTGCTCAAGGTGCTACGATTTGCTAAGAAATGGAACGAGGGATGTGTAGTATACCCGTTCATCACCAATGGTAGTGTGTTTGACCACCTGCAGACTGAAGATTACAGGGAGGCTTTCTCTTTTGAAAAAAGAGCGAAAGTTGTTATGGGTTTGGCCAGAGGATTGGAATTTTTGCATGACAAGAGAATAGTTCATAGAGACATCAAGTCTATGAATATTCTTGTTGATATGAATTTAATGCTAAGATCGGAGACTTTGGATTAATTCGTCATTTAAAACCCGATGAAGACTACCTGATGACTGATGTAGTTGGTACGCGTGGTTATTTGGACCAAATCTGCATACATACAAGCATGGCTCAGTTTTCTCAGGATGTCTTCCGCTTTGGAGTGGTTCTAATAGAGCTGTTGAAAGGTTGTGGACCTTATTGTTGTCCATCACTTATCGATAAGTTCCGGTGGGCAAATCAGTCAGGCACTTTGGAAAGCTTAATTGATACTTCGCTGGTGAAAGGTGGCTACAACGTTGATGATATGAAGTTACTTGCAGATTGTGCAGTCGCAGTCGTGTATCCAAACCCTGAATATCGTCCAACAATGGAGCAGATTGTTACTATCCTCGAGAGGCAGCTTTTGAGTTTTGAGGGATCCTCTTCTTGGCAATGGTAGTACCAGAAAAGCATTAGCAGAGCAGATCGAATCCCCTGGGCTAACCCTAGCCGCCATATATATCTCCTAACATATTATTTCCTAAGTGGTGAAATATATTATTCCAACATTAACTTGTTTCCTACGTGAGAATATACTATTCCCACACATACAATATATCATAAGATACTCCTAACAACTATTCTCACACATACAATATATCATAAGATACTCCTAACAAGCTAGGTTGGGCTGAGTTTATCTTGGAAACATGATTCGAGAACTTTGATATGATTTATGTGTTGAGAAATTCTCTTGATTAAGTTGAATTGCGACCCACCTATAGTACGATTTATGTGTTGAGGACATTGGGTTTATTTTAAAGTTGTGCACATGTGCTTGATATTTGTTAGGCCGGGTGAAGGAGAAGAAAGGAGAAAAAAAAATAAGGAAGAAATTGAGCTAATTTCTGGGTTTTGCTTGCCATTAGTTGTACAACAATTTGGACCATTAACAACGTTCCATTTACCGTGTACATGCATGATGGTCCATTTGATGGTCCATTTAACTGATCTACATGTCTTTTACAGTGTACACCAATAATCCTGCCTTGACTATCCAATACAAGAGGCATGAGCTTCCATGTAGTTGACCTTTCATACTATACTGCATAAACCTTCTAGGAAATTAGATGACATTATCACTGAACGGGTTTGTTACAAGTCCTCCGCTAAAACTAAAACATTCGCAATTGAACATACACTTGTATAGTCACCTCCCATGAATCGCCGCTCCCGAAACAACCTTTTTACCTTGGAAGCCAAGACAATAACATCTCTGTCTTCTAACCACTATCCTCTCGCCAAATTCCAAACATCTGAAATTTGACCCCAAATGATCCTTAACCCTCAATATACATAAGTCACGCCGATAATCGATCAACAACAACTCGGCTTCCCGCTTGATTAGATCACAGGTCAATATCTCGATCTTGTAGTCTTTATCGGATGATATTAAAGTTGGGCTCAAATAGGAAAGTCATATGAACGTATGAGCACACGACATAAACATGTGATAACCTCCTTTATATATAGCAAATGCAGTCGAACATATTGTTTCCCCTTTCTTCTCATCTGTGAGAATTAATCTGACGACACCACCGATTGATTTTGCGAAGACATATGACTCCTCACTAGCTTCTGAACATTCCAAAAATAAAGAAAGGAACAACGTAAGAGCAAACAGAGAAAAAAAAACTTATTGGACACATTTTAAGCATAGGTTGTTGCTTCCAATGAATTACCTCTTTGTTTCTCGACGACCTCGAACGGACACGTGTTATACAAATGCTGAAGACTGCAAATAAAACATGAAAGTAATCAATCCCTTTATCTAAGAACGTTTATAGATCAAAGAGAATTCGCAACTTACCGGCTCTCAAAGTCGTAGGGCTCTTCTTCTTCTTCAGAATCTTCATGATCTAGTTCTGCTTTATAATCAATCATTATAATATAGTATGTTATTCCCCAGCAATCTAATCTAATATATCTAATATATCTAATATAGGAATCTATCAAATGAGAAGTATTAGTTTCGTGAGAAATGAGAAGTAATCTAAGCCATCCATTTCACTTCATCTAATGACCCATATTAAGGATTATGATAAAAGAAAAATAAAATTAAAAATAGACCCAAACACCCCAATCCCTCACATTTTCTCTCTCCTCCCCTTTCCTCTTTTTCTCTCTCCCCGCGCACCTGCGCGCCGCCCACCACCGTCGCCGGCGTGCACCGTCGACAACATTCGCCTGCGAAGGAACCACCGGCCGACTCGACGGACTGGTGCGAGTCATTGTCAGCTACTCCTCTCCTCCGTCGAGCACGATTACACCGCGAATAACGTCTTCTCCTTCCCTCTTCTTGTTATCGTTTTTCTCAGATTTAGTCACCGCCGATGAACGCCGCCGTCGATCTTCACCTCCAATTCCTTTCTCCGACGTTCTCGCCTCGATTGCCGGCACCGCCACTCCATTTCGCCGCGGTTGATCAAAATAAAGAAGTGAGAGGTGAGGAAAGAAGGGAAATGAGAGGTCGGAGATGGTGGAGTAGGTGGTTGGAGGACTGGTCTTGGTTCGCCGGCCGTTCGCCGGAAGTTTTCCGACGATCCACGTGGAGCCGGAGCAGGTGACGTGGTGGTGGAGGTTGGACGGGTTTGGGTGGGGTGGGGTGGGAGGAGAGAGAAAATGGGGAAAAGTAATTTTTTTTTTTAATTTACGTGTTTTGTCAATTAGAGTTAATGTCGAGTTATTTGAATTACGAATTTAAGTTATTGGAGTTACGTGTTTTATTTATTAGAGTTAAGTTAGAGTTATTGGAGTTACGGGGTTTAGTTAGTGGAGTTAAGGATTTTAGTTATTGGAATTACGTGTTTTAATTGGTGGAGTTAAATTGGAGTTAGTAGAGTTACGTGATTTGGTTAGTGGAGTTAAGTTGGAGTTAGTGGAGTTACGTGATTTGGTTATTGGAGTTAATTAAGTTGGAGTTACGTGTTTTAGTTGGTGGAGTTAAGTTGGAGTTACGTGTTTTAGTTGGTGGAGTTAAATTGGAGTTACGTGTTTTAGTTGGTGGAGTTAAGTTATAGTTACGTGTTTTAGTTAATAGAGTTAATAGAGTTACGTTAGAGTTAATTAATTTTCATTGAATTTGGTGAAGTTAATAATAATATTGGAGTTAAGCAATTTACTTTATAGAGTTAACTCACTAGAGTCAGCCAATTTAATTACTACAGTTAAGTGACTGGAGTTAATAGTTATAGTTAGTGGAGTTACGACTAACTGGAGTTATGCAGTTTAATTACTACAGTTATTACTTCTCATTTCTCACCAAATTATCACTTCTCACTGGATGTGAGCCCATCTAATATATATGTATTATAAAAGCCGAGTACAACCCTTCACTGATGGACACTTAGCCCAATCTTATCGGATGGAATTAAAAAAAGTATTATTGACTATTGGGATATAGAAATACATATGAAATATTAAAATAATAAAAAGGAAAATTAAAAAAATTGAAAAATTCTAATTAGTTGAATATTTAAATAAAAAATTCTATAAGCATTTTTGCAAGGTACCAGGTATATAAAGGGTAAGTTTCCCATTGTTACTTTTTGGACATAATAACGCCTTTAACAATGCGTTAAGGCACCCTTCAAGTGTGTAGCTATAAAAATGAATTTTATTAAGATCAAGTGGTCTTGAAAGCGAATCTAATACGTACTATATATTAAAACCTGAAACCAACAATGCTTATACCATGCACCAAGGTGCACAATGAGTATGGTGCACCTCCTCATAATAGAGGAGTAGGGACCACACAAATTGTGCACCTTGGTGTACGATATAATTTGCGTGAAACCAAGGCTTTCCTAGGAGGACACTTGGCATATACATTAATTAGATAGAACATAAAAATAACATTAAATATAATTATCGGTTGGGATATGGTAATAAATTATCATATAGTAGTATAATATTAGCTGATTTATGGATAATAATCATTATGGTAATTTATTAGAACAAAGATAAGCCGACATCTTTTTTTTATGAAACGAGTATAAACAATATAAATACATAGCGCGGGTGTGGCACGGGCATGCAAACTAGCTAGTTATTATCAAAGGAGGACCTTATGTAGTTATGTTACGACGATGGTTTCACATGTGAGTTTCTTTTTGCAATGGTAAAGATAAAAAGATGATTGAATATCTATATGCATATTGCTATAATAATTATTGTTTATCAAGTTCACGTTAAACTTAATCCGACGTATCATACCGATTCACAACAAACTATCATATTTAACAACTTTGAATGGATCGATTGTGAGTTAATTATCTTACGTCGTCTATATGCTTTTATGTATATAGGAGTACTGACCAATCACCATCACTTATAATAATCCTTTAAATTAGTTTATAGTTGAAATGCACCATCTAAGATGCATCGATTGCTTTTTCATTCTACTCCAAACATTACTTTTGAAGTATATAAATAACTCAAAACTCTAAATTTGAAATGTATATTTTTTTTATGATCGTTTACATTTTCCGTGCCACTATGGACCGTATCTTAAATTGTAAACGTTTATTTAAATATGTAAGAGAAATTTAGATTTAGATAAAAATTGACTGAGGGTGTCGATGACCACTTCACCACCAATCATGTTTCTTCTCTAACGCTGTATCGGAAGGCCTTTGTTTCAATTTACCATCTCTTGATTTGCCATAGTCTATTCTATAAACACAATGCTTATAGAATCCATCTTCTTTAATAACCCACTCAACTTGCCCAAAATACCACCTCAAATCAGGAATGGGCCAAGGGTTTTTCTTCCACACCGTGCACAGATCCTTGTCAGGCTTGTACGTCCACACATCGAACACCTTGTCCTTGTTGTCCAAGTAAAAGTGACAAAAGTAGAGCGTTGTCCGCCAGAAAAGTGGTGTATTGAACGTGTGTCTGAACGACGCACCGGGAGAGATTACTCGAGTCTTCATGTCCTCATCCCCCGACTGGCACCGAAATGTTATTTGGCGCCCGGCTTCGTTCTTTAGGAAGAAGGTATCGGCGTCACCTTTAGGCATCATCGATGCCAAGGTGAAAATGACTAGGGCTATTATCATTATGGTATGATTCGACATGGATGGAAGATGAACACCCATAGTGTACGTGCGTTAATTATCGTATGTAACAAAGGTTCTTGATGCTTTTAGGCATGTATTGTTATGCTATTTATGCAAGTATATGATGTGATAATAATAAGGACAAGCTTACTAATTATAATTTATTTGATCTGGGAGTTTCATTATTAAGTGCTAATTAGTTGCATACAAGTATGCATGTTTTAACTTACGAAACTTTAATTGAGACCTTCGTACAATTATTTGTAGTCTAATATAATAAATTAATGGCAATGTTTAATAAATCAATTTCCACGCACATACTGCAGTAATGGTCATGGTGTATGCATCACAAACTTGAACCGTGAGATTGGACCATACATGCCGTATATCATGTATGTTGTCCTAAGGACTATTTCATTCCACTTAGGGGTGTAAACGAGCCGAACCAAGCCCGAGCATCGTATGTTTGGGCTCGGCTCGGTACTGTCATTTTGGGGCTCGGGCTCGGCTCGGAGCTCGGCGAGCTCGCAAAACCCAAGCTCGGGCTTGGGCTCGCTCGAGCTCGGTCCCTAGCTCGGTTCCGTAGTTGTGTGCGCAACAAAAATGCAACGTATTTTCTATATACTACACTAAATCATACAACGTAGACACATTACAATAAGTTTAACGTATGAACTTGCAAAATTTGAGTATAACTGTCTAAATTAGAAAATATTAATAGTAAAAATTAGCTATTTTTGGAAAAAACGAGCTTTTGAGCTTTAGCGAGCCGAGCACCAAGGTGCTCGGGCTCGGCTCGTTTTAGTGTGAGCTCGGCTCGGGCTCGGGCTTGGGCTCGGTCAATCCGAGTACGAGCCGAGCTTTGACCGAACCAAGCCCGAGGGCTTGGCGAGTAAGCTCGGTTCATTTACACCCCTAATTCCACTAATGTGAGGCTTGAGTTAGTTTCTATTTATAATTTCATAAACTTGCATTTTGAGAATAAATTTCAGTGTCCGGGTGCCATCTCTATCCTCCTTAGCTTCATGCTATAGTCTATAGTGCTTGGTAAAATTTGAGATCTCACATGTTTGTATCATAATTCATAACTTAATTTGTCTTAGAGACGTGATTGGATACCCTAATTTGATGTAATGGTTTAATTTCCTTCGATCACATGCAATAGTTCAAGGTGACTGATTATTGTATATGGAATTGAGGAGGTGAAGTAGTGCTCGGCGGTTTCGCCACCACGGTGGTGCCGTAGTTGTAGTGCATCATCTGGTGTTCTTCTGTTGGCCTGGGGGAGAGACAGGGAGCGAAGGAGCGAGGAAGATGGTTTGAATTGGGGTACAACGAGTACGTAGTCGATCTGAAGCTAAGATAGATATGGCGTTATAGCAAATAATGTACTACTCGTATAATGGAGTACCGAGCACGCACGTACAGTAGTGCCCTAAAAACAAAAACCAAAAAATTGTCGTTCTACATCATTTTTCTAAATCATTAGTCTTACATGCATGTTCATTAGTGTAAAGATTTATTGAACGCTAAAATTAAGGACACTTATATGAAGTGTTAATCCTAAGAGCACTTAATTTAGACTGACCGCGATGAACTAAATGCCATGAAATGAAAGTACTAAAATGCAAAGATAAAAGACGGGTTCTTACAAACTAAAGTAGTAACCATTAATTGAAAGAAAATGTCAGGTTTGCTAATGAAGAGTCCAGGAAGAGATGGAATCAATTACCTCCATGCCTTCTATCTTCACCATGGAAAAGAAAAAGCTACGCTAAAACATGAACTGCTCGCGCTACGGGGCGAGGCTACCCGATGTACACTAAAAAGAAAGAACTAAAAAGACTTTGATAAATGTTGTTGATGCTTGATTGTCCTTTTATGCTGCTTCTTGCTGCGCTATTTATAGGATAAACCTTCTGGCGGTTACTTCAACTTCCCAAGCTTCTCCAAACGTGGGGAAGAATACTTGCTAGCGGTTTGTTTCTTCTTACTTCAACTGCTTCTCGTGCCTTGGCGCCACCTATTAAGTTTGAATAGATGGACTTCGTTCGTCTGCCGTCGGCCCAGGTTGAGTATTGCATCCAGATGGGCTTTTCTTTGTCTTCAGCCCATCGAGATTACTGGACTAAAACCTTCCATCGCTAGGACAAAATTATTTTTGTCATCAACAAATGCCCCCCTTTTTTGTGTTGCTGGGAGTTTGAAGCGACACGAAAAATGAATCTTATCTATCGTTGTCGATGGAGTTTGACTATCGTGAATCAAACTAATGGTTTCAAGCATTCATTATCGCTGAATGGAGTAATTGTAACTAAAAACACTAGTTATTTGACCCGTGCAAAATTGCACGGGCCGTTTATCCTCTATTTGTCTAAATGTTGGTTATCGTTGAATGCTATTTAAATTGGATGTTGGATTATGAAATGGTATTAGTTAGATTTTCGAATAAATATGGCTTTTAAACTACTATTAGACACTCGATGACTCCGTGAATAATTGTACGACGTTGACGCGCGATAAAATGGATTATAAAATGGTATTAGTTAGATTTTCGAATAAAGTAGGCTTTTAAAACACTAATAAACACTCGATGAATAATGAATAATTGTACGACGTTGACCAGCGATAAATTCATAAAAGACGTATATCTCCATTTCGGTTTGCAAATACTCAGTGAAAATTTCTAATTATAGATGTAATAAACAACAAATAAAAATTATAGTGTCCTTTTTACCAACTACAGTTCAAACTACTATTTTTACCATTTAGGAAAGACTTTTTTTTTTAAGACAAATTTAGGAAAGACTTTAATCTTTCCTGCGTAGTGTGGCTCTTCGACAACCATCCACACCATCCAGAAATTTCATGCCTTCGACCTTGCCCAAATTCGCCATTTTTTTCACCATCCACCGACAAAACCATGCAATTCATCCCCAATCTCCGCCAAATTCATCAATTTCTTCGCCATCCACCATATACATAACCCCCAAAGTTGCACTGCTCTTCGACATCCTCCTCACTCAACCTCCGAATCTCATTTTTATCAATCAAATTCATTATTGTTAGTTTCGAATAACAAATCATCACCATGCGTTTGAGTAATTAAAGGTTCGTGATATAACTGGTATTGTAAGTTCATCAATTAAGGTTTCATATTCATTTTGAACTTCAATTTCGAAATTGATTTGGGCATTTTAATCAATGGCTTGATTATTAGTTTTCATGTATAATGATTGAAAAAGTGTTTATAGGTTGGGTGACTGAGTTTGAGATAGAGAGAAAGCTGTGCCATTTTTGGTAATACTACTGCTTTCGATGGATGCTGCTAATACTACTGCTTTCGATGTAATTATTCACTAATTAATAGGTAAGTTCAAATTGCTAATACTACTGCTTTCGATGTAATTATTGACCAATTCGAGTACAATTGGTAAGTTCTAGGAGGGACGAAAGGGGGTATGGGAATAATCGAGTGTATGAGCAGGTATGGCCACATTTCGATTGTTTGGTATGGAGTGGAGGCGGTTTAGAGTGTAACCAAAGAAGGTTAGGATTTTCAGTATGCATTGGTGGATGCATTGAGGTGAATGGTGACGGTATGACATGAAACAGAGGAGGTGAATTTGACCCGTGCAAACTTGCACGGGTCGTTTCACCTCTTTGTTCTTTAAACTGGTCTAATACGGTAGGTATAAGATATTAATACGTCCAATTTATAAAAATGGTGTTAGTTAGATTTTCGAATAAGTTGAGTTTTTGACACAATAAAATAGACTTAATACCCATTAGATAGACGAGCCGTATTGATCAGCGAAGAACCTCACAAAAGAGGTAATTATCTATTAATGTTAGAATATTACTCCATAGGAATTGCTAATTAATTATAGATATAGTAAACAATAAATTAATTTTTTTCCTTCTCAAAAAACAAAACAACAAATTAAAATACTAATGTGACTTTTATCGACCAAAACCCTTAACCACACAAAAATTGATCATATTTGACCTCGCCGGCTTCTTTTGGTCATGGACCCGTTTTTTATTATTATTTGTCACCCGTGTTGAAGCACCTCTTTAATCTCAAAATCGATCTGACTCGTTGAATTGATCAAAAGGACCCATAACTAACACAAATTAGCCTAAATTCAAACTAATTTAAACCTTAAGCTTCACTGTTTCTTTTGTCTTAGACTTGCATTATTTATACTCTGACCCTATGTTGCACGAGTACGGACACCGACACCGACGCCGGGAGGACACCGGGACACCTCAATCTCGAAATCTAGGACACCAACACCGCTATTATTTTTTAATATAAATATATTAAAATGAATTAAATATTATTACTTTAATAAAATAATGAGAATTTTTAACTTTCAAACTTAAACCAATTTTAAAATGAAGATATTACACACATGATCATTGAATTTGTCAAGGGAAACACTAAGAAATTTGAGATTAACAATGTGTATTTCGCCCAAATTCTTGCTTAATGTTTGTTTTTTGTGTCCTACGGGTGTCCGAGAGGTGTCCAACCGGTGTCCTGTGTGTAAACAACCGGGTTTCGTGTCCGGGATAAAAAAGAATAAACCGGACACCGGTCCGACGTGTCCTCCCGGTGTCCTCCTGGTGTCCGTGTCCGACACCGTATTGGACACGGACACGTCACTTGGGAGAGGTGTCCGTGCTTCATAGCTCTGACCCATTTTAATTGTTTTGTTTCAATTGTCACTCTTTTTTTAAATGTATCTATATATATTGCCTTCGTTTTGTAGAAATTTCTTAGTAATCCTAATTAATTTAGGTCACTTAACCCGTAGGTGGTGACATTAGTATGTAATTTTATAACCTTCATAACACATGCTTATTTTGTGCACTGATGTTTGAGCTGGGCGGAGGGAGTATGAATTTGTAGATAAAATTTTGGTTTCTTAACTGGTAGGACATTATACGACATTAGTAGTATACGCTAATGGAATATGTAAAAATGCTATTTTTAATTTTATTAACATGCGAGATCATGTATTTTTTTAGCCTTAGGCCACCCCGTTCACGTTTCTAATCCAAACCCGTTATTGACCTAGCCGTATCATTTTACATGCATGGATGATCAAAAGTCTTCAAATAAAAGGGATATGCAGGAGTTTTGTCCGAGCCCTACTAATTAACTTGTACATGTGAGGCTGTGACTTGTGAGACATGCTAGGTAATGACTACTGACAATGCTTTATAGTTTATACGACCCGTGACCCATAACGACCCAACCTGTATTAGCGATATCACTTTGTCTAATTTGTCTAGGCTTCTTGACCGGATTTATAGCCCAAGGAAATTAACCAGCATTTAAATTTTTTCAGACCCGTATTACCCATTTGACATGTCTAGCTAATTGTGAACGACCAAAAATAGATATATATCTGTATCTTTAATATTATCTGACTACCATATTGCTACGTACAGTAATTGGTAATTACCCACAATTATAATTTGCACGGTAGTAGAAATATACATTTTGTATAAGAATGGAGTTAGTTAAACAAATTGTACGATAAAATGATATCACAACTCTCTTACCCGATGTAAAAAAAGAAAAAAGGTCCTGGAGTTTCTCATGGTCATGCACTCATGCCTCATGCTCTCTTAGCTTTATTCTTATTTACTCGTTAAGAGGGATCATGCCTTTGCTCACACCTTGTCCACGCCACCGGCACAACGTGAGTGGCTGATAGTAATTATGTACTCCCTCCGTCCCAGCTCAAACACCCCGAGCCTTCTTTGTAGTGGAATAAGAAAAATTGATATAGTATGTTGAGTGGGGTAATATTAGGAAAAAGGATGAGAGAGAATGTGGGGATTAATAAAAGTAGGAGAGATAATGTGAGAGAGGATGTAATAATTTAATAAAAGTAGGAGAGAGAAATATGTCCCAAAATAGATGGGGTGTTTGAGGTGGGACGTCCCGAAATGGAATATGGGGTGTTTGAGCTGGGACGGAGGGAGTAACCTAATTCTTGTTAATTTCATTTGTTTTATGAAATCACTATATATGTTCTTGCGAGGGAGTTAAAATGGTATTAATAATAGACGTCATTTCAAAAAATCAAAATTATAAATATAACGGGCCAACAACAATTCTATATTTGCCCAAATGAAGATTACTTACAAACCTGCACGATCAATAAGATATGAAATAAGAGGGGCATTTTGACACATAATAATGGTCGAAACGGCATACCCATGAGTCCGAAATCATGCGGTTAATTACGTACCAACTACATGTATACGTTATTATATTTCCTACTTGTATTAGAGTAAGTGATTGCTGATGGATTTATCTCAAAACTCTGAAAAAATTGCACAGACTATTATAATCAGATATTATCTATTTTCGTGACCCAATTGCTTAGTTATGAACCCGCTTTATATGACCGGTGATCCATATTAACCCGAATTCATTTAGTTACACGTACTTTTGGGTCTAATCTATTGTACCCGTTGATCTCTGAGTTAAACAACATTTATAAGATAACTAATTAATTAACATGAGTAGAAATAATTTTGTACTTTATTTCCAAATATCCAGTCCCTATAATTTGCGTAAATTAAAAGATTTGATTCTATAAGGAAATGATTTCAATCTTGTATGTGTGCAAGTACTTCCTGCGTATTCTTTTTTTTTGCTTTATTCAACACTCTGCGTATTCTTTTTTTTTTTTTTTTTGAAATAATCACTCTGTGTATTCTTTACCCGGCCATATCCTAACCTAACCTGACTTTCGCGTATATGTGAACTAACCCGTATATGTCTTTTGAGTCCGAATTGATGCCTAGTCTACAACAGCGACACATGAATAAAACTCCAGTCTAACAATTTCGCAAATAATACTGTGGATTTTTTATTTTTTCCTCGATTGAACACTTTACGTTTCAGATTAGCGTCGCATCAAGTTTTGTGCGTGCGCATACTAATCTATGATAACCTGGAACGAATTAGAAGTGTTAAGGAGCAAACCAAAAGTAAAACTCAAGTCAAGTCACTCCAAGCACTAATAAATCAAACACATCGAGATGCACTAAAAAAAGGTTGATCATTGCATTCATTGTGTATGAGTGATCAAATACAAAAAAATATACAAATCAAATAGCTAAAACCAAAGAAAATATCAAATTCAAGAGATAGGGGAATTGAGATGAGAGCTGCATGCAATGTTTTTTTTTTTTTTTTTTTTTGGGTATAAAGAGCTGCATGCAATGTAGATTACTGATAATTAGCGTGATGTTAGTGTATATAATGATGCCCTAAATTAGGGACGAAATGTAATACTTTTTTACAGGAACTAATTGTTGGAAATTATACAGGAACTATTTGATTGTTCCTTCTCAGTTATGGGCATAATTGCATAAATTATATACTAATTCTACAATAGCTACCAATATCTGGTAGCCATTGTAAGAGAGACAATTAGGACCATTTGATATCTTTGATTCAATCCTAGCCATTGAATTGTTTGACCATAAAAATTATTAAATTAAAATTAATTTGAAAACTAATTAATGAAATCAGATTTTAGAGGAAGTTATAAACATCAAAACCCGTTTTTCTCTCTCTTCCTCCCCCCTCCTTCACCTCCTCTCCACCCCAGGAACCACCGCTGACCCACCACGACTTGTACTCGCCTGCTCCTAAGACCGCCGGTCTCCACCCTCACGCCCCCAAACCATTGCGCCTCTGAGACCTTCTCCTCCACCTCTTTTTTCTCATGCGAGAGAATGAGTCGTGAATATGGAAGGGCGCGACGACGGTGGTCCGTGATGGCATAGTTGGAATCACCAGCATGTCGTCGGCCGTATGGGGGTTGGTTTGGGTGTGGGGTTGAGGTGGTGTTGGGCTGCGAAAAGGTGGTTGGTGGTAGGGAGGGGGAGAGGAGAGAGAAAATTAAGGGGTTAGGGTGAATTTATTTAATTTCTTATTAGATAAAAGTTATTATTTTGGATTTACTAAATTAATTTTTTTTTTGAAATAATTAATAAATTAATTTTTAGGTCAAACTTATAATGGCTACCGGGTCTTGGTAGCCATTGTAGAATCACTCTAAATTATATCTACCTGATTTTGTTCCATTTTGTTTCTATAACGTAGGCCTAATCTTTCATTATGGGAGTATAGTAAATCAATTAAAGTTTTATTTATGATTTATTTTGGGTATAAAATAATGATTCCACTTTAGAGAATATCCCGTTTATCATGCAAATTATCTAGCATGATATTTAAAGATTTTTATTTACATTTATATTTAAACCCTAAAATTCTTTCAGAATTATTATCTTGCTCAAATATTTTAAAATCGGCATACTAATAATGTTCAATAAACAAAATAAAATACAGTTATTGAAATAAAGTACTAATGCCATTTTTACAGTTATTCTAATCAAATTTTATCTATTCCTTTTAGATTTTTGAGATAATTCGACCCTAATTTTATATTGTATGGCATTTTTAAACTTTGAATTTTTATCATTTAAGGAAATTGCGATTTTAGATGCTAAATTTTATTTAATTTACGATTTTAAATTGCGATTGGTGTGTGAAAAGTATAATGTAAAAAAGTAAATATTCCTAATGATTGACTGATATAATGCTTGATTGTGCATTTTTAGACAAGAATATATATTGGCAGTAACAATTGTGCGTGATTATGGGCAAAATGATCTGCGTGAAGATATCCAGGAGATCATTTCGGCATATTTTGTACATTTCTGCTGACATATGTGTAATTGAGGCCAAGCATATAAATGTAATTAAGGGCAGCAATATAACTTATTATTGGCGTGTGGCAAACAAAAGGTGGCATGTGTTTTTCATAAGCTTATTAGTGGTATTTATGTCAAGTTTCATTTGACATCAGCATCTTACGTGGCGTGTCTCATTGAACTTCAAAGGCACGCCTATTTATAAAATATATATACTCGTTTCGTGAATACGTTTGAAATAAAACAAACATTTCATTTAAACAATCTCATTTAATCTGAAATGAGATGAGTAAATACAAGATTGACAAAATCTCACTAGATCTGAATGAGATTTTGATCTTCTAAGAAAAACTTCGGTTTAAAAACGAAGTCTTGTTTCACCAACTCGAATTTCTGTGGGCCAAATTTCCGCCATTCCTTCGTTATGAATGAAAGAATGTGACCAGACATGTACATAGCTCTCATTGGCTGGAGCGATGTAGGTAGTCCTTGGCTCCCCCTTTCTTTTCACCAGACTAAGCTTTGGTCGCGGCTTGAACTTGTTCGAGTACTTCTTGAACTGGAACACCTCGTCGCGCTCCTTCCCGTCCGCACTTTCATCTTCGAACTCGTCATCGCTGCACGCGCTCAGCCAGTAGGCGTTCTCGCCTTCCTTTGCATACTCGTCCCATGTTTGACAAGTACAGAAGTATATGATTCTCTTACCTCCATTCTCAATTCGCCCTCGGTACCAACCAGACCAATATGTGCGCTGGTAGTAAAACAGAGAATTCCGATAAACGAGATTCTCATCGGGCTTCAGGAAGTTTTGCGCCATGATCTTCCCCCATCTTTTACATGTGCCCATGACACTCATTCCATCCTCGTACCCAAGTTTTGGGATGATGAATCTGGTCATCAAATCCTCACTTGAGAGAACTGCCATTCGGTTGTCATGGCTACCATCGAGAGACTCCATGATCGGCAGTTCCCACTTCTTCAATTTGGGGAAGAATTTGTCCATGGTGGCCTGCCACTTTCTGGTTGCAGCAGCCTCTTCAACAAATTTCTTTTGATCATCCTCCATGATGTTGCACTGGAGGTAATGGTTGGGGCACTCTTCTCCATATGGTCCCAGATCTTCTTCCTTGTAAATATAGGGGAAGAATTCCAAAGTCTCTTCTCCAGTCTCTAGATCTTCTCTAAAAGCGAGTCGATACTGGTAGATATTGACGCGCCCCCAGAAATTAGTAACTGGTTTGTCGTAACCAGGGACATTTAAATCATTGGTTGCATAAACTGCCATTTTCGTTTGGAAGTTTACAGAAGAATTGGAAGGGAGAAAAGAAACGCTTCGAATATTGCTGATACTCAAAGTGTTACTTGTGATATGTTCATCCGAACCCTTCTTTTTATATTAAAATTCCTTGGCGGTTTCTTTGCCAAGAATTAATGACGTGTGGTAGTGGAGCGGTTTTATCTCGAAAAACTGCTTTTAAGGTGGTTAAATGAATTTATTATTATCCCACTCATGATTTCCAATGAACCTAGATTAATTACGACCTTCAGCTCATCAAATCATTAAAGGCTGAGAATGCATTTTACTAAATGATTTTTTTTTTTTTAAAAAAAAAATCTAGAAAATGCAAACTTAAATTGAATAATTTGATTCAATAAAAGTTTTTTTTTTTTTTTTTTTAAATTTGTTTTTAAAGTCTGGCTTAAAGCGACAGTTTGCCTCTGGGAGGTCCCAATCAATGAAGGTCTGACTGTCGTCGGAGTCAGTTGCTTCACTGCTTGGACTGCTGTCGCTTGGAAGATTTTCTTCCGCAGCCTTCATCGCCATCTGTAAGGCCTGTTTCGTTGGCCAATCTTTTCTTGCCCAAGCCCGCTTGGCAATGGTGCCCCTGCCTCTCTTCATGTTGAGAGTAGAACGGGAGTGGCTTCCTGCCTTCTTTTTGCCTGAAGGAGCAGCCTTCCGTGGGCGGTTTGTCCTAGCAATGTTGTGAGCAATCGGAGCAAACGCCGACTCCGCCACCTCTTCCATCTTGTCGTTGAGATGGGGTGGTATCGCTTCCTTATCCTTCCTCCTCTTAGCGCTCACATCTGTTCCTTTCGTGGCAGAGTTGAACTTCTTTGAAGACATCTTGATGGTTCAGATGTAATTTGAGAAGAGAAAGTATTTTTGGTGAGAAGTTTTTGTTGTGAAATATGCACAAGTCACTCCTCTATTTATAATTCCCCAAGAGACTCATCGTGTTCTAGTGATGGGTCTTTTCAGAGGAAAACCAAAAGCCATTTTGCCTCGACCACGCATTTTCTTAACGAGTGAAAATGGACTTTGGAAACTGTAACTAATGATGATTTTTCCTTAAACAAGATTCCCTTTAATTAAAGAGGAAAAAACCGCTTAAGTTCCCCTATCAGAGGAGAGAGAAACAAATCACCAAAATGAAATTATAGATAATTTGTCTATAATAACAACTCTTAACCGTTCCAATTATTCAACGAATTTTAACCAAATTCGGAAAATAACTGTTTCGTCAAAACGGTGCCGTTTTAAGTTTCTGAAATTAGGTTATAAAAAGGGGAACTGGGTTTCTCAATTGACAAACACCAAATTCTCAATTTTATTACATTCCTTCCTACATTTTAGTAAAAAGAAATTCCCTTCTTTCAATCAAACAAACATGAAACAAAAGCCAGAAATTCAACTCAGCCTCCGTTGGCCTGATTCATATACCGGGGGTGCTCGGAAACTTGTTGATACGATCAATAAGTACCGGCAAATTTACTACCCGAATTACTTCTGGCACTATGGTTCTCCTACCGATAAGGAACCACTTCCGAGCGGGCAAATTGGCCCATGTTTTATCTGGAAGCGCGGAGTAACAGAAGACACTGACTCCGCTGATATCAGAGAGGCATTAAACGACATAATGCACACTCCTGAATCACGACCTCTGGCGTACTGTGAAAAAGTACAGCCCTGCCGTCTCCCTAACGTGACCAAGCCAATCAAAGGATGGGTCAGTGTGTCACGAGCAGATGAATGGATGGAACGACTTTCCTCTTTTCATTCTCTTTGGGAAAAACAGAGGCTACTCCATTTCTTAAGGTTAGCATGCTATTCCCACATTCCATTCGATGGTTCATTTTCGACTGCTTTCCTGTATTTATGGGACCCCACCGCTAATTGTATTGTCACAAAAGCGGGCTACATGACTGTCACTCTGGCTGACATTGCCTGTATCACGGGTCTCTCCCCTAATGGAATTAGTGGAAAAGAACTGTCAACCATAGAGTGTGTCCCAGCGGCAGAAAAACTTTATGCCGGGGCCAGTTCCATTTATGATGGAATGTTGAAGGCAAAAGCCTCTGGCCTGTCTTTCTCGACCTTGATTAATGCGTATGCATCCTCCGAGGATGAAGTAACGCCAGAGGAAGTCGTACTCTTCCTCACCTTTGCCCTGAGTCGCATGTTTATGTCGCGCTCCGGCAATGTTTCAAAAGCTTACATGGTTTTGGCTGCAAACTTGTCTGTCGCGAAGCCAGAACCTCTTGCGCTAGGCCCTATGTTACTAGGATCTCTGTATAGATGCCTCTATCGCGGTCGTGCCCTATATCTAGGGGATGAGGATCCACAGGTGTCCCAAGGACTACTCCCTCTATCAGGCCCATTGTGGCTCCTAACTTGTTGGGGAGTGATGTACTTTTGTCATCTGCTGAACTTTTCATCAGATGTGTACATTGAAGACTGCTTCTGCTATGGCGATTTCGTCTTCCGCGCTGTCGATGACAAAATTGGTGTTCATCCTCGACAGATCCTTGGATATTTAATGAGGGTGACTTCTTACGGGTACTCACTCCCTGTTGCCTGGAACCTATTCCTTTTGGCCAAACAACAAGAATTAAAAGAGGATCACTGGATCTATCGTGCCCTTCCTCTTTGGATGCAAAGCCTTGACATCACCCCTCTCGGGATCTTTGTATCTTCTGAATCAAGGAGTGCTTCTTTCGATGGCGGTTTCTGGTCTAGTGTCCTTCAAACAAAAGACCTATACGCCTTTGAACCTGGGTTCCTTGGGTTTGAATTATACAACCCACAACTTGTTGCTCGTCAGTTTGGGCTGGTTCAAGGGTTAGCCGTCCCTTATTATCAAACTCAGAACAAGCCATGGTGGGACAGAAAAGTTTTCTCTGAGGACAGCATCCTCAAAAGCAAGACTGTGACAATGTCGTCTCTCGCACATCCAGAATCTTGGCGATGGCATGCCTATGAGACTGCACAATTCAAACTCTGGTGGCGCCACATGCCTTACATTCAAAACTCAATCCGTCTTCCTGCTCATATGCGGATCACTCTGACCCTCAACATGGAAGGTAAGTCTCTCGCCTTACTTTCGATAAGTTAATTTACTCTCTAACCATTTCGTGATTAGATGTTGACCTTAAATCTTGTTTTCAGAAACCCCAAACAAGCAGACAAGGTCGCTGGTGACCTCAACACAAAAAGAAGAAAAAGTCCCTGATAATTCTGACCAGGAGACTGATCTCGCTTCAGGCTCGGCCAATGATCTATCATTGGTGGTCTTTGAGGAGCCTGAAATATCCGTTCCCCAATTCGTTGAGGAATCTGATTTTGCAGTCGCTGAAGAACAAGCTCCATCGCGGCAGAAACCTTCAAAGAAGAAGAAAGAGGGTGTAGTGGTAAAGCCAGACGTCGATGGGTCTGATGATGACCAACCTTTATCAGCCTTTTTGGACAAAAAGGTGAAGACATCGCCTCCAGCCACTCCTCTTTCAACTGAACAACCTGCTGCTTCTGAAGCCTCAAAGCCCTCTCAGAGCAAAGGACACTTCAAGACTGTCCACCCGAGGAGGTCCCTCAAGCAGAAGCAAAGAGCGTCAAGTTCGGCGAAGGTTGCCTCCAAACCTGCTTCAGGCAAGGGTTCAAAGAAAAGGGGACGAGAGACTCCTGAGTCTGCATCTGACTCCCCTCAGAATCCTCCCAAAAAGACAGCTATTTCTGAGCCATCTGAGGATAATCCAGTGGAGATGACAATCGAGACCACTGTTTCAGTACCATCTTCAATTGCAGCAGCGGAAGTGTCTCCTCATACTACAACTCCTCCTTCACCTTCGCCAAAGGAGACTTCAAGTGCTGTTAGTCAGCCAATCGCTGAGGATCAACCAAGCAGCGCACCTGTCAGCCCTGATGTTATCGTGAATCAGGTATGACTTAACATCTTGGCATTCAATATTACTTTTAGATTCATCATTATTTACCAACTCTATTATTCTTTGTACATAATAGGTCCTTGGGGAAATAAATGAAGAAAATCCTCCTTCTCAGCCGAGAGAAGTAAGAGACAACATTGAAGACACAAGCAAACAAGTGTTTGAAACAGGTAATTTTCTTTATATTTAAAGAGCAAATTACTGTTCCAAAATTATAAACTTCTGTAAATAACAAAGATTTACATTTGTATTGACAGAATCGCTGGAAACTCTATCCAATCAAATAGGGAGCCTTCTTGAAGAGAGTGCATCGCCCATTAATGAACAAGTTACAGTTCCTGATTGCCTTGCTGCGCTGAAGTCTGATCTTACATCTGAGTCAGACGCTCTCGCATTGGTTAATTATTTGAATCAACTGCAAGGGAAGGATGAAGTAGTCTGGCGCTCTCTGGTCTCTCTGTTGCAAACAGAGGTAGTTGGGAAACAACAACGGTTGGTTGCCCTCCAACAACAGGCTGATCAAATGGGTACTGTCTTGCCCCAACTGAAATCAACTCAAGACCAAGTATTGCCTCTTGTAACTGATGTCGCAGCCAAGAAACAAACCGATGCAGAGATCAAGGCAAGGCTTCTCGACATCCAACAGCAAATGGACCAGTTAGAGGCTGAGAAACAATCCCTGAACCAGCAGCTGTCCACAAATCAGGCTGAACTTAATCAACTCGAAGTGCAAACAGAGACTACTCGAAAGAATGTGAAAGAGTTGCTGACTCAAGCACAAAACCTTCAACAAATCAAGAAAGAGATCCACGGTGTACGCAGGGCTATGCTCATCGCGCTAGGTTTGGTTGCTCAAACCTTTCACATGACGACAACAACTGCTCTACCATGAAGCTGTGGGCTCCTCTGGAATCTCGAAGAATTGTTCTTCATAGGACTCTAGAGTACTTTTGTTCAGTTCATGCCCCAACTCTAACTCTCTCTTTTGTTCTTGTAAACTATCATATAATTGAATATGTAGTTTTTTGAATTCTGGACCATGTTGCTCCCATATCGATGGGTAAAACTTCTTAAGATATTTTGCATTCAAAGGCCTAGTTGAGACCTTCCCTTTTCTCGAAACCAGAATGTATGAATTTCCAAGACATTCTTTATGGATCTTAAAAGGACCTGCCCACTTAGGTGTGAATTTACCCCAAACTGGATCCTTGTGACCAGAAGGTAAAATCATCTTCCACACCAAGTCTCCCTTATGAAAAGACTTAGCACGAACCCTTTTGTTGTAGGCTTCCGCCACTCTGAGTTTTTGCAACCTCATTCTTTGTGCGGCTTCAAACTTAGTTTCCTCAGTATCTAAATGTTCGATACTCATCGCCTCCACGTACTCTTTTCCGAAGAGTTCTGATTGTTTGGCAATCCTTGCTGATTGTACAACAACTTCTGCCGGAATCACTGGGTCGTGACCATAAACTAACTCAAAAGGCGAGATGCCAGTTGCATCTCGTTTTGACGCCCGATATGCCCATAGAGCGTATCGCAGCTTCTCATGCCACTTCCTAGGATTCAACTCAATCATTTTCCGGAGGCCGGCAATAATAGTTTTATTCGTAGACTCAGCTTGACCATTCGACTGTGCGTAATATGGAGTAGAGTGTATGACTTTAACTCCAAATTTGGCCAAGAAGTCCACATATGGGTCACTGCTGAAAATACTCGCATTATCAACAGTAATAGATTCAGGAATTCCAAATCTTACGAAGATTTTTTCTTCCAAGAATTCTAAGACCGCTTTTGTATCGAGCTTCTTAAAAGGCTCGGCCTCAACCCATTTGGTAAAATAATCTGTAATTACCAACAAGAATTTGTGATTCTTGGATGAGTTGGGTTTAATTTCCCCGATTGCGTCCATTGCCCAACCACGGAAAGGCCAAGGCTTCAAGACACATTTCATCGGTGCTGCGGGCGCTGAGACAATGGGCCCATACTTTTGGCATTTCTCACATCCTTTCGCATATTTAATGCAATCTTTTCTTATTGAAGGCCAATAGAAACCCGCTTTATGTAATGCCCATCGCATTTTTAAGCCATTTTGATGAGCGCCACATAAACCATCATGGACTTCGGCCATCGCGGTTAATGCTTCTCCCGCGTCTACACATTTCAGGATTTGGCCATCAACATCTTTCCTAAAGAGTTCGTTCCCTACAAGGAAATAGTTATTAGCCGCCATTCTGACCCTGAAAGGTACTTCCCTATTATACGGATCCTTGAGATATTCGACTATCTCATCTCTCCAATCTACATCAGAGCTAAGAATGTCAATGCTATTGATGGCATTGATGGGATCATTCTCACTCCATTCATCGAAATTTTTCAATGGATGTAGAGTTCTTCTCAAAAGAGTTACTGAATCATCCGGCGTTACGGCCATCTCTTTTGATGATGCAAATCCGGCTAACTCATCCGCAATGTGATTAATATCGCGGGGAATATGGTGGAATTCAACTTTCTTGAAAGTACTCACCAAATTCCTTACTTTGTGAGTGCCATATAATGCTACTAAAGCATTACACTTATACTCTCCCATCACTTGGTTTATGACCAACTGGGAATCACCAAATACGCGGACCTTCTCGACTCCCATATCTTGGAGAATTTCGAGTCCGATAATCAAAGCCTCGTATTCTGCTCGATTATTAGTACATTCACCTTCCAAAGTTATGGCCAACTTTGTAGTGTGTTCCTCAGGATCGATGATTACGACCCCTGCCCCAGCAGTTGTCCTGGTAGATGACCCATCGAAAAACAAAGTCCAAGAATCCTTAGGATCCTCGCAAACTTGCTCATCGCTTGGGTGCAACGCCAAGAAATCCGATAGTCCTTGACCTTTAATTGCCTTTTGTGGCAAATAAACAAGGTCAAATTGAAGCAAATGGAGATGCCATTTACATAACCTTCCTTTCAGGAAAGGTTGGGAAAGGAGATACCGAAGCACATCTGTAGGTGACACCCCTTCGATCTTAAAAGCCATGAAATAATGCACCAATTTAACAGACGCGTCGTAGAGACATAAACACCATTTTTCCGCCAGTGTATATCGCTTCTCTGTATCCTGTAAAATCCGACTCAAGTAAAACACCGCTTGCTCATGTCCCAATTCGTTTTCCTGGGTCAAGAGACTTGCAATGGAATCTTGAGTGACAGAAAGGTAGATTCGTAAGGGCCTACCATTTTGTTTTGGTGGTAAGATAACAGGAGGAGACGCAAGTTGCTTTTTGATTTGGTCGAAAGCATCTTGATGTTTCTTTTCCCAAACAAATAAATCTTCCTTTTTCAATTTCAGAAGGGGTGAGAAAATTTTCGTTTTCCCGGCTAAATTGGCCATGAACCTCCTTACATAATTAATTTGCCCCAAGAATCTTTGTAATTCTTTCTTATTTGAGGGCGGCGCTGCAGCTAAGACAGCTTTAGCCTTATTTTGGTCAATCTCAATTCCTTTTTTATGAATGAGAAAACCAAGGAAATTTCCAGCTTTTACTCCAAATGCACATTTAAGTGGATTCATTTTCAAGCCAAATTCCCTCAACTGTCTCACATGGTTTCGATATGAATCCAAATCATGTGATTTAATCAGCACGTCATCGATGTAAATCTCCATAGACTTCCCGATCATGTCTTTAAAGATCGCGTCCATGGTTCTTTGATAGGTTGCCCCTGCATTCTTTAATCCAAAAGGCATGGCAACCCATTCATAAATTCCCATTGATCCAGGGCATCGGAAGGCCGTTTTGTGGCAATCCTCCTCGGCTATCCTAAATTGATGATAGCCGGCATACCCATCCAACGATGAGATATATTTGTATCTCGATGCGGCATCTATTAGCATGTCCGCGACAGGCATTGGATATTGGTCTTTAGGAGTCGCTTTATTCAAGTCTCTGAAGTCTATGCAGACCCTGACTTTTCCATTCTTTTTAATGACAGGGACTATATTCGCAATCCAACGTGCATATTTAATTGGTCTTATAAAACCAGCCTTCAATAACTGCTCCACTTCCTCCTGGATTTTTGGCAGTAATTCAGGCGCCAACCGTCGAGGTTGTTGTGCAACTGGTTGAAAACCTGGCATAATCGGTAACCGATGTTCAACCACTTCTCTGCTTAAACCTGGCATTTCACTGTGGGACCAAGCAAAACAATCTTTATACTCATGAAGAATTGCAATGAATTTGGCTTGCTCTTCTTCAGGGAGCAACTTACTAATATAAGTAATCCTTGGATTCTCTTTTGATCCGAGGTTCACTTCAAGTAATTCATCAGTTACGTTTTGTCTGATGTCATCACTCTTTGCCCATACTTTTTCCTCTTCTTCCTCTATTTCAAAGAAAGAATCACGGTCATCCGGTGTTTCTTCAACCGTCATAACATTAAAAGTAAGGCCAAACTTTTCCTGGTAATGAGACCAGAAAATCTCATCTATTGTTTCATCGTCAGCCAAATAAGGATCTTCTTTACAATCATTAATATTAAAATCCATTAATAAATACAATGATAGTTTCAGAACAAACAGAGCTAAAAACTAGACTCTGCATCCTTATCGCCACTGTCCAAGCCATTCAAATTGTATCGATGACTGAAACCGTGACCAAGGCTATTTACAATAGTAGATACTTCCCTAAATTCTGAGGGAGGGGACTCATCCGTGAGTTCCCGTATCTTAATCTGATTCAACTTCAACCGACTCGTCTCAGCTTCAGTTAAATATTCCTGAGCAGGATGGCTCGCTTCATCCTCGCTCTCAACTACGTCCGTGTAGTCTTCATTTTCTATCGCCGATATTTCTTGTTCTATCTCATCAGCAAGATCAGGATATCGGTCTGTCCTGAACTTGTAATCTCTTCTGGCTCTTAGAGCAGACCTGGGAATTTCAAATTCAACTGTCAGAATTGTAAATTCTTTGTCGGCCTCAATTATTTCAAATTTCTTGCCGTTCCACAGGACTAATAATTGATGTAAAGACGATGCAATTGCATAATTACGATGCAACCAATCTCGTCCCAAAATGGCATTATAACCAGAATCACTATCAATTACAAAGAAAGCCATATAATTGACACAATCTCCGACTTGTGTCCTAACTTTTACAATGCCCTCAACTGCGTAGGGCTCACCGCTGAAACTAATAACGGTTGCATTAGTTTTCTTAATATCTTTCCTTGTCTTTCCTATCTTTAATAAAATTGACAAGGGGAGAATATTAACTGTTGCCCCAGTATCCACTAACACTTGGCTAATGAATTGGTCCTGGAACTTTGCGGTTATGTATAATGCCTTTTTATGATTCGTATCAAGATCAGGCCGTCTAAAC
This sequence comes from Spergularia bocconei, assembly GCA_963457585.1. Classification (NCBI taxonomy): domain Eukaryota; kingdom Viridiplantae; phylum Streptophyta; class Magnoliopsida; order Caryophyllales; family Caryophyllaceae; genus Spergularia; species Spergularia bocconei. Next base: position 2,353,859 of record OY734946.1, on the reverse strand, counting down.
AAAGCGTTTAGAATCTTTTGTGCGGTTGGGTCATCCAGACTATCGGCAGCTGGAGAAAAACCCTTACGCCTTTTAGGAAATGCTCGTCCGTTTGTGGCTAGAGCAGGTCCCGTATCTGTATTTTGGGTATCGTCACCCATCGCGATTTTAGTATCGCTTTTGTTTCTTTTGCTGAGCGCAAAGACTGAAAAATCTTCAGGCCAGGTTGCAGTATCTTTACGCGTACCTGCTTTTTCAGCTTGCTCTACCTCATCGGCCCAGGACTCCGTCCCCGTCTTCTCGAATTCGGTAGTAAGCACCCTCTTAAAGGTTGATGGTAATGTGACTACATTACATTCCGGCGAGATTTCCCCAGGTTCAGGCTCGGACCCGAAATCTGAGAACTCCTCATCGCAGAGTAAATCATCGTCATCATTGACCTTGAGATCAAAATCATCACCGTCTGAATCTTGATCACCCTCCTTATCTCTGAATTGATTCTTATCTGGTATTGAACCAACTGGATCTTCATGCAACATAACCCGTTGCAACTCTTCCATTTTCCGTTCAACACCTGCGCTATCCGTTTTAAGTAGCGCTTCTGTTTCAGCGGGAGATACCAAATCCAAATCTTGGATTGGCCTATCTGTCTCCATCGCCACGGGTCCTTCTTGAGGTTCCTTCTTTTGAGAAACTTCTTTCTTACCCTTTCCAAGGGAAACTTTGTTAACGGACAAAGCTTCCTCCTCTTTGCGCAACGGAGCAATTTGTGCTTCTTGCTGCTGCGCCATCAAAACATCCTTCCGAATTTTCAAGGCTTTTTCTTGCCTGCCTCTTCGGTAGTCATGTGAACCGCTTGTCAGATCAGACTTTGCTGATCCACTTGAGTCACTTCCTCTGGGAGTAGAGAAAGGAACAGGTGACCGATGTGATCCCCTTCCTCCTTTAAATGCTCCTCTTCCACCCCTGCCTCCTCTACCCTCCATTCGCGGAGTGCCAGGCCTGGGTGTTCCGAAGTACTCAAAACTTTCGTTGTTCATTCGTACTCGCTTGTTTGGTACCTTTTTGTATGCAGGTATCCATTTTGGATCATTTTCAATGACCCGAGTCCTAATCAATTCAAGGTGGAGTTGATCAGCACAGTTCGGACATAAATGGTGTTGCAATGTTTTCAACCCCTTTATGGCCTCTTCATGAAGAGGGTTATGTTCTAACGCCTCTTTATAAGTTTTCACTTCCGATGATTTGGTTGCATCAAACTGCTCTTGCTTCAGCGGAGAAGGCTTTGATTTTCCATCGCCTTTCTGCTTTTCTTCCTTGAGTGGAGCACGAATCTTGTCGAGATCCGCCTCTAACTCATTTAATCTCAGTGCCCTCGATTCTTTCTTGGTGATAGTAATGAATTTCTTTTCACACTTTCTCTTCACCAACCCCCTGAACGAGACACAATCAGCAGTGGAATGAGCAGCTGTTATATGCCACCTGCACATTCCTTCCATTCCTTTTTCATCGACTTTTGGTAGGAATATGACACCATCATCGATCAACCGGTGCAATACTGTGATCGCCCGTTCTTCACGTTCATCATTCTCCTGGAAAGCCTGCAAATCATTTAAAGCAACCTGATCAACAGAAATCATATTGCAGACAACAAACTTTCCTTTTCTTTCAGTCTCATCGGCAAACAACAATTTGCCTTCATCGATAAGATCCTGAAAACAGTTTTTAGCGTGATCACATTCCCTAGTCCAGTGAGTAAAAGTATCATGCCAAACACAATATCTCCTATTCCCTATTTCCTCTAAGGACTTGACCACATGCCCTTCTCTGGGCTTAACAATACCCTCCTTAAGACAATATCGGACCATATCGTCAAGGCGGGCTATCTCAAAGGTGTACTTTCTTCTTTCCTTACTCTTGAAACTTCTTTTACTGAAGGTTTCTTTTCTTTTGAGAGCAGGACAGACAAGGGGTGTGTCGAACTTAACCACCTCTAAAGCATTGACCTCTATTTGCATATTATTGTATGTTTCTTCGTCAATCTCCTCATCAAATTGTTCGCCAATCTGATCAGGCTCGACTTGTGCAACATGAGCATGATAAGCAGTTTTCTGTTTGCTACCATGTTCCTTATGATTAACTTCTTCTTTTAGCATTTTCTCATATTTGATTGCACATCGGGTCAGTTCTGGGAAATCAACAAAGGTATCGCCACCGAATTTCTTTCTGAATTCGAGTAACAATCCTTCTTGTGCCATTTGCACAAATTCATGTTCCGGGACTGACACTGGGCATCGCCCTTTAAGACTCTTAAAACGATTAAGATAGTCATTCACTGATTCTCTAGGCCTTTGCGTTATCCTAGCTAATTCACTCAGAGTAATTCCTGGATCCATTCTCAAAAAATGTTCCACGAATTTGTCCCTAAGGTTTTCCCAACTGAAGATTGAGTTAGGTGGTAAATTTATATACCAATTAAATGCATTTCCAGTTAACGAACTAGAAAACAACCTCAATTTCAAGTTCTCATTATCGGCGGCCTCGCGACATTGAGTCGTGAAGCGAACCAAATGTTCTGCAGCCGACATCTGATCATTACCCGAAAACAGGGTAAAATCAGGAATCTTAAACCCTCTCGGAAACGGGTTATTTCTATCAATATAGGCTGGATAAGGAGAATGGTCGAAACTCTTATTCTTATTCCTACCGACAGGAATACCCATTCTTTCCACTATCGCCTCAATCATACCCTCAAGCGCATTTTCCGCTTGTCGACCAACTCCAAAGTTGGGCGCAGCATGGTATTGATTTTGGTAATCTCCACCATAATTAGGTATGTTAGGTTCAGCCCTATAATGACCTGCAACATTATGCATTACAGGTGGCTGTTGACTTTGGAAATTATTATGCCCCGATCCTATACTATTATGAGTATAAGTCTCTGGGTTCTGATAAGGCATTCCAAATCCTCCCATAGAAACTCCTTGACCTCTCCCCGAGGCAGGATATCCATATTGCCCCGATGTTCCAAATGTGCTGTGAACCGGGATATGGTTAGGGTTAGCGTAATGTATCCCACTCGTAGGGACCGACGCCGTGAAACTTGTTTGGGTATTGTAACCCCCTAAACCAAAACTGTGTTGGTTATTTCCTGAATGTACTCCAACTGCCGGTATACCACCAGTTGTTGTATCATTGCTTATATGAGCAGGATCAACCCTATTCGATTGAGAGTCTGGGCCTGCTGACCAACCTGACCCAGCCTCCGCTCCCTGGCTCTCAGATCTCCTAGGCTCTCCCCTGTCTTCATTAAGTCCAAAACCTGGAGGAGGGTTTTGGCGTAATGAAGAAGTTTGCGGGTCACTATTAGGACCCCGAACCCCCTGTCCGGTTAGGACTGTCGCACTTGGTGGGTACCCTATCGGTCGGGCATCTACACCATGACTTCTTTCAACGCCACTTGGTTCATCAGTCGTTATGGCTCTACTTCTAGTTTGGGCAATAGTTTGTCCCAAATCGAGGATCCTCTCAAGTTTTTCGTTTAATTGAGAGTGCCTCTGTAGCAACGGTTCAAGGCGACATACAACCTCTGTTGCAACACTTCTTGTGAGTGCGTCAAAGGTTGCATTGAAAGTTTCATTGATGTCAAGGATAATTCTATCAATTTGCCGTGATATTCCATCCCGAGCATCCTCATGTAAGCTCTGAGCAATCTGAGCAAAGGCCCGCGATGACTCTTGTGTCAATCGCTGAATCTGGGACTCAAGTTGCTTTCGTTCAACTTCTTGTCCATTTACCAACAAATCCTTAACAATTTTCACATATGTTTTGTGAAAAATAGTTAACTGGGTCTTAGACACTTTGCTAAGATCCAAATCTGCTAGTAAACTCTCTTCTGCCTGACTACGGAGAGCCGGCGAAGTTTGGCCTTGTCCTTCAGAACTCGATGATGAGTTATCTGAACTTACATTGATAATGGGTGTATCGGTACCCATATTTTGGTTAGACGGATCGGTCCGTCCACCCTGAGGAAGGGGAGTTTCATGCGAATTGTCTCGCTGAGAAGCAGACCTTGTCGTAGGCATTTCTTGCTTCTTGAAATTACAAGTCAGTTTGATGTCCGTACTTGATTTGATCAAAAGGTTTGTTTGGTTACGAAAGGTAAACAATTACAATTCCGTCTAAGAATTATATCTTACCTCCCACTGTGGTCGCCAATTTGTTGAACGCTAAAATTAAGGACACTTATATGAAGTGTCAATCCTAAGAGCACTTAATTTAGACTGACCGCGATGAACTAAATGCCATGAAATGAAAGTACTAAAATGCAAAGATAAAAGACGGGTTCTTACAAACTAAAGTAGTAACCATTAATTGAAAGAAAATGTCAGGTTTGCTAATGAAGAGTCCAGGAAGAGATGGAATCAATTACCTCCATGCCTTCTATCTTCACCATGGAAAAGAAAAAGCTACGCTAAAACATGAACTGCTCGCGCTACGGGGCGAGGCTACCCGATGTACACTAAAAAGAAAGAACTAAAAAGACTTTGATAAATGTTGTTGATGCTTGATTGTCCTTTTATGCTGCTTCTTGCTGCGCTATTTATAGGATAAACCTTCTGGCGGTTACTTCAACTTCCCAAGCTTCTCCAAACGTGGGGAAGAATACTTGCTAGCGGTTTGTTTCTTCTTACTTCAACTGCTTCTCGTGCCTTGGCGCCACCTATTAAGTTTGAATAGATGGACTTCGTTCGTCTGCCGTCGGCCCAGGTTGAGTATTGCATCCAGATGGGCTTTTCTTTGTCTTCAGCCCATCGAGATTACTGGACTAAAACCTTCCATCGCTAGGACAAAATTATTTTTGTCATCAACAAGATTACAGATAATTGTTAATGGTTATTACTCCATTTACTCGTACATTATTATTTCGACAATTTCGTAATCAGAGCATGCAATACGTAGTAGTATTGGATCTATCTAATTGCATTTTTACGTACTAGTTAAGAACTTAATCCTTCTCTTTAATTTTCCTTTTTCTTATGTTGGCAAGAGAGAGAGAGAGAGAGAGAGAGAGAGAGAGAGAGAGAGAGAGAGAGAGAGAGAGAGAGAGAGAGAGAGAGAGAGAGAGAGAGAGAGAGAGAGAGAGAGAGAGAGAGAGAGAGAGAGAGAGAGAGAGAGAGAGAGAGGAAATGAGGAATAGACATATATTTGATATCCTCGCTAGCTAGAATCGATTATGTGAGCAAGAGTTTGACTACTATTAACCTCGTTTTTGAAACTGGATCTACTAATATAGTAGTAAATTGGCACATTAATTATAAAGCTTTATTTATTAGACATCTTTTTCATTAATAACGCTCTAGTATATAGTCATCACGAAGATATGTTAGCCCCAACACTTTGCTATGATATAATATTAAAGATAAAATGAGTAGAAATGGTACGTAGACCAAACCACAGGTAAGAACATACACCACCATTAATTATCTGATCACTCATTCCTCCTCTAATGTTGCACCCAACACAATATTGTGGTTAGCGATACTCTTAATCTCGGCGGTTGTCACCACCAGTCGTGTACCTTTACCAACGGACTAGGCTCTGGTGGGGGTCCCAAATAATCACCTCTCCTATAATTAAGATGGCAACTCGTCCTATGCTCATCTTTAAAAAAAATGCAACATTTATAGAAGCCAGATTCTTTGATAACCCACTCATTGTGTCCTGTATAACAATAGTCAATACCTATTATCACCCTGACATGTCCATGGCACTACTTTGTCAATATCACAATAACTATCGTCGTACCCTTGTCTTGCCTATACACATCAAACACTTTGTCCTTCTGGTCGAAGTAAAAATGGCAAAATCACAGCGTCTTCTCAAACCACCACGACGGTAGAATGTTATTGTAAATGTCATTGTGTATTATGATATATAGAGAAAAAAGATTGATGATGCGTAGGAATTGAACTTACGTTCACTAGACACTAATAACAATATGTTCATTAAATTTGTACATTTATTTATACTAGCTCATTAATTAATAATGACACGTAATTTGGCATTAATGCGTTTTTAATTACACCACATAGGAGTACAGGGATGATATGAGGATTCGAATCAGGGAGTGAAGGACGACAACCCACATGCTGGTTAATATTCTAACTAATGGGCGTCGCTGTTTTATATACTTTTAAAGTTTTAATAGTGCTATTCGGGACTCGGGAGATGTTGTTAGGTCATCAATATACTTGATCAAGCATCGGAGTTTCAAAGATGCATACGTAATATACCCCGGGGATACGGTATAAGAATGCGGCTTTCTATAAAGATTGTACCAATCGAAATTTGTTGCATAAATTCGGAAGAGACCGTTACAAAGACCCCGCGCAAATTGCACCTTCTCAAAATAAAAATTAATAAAAAAAATAAATAAAAAAGGTAACTCCGTATGTTCAAACTTGTTCTGGAAGCCTCTTCATCTTCCTTACCATTTTTCTCTACTTTCCGAACTCTCCAGAATTTCTAGACTCTTCTCCTCTCTCCTATAAATAATTGTTCTTCCCCCAAAACAAAAACATCCCAAATCGATTTAATCAATTAATTAATCAAATACTGAACCCTAATTTTCTCTCTCTCCGCATTTCGGTGAAATTTAATTTATTGATCAGCAACAATGGCGGACGAATTCGATTTTTCGGGCGGAGTTAACGACGGAATGGATATGGATGAAGACTTCATTGGTGGTGGCGGCGGTGTGGAAACATTTGATGCTGATGAGTTTCCGGTGTTGAAGGCTGGGGAAGAGAAGGAGATTGGTAAGACTGGTGTGATTAAGAAGCTTCTTTGTGAAGGTGAAGGTCAGAGCTGGGATAGACCTTCTAAAGGCGATGATGTCGAAGGTATAATCCACTTTCGTCTCGTCTCGAATTCGGCTTTTGTTTTTTCATTTGATTATTTTGATTGGTTGATTTTGTTGTGTATGATTGTGTATTGATATAATGTTTGACTTGGAATAGGAAAATTGAGTGAAGAGTAATGAAGAAGTTTCGTTTTTTTGTGATTGGGGATTGATATTGATTTGGGGAGAATTAGGGTTTTGCTAGATTGAACTGTAACTGATAGATTTGAGATGAATTTGATGTAAAAAAAAAGATTGAATCATAAAAAAATATTATATTGTGAAGTAGTAGTTAATTTTTAGTTGGGTCATTTGTGCGCGGTCTTTCTATGTTTCAATAGGGGTAAGGCTTGCATACATTTAACTCCCCTTACCCCGACTTATGGCGGGAGCCTTTAAGGCGCTGGGATAATGATGTTATTTGGGTTCTTGTGTGGGAGGGAGGCATAAAGTTCAGCATTGAACTAGTTGGGTTTCGAATTACGGGAGTATGGGTGAAGTTTTATAGAATCTTCTGACTTTTGCCTTTTGCTGTCACTGTTACTGATCTAATTCACCTTCTAAATGAGGGGTTTGCTCTTTTTTTGTACTCAGCTTACTCTGGTGAAGAAATCTTATAGTTAAAGATTTGGGTTAATCAGTGTTCGGGGATTTGGTTGTTAATCTGCATTTGGTTTTATTTTGGCAGTTCATTATGTTGGGACATTGTTGGATGGGACTAAGTTCGATTCGAGTCGAGATAGGGGCACTCCTTTCAAGTTCAAGCTCGGCCAAGGTACTGTGTTATGACATGTACTGTGGTGTTGCTTTGATGATTTCGTTGGTGAATGTTGTTCTGATTGGACTGTGTCTCTATGACAGGGAAAGTGATAAAGGGATGGGATGAAGGTATTAAGACAATGAAGAAAGGGGAAAAGGCGCTGTTTACCATCCCTCCTGAGATGGCCTATGGCGAAGCTGGTTCGCCCCCTGTTATCCCTGCAAACGCCACTCTACAATTCGAGGTTGAGTTGCTCTCTTGGACTAGTGTGAAGGACGTATGCAAGGATGGGGGGATATTTAAGACAGTTCTTGTTGAGGGTGATGGATGGCAGAATCCAAAGGACCTTGATGAGGCACTTGGTAAGCTTGATTGTCAAGCTTCTTATCTGAGGACCTGGATCAAGGTTTATGTTAGCGAACCCCAAATCAATTTGAAACTGAGGGTTTATTTTGTTGTTGTTGTTGACTTGCAGTTAAGTTTGAAGCTCGGCTTGAGGACGGAACTTTGATTGCCAAGTCTGATGGAGTGGAATTCACTGTGAAAGATGGTTAGTATCTGAGAACAGTTGGGTTGGGTTGTGTAGAATTCGACAGCATCCATTTAATCGTTGATGATTTTCTAACCCGTTGTTTTGCAGGGTACTTCTGTCCTGCATTCTCGAAAGCTGTGAAGATGATGAAGAAGGGAGAAAAGGCTACTTTGACAGTGAAACCACAGTGTTAGTCATCTTATAAGCGAAAACTGTTCACTTCTATCCTTATGTCTTTCTGTCTCCATTTGAATTTACTGTTTGAAATATGTTGTTGCAGATGCGTTTGGGGATACTGGCAGACCGGCATCCGGGGATGAAGCTGCTGTGCCTCCCAATGCCACCCTGCAGGTGACTCTGGAGCTTGTCTCATGGAAGACAGTTTCAGAGGTAACTACTGATAAGAAGGTTCTTAAGAAGATTCTTAAGGAAGGCGAAGGCTACGAGCACCCTAATGATGGAGCTGTTGTTCAAGGTACTCTTTTGTAATTTTACAACATTACAGTGACATTTCATATGATGGTTTCTACAAGACGGCCCTACACCCCTTTTGGACTAAGGCCTTGATCTTGTTGAAGAAGTTAAACGCATATAGGTACTGAGTTGTATTTGTTTTGCTTTCGCCAGTGAAATTGATTGGTAAGCTGCAAGATGGCAATATTTTTGTGAAGAAGGGCTATGAAGAGGAAGCTCCATTCGAATTCAAAGTTGATGAAGGTAACTGGATAGTACCATGGTATTTTACGAACTTTTATGAATGTCGTTAGAGTGATGTATGGTCGTGCTTAATTACGTTTATTGGTTGTGTTTTGTTGACAGAGCAAGTGATTGATGGCTTGGACAGAGCTGTGAAAACTATGAAGAAGGGTGAGATTGCGCTTCTGACAATCCAACCAGAGTATGCATTTGGTGAAGCTGGGTCGACACAAGAGCTGGCCGCTGTGCCTGCCAACGCAACAGTCTACTATGAGATTGAGATGGTCTCATTCACCAAGGTGAGGAAGAGCTATGAATCGGAAATTATACAATGAATTATACATGTCTGTTATGGCATTGAGATGGTTTGTTTGTTTCTTGACCAAGAGAACATGTCCTGAATCTTAATTGTTGAATGACATCCAGGAGAAAGAGTCATGGGATATGAAAACACCTGAGAAAATTGAAGCTGCAACCAAGAAGAAGGAAGAAGGAAACGCATTATTCAAAGTCGGAAAATATGAAAGAGCATCGAAGAGATATGATAAGGTATTGTAATGAGCTTTAGGTGGGAGGATCTTGATTTCATGAGCTTGTTACATTGCTGAATTGACGTTTCTCTATCCTACTGACAGGCTGTGAAGTTCATAGAGTATGACTCTGAATTCAGCGATGAGGAGAAGAAGCAGGCTAAAGCACTGAAGATTACATGTAACCTTAACGATGCTGCGTGTAAGCTGAAGTTGAAGGAGTACAAGAAGGCCGAAAAGCTCTGCACCAAGGCGCTGGAACTTGATGGCAACAATGTGAAGGCACTTTACAGAAGAGCACAGGCTTATATACAGCTTGTTGACCTGGATCTCGCGGAGTTAGACATCAAAAAAGCTCTCGAAATTGACCCAGAAAACAGGTAATGAACTCGCAAGTCTAGTCGTCATGACAATGAACAAAGATGTTCTCTGTACTGGTTGTGTATTAACTATTCGTATTCGTTACAGAGAGGTGAAGATGGAGTACAGGGTTCTGAAGGAGAAAATTAAGGAATACAACAAGAAAGACAAGCAGTTCTACGGCAACATTTTTGCTAAATTGAACAAGTCAGAGCAAGTCAAAGCAAATGTGAGTGTAGCAACAAGCCCTTTAACTATCGATGCTGTAAAGCATGCTACTGATGCCAGTTTTTACTGATCTATTGTTAATATCTGATGCAGAAAATCTCAGGAAAAGAAGAGCCTGTTCCAATGGCAGTCGACAGCAAAGCGTAGCGTAGGTGAAGGCCAAGCCGTCACGTAGATGTTATAGCAGTGTCCTTAAGTCAGTTTCCAGTGTCCTAGGTTGTGTCTTGGGTGTCAAGTTCTTCATGGAGTCGGTAAAAAAAGATGTACACCGAAAAATATGCTACAATCTCAGTTTCGAGAATGCCGTTGTAATTTGACCATTTTTCGAGATCTAGAGTTGTACTGTGGCCTTTGGCAATTTGGGATGAGCAAAGACTTCTGAGTCTGCAACTTTTTACCCAGTGTGTGAATCTTCCATTCTTCATGAAATCTGGCCACTCTACATGACACAGTATTCCAGTTTCTTTTGCATCCCAGAAAAGAAAACTAAGGCTTGGCTATGTGCAAGCAGTTTGCCAGTCCCTTGTCAATATATCATCATATTTTCAAGGAGTTCTTAATATTTTATTGCTTAAGTCAAGAGCTATTCGTCACCAATCGAGTTTTCAGTCTAATCGAGTTGGAGGTGGTTTTACGTTCATAATCCACCAGATGTGTCCATAGTAACAATCGTAGCAGTCCCCATCTTTCTACATTACACTCTATTTTGTTGCCGTAGTCTGCCTTATACACATCAAGCACTCTTAGTGTCGAATTTAAAATGACAAAACCAAAGGGTCCAACCCCAAGACGGTTTAAGCTTGATGTCAAAGCTTGGCCCCGGAGTTAATTCTATGTAGCCTGTATCGGCGTCCTCTGATGGGCACCGGAAGTTAACATCGGCCATCGACCGAGGTTGTTCGTTATGGAAGGGACGAAAGGGCTCGTAGGACGTAGGGGAGGGTCACCTAAATAAATTTAATTTGATTTACGCAAAAATGTTGCAGTTAATATTGAGCAAAGTGAACATATGTGGGAGAATAGACACAGTTATGCTTATGCATAATGTGTTAGACCGATAATCACTTATCAATTGATTTATTATTATATCAAAATGTGCAAATGTTCTTGCGTTTATTTATGAATTTTACGATTAAAATGGTCACAACTCACCACCAATCATGTTTCTTCTCTAATGCTGTTGGTGGAGGTGGATTCGTGTGAGGGCACACTGAATTATCCGTATAAAATATGCAACGTTTATAAAAGCCATCTTCTTTAACAACCCATTCCACATGTCCATAATAACAATAGTAAGGCCAATCTCCTCCTGGGAAATCCCATTCTCCTACGCTACACTGCTCTTTGTCGCTGTCAGCTCCCTTCCACACATCGAACACCTTATCTTTATGGTCGAAGTAAAAATGGCAAAACCAGAGCGAATTTGCCCAAAAAGAAGGTTTGAACTTAAAGTCGGAACTTTGTCCGGGGGCTAATGTCATATACCCTCTATCCTCGTCCCCTGATTGGCAACGTAAAGTCAACACCGGCCATCGACCGATCTCGTTTGTAATATGGAAGTGATTATCTTGGAAGAAGCCTTTCACTTCGGTTACTACTAACGTGGATAGTAGTATTAGTAATACTATTACACTGAGGGAAGAGTTATCCATATGAAGTACTATAGGTTAAATTTATTTATTTGATTGAATTGTAGAGATTCTGCAAGAATGTTATAGTGTGTTGTATGTTATTATATAGGGATTTGAGAGATGTGAATTTATGAGTAATTGGTAAGTTTACTAAATGAAACTAGCAATATCATTAAATTATTACTTGAGATGTTACATTTATGAGGTAAATATAGTTTTGTAGTTTTGCATTTCTTGTAATTATGACATTACGCCAATTCTAACTTTTTCTTTTGATTTCTTGCATTTTTTGTAATTATGACTAATACAAATAAAGGTCAAATCACAGCCTACACCTACGACTCTACGAGTCACAAATCAGGGATGTTTCAGTGGAGTGGATGACCCATGGAACCCTTTAGCATGTAAAATAAGAAGGCATTGAACGTTATAATTCAAACTCAACGTTAAGAATTAATTCAAACTCAACGTTAAGAATTGAAAAGAACGGAAAATTATTACCTTACTACACAAATAAAATATACGAAAGAGTACCTACTATTACTCAATTCATTACGAAGTCTACGATACCACCAGAATCCAAATCCAAATCCCATCAAACAAGCTCAATTTCGCTCAAATTGCATTCAGGAAACACAGCGAAACACTAGGCCTTCGTTAAGACTCAGAGACTCGAGACTATAGTGTCTTATATTAAGCGAAACTGAATTTACCGAACAGAATCAAACAGTAACTTTAGAATCCCCATTTGATCACAACGCAAGGCAGTGGTGAAGTGAAATTGTGAAGTATGGAAACGCGGGATAGTAGTGGCGTGAAGTTCCTAAAGACCCCGAGTCCAGCGCTGGTGCCAAATATGTTGACAACCGGCGACATGTTGCCGGTGAAGGTGTGGAATGTAGGACAGTACGAAGGGAATTTACAACACAGACTTCGAGCAACAACTCTGGCAAGAGAATCCGCTTAAAAAGAAATGGTGAGAGAATCCGCCAAACGAGAAATGGTAAACCAAACAAGAGATCATCGTGATCAAATAACCCAAAGTATCTGAAAACCAACGATCCTAGAAGATCAAAACTTTCATTCCCTAATAGTAAAGTACAGGCACAATCAGCTTGTATGTCACAACTGTTTCACTCTTTCACCGTCCTGAAACTAGAAAGGCTGCTCAGACAATCAGCTGATAAAGGACATCGCCAAATAATGGACAAGCAATCGAGACGGAAACTACTTAAGCTGCAGCTCCCTTGCCCTTCTTCTTCTGGATCTTCTTCATGTAGAACTCCAACTCTTTACCCTCCAAAATGTACCTGCAAGAAAGAAAGAAAGAAGCGTTAGGAAGTGTAGAAATGCGAAAACTCACAGTTTTACAAAGATTATAGGTTCTCCGTTTCAGAAGAAAAAAAAAAGTTACAGGTTCTTTTTAATTACCCATCAGCTCTGCCGCATTGACCTGGCCGAGATGAGATGCAGGCCAACAGTCTTCCACCACTGAACTGCTCTTCAATGTGTGAATCGAGTACTCGACCCTCCTGACGCTTCTCCAGCTTCCTAAGCACATGACTGCTCTTCTTTGCCTCTTCCGTGGTTGCATCTCCTTCCTTTGCCTCCTGCTTGATTGCACACCAAGTATTTGGTCAGAAGGCTAGCTCAGAAGGAAATATAACATAAAGCAGCTGTCTGACTATAGTCTAACTATGATGGCACAAACAAAATATTTAAGTAATAACATAGTACCTCGCCCTCTTTCTTAGCAGCTTTCCTCTTCTTCCCGATCTCTACCCCATAATGTTGGAGGTACCATTGCTTGAATGGTGCAGCATCAACCTGAACAATAGCACTCTTGACCAAAGTTTGAGTTCTCACAAGCTCATTGTTCGAGGCATTGTAAACCACATCAAGAACACGAGTCTTCCTGGTAACAGCTTCACTACCCCAAGAGTAGTTTCCAGTATCCAATCTAAGAGCCCTCCACTTCACGTTGCCTCCTCTAACACGAACCCTGCGAACAATCTTGGCGTTACCAGCTGTAGAAATCTTGGTATTTGCAGGCTGACGTCCAAGCTCGTACCTACATATTGAAAAGGAGAAAAATCATTACATGAAATCTGGAGTCAAAAAATATTAACCATAGAATACAAAACATTCAGTAAACAAGATCATCAAGTAGGGCAGATTGCAGAATACGAGTACATGTCAATTTACAGGGTAGTGATGTGAAAGACACAAATGTACATTACACACTGGAAGCAAGAATTCATCAAGTGTCATCCACCACATAATAGGCAGTACTCAATATAGAAACTAACAGTTTTTTCCTACATACGACTCCACCACAACATTCAGTTCCATCTTGCATTGACAAAGTCTGATATCTCCATAAGGATAATTTGACTGATGACAGAGTTTCTCTCCCCAATCAAAAGATAAAAGTGCGTTCATAGAGATAAAATTACATAAATATACTAGACAACATCTTGAGATTTTACTAATGATGATGTCAACCATACAAAAATGTATCCAAGAAGCAGCTGTATTCTCTTTCAAGCTTTACTGAACATAAGACAAAAGCACAACCCAATTTTACAGCTCTCTATACTAATGTCACTACAATGTACATTATTTGCCACCCGCAAGTTATCAGGTGCCCAGGAATAAATTTGTAAGTAACCCAGAAAGAAGACAATAAACAACAAACTAATAAACCGCTCAGATTCACAACTTTGTGTACTATTATCACTCAATTACACTTAACACTGTCCACTATTTTTCCAACATAAACCAATTAGTATTTTCGAAATCATACGCCAGCAGTCAGTGCCCAGAAAAGTTCCTACCCAAACAGCTGAACATCATACAAATGGTCTGCCCGATTATGTAGTGTTCTGTGTACTAACATTACACCTTCTCATGACATATAACCACATCTCTTACAGTCACTACAATACCATTTGATTCCAGCAATCTGCTTATATTGAACTTTCAACCAGCTTCGTTTGGCTCGAATTGCGTTAGGCAAACACTAACCTTAAATGACTGATTACTATTTTCCATACTAAGTCCACCAAAATTAGTACAACAATAGTAAGGGCTTAAGACATTAACTAAAAGTTGAAATTCCGTTGCACAACCTATATGAATAGCCTTTTTCCAAAATGAAACACCCTCTGGCAACACCATGTCATTGATGGTGTGAACTGTGAAAACACAAGACTGAATAGAGATTCAGAAGACGATTCACCATACGGGCCTCCAAGATCAATTTTGGATGCTGAGACTGTTGCTCAAATGCTCAGTAATACATGTTTCTGGGGGAAAAAAGGACGTCACAAAATCCCACGAGCCAAAATGAAATCCCTAATGCCCACATCGTATCAATTTAACAAAAAAAGAGGTTGCCATCGAGGGATATTTCTATCAATAACCTAATTTTTAGCCAAACTGACTAAGCACCAGCATTGTTTTAAGAAACCCATCAGAGATTTCTCAGTGCACAAGTACACCCAAAGAATCATATACTCATACTGGTACGACCCAAAACTCTGTGACCCCAAGTTTCTGTTACTACAATATAGTTAGGACGTGGTGCAAAATCTCCACTCAGAACTATCCCAAGCATCAAACATAGATAACTTAGAAATTATCCTCCACCTCATTCCGAGGTTTAAATTTCCACTAAGATAAATCAACCATTACGAAAACATCACATTAAACATCAAACCGGGGTCTAAGAATGTAGTTTCTAGTACTACCTGTAATCACTTGCCATCAGTAATCCATATAGCTCTTGCACCAAATGTAAACACTACCAAAATTTTAAAAACCCTCTCCCAGACCCAGCTCACTAAAACTATCCCCATGTTAACTTAAAAATTCAGCTGAAGGTTCACATTTCCAGCTCAACCTTGCAAGTTCCGAACGAGCCAAAAAAATCCCACAATATAAACATCGAACCCCGAATTTCACCAATGTGATTTCTAATACTTTCCTAGTAATCACTCACTATCAGCAACCCAAATATTTCTAGGCCAAACCAGTTCCTAATTTCAGATTATCGCCGGCTAGGACAACTAAATCCATCAACCAATTCCTCCGAAAGTTTGCTTAAAATCCATCACACACAAGTTTTCATAAGCAAAATACAACATATAACAAGAAAAAATGGCCAAGATCAAAACTTTTTTACTCAGCAAATTACACACAACTTTTCATACGCAAAATGCAACATATAACAACAAAAGATCAAAACTTTTTTACTCAGCAAACTACACACAACTTTTCATACGCAAAATGCAACATATAACAACAAAAGATCAAAACTTTGTCACTCAGCAAATCCTAAGCATCAAAAAAATGCAAGACCCACTTCATATTATACATTAAATATAACCACCCAATCAAAAATCAAGCAAAATGCAAACCCAAATCAACAAAAATCAACAAATTAAGGAATAAATAAAAGGGGAGAAATTAATTACTTTCTCTTCTTCCTCCATGCCTTCTTCTTCCCACCAGTAGCACGCCTCTTGTGCATAGAATCACGTGAGATACCTGCCCATTTTTATCACATCCAAACCCCATAAGAAAAGCGTATACAATAAGCTACCGTAATCCGCCATTGAAGTAGAGTGAAGGTGAAGTTAAGGAGAGAGAAAATGAATGTTACCCATGTTTGCTGCGCTGTTGTAAGAAACAAGAACAACGACGACGGCTCAGAGCAGCAATTCGGCTTGCAAAAACCCTAGATTTTATTCTTGAAGAGCAATTTATATGAAGGGGTTTCGTTAGAAGTGTGAGCTTGAAGGGTCGCAATGATTTTGGAACCCTAGTTTTAGAGTTGGGCTGTGCTGTGAGATGAGTGTGGGCATGTTGACACAAGCCCATCATTTAATTAGCATTGATCGTGATGGTCTTTTGACATTTTATGGTTTCGACAAATTATCGTACACAAGACGGTTTGATCGTAATTTGTAACTTATGATCAAAATACGGAGAACGTCATAAAAATGAACTAATTATAGTAAGGGTAACAAATGTTATGGAATGTATGTGATGTTATTATGAAAGCCGATACGTTAATCACTTGTGAACTCGAAAGAGGTTGTGTGTTTGGGGGGGGGGGGGGATTAATGATGGGACTCGTCTTGTTCTGTAACAATCGGTTCTAAGCGGAATGGTAAGGTGTTTCATGCAAATTTTACACACGAGTTGGAACGGAGTAATATAGTATTGGAGAAACACGTTTTAATTATTTGTCAACAATGGTTGTTTAGTATGTATGTATTATTTGTGCAACTCAAATTTAAACAATTGCTTATGGACGGAGATTCAATGATTATACCATGCACCAAGGTGCACGATATAATTTGCGACGGAGATGTTGGCAAGTCGTTTCAATTCCATTACAAATTAACTTTTGGTATGTGAGTTTGAGCAAAGTCGTTTTCACAATGAGTCTGGGTAGCAATAAACACGAGTCATTATTAGATTTGGACTCTTTTCACTTATGTAGTGGACGGATTCCTACCGAAATAGCATGTCGGAAGATAAATTATACAAGGCCCAACCTTATTTTTTGATAAATCCACTTATAAGCGAAAGCCATTGAAGCTTGAAAGTGCCGTTTAAGCTCGAAAGTTATGGAATTGTCATCAATTAATGAGTTATCGAGTCCTATAGGGGGTTTTAGTGAATTCGTAGATGGAATTTTACACATTTGGAGGATAAGATGATCAAAGATAACCAAACTCTTAGTTAATGTTAGCAATAGTTAGTACAAGATAACAAAGTATCACCAATTTTGTAAGTCACTATTTATCAGTGATAAACTAGAACATTGGTAAATTATTCACAACAAATTCCCTCAAATAATTGTGGCAAAGGTTCCAAATACTTCGTACTTTATAACCAAATCCGTTTTCTTCGAAATGTAACAAGCCCTTGTACTCCGTACAATACTGCTAAGACTAACTCAACTATCGATAAGTCCAGCCGAACAAACAAGTCGATAACAAACAATATGACCTAACAATTTCCAAACTTTGAATCCAAATACACAATTTTCTTTGCTTAATCATGTGACAATAATCAACAAAAGTGTACTTGATCTCGATACCAAATGAAATCCGATCGTACCCAATAGTCAATTAACAAGTGCACCCTTCATTCTTCATTTTATCCTTGACCAAAAAAATGGACTATATGGTCATTTATCTTTGTCCGACAAACGTATCGATCGTCACATTTGTCAAACGACCACCTAACATTTTAACCAACCACTTATCGTACACTACAAGTCACCTTCCCCTTCCTTTTACTTACACGTGCCCAACCTGGCCGGTGCTCCAATCCCCTACGCCTCACCACCATAAAGCCCATCCTACAATCCCCCAATCACAACACCCCACGAACCTCAAATTACTAAACTACCCCCGTCTACAGTCACTAAATTAGCCTCGTCTATAGTGAGGTTTTGAACTCAGAACAATCTCAGGCAGGTCGAGTTCGTAACATCCGACAAATTTAATTACTAAAATACCCCTGTCAACAGTAATTAAGGAAAAAGATTAGAATAAAATAAGATAAAATCAGCTATTAATCACATTCCTTAAGTAGAGAGAGAGGAGAGAGAAAAATCAGTAAAAAAAACACAATGTGGGATTCTTCTTCGACAACATTCGTCATCTTGAATTGACGAAAGATTTTTTCCGCGTAATTTATATGAAACTTCTTATTTACGCTTTTAACTTCCAGATTTCTCTCTCTCTCTATAGAGCTTCATCATCAATCATCATCACTCCACTTTAGAGAGGGAGAGAGTGGTGTGGCGAAGTAGTATCGATTATTTTATTATTTATTTAAATTAAGGAAAAAAGTGAAGAAATTGGGGGAAAATTGAAGATGTTGCTGCTGCAAAACGAGAGTAATCTGCAGTATCAGCAGCAGAATTTGCAGCAGCAGAATCAACAGCAGCAACAGCTGCAGAATTTACAGCAGAATCATCAGAATTTGCAGCAGTTTCAGCGTCAGTTACAAGGAGTTAGGGTTTCCTTCGATCGCAACGATCAGCGCAATGATGCTGTTTTCTTCCACACTGAGAATCAGCAGAGCAAACAGCAGCAGCCGATTTCGTCGTCGGCGTCGTTGTCGAATAATAATGTTAAGGTTTCTCCGCCTGTAGATCCTCGTCAAGGTGTGTGGTTTACGCTACTTTTGAGTTAATTGATGTTATTTATTGCGTTTCCAGGTTTTGCAGGTTAATTGTGTTAATTATGTTGTTGTATAGTGTGAATTGTGTTAATTATGCTGCTGTTAGGGTTTGATGAGGTTAATATGTTTGAATGATACGTTTCGTCGGTACCATAAGGTTGATAGATTGGTTGGACGGTTGGTAGCATACAATCCCCTGAAAATGTTCCGAATTTTAGTCTAGGGGCGGTGAGGGGGAGTGTTTGTTAGATGAAATCGGCTTTAGAATGTAGTGAGGTCTCCATTGAACTTAGGTACTCACCATTACGATTATTCAACTCGCCATTGCTTATTAGATGAAAGAGTTTAAACATCATTGCACTATGTGGTGTAGGTAGGTACTCTTTCCTCGTTGTGAACCCCTCGCCATTGCTTTGTTGAGACGATTTATGACCCCATTACATTGTATTGATGATCACTTCTTTCAAACATGCATTAAGGATTTATCAAGTGACATGTTCATTCAATATTTGGAACCCGAGTGATTATTTTGGGAACAAGGCTTGGTTGTGGTCATATGATGTGTAGAGATCGAAGAAGTAGAGATGTATCAAATGTTACTTTTTTTTTTTTTGGTGGTCAAATGTAACTCCCAACTTGACCCAAAAGATGTGGGCGTCTCTGCTTTGAAGCGAATGACTGGGTTTGCCGTTGTTTCATCCAATCAAGTGGAAATTTGATTAATTATAAGAATGCAGAAGTGATGCTTCAAGTATCCTCATGTTTGTTTTTCTAGGGTATGACAAAAGTTAGCAA
This sequence comes from Spergularia bocconei, assembly GCA_963457585.1. NCBI lineage: Eukaryota > Viridiplantae > Streptophyta > Magnoliopsida > Caryophyllales > Caryophyllaceae > Spergularia > Spergularia bocconei. Next base: position 2,334,235 of record OY734946.1, on the reverse strand, counting down.
GTCCTTGCTGAAGTGATGCTTTGTGTTCTTTTTTTTTTTGTTAGTGGAGGACAATCAGCTGGTGTCTCATGCCCACCAAAAGTACAAAGCTGGGAACTACAAGCAAGCGCTGGAGCTTTGTAATATTTTATATGATAAAAACCCACGCCGCACTGATAATCTTCTACTGCTGGGGGCTATTTATTACCAGGTTATTACTATATTCTGAAATTTGGTGACTCTATGGATTTGTTGTAATGGCTGATTTTCGCATATCTATTCCTGAAAGCTATCTTTTTGACAGTTTGTTATTGTACTTTTTTAGTTGCACGACTTTGATTCTTGCATCTCAAAAAATGAAGAGGCGATTCTTATTGATCCTCGTTTTGCCGAGTGTTATGGGAACATGGCAAATGCTTGGAAGGTATTGTTGTGCTCCGAATATATTTTATTGACATCTATCAATTGTCCTATGATGAAGATGTTTCTTTCAGTGAGGAAGCTGCTCATATGAAATGGAAAATTGTTAGTTGATTTTCTTTTTTTACATTTGACCTTTATGATGCAGGAGAAAGGCAATATCGATCTTGCTATTCAATATTACATAATTGCGATTGAGGTAATATATATTTGCAACATACTATATTAGTCATGAAGCATTCTACAACTTCTTATGTTATATATACTGTACACACTCAGCTACTTGGTATGTGCGATTTAACATTATGCACAAACATTTGCAGATACGACCTAATTTTGCTGATGCGTGGTCCAACTTGGCCAATGCCTACATGAGAAAAGGAAGGCTTAATGAGGCTGCTCAATGCTGCCGCCAGGCTCTTGCACTAAATCCTCATCTGGTAAATGCTTGACAGTTCGTATATATGCGTTTTATGGTGTTGTGTATGCTTTCAGCATTTTGTTTAACTTTTATGTACGTGTGTAGGTTGATGCTCGCTGCACCCTTGGTAATTTGATGAAAGCTCAAGGCCTTGTTTCAGAGGTGAGAAAGAAGCAATGCTGGTGTTGTCTCATTCCGTTTATGTCGAGTCCCGTGCAGAGAGTGTGATGAGAAGTCAATTATGTCATAGAAAGTACTCTTAGTATTGTCGCAAGATGTATCTTATAACAATAGGCTTGATAGATGGTTCCCTTGTATTACTTTCTTTATGTCTCTGACCTACTGCGCGCAAACTGTTTAAATCTTATCGTCATATACTCATCCTCTGCTCTCTTATCGCATGTTTTTTTACTCATTTCAATGCAGTTGATCCTGGGATAGAAGCTTTACATACTCATTGTTTGTATCACGAATATATGAGCTGCTACTTTACTGTTCCATTACTTGTGTGGCAGTTGCATTTCTATGTATCCTAAGTTTGAAGTGTATCGTTTGTGTAGGCATACAATTGTTATATTGAGGCTCTCCGCATCCAACCGACTCTTTCTGTAGCTTGGTCAAATCTTGCTGGACTTATGATGGAGACGGGGGATTACACAAATGCTATTCACTGTTACAAGGTATTCTACTTCTTACTGTTTGTTGTGTGTTGAAGATTCGAGTAATAATGTCAACATTTCTCTCACAGTTGAACATATTTGCACTACCTTAAAAGTCTAATCTATAGAATATTGCTCTGCAGGAAGTTATCAAACACAAGCCTACATGTGTAGAGGCCTACCTAAATTTAGGAAATGTTTACAAGGTATGTCAGCTCAGAAAGACTAGATCTGTCTATTCTTTTACCTTCGCCTCCCTCAAAAAGCTATGAAGTTGAGTATAATGTCTTGAGCTGCCTCTCATCTGTATCCAGGCTCTGGGAAAGCCTCAAGATGCTGTATCATGCTTCCAACGTGCATTGCAGGTCCGCCCAGACTACGCTATTGGTTATGGTGAGTATTCTTTTTCTTGCTGTTACTTCTTCAATTGTTTCTAAGCCGTATATGATACAATATTCTATTCACTGCGTCAGAAGTTCTCCTTGCTCATGGAGTCTTTCGTCATAGTTCCCAGATTATTTAAGAGTTATTCGAGTTGCTCTTACTTCTTCCCTGTTTCACTACGCCTGATAAAATGTTCGGTTTCTTGAAGATAGATCCTATCTCTTTGCAATGTACTTTTCTGTGATTGTTGATTCTCTTCTCTCTTGGGAATTACTCTATTAGTCTTGTACTTGGTGGTACTTGGGCAAACCAGCTTGTCTTATTAGGATTACTTGTTTATACCGTCCTATATGCAGCAAGATATTCTAGCAGGCAGTGACACAGTGGATTATGTAAAGTTTTTCTATTTAGTGTGCCACATGTATGTATTACTGTATGGTACGTTTATGTTGTAAGAGGTTAGAAAGGGGGAATATTCCGTTCCCAGTTTGTGTTTCACTGAAGTTCTGAATAGTTGCTTCGACTGATATCAACTGCAATTTTTTAATTTTGAACTAAAAAGGAAATCTTGCGGCCGTATACTATGAGCAAGGGCAACTGGATATGGCAATTCTCCATTATGAAAGAGCAATCTCTTGTGATCCTGGGTACCTTGAAGGCTATAATAATTTGGTTGGTCTCTAGCTCTGTCTTCAGCAATTTTTTCCGATAGGATGCTGCATCCTGTATTTTAGATTATGCCGTAGTTGTCTTGGTTGTCTTAACTTCCTTTTGCTTTTGAATTTTAATGTGAAGGGTAATGCATTAAAGGAGGCTGGACGAGCTGATGAAGCGGCTCAGTATTATCGTGTATGTACTAGTTTTTTCTTTCATGGGTGTCGTGTGTTTATCCCCCCTTCTTTTTCTTTTAGGATTTTAGCTTATACTTTCTTTAACATCTCCAATAATTGGTTTGTATTAATCCTTTCTGTTTCCTGCTGCAGCAATGCCTTTCTCTGCAACCGAGTCATCCCCAAGCATTAACTAATCTTGGCAACATATATATGGATTGGTACATCCTTTCACCATTAAGGGTTCTCCAATTTTGGTTCATTTTCTAAATATCCTTTATTGATTATCTTGTTATTGAGAGGAGACGATTGTTGTGGTTTCTGTAGGAATATGATTGGTACTGCAGCGCAGTATTACAAGGCCACACTTAATGTTACTACAGCGTTGTCTGCACCTTACAATAACCTTGCAATAATTTATAAGCAGCAGGTATGGCAATCGTCCTCCTCTCATGTGTCTTCTCTCGTATGTCAGTTTACTGCTAGAATTGTTTTTCCCTTCAGATCTAAATACGCACTCACCTGGCCACATGTACTTGTGTGCTTGTTACACTCAAGTCTTAGGTGACACAGATTACCAGCTTACTGTTGAAACTTACACTATATGATGGCTTCCTTATAGGCCAACTGCACAGATGCCATTACCTGCTACACAGAAGTTCTTAGAATTGATCCATCGGCAGCCGATGCATTTTTGAATAGGGGGAATACATTTAAGGAAACTGGAAGAGTGAACGAAGCAATCCAAGATTACATAAGTGCGATCAACGTCCGCCCTTCTATGGCTGAAGCTCATGCCAACCTGGCTTCTGCTTACAAAGACAGGTTGATTTGTTTGTTACCTTGAGGCTAGACAAATGAGTTGTAAATAGTTTGTAGATATAGGACGTTTTTTTTCCTTCTCGTCACTCAATAGCTGTCCTGATTTTTGTTTTTCAGTGGCCAAGTCGAAGCAGCTGTAAAAAGCTACAAACACGCATTAATGTTACGGACTGATTTCCCAGAGGCATCATGCAATCTTCTTCACACCTTACAGGTGACTGCTAGACAGTATTTTTGTGAATTAGTTGCTGAACAAATAGTTTGTGTTGCATCCGAATCTTCCAGAATAAATTGTTTCACCAGCTCTACACTAGTGTATTTGACGATGTTCGGACTGTCTTGAATGTAAAAAAAGCACATTTTTCTTTGAGTGTTCCTACTTATATCCAAGAGAAAGGCTGTCCAAAAGTTTTGTCCAGCCTTCGTGTTATGTTATGTGAGACTAGTTCTGTGTGTCGGGGTTTAGTAACCAGTTATTCACCTGAGTCAACCCTTCTTGTCGTTTCAATTAAATCTACATGCTGATATTTATTTCTTAACTGCTCATGTGCTGCAGTGTGTATGTGATTGGGAGGATAGAGAAAGCAGGCTTATTGAAGTAGAACAGATATTGAGGCGGCAAATACAGGTTATTCCGTCTGTCCAGTGTTTTCTTCAGTTTCCTCGTTTTTTTCCCTTTTTCAAGGGGAGTGTCGTCGTATTATAGTCTGTTTTTCCTGTTTCAATCCTTTTAATTTTTGTCTAAAGAGAGCCGTCAACTTGTCAGATGAATGTTGTCCCAAGTGTCCAGCCCTTCCATGCCTTCGCTTATCCCCTGGATCCAATGCTTGCCCTTGAAATCAGGTGAGTAGTGTTAGTTTCTTTGTGTTATGAAGTATGTGTTTCTCTTAAATTTTCCCTTTATCCTGTGTGCTCATCTTGCTAGTCGTTTTTTTCCAGTCGTAAATATGCAGAGCACTGTTCTCTGGTGGCAGCCCGATTTTCACTTCCTCCCTTCAATCATCCTAATCCTATCCCTGTAAAGGCTAATGGTGGGAATAGGCGGTTGAGAGTTGGGTATGTTTGTAAACCTTCGTAATTTCAGGCTGTTTTTTTTGGTTTGATTCCCTCGTTTAACAGAATTGTATTGTTACAGATATGTCAGCAGTGACTTTGGCAACCATCCCTTGTCACATCTTATGGGTTCAGTCTTTGGTATGCACAACAGAGAAAATGTTGAGGTAATACACATTCCAAACATCAATTAAAAAAGTTCCTGTTATCCATTCACTGGTATTTATTGATGAATGAATTATTCTTACGTGCAGGTCTTCTGTTATGCATTGAGTCCAAATGACGGATCTGAGTGGAGGTTGCGCACACAGTCAGAGGCCGAGCACTTCGTTGATGTCTCATCTTTGACCTCTGATGCAATTGCTAAGTTAATTAATGATGACAAGATTCAGATCCTTGTCAACCTGAATGGGTACACAAAGGTATTGCATTGTTTAGTTGTTATATCTGATTGTCGTACTCTGTTTGTTATAAACTAGTTACTTCTTCTCGCCAACTTGATTACCATTTCTGCTAGGCCGATTCACTTGATTCTTATAATTTCTTTATAGTCCGGTTTACTGCTCATATTGGTTCACAAACCTTTCTTACTTGAAACTTTGAATTACCCCATACAATCTCTGGTCTCTTAAACTTTGTGCTTTTCCAAATGATAGAATCAAGTTGGTCAGAGGGCTGTAGCGTGTTTTAAGTTATCGATTTGCTTTTTCTGTGGCAAGGAAAAGGTGAAAATCGAGAGTTAGTGAGTACCTTGATTTTGATTTTATTTAAAGAGTCTTGACTGTGTGGTGTCTGAACTAGAACGGCCCATTGGGTAGATAATTATTCATCTCTCATAAATTGAGGGAAACTCAGTTGGTGCGATTCTCGAAGGAATTTTCATTTTTGGGTCAACCGTGCGCAGTCTGTCTATGTGTCAATAGGGGGGGGGGGGTAAGACTTGCATACATTCGACCCTGCCCCCCTTTCCCACCATAGTCTTTAAGGCGCTGGGGTAATGATGTTGTTGTAAACTGAGGAAAACTCTTGTCATATGTCAGCTTAGAGTGGAGGGAAAGAATTCATGTGGATCAGGGGCTTGACTTTATTTTGGTTGTTTCTTTCTCCTAATCTTTGTTTGTTTGTTAACTTTTGTTTTTTGTACTATCCATGACTCCTTGGAAAGTTGTCGGAGTTGACAGAGAGCATGCTAATAGTTGTATTTCACAGAAATATTAATCTATACCATTGCTCTTCTGATTTTCTGCAGGGTGCTAGAAATGAAATCTTTGCAATGCAGCCTGCTCCAGTTCAGGTCTCATACATGGGATTTCCGGGAACAATGGGGGCCTCGTACATACAGTATCTTGTGACAGATGAGGTCTATGTGATTTTTTTGCCAGTCATTCCGTTTATATCCTTTTTGTGTTATTTCAACTTATCTTATCTTTTCTGGTGCAGTTTGTCTCTCCAAGCTATCTATCACACATTTACGCAGAGAAGCTTGTCCATGTTCCCAATTGTTACTTTGTTAGTGATTATAAGCAGGTTTGTTTCTACACTGGAATTAGAAATTCACACTTCTTGGCTTTTTCAATTTCCACCAATTTATGCTCACACTTTTGTTTCCAGAAAAATCGGGATGTACTGGATCCTAAAAACAAACCAAAGCGATCTGACTATGGACTACCAGAGGACAAGTTCATTTTTGGTTGCTTTAACCAGCTGTACAAAATTGATCCCGACATCTTTGACACTTGGTTTGTCTTGTGATATATATTCAAGTGTTTGTAATACTTAACTGTTTGCAAGATTTAATACCAATGCCACAATAATCTTGTCCGTTCATGTTCAGGTGCAATATTCTGAACCGTGTTCCCAACAGTGCACTCTGGCTTCTGAGATTTCCAGCTGCGGGAGAGACTAGGCTTCGTGCATGTAAGCTCTCCATAACTTGAAACTTAGAGTGTAATTCTGTATTGTTCTTTAGTTATTGTTACTTAACTGTTTTTGGTAAATTTGTGCCCTCTTGAGATTTGCAGATGCTGCTGCAAGGGGCGTGCAACCAGACCAAATTATTTTTACCGATGTTGCTATGAAAGGCGAGCACATCAGACGCAGCGCTTTGGCTGATCTCTGTCTTGACACGTAATTACATGAGATATTTATTTCCTTATAAGCATATGGTAGGCCTCTATTAATGTTGTTATTAAACTGATCAATTTTGTATTATGTGGAGGCAGGCCATTATGCAACGGACATACGACTGGCACAGATGTTTTATGGGCGGGCTTACCAATGTTGACACTTCCCCTTGAGAAAATGGCGAGTAGGGTTGCTGGTTCACTGTGTCTGGCAACCGGTGTTGGCAAGGACATGGTGGTTAACAGGTATGAGTAGTTATTATGCAATACATCTTTGTGATATTTGAACGGAATTCTTTCCCTTTGGGCCAAGTTTTGATATCGTTTCTCCATGGGGCTTATGTTTTTGCTGTCAAAGTCTTCAACTCTCAGCCCTAAGATTTAGGTTTGAGTGGTTGATGCTGACCTCCTAGAGTGGGTTTGCACTGTAACTGCATCAATTGTAGCTAGTGGTGTTCTCTCTGTGTTGATCTTAGTGGGTCACATTGTCATCAGTTACTTCATGTCAATATGAGCTGAGGTGACGCTTTGTAAGGTGGGAGTTCTCTCCAAAGCTTGGGTAGTTTTGTTGTCAGATCCACGTATTGCTTTTCAACTTGCGTCCGCCCCTCACTTGTGTTGATATTCTCAAGTAGAAGTTACCTACCGTGAACATGTAGTGCAAGTCATATAAGTCGTCGTTTCGCTGTCTCTCCCTTCCAATTAACTCGAGCATTAGCATTGACACATGTGAATAACAAAAAAAAAAAAGGTTTTTCTCCTTGTCCAGTTTGAGGTGGTGTAGTGTGTTCCCAAATTGCATCTTTACTGGATGTTATAATTGCTTGTATGAATGGTGAGTCTTTTATTTTACTTGGTCACTGAATATATTGTTCATGGTGTAATTATATTGTAAGCTTGCGGGAATATGAAGAGAAGGCTGTCTCTTTGGCATTGAATAGACCAAAGCTTCAGGATCTCACTGATAGACTGAAGGCTGCCCGCTTGACTTGCCCTCTTTTCGACACAGCTCGATGGGTGAGTACTTCTGTTCTTTTCTCTGTGATCACTGAGCACTATGTACATGTTCTTTTTTTAGTACGTTGGTATGTTATACACTTCTTGTTTACTGCATAGCATATTCGAGTAGTATTTTAATTTTTAAGTGACAGCAAGAGCGGATTGGATTTCACTCAGTCTTAGGATGTTTATCACTCATTCTGGAGGAGAGGTTTAGAAATAGCACCCTCCATAGAAAGGTGAGATATAAGGATTAATGAGCCTCATAACTATACAACCGAGAGATAATAGAATCCATAGACAAGAATTAGCTATTAACTTTTATCTTAAACATGTTTTTATATAGGACATAGTATGTTTTTTGTATTCGGGAAGACTCGTAAATCGTAAAACCATGGTTGGTGAAGGCTTTATTAGTTAATCATTGTTGATTACACTTTGACAATCGAACTCACGTATTATGTTTTTCTGTGCATAGTACACTACTACACTTAATTTGCCAGTAGTTGCGTTCCTTGACTAGGTGTCTATAAATGCTCTCTATTGGATACCTTACAAGCTACAATGTGGAATTTGTACTGCAGGTGACTAATCTTGAGCGAGCCTTTTTCAAGATGTGGAACTTGTACTGCGCTGGCCAGCATCCTCAGCCATTTAAAGTGACTGAGAATGATTTAGAATGCCCTTATGACAGATAGATTAAGTCAGAGACGAGATACGACACAGTAGATAACCCGAAGTGCATAGTCTAAAGGTTTTTGAGATAAGAATGACTGGTTATGCTGATAATTATTGTGTCGTAGGTATTAAATGTTGCAGCAATCAGGACTCTTATGATTCAGGTAAATTCTGCTTTGTGCTGCTGGGTAATGTATGAATTGGGGGGGAATGTGAAACCGCTTATTTTTTTTAAGTGCATTCTGTGCCCATGTCTCTTCAACTGATGTTATTTTGTTTGGTCTTCCTTCTTGAGGAACAATTGTGGTGTTGTGACATGCAATGAAGAGTAATGCTGTTGTTCATCCAACATGGTCGTACAAGCCTTCGTATTGTCATTGAACTGCGTATTCGGCATCAGGTTGAGTTTGATGGTAATAGTAATACGTGCCTTTTATACTAATTGATAATCTGTTGTTTCAAGGTGATGCACTCCTGACTTCTCAATGCCACGATCCATGGGCGGTATATACTGATCACTGAACTATTTTTCTTCCCATGTGGAGAAAATGTTCATGACTTGGTGCCTCATATGAGAAATTAACTTGTGAACATGAAGATTTTCTATGGCTAACTGGAGATGAGGTGCAAGTGGTGTGTGTGCTTTTCTGGGATGCCTTATGTTCATGTTAAAATGACTTGGGAGGCCGTATGACTCTTAAGGTGGCTCGGGGGGAACAAGGAGATGAGACAGGTCTATTTTGAAAATGAGGTGGTAGCGTGTAAGATCTCTCCCCCCTGCAGTCGGGTGTTTTGATAGTCTGAACATCGTGAAATGAAAATCGGTAAAGGGCGTAAGACCTTGGGTGGTAGCCTCGATGAGATGACATGAAAATCTAGGTAGGATGTAAGGCCAGCAATCGGCATTGATGTACTTTCTGACACTAGAGAGCACCCCCACTTCTCACTAGTGTTGTAGACCCTTGGGTAAAGACGGTAGAACACGGGTAGAGAGAGATTCGGAACGCCCATTTGGCATTCAAATTTTTCCCTAGCAAGTGTCGAGATGTTAGGACAACATTTATGCTGCCCACTGCCCTCCGGTCTCGCTGCAGACCTGCAGTTGCCCTTTTAGGCAAAAGCCACTGTTTCAAAGCTGCCATTGGGATTTAACCAACTTTAGGCGTAGGGTAGATGGAAGTTAAAAAGTCTGAATTGGTAAAAATAAGCCCTGATTTGATGAAACCAGAATAATACCGCTGCTGAAATAAAAAGTTTCTGACACCAATAGCGAGTTTTGGGTACAACCGCGACTGTAACTCAGTCGGAAAAGTTGAGAAAGTCTTGCGGTTCCAATCTTTTTATTGTTAAAAAAATATTCTGATAGAGCAACTTACATGAGAATTAAGGTAACTGAGCAAAACAGAGTAGAGCAGAGTCTTAAGGTAAATTTGTAGCGTTGAGTTAGTTTCGTCTCAAGTGGTAGCAGCTCAATTTTTCGGACAGGGAACGAATTTGAGCAGCTGCCTGGGGTTTGAGTGCTCCCAAGGCTGAGATAACACCTCCGATTCAAAATTTCGGTTAACACTTCCTTGCATGGCCGCGATCTGAAGGTAATACATCTCCCCGGCCACTGTCTGCTTTTGCGCCTTCACCACCTCGATGAACACTAGGGGACGACTCAAGCCCCCTCTGACACCCTCTTGGGGGGAACTAACCGGCTTTTGTCGAAGACTGAGGTTGTATTGGTCTATCGCGAATCTGCCCATGTCCTGGACCTCTTTGTTTGTTTTCACATCTGCGACGTCTACCCTTCCGTTGGCGATGTCTTCCCCGTTGGTGGAAATCAGCAGTAAGAGGAGTGAGAATGCTATTTGTTTCTGCATTTTGAAGGGACAAATTAAGTTGCGGCTATTTGGTGAATGAATGGAAATCACCTACACGGCTACACCTATATATAGAAAGTAGAAAATGTAGTGAGAAACTGAAGTGGGACTGGAGGAGTTTCCGGAGACGTAAGATTGTGAGGGAATTTTGTTGAGGAAACGCAAATTAGAAAAACACGAAGAGCGTGGATGCAGGAAATTTAGGTAGCAAGAAACGAGCAACATTGTGCTTTTTGCAGCCAAGGTGATTTTGGTGTGACTATACCACTATGGATTACGATACACACTATGGCGAATCTAGGGATAGCTCGGGGTGCACCTGTATTCTCGAGCATTTCGAAAACTTGTAGATATGGCCTAAAAACAAAGAATACAAACGTAACTATAAGTAAATTAACGACTACTACTTTTGTTTCAAATTCCTATAACTTTACGGGATTGAATTTTCTCTCGATTGTTGCAAACCAAGGGTCAAATTAGAGGCTACACACTTACACGGATTAATTTGTAACCCATAAATATCGAAGTAAAAAAATTGTATGCTCAGACTTTGAATCCTCGTAAGAACAAGTTTGGACTTGAAAAACCAGAGAACACATAAGTGGACTCCATTGGCTTTCTAGATGGAAGTTAAGTGTTTATGTAACCCAACTTTTTGGCAGATTTCTACTACCCTTTCTAATAAAAGGTTTCCGAGACGCGATTTGAGTTGCGTTGTAACGCCTAACAATTCGGTAGATGCGCCAAAATTTCAGGCAATACGGACTTTCAATATCCTCCTTTCCTTTCAACATTTGGGCTCTTAACACGTGTTCTTTGGACACACGTTAGAAAAACCGACATGTATATCATCTTCACTTCATTGATCACAACATCATTATGAGTCTATGACAGGCTTGTAATTACGAATTAGTAACTTTTTATTATGGTCAATGTTCAAACAAGTCCTGTTACTCGTACAAAGCAGTACCATAACAAGATTTAATTTACCGCGCACATAAATTACAACAGTAACTCTTAGAAAAAAAAAACATTTTACCCCGCTGCCACGTCAGCTCCACTATTATTTCGTTGATGGGCCAAAATTAAGCAACTGTTTGGACTGGACCCACGGCTTAACAACCACGACCGCATCAAAAGTTCTAGTAAGCCCATTTTGCATGGCTGCAACCTTGAGGTAGTACTTGATCCCAGCCACCACCTGCTTTTGGGCTGCGACCACCTCTACGAACCTCAGCGGACCGGTCTCGCCACCGTGACCGACGAGGTCTCGTAGCGGGCTCGGTGGGACTTCAAGGAGGTTTATGTTGTACTCTTGCACAGAGAACTTTCCTAGCTCTTGGATTTCTTTGTTGGTTTTCACATCTTTGACATCTGACCTTCCACCTAGAAATTTCCCTCTTTGAGAATTTACTTTTGTTGTCGTAATGATCAAGATTGTGAGGAGGAAATAGGGTATTACACCACACTTTTGCATGTTTGATACTTTGATTGAATGAGAAATGTTTTTGAGTTTGTTTTAGGGTTTTTTTAATGAGAATTGAGTTAATATGAGCGTTACTATGAGAGTGAGGAGTGAGGGGGGTGTGAATAAATAGGTAGAAAAAGGTGAGAGTTTCAAGGAGAGAGGAGAGAGGGAAGGTGTGGATGCAAGAACGGTGTGCCGCGTTTGAAAGACATGCAGGCAAAGCAACAAAATATGAGTGTAAGTGTATGATTTTGGATGGTTTATGCTCAAATTAAAGCGGTGGGGTGTACAGTATGGCGTACACTCCAACTTATTTTTCAGTGCATTTTAAGATAATAGGTCGAAAACACGAAATTTTGTACTATTGGCCTGAGTAATAAGGAGTATGGACTATGGAATAGAAACAATTTGATTTGAGTGTATGAATTTCTATTCGACAAATAAAAATGATGTTGATCATCAAAATTCAGTCGACCTCATGAGTGAGGCCAAATTTGGACAATCGTCGAGTCGCGTGCGGATTGTTTGATTTACTCGTCCTGTCGTCCATTTGAGAGTACGAGTGTACGACTGCTCTAGGCCTCTAGATAGGCTCTAGCATTGTACATGCAATGTCTTCCGAAAAGATGAGTTAAAGTTTTTTACGCTATTTAGTAGTGCCTAGCTAGTAATTAAAGGTTTAGGTGCGTCCGAAGAGTGTAGTTAATTATGGTAGTAATGAACTATATATACATTAAGTTAAGGCGTAATTACATTCAACTATTCAAGTTTTATAATTAAGCTTGTTTTGAAATCAAGCATTAACGAATAAACGATCGAGTCAATGGGATAGAAAGGGGCTAGCAGAAATTGGTGCGTTCGTATCTGCTGATTAATTATTAGTGGCAGCCATGCATGCATGATAAGGCATGCTGTTTCATTTGGACAACACCCTTTCACGTGGAATATATGCTCGCGATCGACGACGTGTGGCACGGAATATGCTATTGTGATTGGGATCCTTCTGCTGGCCGGGTGCAATTCCCCCCATCCCCTTCTTCAATAATGCCGCAGTTTTGGGGTTTCAAGCCAATTGAAGCCCTGGTCAGCTTTATCATCGTCTATCTAGAGCTAGCAAAACTGCAAAATTGACACTACTACCGAGAGTAATAGTAACAGTGATAGGGCTAACAATTCTCTCGTCTTTGGGGGTTTGGGTGCAGGGGACATAGTACCGGTGCCGGGGTTAACAATTCTCCACTATACCGACATCCACGTATAATATGACTAGTTTGACGCACACAATTCCAATGAATTAGAGCTTCGGTACCTCGAACCAACAACAACGGATAAACTCTCTAGTTCAGTTCGATCAACTTGATCGACTTGGCATTCCATAAACTACCTTCACTTAACGTGAAAGAACTATCTCAACCAAAAGTAAAAGTCGATGTTTCCGACCCAGTCAACAACCAAACATTCTCTCCAATCCAATTTCTCACAAACTCCATCACCATTCTTCCGAAAAAATCATCTAACGGACGTTTTAATGGGCCACAACTCACTTTTGAACCGATCCACCACACACTTTCCCTTCCCTACCGATCCACCCATGGCCATGGCCCACTCCCCAACGGTCCAACACCAACTGCAAGAAAACAAAAAAAATAAATAAAATAAAAAAGGTTAAATCCCACAATTAAACCCGTGCACCCTCCTCCACCTGATCACCACCACCCTCAAACGCTCCTCCTCCTCCAGATCTAAACAAAACAAAAACCACCATATTTGTATCTTTCCCCCTTTTCTACTTTCTCACTCCTCGTAATTATTTTCAAAAAAAATTCATCTCACTCACAACGGCTACTTTTCACGTCTCACATTTCCCCCCCTTTCTTTCTTTCTTCCTTCTCCTACACACTTCCAAACCTCACTCTCACTCACCAATCACCATTCCTCTCTCTCACTCTCTCTTTCTCTCTCCTTATTTCCTCTCTCTAGCCATTAATTGATTACAATGAAGCACTTCATGCTCCCCAAAACGACGTCGTCCCCGTTATCGGAACTCACCATCTCCCCAAACCCTAACCCTAACAAATCCAAATCTCACCGGAAACCTAAATGTCCGCCGCGCGATAAGGAGAACTCCGACCCGTCCACCAACATCGCCGCCGCCGCCGATCATACACTCGTCGGAAAACCTTCTCCGTCTCCGGCGAAGTTGCGGAGTCCTCTCCCGCCGCGTCCTCCGCCGTGTAATCCTCTCAAGCGGAAGCTTAGTAATGACGCTGTTTCCGATATTGTTGGATTGGGACCGTCTTCTTCTTCTTCTTCTTTATTAGATTCCGGCGTTAGGGTAAATTTAATCGATCTTTAATTATATTTAATTTAATTTAATTTTTTGTTGCTCGTTTTTATTGTTTAACCTAATTTTATGCTATTTTAGGGATTTTTAATTTAATTAGTTCAATGTGAGAAAAGATTAGGTAGATTTTTCGGATTATTCATTAGTTCTTGGAAAAATTGGTGTTGATCTTGTTAATCTTGATTAATTATTTGTTAATGAGCTGTTAATTGTGTGAAATTCGATCTTGGAGCTGAATTTGTTCGGTTTAATTTTCGCAAAACGAATCGAATTGAACACATGAGTAGAGAGTAGAGATTGTTCGGCTTATATGCCTATTTTACGCTTTCTTGCGAAAATGGAGGAGATAGGTGGACAATGTGGTTGTTGATATCGTGTCATTTGGTTTCGAGTTTTCGTGGTTCGATTCTGAGTGTTAGAATGCTTGTATGTTGTATGTTGGTGGTGTTGGTAGTGTTTGGGAATTGATGGTTATTGGATTAATGTGAAGGTGGTGGTGAGAATGCGGCCATTAAACAAGGATGAGGAAGATGGGGAAATGATAGTGCAGAAAAAGTCGAATGATTCTTTGTCGATTAATGGACATACCTTTACATATGACTCTGTGGCTGATACGGAATCTTCTCAGGCAAGTTATCTTGGTTTGTAGTATCTAATCGAATGTAGAATTGGGTGTATGCCAGGAATCCTCACCCTCTTTATGTTGTCAATTTTTCAGCTCGAAATCTTTCAGCTCGTAGGAGCTCCTCTTGTTGAGAATTGTCTTGCTGGGTTCAATAGTTCTGTGTTTGCCTATGGACAGGTAGTTTTGAAGTTCGATCATATTTGTACCGAAACTAGTATCTGTTGAAGCTGGCTTATGTTCTAATTGTGTGTTCTTGAATGTTTGATGTGATTAGACGGGAAGTGGAAAGACGTATACAATGTGGGGACCTGCCAATGCTTTGCAGGAAGAGAACCTAGCCAATGAGCAACAGGGATTGACACCTCGGGTTTTTGAGCAGCTTTTTGCTCGTATAAATGAGGTCATTACTGATACCTAATCGGAATTTTTTGTATGTAATTAGTAATTGAGGGATTGGAAATATTAAGGTGTTTGTTCCTTTCCTTTGTTTTCTATTGATTCAGGAACAAATTAAGCATGCAGACAAACAACTTAAATATCAGTGTCGTTGTTCTTTCCTCGAGGTAATGTCATAAGTCTTTTGCATTCTATCTTCGAAGTATGACTTCATCAGGTCACCACTGACTGCGGTACAACCACATCTTTCCTCTATTGCAGATTTACAATGAACAAATAACTGATTTGTTGGATCCGTCTCAAAGGAATCTTCAGGTTTGTTGAAAGGTTCTTTATAGTTCTGCTGTCGAAATATTGCATTTTCTCGTCATCTTAGACTTTTCATTTGGTTATACAGATAAGAGAGGATGTAAAATCAGGTGTTTACGTTGAAAATCTCAAAGAAGATTGCGTATCAACAGTGAAAGACGTGGCCCGGCTTTTGTTGAAGGTATGTGTGGCATCTGCTCCTCCAAGCAGTTACTGTGTTAGATCATTGATGATATCCTTTTCATGTTCATGACATAACCTGTAATTACCTTCTGTTATTGGTGCAGAACTGTGTTGCTAACTTCAATGCCCGCTAATGTTCAACAATTTGTTAATTGTGCAGGGACTGTCACACAGGCGAACTGGCGTGACAAGTGTAAATGCAGAGAGCTCACGGTCCCATAGTGTTTTTACTTGCGTCGTTGAATCAAAATGCAAGGTAATTCTTTAACCTTGAGTGAAATAGGTCCATCACCACATCTGATTTTCTTCTTATTTAGTGGCCTTCTGTTTTCCATAGCTTTCAGGTTGAAGCCTTTTATTTTTTTTTATTTTTTTTATTTATGATAAAGTTAATTAAGGAGGAAGTGTCCAAGATCAAAAGACTCCCTACCTGATTACTTTGAGCCTGCAAAAAGAAAACTTAGAGACGCAAAAAAAGGCATAGAGCTAGCTTTGCCTGCAATCATTACGTAATCGAACAGAAGACCTATTTTGGGGTGTATCGTTTCACTTGAGAGGGGAAATTCATATTGTGAAGGGAAACATAAATACCCTTGAATTGGGACAAGCAAAAGACGGAGCTTAGAGGGTGATTGCTTCATTTGTTGGCTTGTAACATGATACAACTAGAGCTATGATCGAATGATGTTTATCATTTGGATGGCTGGGGAATCGGGGGTTCTCGAAGGACATGGGAATAGAGTAATCTTTTATACGTTGGACAATATATTTTCCCTACTTGTTACTCGTGAGGATCTGGTGATGAATATATGTAGGTTAATAGAAAGCACAGACACTGGTTTTGTGACTTATGCAAGCTCAGCGATTAGCATCTCACTATTTGATACTGAGGTTGAATTGTGAATATCGCAGAATACTGGAGATGGTCTGGGCAGCTTCAAGACTAGCAGAATAAATTTAGTTGATCTTGCTGGGTCAGAAAGGCAAAAGCTAACTGGTGCAGCTGGAGAGCGGCTTAAAGAAGCAGGAAATATCAACCGATCTTTATCACAGCTAGGGTATGCTAGTTATGATTCATTTCTTTTACTGTCTGAAACCAACATTGAGTCGTGTGTTGACAGTGCTGAGCATCTGATGGTCATTGTTTATGGTTTTGGTGTCGTGTTTTCTTTTTAGCATTGCTTGATAACTGGCTTGCAATCTTAACCTTTGGAACATCACCTTGCTTAGTATTATCTTCCAAATCTTTTTGTGGCAGTTTATCCTCCAGCTTGCCACTGGTTTATCTATGTTGTTTTTGTATGGAAATCTCTAAAATAATATTGCTGGGTGTAGTCTGCATGTTATCTGTCTTAACCCCTAAGCGTAGTAACTCCCTGCTGGGACGAAATTTGATATCGTTCGTAGGGATTTGGGTGCATCTTCCTGACATGTTTATGGTTTGCAGGAATCTGATCAACATTCTTGCTGAAGTCTCCCAAACTGGAAAGCAAAGACATATTCCATATAGGGACTCAAGGTTGACATTTTTGCTCCAGGAATCTCTCGGTGGTAATGCAAAACTTGCAATGATCTGTGCAATATCTCCTGCACAAAGGTTTTTCCATACTCTTCTCTCTCCCCAGTTTTCTCACTCTTCTGTTCTTCCTTGACATTGCTGACCGAAAGTTTATACTTTTAATTCAGCTGTAGGAGTGAGACATTTAGCACATTAAGGTTCGCACAGCGTGCTAAGGCCATTAAGAACAAGGCTGTTGTCAATGAGGTGATGCAAGATGATGTCAATGTCTTAAGAGAAGTGATCAGGCAGCTTAAGGTCAGTTATATGTTAAGTTACAAACTGTACATTTGATTCTTACTGTTGCATACATCGTTACTTATACGTACCTTGCGAAACAGGACGAACTACAAAGAATGAAGGCAAATGGAAACAACAATGATCCAAATGCAGCGTATGGAAGTAGTTGGAATGCACGCCGAAGCCTGAATCTCCTGAAGTTCAGCCTCAATCATCCAATGTCTTTGCGCCATCTAGATGAAGACGGTGATACAGAGATGGAAATTGTTGAGGAAGCTGTAGAGAAACTGTGTAGAAAAGTTGGTCTGCAATCATCTGCCATTGGAAGTATAAAGGATCCTGGTGTTTTAGGGTCAGAGGTTCTAGGTTGTAAGGAGGCCAAGCCTCTAGATCTTCTGACAAAGACATCTATGAATGGATGCATAGAAAAGCAAGTTTCTGAAGTATCAGATGTTAGCATGGAAGAGGATATTTCAGAAATTGATAGTACTAACGAAATCATAGTAGAAGGTGGCTGCTCTTCAGGTAATGCGACTGATGGCACAGCAGAAATGGAAGACGTTCCAAATGAAACACCATCCAAAGCAATGGAGGATGATTCTGTGGTTGTGGTGTCCACTTCTGCTAAGACTGTGGATGCTGAGGCTAAAAATAATCCTCCACACATGTCTTTGGAGGCTTTAGCTACTCCCATGAGCATAGTTCCTTGTGATCTATCGCCTGCCATTGTGCCTTCTCCTGCTCCAAGTGTTTCTCCAAGACTATCTGTTACTAGTAGTAGAAAGAGTCTTAAAACTTCATCAACGCTCTCTGCATCACACAAGGATGAGCGGAGCTCTGGGCTAGGCCACCTACGTCGTAGCACTACTGCAAATTTGGCAGCTAGCCTTCATCGCGGCCTTGAGATAATTGAATGCCAGCGGCAGAGTTCAGCTTTTAGGACTTCACCATTGAGGTTTTCTTTCAAGCCTGTAGATCTCAATACGATATCGCCTCTTCCGAAAATTGATGTAGGCATTCAAACCCTACCGCAGAGTCCTGACGTGCCAGGAGAAGACTGTGTAATCTATGTTTGTAGTAATTGCAAGAACAGAACTCTTAATGGAGATGAAAAAGAAGTTAATGACCCATCAAACCTTCAGTTAGTACCTGTTGATAAGTCACTGTCTGCTGAAAAACCTAAGAAACAAGTTCCAAAGGTTTGTATCTTGAACACCCTTGAGCTGTCTTTTCTTCTGTGTTGAATGTTTCAAGTCTGAGTTTGTTAAAATGGAACAGGCTGTGGAGAAGGTTCTGGCAGGTGCAATCAGAAGAGAAATGGCGCTCGAGGATTTCTGTGCAAAACAAAGTCATGAGATCTCGCATCTGAACCGCTTGGTTAGTTCAATGAAAATTCTGTTAGCCCAGACTGATTATAGAAACTTTAGCAAGTGCCTGACATTATGATCTTATTTTCAGGTTCAACAGTACAAACATGAAAGAGAATGCAATGCTATTATAGGTCAGATGCGTGAGGATAAAATTATTCGGCTTGAGAACCTTATGGATGGGGTGCTACCTTCTGAGGACTTCATGGAAGAAGAATTAATCTGTCTCCATAAAGAACACGAGGTGCATAACTTATTCTCGACAAGTTTTGTACCATGTGCAATGATGACTTGATGCGTGCTTTATCTGTTATCCGACTAACCTTATTTTCCTAATTCTTTGAATGCTGTTTCTTGATGTCTGTAGGTATTGAAGGTGAAATATGACAACCATCCTGAAATCCTGGAGGCCAAGATTGAGTTAAAGAGAGCACAAGATGAGTTAGAAAGACTGCGGAACTTCTTTGATATGGGTGAGAAGGAGGTGTTATTAGAAGAAATTCATGATTTGAGGAGCCAGCTTCAATACTATACAGAAAATTCACCTAAGGCGAGGCAGCGACAGTCTCTTTTGCAGTTAACTTACTCCTGTGACCGGAGCACATCTCCATCACTGAACCCAATCGTAGAAGTAACTGAGGAGAATGCTACGGAAAAACTGGAGCAGGAGAGGACTAATTGGACTGAGGTGGAGAGCCAGTGGATTTCTCTGGCAGAGGAATTGAAATTGGAACTTGAATCTAGCCGTTCTCATGCTGAACGGTTAGAGCGTGAACTTGAGGCGGAAAAGCAATGCTCAGACGAGCTAAAAGAAGCCATGCAGTTGGCTATGCAAGGTCATGCACGCATGCTTGAGCAGTATGCAGACCTTGAGGAGAAACATATGCAAATGCTGGCAAGGCACAGAAGAATGCAAGAAGGAATTGAGGATGTCAAGAAAGCAGCAGCTAGAGCAGGTGTCAAGGGGGCTGAGTCAAAGTTCATTAATACTCTTGCTGGACAGATTTCAGCATTGAGAATGGAAAAAGAGAAGGAGAAACGGTATTTGAGGGATGAGAACAAAATGCTTCAGTCTCAACTAAGGGATACTGCAGAGGCTGTGCAGGCTGCAGGAGAGTTACTTGTACGTCTGAAAGAAACTGAAGAAGCTATCGCTGCTGCTGAGGTGAGCTTCCATCGCCCTTGTCCCTTTGGTTCCCTTTATTTTCTTTCATTACATGCAATTACAGAAACTTCTCTTCATAGAATCAGAGATATTGAGGGGGATACCTTATGAGACGCTGAGATATTGGTTTAAAAGTCTGTTAAAAATCAGTTTCTAGACAAGTCGACTACTAAACCACGAAACTATTAGAGAAACTTATCAGCTAACTATATGCAAGTGAAAGTTTCTTACATAGAGCATTTTGTTTTTGTTTTAACCCTGTGTTCTAGAAGTCAAATCTAGTTGTTAATGTATTTAGTTAACGGTTTCTAAGTGATGCATCAGCTATCTTTATCTTCTTGAATCACATCTTGATGATCATGCTTCTATTACAATGTTTGTGGTTGTCTCTTTATGTACATTGTGATGTCCCTATATTGTGCTTACTTTTGATGTCCAGAGTCCAGACTATGTCCACTACAATAGCCATTGTGACGTTCACCCTTGACATGAGCGTTTCATAGTGTGAGGCTTGTTTTTCACCTTCCTGCTTTTGGAAATGGTTTAGTCTTAGACTGTGCGTGATTATCATACTATGAGTCATAAGGTATCAAGGTTAAGGAGTGTCGAAACCAGAGTCACATTTTTGAGATTAGATTCACAGTTTCATGTGTTTAAAGTTTGACTGTACTTGCTCAATTAAGCTGCTGTAAGTTTCAATTTTGGTGGCTCCGATAAACTAACTAATATGCTGTGAATTGAGCTGCATTGGACTCACAAATATACCCAACAGTCCTCATGTCAGTTTCTGTAGTTGGTTTCCCTGATACTAATTTTGAGCTCTACAATTTGCAGATGCGTGCTGCAAAGGCAGAAGAAGAGACTGAGAAGATGCGCAGGCAGATAGATACACTAAAAACCAAGCATGAAATGGAAATCTCTACATTAAATCAGGTAGTTGCTGATTCCCGATTGCCCACTCATGAACCAAACGTAGCTACGTATGATGCAGAAACGCAAGAAAGCTGTGGTGATGAGCGATGGAAAGAGGAATTTGAGGGCTTCTTCGATAAAGGTGTAGATGATGACTTGTCATCGAAATTATCTGAACCATCTTCATGGTTTTCTGGGTATGATAGATGTAACATATAGATAGGTTTTGTTCTAATTTTCAAGTAACAAGCAAAGAACTTGGCTGATTCATAGTATTAGCAAATACCCTGGATCATACATCTTGTATAATATAAGGGCAGATCAAGCCCCATTGTGGCAATGTATATCATTTTCCAGAGTTCAGGAGTTTGATTACCAGTTACCATATCTGATATGTATGAAGTCCCTGCAGATCATACGTTCTGCAACAGTCGTGACTATCACGGCAATTTGATCTGAAAAGCAACTGCTCTGACCTTCTGAAACACCGCGGTTCAAGCGTTCAGTACCACTGATTCTCTAAACACCCCTCCTACGTTTTACACTTTGACACCGCCCACAATCCCTCAAATTTTCCAATCTTACCAAACTTCGATGATCTTACTATACAACCGTCAAATGGCGACATTAGTAAAATACGGGTGGGGAGGGGACTAGTTCTTCTCTTGATACATCCCGATATTATTTGTTATCGGTTTGAGATGGTTCTCTTACACGATAATTTCTACCCTCTAATCTTTTTACCCTTCTCTTGTGAAGTGCATTCAAAGTTGGATATTAGTGTTTTTTTGTTCGTTTATACATGAGCACAAACATAGACATAAGGACAAATACAATCCTCAGTTCTAAAGACCAGATGCCCATTTGCATTATGGGCAAGCATGGAACAATTATTACTTGATTTGGATTAGGATGGTCCACCCACATACATATGGTTTTGATAGTAGGATAGGGTATAGATAGAGGGGCAATTGGTCTCATTGTAAAATTTCATGAACAAAATTTAAGATCTAAAATGAACAATCTCTGATGCTTCTTTCACTCTTGGATCATTAATTTCTGTTTGTTTGAGTGTCCTGTAAATGGCAGGCAGTCCTGCCATTATAAACATGTCCATTTGCCTCTTTGTAGTTTTAGTCCCCTATGTTCGCATTGTGTATCTCTAGTTTGAATATTTGACAAAATCAAAGTTGACGACCCTTTAGTGTAAATCAAAGTGGAATGTTGTTATTTGACAAAACGTAGATTACAGTTCACGTTTTTGGGCCCAAAAATGTTTCAGAACAAATGTATCTTAAATTTTTGTGAAAGTCCATAGGTATCACATTAAGGTCCAAAACGACAAAAAAAATGCAAGGTGGCGTGCATGAAAGAGTTTAAAAAACCTTTAATTTCCTAATAGAGGAACCAAACCCTCATATCATATAAAGGAAACAAAGAACACATATTAATTTTTTTTTTTTTTTGCCTTCATTGCACAAAAAAGTTAAGCAAACTTTAGACTTATAATCGTATGAATTGAGATTATAAGGCTCGCAAACATTTTGAGGTCAAGGTTTTTTTATAAAATAAAACATTTAATGACATCACGAGATAATTTTAAAACCCTAGCGAAATTTGCCGTTGGCATATGATGAAATGTTACTGCTACCAACCCCAGCATCACGTGAATAGCTCATCATATCATAAAACCATTGGTCATCGTCATCGATGTTGTTGTTGTTGTGGCTTCCGACACCATTGCTAAAGTCAAAGTTTGCTTCACTGACAAATTCATTGTGGTCAACTTCAAAAGAAACTTGTTCTTGGCCATTTGCCGTCACCAAACCCTGATTCGATTCGGTGTTTTGTGGTTGGCCGCTTGAAGCATTTCCAATAGGCAAAGAAAGACGATTATTACTGGAAACTCCAAAGGAAAATTGGTCTTGGAGAGTTGACATCGCCAATCCCTTGTTAGACCCAACATCTTGAAATTGACTTTGGACATTTGTAGTAATAGGTAAAGAAAGATGGTGATTACTCGTGTTTGCAAACGGGAATTGCTCTTTGACATTTGCCATCACCAAACTTTGGTTGGAAATGAAATCTAGAGGTTGATTTGAAACACTTCCACTAACAGGCAAAGAAAAATGATGATTACTTGGGTCTTCAAAGGATAAATGGTTTAGGTCATTCGGCATCACAAAACCAGTATTGGACTCTAACTTTCCAAATGGATTTGAAACATTTGGAGTAAAAGATAGGGAAATATGATGGTTACTAGCCTCTTTAAAAGATATAAGACCATTGACCTCTTGGAATTGGCTAT
This sequence comes from Spergularia bocconei, assembly GCA_963457585.1. Lineage (NCBI taxonomy): Eukaryota > Viridiplantae > Streptophyta > Magnoliopsida > Caryophyllales > Caryophyllaceae > Spergularia > Spergularia bocconei. The sequence continues at coordinate 2,311,127 of OY734946.1, read as the reverse complement.
CTACCAATGTGTTGAACTCTACAAGATCCCATACAGAGAGATCATTAAAACTCAAGTTGTTTTCCTCAAAGAATTGGTGCATAAGCTGAACAAGCTTACTTTCTTGATTTTGGTCTGATAAACTATTGTTTTTTTTACAACACTTGGTGATTCTTTCCGTTAGATACGTCTCGTGATTTAGCATTTTTTTGGTTTGATTGACCACGTCCAATGCTTTGAACTTCGTGACGAGGTCTGCAACCTGAGATAGATCATCGGGAAAAGTTTTTGTTTCTCTACTACAATCGTCGTCGTATAGAATACCACATGCCTTAAGATCACATAAAGTTGTGAGTTGTTCAAATGCTTTCAAAAAACTGGGCATTCTTTTCTTAAGACATGCTCTCCTAGTTGCACCATTCACAATGTAGGAGAGATTTGTTGCCTTTCTTCCATGAGACATGTTTTTGTTAAGTTGATTTTAACTCTCACTATTTCTTAATTTCTCGCTTTCTCTATGGGGAAAAAAAAATTTAAGTTGAGTTTTAATTTCAAATATGTGACGATATATATAGGGGTTATCAGGATCCCTTACCTATGTATAAGAACATAATTGAATGTGAATGGTAGTATATTACCTAATAAATGAAATTGGGTGTTCATCATATTAGCCTAACCATTATTTTAGCCTGATAACCCCTATATACATCGTCACATATTGTAAATTAAAAATCAACTTAAAAATATTTTTAAGAACATAATTGAATGTGAATTGGCTAGTATACATATTAGTTTTCATATATCCCTTACCTATGCATAAATTAAGAACATAATTGAATGTGAATGGTAGTATATTATCTAATAAATGAATTTGGGTGTTTATCATATGAATCTTTCACAACTTAGAAAACATAAAATATTATAAAATCTTGCCATCATAAATTAACTAAAAATTTATAGCATATTTTTTTCTTATTAAAAGAAGATTTTTTTTCTAAATTTTAATATTGAGGTAGATTTTTGAAAAATATGGTAAATATCTTCTCTAATAAGAAAAAATAAATAAGTACAGATCTACATCTAAGTTTAGTTGGAACTCACTTAACGTTCTTTTGGTACATTTATATGGTCTTTAAAACAAAAAATAATCATTTATAGACCATTTCTGATTTTCTTAATAAATTACTCAATATCTATCGCAAATGAGATAAGATAGATTTTACCGACTATATTTTCAAATTCCAAATTAGACAAAGTTTGATAAATGACTCAACATTAATTGCATATGAGATCTTGAAATCATAAATTAGCTAATAAGCTATGAAATCTTTGATTTATTTCTTATTAAAGAAGATCTTTCATATTTTAATTTGGGGGTAGATTTGTACCTATAAAATATGGCACATGTTAAAATATGTGAACCAATTAAAACTTTATGAAATCTCATATATTTTTTTCCTATAATAGAAGACTTTTACCATATTATTATATTGGGGTAGATTTCTGAAAAATATGCTAAAAATCTTCTCTAATATGAAAGAAAAATCAGGTATGATTTACATCTAAGTTCATTAGCTGGAACTCACTATTTGGGGTACATTTGTATCGTTATGTGTATCCAAGTCATTGTCAAAGTTTGACCAAAAATAAAAAGTTTCAGCATACACAATTAGTGGATGATATACCCTGAATATACGCACAGTAGAAGTTTATCACCCTAATGAAATTAAAATACCCTTTACACCCGAATTTTAATGCTCACACAATTTTATTGACATTGTATTTGCTAAACAAGAAGTATATGTAGAATAAATACAATAGGGAAATGCATAAACATATATATACGTCGATTAAAAACTTTGCATAACACGCTAACATTTACAAAAAAATAGCAAAAAAAAAACTAATTTTTTGTTATAGTTCCACTTTAGTCACTAGGTCATATAACTACTAAGACATTAGTATTGGCATAAGAAACTAGGTTTCAGTTCATATGAGAACCCCATCTTAAATGGGAACCATGAGAACCTTTGTCATCCCTTGGATTAAGTAGATGAAGGGTTAAGATTTAAAATATCTTAAGACAAAAATCAAAAACAATCCCCAAACCCAGAATTTCCTCCCTTCTCTCCCTTCCCCCATTTTCTCTCTCCTCCCGGAGCCACCTCCACACAGCCGCCACATTCACCACCGCCGACCAGTGTTCGATTCTCTCGTCTGGAGTGGCGAAGTCAGGCGACTCCGCCACGCGCCACCACCTTCCTGCCCCTCCTTCTCTCTCGCTATCTCTTCACACAAACACCCTAAACCCACCACGTTTACACTGCTAAAACCAGCCCCATCACGTCCTTACTACGCCGTCGCCCTTCCACGATCAACCACCGTGGGTGCGTGGACAGACTACCTCCCGCTCCCTGATTCGTCCACCATCAATGTGCCGGTCGTGGCAAGTCGATCACTCGTCGCCCCTCCACGTGCTCCGCCGCTAGTCCCCACAAGTAGCGCAGTCCGAGATTCGACCCCACGAGATCGAACAAACTCGACTCATTTTCTTGATGTGCATATGGTAAAACATTGATGTACATAGGTCAATACCTAATTGTGCATTTCACGATAGGTAAATGTGCATTTGCCAATACCTAATTGTGCATTTCATGACTGGTAGTTGTGCATTTGCCAATACCTAATTGTGCATTTCTCTTTGGGTAATTGTTCATTCCCCAAATTCATTGCACAACCTAGATTTATTGTATGTACATTGCACATCAATTAATAGTGCATATAACTATACTTGAATGTGCATTCTAATCTGTGTTAGCTGCCGTAATCGTGGTCGTTGTTTGCTATAAAAGAGAGACAAAAAAAAAGGAAGAGAAAGAGAGGAAATGGAGGAGAAGGGAATGGAACAAAAAGGAGATGGTATCGCTCGCCGGAGTAGGGGGTGAGTTCGCCGACGATCGGCGAGAGGAACGATGGTAGTTTCGCTGGTCGTGGTGGTGGAGGGCACTCGCCAACGGCGGTGAGGCAAAGGCGGAACTATGGTGGCTCGGGGTGGGGGAGTGGGGAGGATAGAGAAAACGTGTTGGGTTGGTTGTGGTTCATTTTATTTTTTTATAATCTTGGCCCTTCAATTTGTAATCTGATGGTAACAATCAGTTCTCATGGTTCTCATGACATAAAGTGTTCTCATGAGAACTGAACCCTAAGAAACTAAGCATCACTATTCCATCACACTACCCTGAACCCTCACAATTATTGAAACATCAGTGAAGTTTATAAAAAGAAAAAAAAATGCATATAAGATATTAGTTATTATTTACAATTAAGTGTAGGAGCATATATTTATTAACACATTAATATGTGTTACCTTTTAGTAGGGTTTTCAAAATTCGGAAGAGACAAGCCAATTGGATCGCACGTGCGATCCAATCACACTCAGCCATTATGTAATTATTAATATATTTTAGTAAGTATAAGTAACATATTTTGTATATTTAAGACATTTCAAACAAAAATTTCTAATACTTGATTTGTTTTTCTTCTACTACTACAACTTTGCTTAAGAGATAGTCAAAAGGTCTTGCCTTTCTATTACATTTTAAACAACTAGTTCAAAGTGTTTTGACTCCAGCTTTGGTCCCCGGGTCAGGTAACTTTGGAGTAGTAAACAACCCTAGTTTAAATTTGGCACTTAGTATAGATGTAACTATTGACCTAATTATTAAATTAGATGAAGTTCTACTCAACGGTCAACTCACATGCTCAACCTAATATAGGTAAAAGTGAGACTAGCATGGACAATGCTACATTTGTAAGGTTGGTCACTAATGATAATGTAACACCCCATGATTATGGAAAAATAGTCTATGGAAATTAGTTTATCTAGCTTTGAAAAAATAAATAGCTTATAGTATGTTAATTCTTCCATCCTACTTGTACAGAACCAACAAAGCCCTAACCTCTTAGAACTCTAAGAGGATATATGGGCATAAGGGAGACTTGTCATTTTATTGGGTTGTGTTACGACGTACTCCCTCCACTTTTTTTGGTTCTTTACGTTTGGTTTGAATCTGTGAGAGGAATTCAAACCAAACGTAAAGAACCAAAAAAAATGGAGGGAGTATAATTTATAAATTGGGTTGTTGCAGATTTCTAATACCCCAAAATATGGAAAGTGGTTTATAAAAATTGGTTTGTTCCACATTGAAAAGTTATGGCTTTTATGATATGTTTATAATATATTCCTACCGTCAACTACCAACTTCTTTCACATTTTTAGCCCAAGCGAGGATTTACAACCTATAAGGTGACTTTCCATATTATTAGGTTGTGTTGCGATGTATGTTGATGGCAGGTTCTCTTGGTCCGTTGGTTAACACTTATCGTGCTTTCATATCACTAAGAAATCAGCTAGTGAAGAACATACCTGTGGGGAAGTAAATCGTGCTGCAAACTGGTTGGCCAATCGTGGAGTCAACCAAGCTCATAAGCTTGTTATCGTCCCTATGAACTCTGCTTCATTCTCCGAAAGATGTTTTATGTTGTTACCAAGGTTACATTACCCAATACACAACACCTAGCTATCATAAATCCACGGGATTGACTTACACTGCTAAAAACAATTACGAACTTCTTCTTTATCATTTTAGTTTCTTTTAAACATCCATGCCACACTATCAAATTCGCTAAAATGAAGAGTGCTTAAACATGGACTTGAGACCTTCAATCTACATTATAACACTTCAATCAGCAAACTAATTAATTTTTATCAATATGAATATACACAAAGCCATTCATATCTAGGTTACAAAAACGATAACAAAAAAACTTGCAAAAGCAAATATTCACAAATAATTTGGGATTTGCTAATACATATAATCACGTGGAATCATTAATGGGAGGTGATATTTTGTTACAAAAAACGTAAAAAACATAAAAAAAATATTGATAAAGCTTTTAAAAAATATTTAATAAGGTGAAATATACATATTGTTGTGTATCATTAACATCATAAGCTACATATCTTTACTAATCAGAAATACGTTCAAGATTCAACACACTATTCAATGGTGACCGTGCATAGCACGATGTAAAGTTTAGCATAATAAGAAATTCAGTATATAGGGTAAATAAGAATTACGCATGGAATTAGATATATATATAATCACAAAATTCATAGCATTATTACCTTTCATTTTATTGGATTAAATAAAAAAAGGTAGCTATCAAAAAAAAATCTTTAGAAAATATATTTAAAAAAGAAAAACATAGATGGTTGGATTATACGACAAAATAAAGTCTTATATTTTGAGCAATCATAGAACATCAATAGCACGTAAATAACAAAATGTATACGTAGATGGATCTAACAGAGTAGTTTGGACTGCTAATTTGAGGAACATGTTTAAACAATCAATAACAAATTCCTTAGATGGAACGACTTACCTTGTATCATCTTTATCAAGGATCCGATCAATTGTATCATGGTACCTAATTGAATCTGGTTGGGTTTGCTTATTCTTCTTAACTTAAAGGGAAAATGAATAAATTGGGGGCAGAAACACCAAATGAGAAAGCGAAGCAGAGAAAGGAAAATGTGAAATAAGAACATACTAATTCAAGAGGATTTGTCCTACAATCCATGTTGTCTCTCACGCTATTATTCATCTACTAGACTCTCTTTTATAAAGCAAATGAAAGAGATCCAGATACCCAAAAACTGACAATGAATAACGATTCATGGCAGGATTTATGACAAATAGACAGTATAATATTAAGAGAATTCACAGATTGGATACCTGAGATAATTGGTATTCATTTATAGGGTAGAGGAAGTTGATCTCTTATGCAAATATAGTTTTGGCGGCTCATAACCAATAGCCAATTAACCCTTCTGTAATTTTTTTTTTTTTGAAATGAAACCCTTCCGTAAATTTTGGTGATAAAGAAAGAGGATAGTTAGCCTTTGATAAAAATTTCCATTCTCTCCATTCCTAGTGCACATTTACACAATTAAAAACCTATTAAATTACGTGATATTATTCCATGTGTGCATATCTTAACCCGAGACTAGTACTTTCCTCTTAGTAATTTCCTCCACAAAATCATAATAGACGCACATCATTTCAGATCCGGAATGCTATCCATTTGTTATTAGGAACCCGGTGGCATATATAATGTGACATGCTAGATATTTTCATATGTCGTAAGCCCTATGTTCTTTTTTTCCATACTTCTACTCACTCTCTCTCTCTCTCTCTCTCTCTAGGGTTGGTCACCATTCAATTAAATATTAGTGAGTCTCAATTTTCTTATTGTTTTTATCTAATCAATTAATTGTGCTAGTTATTATTGCTACAATAACTCGTTGCTCCTCTTCAAGAGAGTACCTCTACCAACATATAGATCGTCTATGTCGAAATTCGCGATATCTATTCGTGAGATCTGATCTTCAATGATTCTATGATGTTGAGATGGATGTTGAAATTAAATACTCCTACTATGATCAACTACAACTCTACAAGAGATCAATAGGTTTCCTCATGTCAAGTTATTGTATCAAGAACAAGCAACACTACTATAGAGGGTATTTATGTGTCACGATCTTACATAATTATGCTAATGATTGATATATCAAATATAAATAATAAATTACAAGAAATTGGTAGGGAGTCACGAAACAATTTGGGCCCCCACGCCCTTAGCTATAGAATTTAAGTTTTATTTGATATTAAGTCTTGTATTTTGACAATTAAGATACTCGTAGTAGATGGGTAGAAATTTAAGTTTTATTTGATACTTCTAATTCAAAAAAAAAAAAAAAGATACAACTCTTTTACAAGGTGGGTAGAGACATAAAATCATATATTTGTTTTTGAAATTCTTTTGAGGTAAGAACAAGTCCCCTACTCAAGGTTAACCTAAGCATATCCTTCTTTCGTGAGTACCTACTTGTTTTAAAGAAAAAAACGGTTGGGAACATCCTATTAGAATAACAGCACTTTAGTAAAACAACTCCACCATTTTAACTTTTCGTGCGGCGGATTGATCAAAGATAGCTATTTTTTTTCAATTTTGAAATGTGTAATATAATGACGTGACTCTTGGAATAGGCAAACTGTAATACCTCGGCTCATCACCTGACGCGGAAGTAGTTACATGTGGCAACTTACACGGGTCCTTTCGGCGCATTTTGACCCCACTCATGCGCATCCTGAGGAAACTTCTAGGACGTCACTCATCTTGAAATTACTCCCTAACAAGCACGATTAACTGTGGAGTTCTTATCACATGGCATTTAATTTCTAAAAGAAAAGTTGACTTTGTTGGTATGAGTAGCACTATCAATCCTTTAAAGGCATCTCATATGAGCCCTTTATCTCTTAGGAGCCTTCTTTAAAGGCATCTCCTATGGTCTTTCTAAAAGGAAATTTGGGTATTGCACAAACAAAAATACAGTTTATAATTCCCAAGATAGGCTAGTCGTATTGTTGTATATCTAGGGGTCTAACACACGGAACGAGTACATCAAGTCAAGTTGTTGTACTAATAAGTTTAAAGTCAGTATAGGAAGTCGTTTGTTGATCGAATTTATCTAATCATGTAAAAGAAATAACAACTAGCTGAACTTAAACTAGGAAAACTAATTTCAAAAGTTAAACTAACAAGTAAGGGCCCCTTCGGTATCACTGTCGTTTTCAGTTTTTTGTATTTTTGCGTAAAAAATTTAGTTAAATAAGTTATAAAATTTAATTTAAATTGTTTGGTTCTATAATAGTCATATAAAAAATGAAAACTGACAACTGAAAACTGAAAACCACTTTTTCTGGTTTTCAAAAACGGGACTTTGGTTTTCAAAAAAACAGAAAATTGAAAACAGAAAACGATACCAAACTGGCTCTAAGATAGCAAGTCAACTAAATAAATCTTAAACTCATGATAAAGGTGGGAACTTGATAACAGAAATTTCGAATAGAGAAATCTAAAGGTGTAGGTAGGGGATCATACATAAGTTCTTGGTATTTGGCTAACGGGGGTGGGGTTTGCAACGAACGACAAGTAACAAATTTGTAGGAGGCCCGCAAAATGATTAATCCGTTCTTGAGGCAATCATCGATGCCTCAAATGGGTTTCTAATTCTCTCTTGAGACATTAGGTCACCACATCGATCTTGACCATATGCGGCTAAACTCAACATCGGATTTCTCATGCCGTCTAAGTTACGAGATGATGAAAATCGTCCTAGCGCCTTACTAGAACACTCACCATGTAAAAAACATGGACATACAAGTGTGAAACAAGCATGAAAACACAAGCAAAATTATCACCCAAGCCAAAAGACTCAAACTTTATACACTACCCCATTCACCCTATATAGTGAAGAAATTACTACCGAGACATGTTAAGGGCATGTGAATGTAAGACAAACATGAAAATGACAACAACAATCATAGTTGAAGGTAATATAAGGAAATAAGATGACGAACAATAAACAAGTAAATAAAAGAGTTTGAGTGATTACCCAAATGAAATAAGGAATGAATAATAATAATAAAGATGGAAACTTAGATAAACTTGAATAAAAATCTTTAGTATTTGAACTTGAATAATAATGGGTGTGAGCAAACTTGAATGTATGAAGAACAAAAACTCTCAAAATTTCTCTCTAAACCCTAAGAAAATACTTGATGAATAGCATCCAAAAAAAAATAATAACTCTATTCTATTCTACCAAATGTTGTGTATGACTCTTCTTTCTATGGCTTATTACAAGTGATTATATATAAATAATGAGGCATATTAGGTTAATTATCTAGGGATAATACTTGGCTTAATGGGCCTCTAAGCAAGTAGTCAAAACCAAGCAAAGTCGGTTTGACCAAGCAAAACTCACGAAGTCGCGCCTCGCTGCTTCGGTCTTGCGCCCACTGCATTCTTCAGTTGCGGGTCTTGCGCCTAAGTTCGCATGTTGCGCATGAGCGCTCTTGTTTAGTGCCTAGGTGTTGCCATGCGGCAAGACGCAAGTCTCGAGTACTTCGAGCTTTTCCAGTGCTCCATTTCTCTATTTTTCACCCCAAACTTCATCCATGACTCGTGTATGAACTTCTAAGGCTTTGAGAGATATTCAACGACATTGGAGTTAGATAGCCAACGAACTTACAAAATAATTAAAACAAAGGCGTAGACATTGATCTTTGCATATAATCATGTTTTCAGTTAAGATATAACCAAATATTGGGCATCAACCATCAGTCTATACTTTGGTTGAGATGGCTCTCTAACATGGTATCAGAGACTCAGCGATCCTGAGGTCTCAAGTTCAAATCCCGCCGGGAGCCCCCTCTTTCAAGTGGAATTTCAGCACAATGTTTGTGCATTTCTCATCCACATTTCAAGTGGTTTCAGTCCACGTTTCAAGTCCAAAGGGCTTTCACGTGAGGGGGAGAGTTAAGATATAACCAAATATTGGGCCTCAACCATCAGTCTAGACTTTTGGTTGAGATGGCTCTCTAACATTTTCCGCACTAAAGAAGTAAAACCCTTATATATATAGTGACATTTAGGCAAAAATAGGCCTAAAGTCGAAGAAAATATATGAAAATAGAGCCAAGAATCATGATAATACAACAAAAACGAGTTGAAATGGAGACACATTGTAACACCCCATATTTTTGGGTAATTATTTAATAAGGGTGTTACGTTTATAATGTAATTGGGAGTTTTATTAAGGGTTTATTGGGATTCGATTGAATTATTATGGGATTTCTAATTATAGAATTACACAAGAGAACACGTTAGTCTTTCGAATTTGGGTCGGGTTTTTGGATCACGCAACCCACCTAATTAGCTAAGCCCAAACCCGAGTCTACCCACATACCCGTTTATGAAAAATAAAAGAAAAAACCCTTGCTTTCCTTTCATAGCAATTCGGCCTCCCTCCCTCTCTCTTTCTCCTTTTCGTAGCCTCCACCCGCAGAAATTCCCAGCATCGCTGTGTCAACTTCAAACACACACAACTTTCACATACGATCTTTGTTTACATTGTGGTTGGTGGCGTTAGAACCGCGCTTTCGATACGAATCTAACAATATATAGATCGTGCTAAGATTCCACCGGATGCTCCCTGTGGAGATGTTTTAGTGGAGCTGTGTCTATCTACCCGAGATCTGTTTCGCCCCCTCGGTACTTTGATGATTCCCGTTGACTCCTAAGATATTTTGGGACGAGATTTTGTGGAGATGTTCCTATAAACTTTTGTGACAACATATTCAAATTTGGTAAGATCTACACCTCTGTATCAAAAGTTATATCATAATTCGTGGGTAAACCCTAATTCATGTTTATGGTTCAGTGTGAGATTGATTCCCGTTGATCCGTTTATGGTTTGTGGACGAAATTCGGAGGAGACGTTCCTGACATAACTTTTTATGACATACTCCAATTTGGTGATCATACGATGTTGGAGGTAGAAGTTATTCACGTTTGTTTGCTACTGTCTCCTTTTGGGTTCATGATGTATTAGTGTTAATTGTGAGATTTATGACTTGTGGTTTCACTTTGTGAATTAGGGGATTATTGTTGAGGTTGTGATTGATTGGGTATGGTGATTATGGGAAATATGATGTTAGACTAAAAGGAGAAATGGATTGGCGTTTGAGGTAAGAACGTTGATCACAAACACCTTCATTTGCTATTGAATCATTGATAAGCTTTTGTATGATCATCCGATGCTTTGTTTTGCTCAAATTGTTCGTATCACATGATTCTTGCTTCAAGTTCATCATTGATTTCGTACTATCGTTGGTTGCTTCGTACAATTGTTTCACAAATTCTTCGCATGTGACCGGCCTCTCGGCCGTTTTACTTCTCGGCCTCTCGGCCTTTTGCTCGCCTCGGTCTCGGCCTCTCGGCCGTGGCTTCCGAGCCACTCGGCCTCTCGGCCGAGTGGTTATTTGTTTAACCTCGTATTGCTTTGTGTTTAGCATGATTCATTTATGATCGTATAAATTTTGTACCGACAAATAATATACATAAAATGGATGAAAGATGATATATTGACCACCTAGAGTTACGCGTGTCAGCTTGTCTGGCCGCCGTTGTATACCTCTGATCAAGGTAATTTCTGGCCGGGTTAGCTACCGGTCCTCTATTAGTCTTCCTCGCTAGATGGACAACTCGTCATACCGGCTGTCTAGCGAGGGGTGTGCACACTCGGGATTAATAGGGTCGTTATTCCGACTCTAGCTCGAACGAAGTTCGATATGTGGGGCTATGGGGTAGGACCCTAGCCATAATAAAATGAATAATTCTGTTGTATGAGCGGCGATGCTCCTTTGACTATATTATCTATTGTTATCGACACTCTTGTGATATAACTTCAATTCGTTCTTGTTAGCTACGCGCCTCAAGGCGCGTATCTAAATTCTTTTGTATGTTTATTTGCTTCTTACTCAGCCTGTGCTGACGTTCTGTTTCTGGTTCGTCCCTACCTTGTTCTGGGGCCTATGTCAATCTTCGATGGCATAGTTGACAGGTCTTGAAGTGTGGCTGCATGTTAGTGAAGCTGGTGCATGAGTGGGAGTTATTTCATAAGACATATTTCAATAAAGACTTTATTTCATTTCGGTTGTAATTTGATATTTCGTTTGAGAACTGTAGGTTCGACATTTAAGACTTCCGCTGTATTATTTCTGTTGGTCTATTGTAATTGAGTTTCTAGCCTGGCAATTGACTCGATAGTCAATTGTGGCGTGACAATTCTAAATTATTTCTATTTATAGTTGGTCAAAATTTAGGGTTGTTACACACATCATATAAGTATATAATTACCCAACTATAGTAGTTGGGAGAAGATAGTTTTCTTACTCTTTTTTCTTACCTAACAAGTAACTGCATAAACGTTAACATCTACTCCCTATGTCCTACCTCAAACCCCTCATATCGAAAATATCCCGGTATCGTGATTCATTTTCAATTTGTAATTAACGCTATTCACCTAACCAACGATTAATTTTGTGAAACTCGTGTAATACTCGCCAATGCAGTTTTCTTGGAACCCTCCAATTAAAACAAGGGTACAAATGATGAACCACCCCACCCCAATCCAACAAGATTGATGCACTAGCTAGACGAGTACATTGGCTTGTTTTATTAGGGAGACCACAAAACTATTAGGGTCGTGGCCCTGTCCTCGTGTAAAATACATGTCCTCCCAAGCCCTACCAAAGATAGGACCATTTCTCATAGAGTCATAGTGCATGCACAAAAGAGTTCACGTATGCATATACTTTGGCTATCTACCCTAGCCGCTCGATTTCCTTTCATTTGGCCATGTCGATTTACTTGAAAGACGGTGTTATTGAAGCTAGAGATAATAATAAACGACTTACATTGTGGTTTTCTTGAAATGAATTGTTGGTAAACTGTGAAAATCACGTTTGTTCGTATCAGTCACATACTCACATTATTAACTTAAGAAATGTATAATAACGAGATTTGCTTGCTCAAGCTCAAGCGAGATACATGACCTAGCCACTCGACTCAGCTCATCTCGTCCACAAACCTAGCTATTTTTTGGTTAGCTTACCGTTAGTCACATGATTTTTTGAGGAAAAGAGACAATAATAGAATTTATGCATGACGAGTTTCCCATTTTCTTGTTACTGTGCAATTTTATCATCCTGGAGACAAGGCCTACTATTTATCAGTTTCTTGTTCTTGGACCAAATTAAATAGTGCTGTTGTATTGTTTTCCTGAAAATGAAAAACAGTTGCACATTAAAATATATGGCATTATGTTTGTAATTGGCCACTTTTGTGAAAGTGAAATGATGTTATTTATCCTTGAAAGCTAGTGTTTCTCTCGTTAGGAGCAAAAACATGTCAAAATCTCTCGAGGAGAAAAGATGGAAGTGATCCCACAAAGATCCAATGAATTAGAGAAATGTACAAAAGGCTCATGAAATCGTCGGTATTTCTTGTATATTACCAGTGCGATTTTGTAACCGATTCTCATTAAAAGTTATTGGACGACTATGAACCGATCCATATTCTTAAGCATACGACTATATGAGTAAGACTGCGTATATCTCAACCTCACTAATCTAATCTCAGCATAAGTTGATGAGCCTTTATTAAGACACCGGGGAAACCTTGTCGTTGTTTTGTAATGAAACAAATTGAACTGTGAACAGATATTAGTATAACTTACAAGATGAATATAAACAAGACATTATGGACAGCCTGGTAAAATGGCCCCTTCACAAGTTTATGATCAATTACAACTAAAACTTACCCCACAAAAGATAATATTTCAATCGTTTTCTTTTAACCACCAAGCCACAATATGGACCATTTTTGCTTGATTTGTGTAAGCTTAATAAGCTTAAAACATTGATATGTTCCTTTCATATATACAATGGTACATTAAGTTGTGTGATGGAAAGGAGACATTATGTTTTTTAATGTACTATGAGCTTTATTGTCATTGCACCATCTTTCATTCTTTCGACTTTGATTCTTTACTTTGCCCTTATGAAATCTCCCTTTCATTGATCGTACTTAAGTTCCTATTCGTTAATTAGAAAGTTTTGATTTTTCAATTTTTTGGGACTTAACCATTATAACACCAAACCCGAGCCGAGAACATGAGTGGAACATGTGATTACCCGGGGTACACGGGCTGGCACTCCGAATATTTCAAAAACTTGTAAATATTGTATGTAATACGACTATACGAGTATAACTTTGGTATATATACTATAGGAAGATAACCTGACTTTATGGGGTCAGATTCACCTGAAACTGAGTCTTATCTGTATAGGTGAGGTTTCCATTTTGCACTATAGTCTTGACCTCTTAGAATACTTCATGTGTATCTTCTTGTATTTAAGCGAATGATAAATATATAAGTCGAAGTGAAGTTTCATTTAGCGCACTTGTTAGACTTAGTTAGTCTTATGTATGTTGTGCTTATGTTAGTTTTTGGAATGATTCATTATTCTATTAGTGTATCCTAGCCGGTGGTGTTTGATTATGAACGACTTAATTATTAATCATGACATTATTGCAATCTTACAGAATCATGGATCCTATTATCGAGCAATTGGCTAAATCGTTCGTGATGATTTGCATACAACATACATTTTCTTTATGCAAATCTCGGTATCTTGAATTTTGATAGGAGTATCAGACTTTATTTAGTTTAAACATCACAATCAAATTGATACTGATTCTCAAGATAAAGGTTGCTAGAAAAATTAAGAAGAAGGCCCATAATCACTTGTTAATGACATGATTATTCCTTAAGCCGCAAGATCTTTGAAGTTCATTTATTCACCTACATTTCTTAACCAAATCTTCTATGTACAGTTCATTTGTTGGACTTTGTCAGGTATTTATGTGTTAGTGTTGACCCACATCGGAGAATTGAAATGGGTGCAATACCTTCATAAGGTGGTGAATTACTCATTTTATTATCAATTGGTTGTACTATAAAAACTCGCTGGATTTATGAACATAAGCCACTGCTCTTCCTTAGCGGCTCTCCCCATTATAACACTTATACTAAATCAAATGTGTTAGTAAAACAATACGCATTTCTATATTTAGTTTGTGTTCACGATTGACTCTTTTTCTTTTTAGCTCCACTCCGATCCCCCTCGTTCAAAGAAAGAACATTGGTTGGAGCTAGTTATTTTCCGAATCATTGGAAGAACACCATATCCTCATTACCTCATCATTATCTCCTCCCAATAAGAAAGTTATGAGGTCTAAAAACGGAGTCTTACCATTATATTGAAAACATAAATACATTGCGAACTATTCAGATGACGGATTATGGAGCAAGATATTTCTAAAAGCATCCAAGTGACTAAAAATAGTAGTACTAGAAGATTAAAAAGGTGTTGATGCCCAACAAAAGCACATCTAAGGCTAAGTCTATACTCTATAGTTTGTTGGTCTGAGGATCAAGGTGATGTGCCACCTCAATCTTTAAAGTGAGTGATGCATGATCTCTTTTGAAGTTTGTTGCTAAATAAACAAAAACAGTGAAAGTTTATGACTTTTTTTTATAGGGGATCTTTTTCCTCTTTTTGCATTGTCTTGTGCTTTTAATTATCATTACCAACCAACTTACACAACTTACTTCTTTCTTTTGCTTGTTGCTTCTAACAAGCTGCTAGAAAATGACTAATTAACTGTTTATCCCTGCTCATCAACTTCTCTTTCACCAACTAGCTGATTTGAGCTAATCCTAACTAGTCACCCACAAAAGAACCAAATCATAATGTCACATTGTAGAATCTAATTGGATTTTATTGGATTTGTTTTGTATTTTTGTATTTATTTTTTGGTGACTTTTCGGATTTGTTTTGTGCGTCAAAGACTAGACTACGTGAAGCTAAACTGTTATCTCGTAGAGCACTCCGCCTCATTCTTGTCTTCGACTCTATCAAGATTTGTTAATTTTCCTAACCAATAAAGCCTTTTGGGGTGATAACAAGGTTGGTGAGTTTACAAAATGTAAAATTGGAGTCACAAAATTGAACATAAAAATGGTACAAATTATTCCTTTGCTCTAAGAGAATTAACATTAAGACCAACAATCCAACATTTTACCAAACTATATAGCTAGTGGTTGGACCTCTCTATCAATTAAGCTTGAAAGGTCACATAACTGCAAGACTTGAATAATTTGGGTTAAAGATAAAGAAGATAATAGTATTTTTGGTCTAGAACTTAACTCAACTCAACCTCATGTAGGATCCTTTGTCTTGTTGATCAATGTCTTCCTAACTTGTTCAACATATTTCACGACCGGTAAAAGTGCGGCTAACTTGAATGTATGATTTACGAGTTAACGATTGCGGATTACCCATATCCGAACAAAACATATTTTCAAGTGGATATGTGGACCAATTTCAGCCAGACAAAAAATTGATGTCTACAAAAATATACATGCTCCAAAAAATTCCTTGTAAATGTTTGTCCCTTTTATGTATAATTGTATTTGTATTCCAAAAGCAGTACTGTGTAACTTGACCAATTGAGCAATCATTGTATTTCCAGAACTTCAGAAAATTCATGACTCAATTCTTTTCCATTTTTATTTGTCAAAACAATATTTAAGGTACTCCATACCAACAAATACTGTATGTGGAATTCACATATCCAAGTTATTATTAAAATCTTTGTAATAATATGACATAAAAGGGGGACAATCATATCATTCTGTACAAGTTCAGAACACAGAATGGGAAGGTTGCAGTATTTTCTTTTGTTGGATTTTTCTGACAAAGTTTTACAGTAAATCTTGTCAAATCCTTTGAAAGAACATGGGTACCTTGTTCATTTCATAAAGATTGGAGTATTGTTTGCAGAGTTTGATACTATACATTAAACTTACGAGTTGGAAACAATAAACGTTTATAAACGTGTTTTTATATATCATACATGTATACGAGACGATGAAAGAAATCACGATATATATTATCCCGGACAAGTTAATTTGACAAGATTAACCATCAGATAACGGCCGATCGACCCTATAAACTTTTAGGAACTTAAAAGAAAGGGAGCATAAAGGTTGAGTTTGATACCCTTAGCCAAGTCAGGAATCACCATTGCCAAGCTGTGTTCTTTTTGAGTTAGTTGAATATGAACATATAAATTTAGTTTTGAAATGACATTAGGAAACAAAGAAAGTTCTAAACTTTGCTGTCATTTGGTACAAAGTGAAAAAAGAAAGAAAAAATGAAAAATGAAGAGTTGTTTTCTTGGATTCCAGCTCACAAAAAAATACTAATAGAACTTTTGCATCTAATTAATTAATTTGGACTTAATAAGAGTTGGACTAATTTGTCCCCACTGCTACTCCACAGCTGGTTACCAGTAAAAGAATCTTGTTCCCACAAGTTACGCGAAAAAATAATGTCAATCTCATAATTCATCTTTTAAAATATACTAAGTCTTAATCATTTCATATTTTGATCATCATTTCACATCACTTGTACATTAATGAAGAATTAGAAGGATGAATGTGACATGGTAATAGTAAGAAAATTTTATCAATAATGCAAACTATCTAGGCTTTGGTGGTTGGGAGAGGTTGAGGGAATTGCTAGAAACTTAAAGATTACTCTTCTCATGTTTTGCCATGTCAGGGTCAAACACCGACAAATTTGATTCGGACTCCTTTTCAGAATGACTTAAACTAACTAGATTGGTGAAATTTAGTTATTGAATCGTACAATGATCACTGGCAATGTGAAAAAAGTTTACAAGTCAAAGTGAGGCGAGTTATATTATAAAAATGACGTTTCTAAAAAGTGATGGTAGTCCTGATAAAACAAGAGCAATTGTAATGTGTATTGTCCAATGGAGAGAAATCTTTTTAGACCTTATCAAGTTATCATGAAAACATAGCATTTCATTACCATGTGACGAAAAGCTCAAATCTGATGATAGTTATGGTGAATTTACGAATTCTTTCTTATCTAAACATCAAAGTCACTTTCTTTGTTAAACAGCACACGATGACATGAAAATGAAGCCAACACAAAGGCATAGTGAGAAAGTTCAATCCAAACTCTATTTCGCGGCTTGTAAAGAATGGGATGCAACAGTGTTGAAACTCACGATCAAGAAACAGATTCCGAAGAAAAAAAGAAAGACATTGAACAATCACCGATCTCCTTGTAAATATTGTAATGAAGCAAGAGAAATAATAATCAATTTACGAAAGTTCATATTACAAGATAAATCTGGGAATGTGTCAAAGGTTAGCACCTTCTTGTCCTCCAAACCCCTAGTTTTACATTTATACTACTACAACTTATGCTATATTATACAATGTAAGCTTAATACAGAGTTTCCCATCTCTTGAATCAGGATGGCAATTAGTTTCTAAATTATACAAATTTTGGGGAGTCTGTTCAAGGATTTCTCAAAAGAAAAAGAATCGGCCGCGAAGCAGTCTCCAAAAATAGGGACTAAATCTTGAGTCATGGTAAATTTTGATCTTGCTCTGGCTAGCTAGAACCTTCAATCCAATTGTCCGAGTGAACAACAATGTTTTTCTATGTACATGTTCGGTCTCGGTTGAATAGGAGACTCAAAACTGGTAGACTTACAACAAAATGCTTGATGAAGTAAAAAATGGGTCATAGCTCAACTTTCATTTGGGCATTTGGTAATGTACCTGTAATAAAAGTACTCCATAACATCAGCATTTCTGATAGACAAAGCAAACAACTTTGTACTTAATTTCGCAGCGCATTGTAATTAGTTGAAGTTGAATCTTACCAGGTACACTTTGAGTTTGATTTGGGACAATACCCATCTGGACTAAGCTTTGGAGATCATCCTCCCAAAATGTTGGTAGCTGTGGAAAAATTAAAAGGTCAGACACAATGTTAATTTAAATTGTAACATTACATATGTGCACAAAAGATCATAAGCTGCATCAAAGTGGCAAGCTTGCAAGTTACCTGAGTCATCGAGTCAGCCAATCCATCAATGGCCAATGGAATACCCGGGTTTCGCCGGAGTCCAGTCGCGTTCATTGGGTTTACGGAAAATGGATTCTCTGTCCCATTTGGTACACCATTTGGCATGGGCAGTTGCATTTGTTGGGTTGATGGGTAAGCAAAGGGAAATGCTTGTGCTGAATTCTGATCTAATGGATACATTGTTTGGGATAATGATGACCCTCTAGATTGAAACATCTGTGATCCATAATAAAATGTCAGCCACTACTTTATGCATCCGAAAAATGTCATTTTTTCGCCAAGGTGATGATTTTGCCAACGCAAGTTTATCGAATCTGATCCATATAACAAATATATTTGCCAAGACGCGAGTAAAAATGACTTGGCAAAATCATTGACCTGGACATAATATAAAGTGAACATTTTTTTTACTGAAACTTACATCCTTGGAGTTAGACAGGAGAGCTTCCATGTTAAATTCCATTCTAGGATTCACAGTAGATAATTTCATAGAGAGGAACTGCAGGCAGAACATTGATCAAAATTAGCAATTAAGCTACAATAAATGGCTTAAAATAGTTGTACAAATGATAAATTTGGTATGAAAAGTATATCATACCTCAACCTGGCGCTGCAAAGATTGCACATAATTTATGATCTCATCAAGTACAGTTGCTTTTCCTGTCACCTATACCCCAGAAAAGGTAAAAACTTGCATTCAGTTTCAAAAGTCACAGTAAATGGTAAAACTTTCACCAAATTTACTTCTAAATCAGACCATAAGGTAGTACCTTGTTACACCCAGGAACAAGATCCTGTAGGAACTTCATTCTTTCACTAATTTTCTCTCTTCTAACCTGTTCACACATACCAAAAACAGCCAAAATGTCAAAATTGTCCTTCGGCATATAATGAACCGCAATTACCTCAGTCTTAACCACTCGGCCAAGACCTCATTGGTACGTCTACGTCACGAATTACCAAAAGTTAATTTTGGGAGTGAAAAAAGACGTACCCTTTCTGCAAGACTATGGCTATCAGTAGCTTGGCCCCTTCTAGCTCTGACATGAATATAGTCCTTGAAAGGTTCTGGCTTTTGTGCATCCTTATTACTACCATTATTATTATTGCTACTATCATTAATATTGTTGGTATCTTTCTCTTTACGACTACTATTCATCAACTCTTCTGCATTCTCCTTTTTATTCTTTTCTTCATTCTCTACCTTGCCCCTTTTAGCATCTGATTCCTCATTCTCCACCTCAACCTGCAAAAATTAATGACCCAACCATAACAAATTTAGACTAGTCTTTAAATTTTCACCCAATTTTCACTATTTATGGTAATATTAATGTGAATTTACTCATTTAGTCAATTTACCCACATAAATTTTCAAAAGTGACATCTGACATGTTTTGTGTTTGACAGTATAAATTGTTTGACTTTACCCTTAATGTAGACAAATTACTGACACATCTTATATTGGGTAGTCCATTGTTTCTTTCACAGTAATTTATGCAGATATCGTAAATACAAAACCAGACGCAAAAGTCAATACAATGACGCAACAAGATTTCACTACAGATCCATAATCCATCATACATTCACCTACACTATTAGTTTCCAGTAGACCCCAAAACTTACTTATTCGCTAACACGAAAACATTATGAATCAAACTAAAACAAGATTAAGGATGAAAATTATTAAATTTAGAAGAATTACCTTGTCATCTTTAATTGAGGAAGAATCCTTGAGTTTAGCTTTAGGAATGGACTTCCTTTTCCTTGAGTTAGCGTCATGTTGAAGTTTAACCGGGAATTCAACACCTGTGTTTTGCTCAGAAACTGAAGAACCTTCTCTTGAATCACATCCACCATCATTATTATTATTATTATTATTTACCATTTTCTTCTCAGAATTTACCCTTGATAATTTACCACTCTCCACCTTATTAGATGATCTACCAACATTATTATTATTATTAATAATGTGATGATTATTAATAATGTTGGAATTAAGCTTAGCAGCAGCAGCATTCCCAAAGCAGGAAAATTTAGCAGCTCTCTCAACAAAACCAGGATCAGCATTAATTGAACCAAGATTAGTGGGATAATTATGATTATGATTATTATTCATAATCATAAGAGAAGAGAGATTAAATTTAGAAGGAGGGGGAGAATTAAGAGGAGTGCTATAACAAGAAGTATTGGTACTGCAGCTATTATACCCTGTAACTTCACCAGATGAGTCACAGATACTTCCTAGCCGTCCGATGAGCTCCCTGATCATGATCCCATCACCACCACAACCGTTGGATGGTGGGGTGGTGGTTGTTGTTGGGGAGGATACCATTGAACTAAGGGCAGATTCAAAAGGGTCATTTTGGTCATTTTGGTTGTCCCAATTGGTGTGGAAATAGCCATTTGTTAGCTGCTCTCTTGACATTTCCATCATTAACCCATAATTTGAGCAACTTAACTCCTTTTCCATTGCTAATAAAAATTAAAAAAAATAAAATTGTGGGTATTGTGGAGGAAGATTTGATTTTTTGTGGGTGTTTAGAAAGTTGGTTTTTTTGGGGGGGAATTTGAAGGGTATTTTTGAGAAAGATTTTGGGAGAAGAGTGAGCTCTTGTAGTTCACTCAATTGATTGATAAATAAAGGGGATTGGTGAAGTGAAGATAGAAAGCGATGGAAGAGAAAGAATTGGAGAGAGAAAGTGAGAAAAGTGAAAGAAATTGTGGAAATTGTAAAGGAAGCAAAAGAGAGTTGGAAATAAATACTCAACTTTTTTTTTTTCTTTTTTTTTGTTTAATTTTTTTTTTTTTTTTTTTTGTAAGTTTGTTTTAAAAATACAGTAGTTCATGTTTGATTGTGTTTGTAAGCTGATGAGAATTGACCAAAATCACCACCATGGAAAGAGGGCCTCCCCTAGATCACTATTCACATTAACTAGTGATTTTTGGTTGCTTTTGTGGGATTAATAGTAAAATAATACGAATAGGTTTGATGGTTAATTTTACGTCTTTATACTGTTTGTTTATTTATTGGGGTTTACTCTGTTAGTGTTTTTCGGAAATGATGATTTAGACTGACCTTATCAATGTTGATTGAGTGGTGAATTAAAATGAAGGAAACCATAATTATGAATTGAGTTTGTTTGATTCAATTTGATTTTACAACTATTTCCGGTCGATTTAACTTGAACTTCGTCTTACATAAACAAAATGAAGAGGAACTATAACTTGGGAGAAAATGTTTCATTCCCCAATGGCCAATGCTAGTGAAACAGTTTCATGAATTCACTTTCTTCAATTCCTTTCCATTTTCTTAGTATAAACCTAGCGTCCCCTTATTTAGTTATGTCTGCTTCACGCTTCCACTTTTGCGAAGGTGTAATACCATGCTCATTTTGGTCCATATAATTTAAGTATTTGAATAAGGTTATAAACATCAAATTTGTGAATTATAGCTTTCCAATATCAGAATTATTACTAGTATACATCTACCATATAAATGATATAATATTACCACCTGCTTAAGCTACTCAAGTACGTGTAGATTGAGCTACCTTAAATGCTTGTTTGACTTTGGATTCTAAAATGGCGTTGCTAATCTTGTTTAACAATCATCAATTGTGAGGGAATATACTCTACAGTTGATCTTAAAAGTTGCGCCAACGTACATTTTCTTCAACCGGTAATTTAGTTGAACGACCGAACGCATAGGGTAATACCGTAATAGCTATATGCCGGTAAATGGTCAGTGCGCATATGTGAACTATTGAACTAGTGATTTTGCATTCCTTAAATTGATCTTTATACAACTCTTTGTAAAATAAGTGAAACTTTTATAATGCGTCATATGACTCATGAATAGGAGTATAAAAACCAATATAGGGAGTGCAAAAGTCACGTTCGGCCTTTCAGATGACCTTCATCACCATTTACCATAAACAACATGGATAACGGTGCAAATATAAACTCCTGCAAATTAAACAAAGCAACTAATAATAATGTTTAGGGGTTCATCTATTAAATTAACTTCACTCTGTCTCAATCTAATAGTACAAAATTTCGAAAGAGATCACCCGTTATAAGATCATTCCTCAACCAAACACTTCTAACTCTAGAATTTTCAACATATGAGGTTTTAATTTTTTTTTTTAAAAAAAGAAAGCTCGATTAGCTTAGACTGGTACAATTGTATATATAGTGCTGAGAAGTAAGAACTAATATGAACTCCTTGTACACTCAATCTCCACTTAATTTGGAGAATTACGAAGTCGTCATCTAATGATCTGAATTAACTTGAACTATTTTCTCCATTTTATTCAATTGTTTACGTTGAGTTTGGATGCCCCTCACAAATATCAGTCCAACATAAACAATTGAATGAAACGGGGAGAGTGTACGTAATTCAACGAAGACAAATTAATTTCTAAAGGTAGTAGCAAGAGTTATTGAAAAACGAAGTCCCAAAGACGAAAAAAATGTAAAGGCAGGTGTCGGTCCAAACTCCAAGTAGTGTTCGTGTAGGTGAAGCTGTTTCTAATTTTATTAGGGACTCCGTAAAACAAACACCGTGAGTCCGTAATTAAGTGCGGGCTATATGCCGGGCCTTCAACGTCAAAACACCTCATTGAGTCATTTCTTTTTGGCTACTAAATTAACACCCCGAATAGAAATTTACCGTGTACCTGTAATTAGCATATACTTTTTTTTTGGGTTACAAGTAATTAGCATATACTGAGTGCGTAAAATCCATCACTACTTGGATTAAAATGTGGTTTGTCATTTTACGACTTCATTTTTAATGTGCTTTATCGAGTGAATTAAAGGGATACGAGCCGTCCGGCATATAGAATTAAACATATATATATATAGCCGGTTTCGGTTAGATAGAACATTCGATTAATTACCTAGTTTCCATTGAATTTGCACCTACTCTATGGTGTAATTGGAAGTTTCAATATTTTCATTTGCTCTACTCATTATAACAGGCTAATGTGACTAAATTGATGAGATGATGTATACTACTTCGTCAATCGTCAAAACTCATTTTTGTGGTTCACGTGCATGATATGCATGCGAACACATAGAAACATAGAACGACCTTTAGGCAATCAAATCAATTTCTCAACCACCAGATCAACTTTGCTAGCTAGCTCAGCTACTTGAAATACCAGTATACCACGATTATTGGACTCGTATAGTACAGATAATGGCATATAAATGCCCTAGGAGTAGTTAATGTTACACTTGGTTCCATGAAGATGATGGGGAATGTCGTCAAATTAAGCGAAGCTGTACCAAAAAAAAAAAAAAGATAGGAAAGTTAACAATATTGTTATGCACAATATGCAGCTGAGCTAGGCTTTAATTCAACTGGTGTACGTTGTCATGGAGTAGGAAACTTCATGTGATTTGTTTTTATTAAATGTCTATTAAACTATAACTATTAACTACATTTTTATTTTATGTTTGAAATTATTTGGTTTATATACAATTTAATTAATAGCTTAATTACAGAATGAAGAGACATGGCAGCTGAAAAACGGGGCCGTGGATAGTGTTTTCTTGTATAGACGACTTCTCTTTTGCCCCCCTTATAATGTCTTGTTTAATAAGTCATTTGGCTTAATTATTACTTAAATATTTGCTCCTTGATGATTACTTGTTTTTGACGGTTATTTGTTTTGTAATATTAAAGTACAGTTTTGATCAACTGTTAATTAAGGTAGACTTGTACTCTTTTCATATTATGCTTTCGAGCAAGTTGAGAATCATGGGTTGTAAACAATGCAATGAGTACGTACCAACGCCGTATCCAGCTATTTAGAGGTGCTCGTATGTACGGGTTATAGCTAACTTCTGAAAATAAGTAAATTGTTTATTGTTTATTGATATTGATATTTCTAAATACCGATTAACGCATGTTACGCATACCTACGAACCAAAAGTGTTTTTGATCTATTTCAATTACGCGAGTTTAATTTCGCTCGGACATTTAGCTATGATATAGCATAATTAATATATCAATCAATAAAATAATCAAATGCTCTTCCAAATATTGGGTAACATCGATTATCACCCGATATTGATTTATGTCACTCATCCATATATTCATTCAATTCCCATCAAAGAATTTATTGTGCAATGTGCATACAAGCCAAGCAAATACTAGAAAGAACGAAAGAGTGGATATGAAGGCTGTCAAAGCGTGTGCCTGTTTTGTCATTTGATTATCGTACAAATCTAAATCTAGTTTTTGGTCATTTCGCGCCAGGCTTTCTCACCAATTATTTTTCTCCAATATTTATTGCTTTTTCTATGTCTTATTAGTAGATGTTAGCCATAGGCCCATAGGAAGGAACTCAACTCAACATCTCAAGCAAATTCTCAACCAACCCATTACCTCCGAAAATGTACTCGTAATCCACTTGAGAAAAAATTAAAACCATAATTTCGTACTTTACTACGATTTAACCAATTATTAGGGTTAGATTATCTCGATAAAGGCTCCGAGTTGCACCAAGTAGTTACGTTGGTCCGTGGCAAGGGTGAAGCTCTACAAGGCTAAGCATTACGAGTATTGTTTTGTATATAAACTTCGAAAGTTTAAAGTCCAATTCATGTCAATAGCAAGTCCCCACTATATGTGTCACCATCGCCCTCACCGGGTGAAGAGATGATCATAAACAAATTTTTTAATTTTTACGTAACTTATAGGTGTTGTGACAATTTATTATCGGTTTCTCGCTATTAATTCAAAAAGATCGATAAGATCGTTTCATTAATTAGTATCAAAATGCTACCGACATTACAATGTGTAACAATCAATAAACTTAATTTAAATAAATTATAAGAATCGGACAATCCTTCTCTTCCGGAAAAAGGATCACTATATCAAACCTAATTAAAATGTGTACTAATAATTTGGAATCATACACCTACTATATCTTCCACTCTCTTGTTGTTTATATATACTACTCCGTCGTTTAATTTCTTTGGTTTATTAACACTTGATCCCTATTCCCCCTCCCATATATATGAAAACTGAACGGTAACAATCTAAATGCTGCAGGCTCGATAGAGTTTACACACTCCTTTATGATAAAGAAATGAATAATTTTCGTTACCATAAATTAGATAAAAGGATGGAAGAAGATATAGCCACATAGGTCATTATATTTTTTAACACATTACTCAATTAAATACTTCTAGGCAATGGTTACAAGTTATAACATCCTCCCAACTAGTTGCCATCCAAAGTCCCTAATTTAATCCGTTCAACGACCCTATATACTACAAGTGCCTAAGTTATGTGATGAAGAAATCGTAGTATATTTGACCAAAATGCAAATAAACTTATGAACTTAATAAAGAATAATTTTACTACGTACCATTATTCTTGATTCTTCACACATATCGAAGTTCGAAGTATAATTACGCGATACTACGGTCCAACATGAAGTAGTTAATATGCAATGCATTTCCATGCAAAAGTTTACGAAGAATATTTAATATATCGTCAAGATCTAACCACCCCTCTTACACATTAGTCACTCTTCCTCCTTTACTTGACTTTGCTAGTTGTACTACTACTACTACTCTCTATCTCCACCGTCCAACTTCTCTTCGTCTCGCTAAATTAAATTAACTAATTTATCCTCTTAACTTTGAATTGAAGATGCTTCACTCTGTCGGCAACCATGGTAAAAAAACAAAACAAAAAAGTTACACAATAAACGTTAATTAATGCAATAATTTCCAAAATATTAACAACATAGATATGTAAGAATTTTGACCAAAACATAGTTACTTCGACATGAAATGTGTTACAGGCCAGGTGTAAGAGATTTCGATGTCAGAATTATGAATTT
Organism: Spergularia bocconei; assembly: GCA_963457585.1. Lineage (NCBI taxonomy): Eukaryota > Viridiplantae > Streptophyta > Magnoliopsida > Caryophyllales > Caryophyllaceae > Spergularia > Spergularia bocconei. The sequence continues at coordinate 2,284,771 of OY734946.1, read as the reverse complement.
GTATGTATATGTATATTACGACTTTGAGAGCAACGAGATGTCTGGCTATCACGATTATTTAGATATTTAGTATAGCGGTTAAAGTTTACATATCTCTAGAATGGTTGATATTTATACGACGAGTTTATAAAATCATATATATGTTTTTCCTTTTTTTTAGGTGTATTTAAATTATCTCAGTTTTTGTAAAATGTTAAGAGGCTGTGAAGAGCTTCCTACATGCCCAAATGTAAATTGTATATACCACAAGCAACATAGCAAATTAAATGATTGACAAAAAAGACATTACTTCACTCTTTGATCTAAATTTAACGTGAGTCTCAATCATTGAGAGCACAAATATTAATGCAAATTGACTCTTAATGGAATTAATAAATAATTAGTAATGATTAAGCTGCTTAAGGGTACGTGGTCGAATTTGGTTGGCTCTATGGTACAGCACTCGAGGTGAATTAATTTGTATTCAAATGTCCAGATTAATTAAACTGACCGTTGCAGGTTAATCATTTGAATTTTTTTGTTAATCTTCTCTTAAACAAGCAAGAAGAATTATACGATTCCAGGGGGATTTAATGATTTAAAGTACTGATAAACTTTAAATCAATAAGTATTTTTTAAAATAAAAAGCTAATAAAATTGAACATTTTTAAATTTGGTGTGTCAGAAATGTTTGTTAGCTTTATTTTTTTAACTTGTTTTTATCTTTTGTGATAATTAAAGGAGTATTATAGAACCCTCTTTCCCACAATGATTTTTCTTCTCTGCCAAGTAGGAGTAATTTATTGTTTGAATTTTTACTGTATGTCTAATTGTCTACCAAAGTCAAAGTAAAAAGAAAGAGACAAAACTTTAGTGGCAAGTAAGAGTTAGTAAAAGTTTAACACAAGCTAACATTTAGGCTTTATTACTACGGAGAAAAAAAAAAAAGTGAAATCCTTCAATCTCAAGTTTTGGATTTCATCTTTTGGTAAAAATTCTTCATGAATACGGAGTATTAACCTAAATAAAAAATTACTTCGTGAAAACTGAAAATAGCACATATGTGAGTTAATCTAACTAGTCTTAAGCTCGTATACCTTTTTGACATGATACTCTGTACCATAAGATAAATAATACAATTAATGTCTTGCCCTAAAAGATGACAATAATGTAATTACAAATATATGTTTGTTAGCTTAAGAGATAGACTTGGTTCCTATAAATAAAAAAAAAAGATTGGTAGAGTTTGGGACTAAAATCGGCTTTATAATGGAGGGAATCTAGTCTCGTAAGATCATGGTAACCTTTTCAACGATCCTGTTAGAAGACTTCTTTATACATTGACACTACTCATGAACATTGTACACGTATTGTTGCGTCAATACACAACATCCAACGAGTCACTCCTACATATTCACGCCTACACCTAGTAATCTTAATTTCTCATTTCTTGTTCCGTATTTAGTTGAAATGATTGTTTCTGGAGATGTCGAGGTGACCTATTACCTCAACTCCCCCCTTAATAGGCCTACAATTAAGCTCCTAATTTAACACTTAACTCACGTTTCATATATTGCGTAATAATCACGATGAAACAGTCTCACACAAGAGTTACTAAACTTCCAATTTGCATATGAGATGGGGATTGCTTACGTTAGTAACAAAAAAATTACGTTTAGCAACCATGTATGAGATTCCTATACCATTTACATTTTTCATAACCCAATCACCAAACTCAACCCAAAATTGTTAGTCCAGCGTAAAAATGAAGATTGGCCCAATTAGTTCGGCCCAATTATCCCCCGCCAAATCCATTAATCACCCCCAAAACCCCTCTCTCTCCTGATTTCGAGTTCAACGGAAGAAGAAATTCATCGCGAAATTCGAAAAAAAATTGTTGATTATTTTCTCACTCATTTTCTATCTCTTCTACTTCTCATCAACTTCAATCATGGCCCCGAAAGTTTTAATGGTGAGCGTGATTCACAAGCTACCAACTTAGGAACTTATAATCTTTTAATCCTGTGAATTTGTGACTATTATGTTAGTAATGATTATTTTTTTGATTTGTTTAGGTTGCGGAGAAACCGAGCATCGCTCTCTCCATTGCAAATGTTCTTTCCAATGGTCATGTATGTTTTTTTATAATTTAATTTTAAAGTCGGTGGTTTTATTTGAAATTTTTGTAATTTGTGTTTAATTTTGAGTGATTATTACATATATTTCTGAATGTAAGAATGGGCAATGATGTGATTTCTAGTGAAATTTATGTAGAAATTAAGCAAAACCCGAGCTGATGGTTAAAGCGCAATCAATGGTTTTACTCGAAATAGACTACATTTAGGGATACTGGATGAATTGCCTTGACATGTAGACCGAAATTTTGCTGAATTTTAGTAGCTAGCTCAGCTTAACTTGTTGTTTTAGGAAACCCGTAAAAGCTCCTAAAAGCGCCCGTGTCCTTGGTTTAGATCATTATAAATCAAGGAACTGTCTAGTATCTAGCATTGGACAGTCCTAGACCAGCTTCGTTCTTCCTGCTTCTTAGACGGGTATAGGAAAGAAGGAAACCTCATTTAGAGAAAGTTTGCAGTGTAACCAAGGCGAGTTGACCTCTTTTCAAACTGACTACTTATCCTACCCAAAGAGTTATCCCCCTTTTGTTTGCTCGTTTTGGGAGATACTTCTAGACTCAATGAACAGTCCGCTTGCCTTAAAATTTAGTGGATTGATAGAATGCATTGCAGAATTAAACATGGACTAATTTTTACAACAAGTGAACGATTCATTTGGTCTAAAAGTAGCTCTCAACATAGCCCGTCAAACTGTCAAACAAAAGGGGGAGAACTCTTTGGGTAGGAGGGTAGTATGGTTCTGATTTTCTTGTTTTCGTTGGCCTAAGTAATGTTACTATCACCGACAGGACATTAGGATTTAGGAGTCATGGTGTACAAGCTTATACTGTCTCGATTTGAGAAATATGGGTTTTGATTTGACTAGGGTTCTTTGATTGCTCACTTGAAAATGTTATGTGGCTTCATGAGTAGAGTTGTCGGAGGATCTTCATTGCTTTGTTGGAGCCATTGGGGTAATGGTGACGACTGACGAGGGAGTACTTCTTAATCGGATGTTAGAAGGCACTGGCAACAAAGTCATTCTCATGCTTGTCATGTCTGCTGCGTGCTGACTAGTGATGACAACATAGACAGCACCTATGTGGGGAACCTGTAATTTGCGGGACTTGCCATTTTTCTATACTTTTATTGTCCGATTTTGATGGCCTGCGTTTTCTTGAATGTGTTGTTGGATATAAACTTCACCCCCTCTTTTGAATTTTCTCAGATGTCAACTAGGAGAGGCAGTACGGAGGTGCATGAGTTTGATGGGAAGTTTTTAGGCCAACGCTGTCAATTTAAAGTTACCTCTGTGATTGGGCATGTTTTTAGGTCAGTCTTCCTGATATTTTCTGATCATACATGCTCTTTCTCTTGATTATGTTGTATTACTGTGCGCTTTTGCCTTATATGCTATGAATTATCTTTCAATTTTTGTTCTTACGAACTTCCTTCGGAGAGTTAAGAAACTTTAATTGACCGCAAACCTTAGGATGAAAATTGAAAGGAAGCTTGTGATCAAGAATGACTAGTTCTTCAATAGTACCTTTGTTTTTTTCTACTATATGAATTTGTATATCTTGTAATGGCAGCTTTAATAAGGATTAGATGAATCGTTTCATAGATAAATAAGACTCGTATGGAATGGCAAACTGCTATGCACATTATGAACTTATCTTTACTTGACTTGTTTTTAATTAATTTGATTGCACTGATGATTTTCTTTGAACAATTTTAGTGTAGATTTTCCTGCAACCTATCAAGACTGGAATACCACAGATCCGTTGGATCTTTTCCAAGCTCCTACTCTTAAATCAGAGTCCAATCCTAAGGTTCTCACTGATCCACCATTTCGTGCATATTTCCTTAAGTGTTTTGTCCCTTTCCGCACACGTGTAAATCTATTGCTGAACCTGTCTTGTTGGTGGTGAATTGGTGATGGTGCTAATTGATTTGCAGTCTGAATGTGCGCACCATGAGAGTGCTGATATATCTTTTGGCTATCGGAAAGGCCCTTTGAAGCATACACCTGATACAAGTAGTGTCCAATTATACAGTTCATTTATTTAATTTGAGGCTATTGTTTTGTGTTGCTCTGGGTAATATATGTGTAGGTCATATCTTTAGCATATTTCTCTCCATGAAGTTTCCATGCACGTTTTGAACTATTGACCCCATTAGTGACTGGCATGCTAAATGCAAGCTGATGTTTGAATAATATGCTCTGTTTGATTAAGTGAAAACAACCTTTTGAGTTTAGAAAGAACAATATGAATGGGTGCGGCTTTTTACCAGCATCGGTGATTGGTAATCTTTCTCAAAACCAGTTTTAGGTACACTTTTTTTTTTTTTTTTTTGGTAAGTATACATTCAGTTTTCATTAGATTGTTAATCAACCCTTTCGCTTTATGCTTAGTGTAAGCTTTGTTACTAGGGCTGTAGTAGGGTTAGAGAGCATTGCCAACACTATGAGGGGGAAAACATCTGCAGTGTTCCATACGCTGGTCCACTTTGTGGCGGCTTGTAACTTGAAATGTCCATTGATTATGCTCTGAGCAATGGAACTATAATGCATTCGTTCATGGCATTTCTTATACGATTCATGGTTTCTGCCAGTCCTAAACCTTTTCTTAGGCACGTGAAAGTGATTATTTTGACCTTAGAGTTCCAGAATTCAAAGTATACTGGAGATAAGTTAATACTTCCCTGTACTGAATATCTCTACTTGGAAGAGAGTAATCTCTCTTTATTATCCATCTGTCTGGTGATAAAGGACCTAGTTGATAACTCAGGAGATGGTGATTTGCCAACAATATCTTTCTTTCAGTTGTCGTTGTTGATTTTGGTAATTATGAAGAAGTGAGGGCTTAAATATGTGGTTTCTTTTAATGTATGAAGTTGGTTCCACTCTTTTCTTGAAAGCAGTATTTTCGATTAAAAAGATTGTTTTGTACCTGTTCAGAATGTTGTGTGGATGTTTAGGGTGCAATGTTGCAGGCATCATGGTGGTTGTTGTTACGCTGTTATAATCTTTTTATTCTTTTTGCGACCTTTTGACATATGGGTAGTGTCCTAGAGTCCTAATCGTTGTATTATCTTTAGGCTCATATACGGAGACATTTGAATCAAGAAGCCCGTGGCTGTAGCCATCTTGTATTGTGGCTGGATTGTGACCGCGAAGGAGAGAATATCTGTTTTGAAGGTACCATTATCGATTTCGCACTGGAGTGCATAACAAATTACGTTTCCATGTTATGAGACTTGTCGAAATCCATATTAAAACACGTGAAGTGAATTATTGTCATTGCTTAGAACTACCGACTTGTAACCCTGTCAATTGGGTGGGCTCTATCATGGACTAGCTCTCGAACTTAGTAAGAGTGTATTCCGATTTAAGTATCTAAGCGCTTCTACTTCCCAATTCATAAAGGGCAATTCAAAATGTCTTATGCCTCCACGATAAGTTGCCCAGCTCGATGTCATCAACTTTTTCACACTTCTCCCATTATGGCTACTCTTAGATACTTCCTCTTTCCCTGGTTTCTCTTCCTGCCAAGGGGTTAAGGCGTCAAGTCTTGCTTTAGGGCTAATGTGCAAGTAGATTCTAGGATGAATTAGCCTTATGGATGCTGATTAGCGTAGTGAGCCTGTGAGCAACTTCAGATCAGCTCTGTCGAAGCTCAGTTTGTGTGAGTACGACATGGATTTGAGATCGATGGAGACCTTCACGAGGCAGCCAAACAGAGCAAGCCTTTGCAAAGGGCTTGTGAACAACTTATATCTTATCAAATATCATGCGTCTTTTATTTGTGTAATATGTATTTTCATACACACTTGAAGTATAATTATTTTATAAATGTTAGTTTTATACAAATTGATTAGGAAAAAGAAAACCAACTCTAGCCAAAATCAAGCTCGAGTCAAGACCAACAGGTGCACGGGCTGTGATATGATTGAAAAAAGTCATAATTACCAACAATGAAGAAGCCCTCACAACCCCGTCCCTCTGTCCTGCTCTAAATTTTACTATTTGTTGCAGAGAGTAGTAACTAGTCGAGCTTGTTAGTTACTAGTTTCTTTATCTTTGCAGTTATTGAGTGCACCGGTTTTCATGGAAAGGATAGTGAAACAAGAGTTTATCGGGCCCGTTTTTCCTCCGTTACTGAGAAGGACATTTCAAAGGCCATGGAAAATCTTGTTCCACCAAACAAAAATGAGGCGTTGGCTGTTGATGCTCGGCAGGAGATAGACTTGAAAGTTGGAGTGGCATTTACACGATTTCAGACTGGTTTCTTTCAAGGCAAATATGGAAATTTGGATTCTCGAGTTATCTCGTCAGTTTTCTTCTCTTTGCTGTAGTGTATGTGTTGCTCTTATCTTTTGCCTGTTCTAACTACGTTAGCTCACAATTGTGTTCATCAACTCTAATGATTTCAAGTCTATCCCTCCAATTATGTTTCGTTTCTTTTCCTCTTTGTCATCATCATCATCATCATCATCATCATCATTTTTGGCTTTTATGATTTTGTGTCAAATTTGCCTTATTTGGGGCATGAAGGTGTGGGATTGGATAATAGTCTATATTTCTTTTTCCACCGTGATATTCCTGGAAGATTCTTTATGAGTTGATAACTCTATTTCTGTTTCAATTGAAACTTCTGAGAGCCTTGATTGCTGAGTATGTAATTGTTGATGACGTTCTATATTTCTGTTCCTGTTGGCATCAGGAAATATGTCATTAATCAGATTTTTGTTGACTTTGTATCACCCTTTCCTTTCCTTATTACTGAAAAATATATTGTACCACGGGGGTATATGTAGCTTTTGTACCCCCTTAGACATCTTGATACCATTTATTAGCCTGTAGTTACTTTCACTTACTTTCACTGCATGTTGGATCTTGGATGGCCTCACTTCATAGTTCATCTTTCTCACTGTCTGTAACTCTTGTCACTGATGTCATGCTCCCAAGTTATGGTTAGAATTGGAACATTGATTTCCTCCCTTACTGCTTACTTACAGTTATGGGCCTTGTCAAACGCCAACTCTTGGATTTTGTGTACAGCGATACTTGAATATCAACACTTTTAAGCCACAGAAGTTCTGGGCAGTGAATCCTTATATTCTGCACAAAGGTTATGAGTTAAAGTTGGAATGGGAGCGTGAAAAGTTGTTTGACGTAGATGTAAGCATGTCCCATGCTATGTTTCAAAGTTAATGCTGACCATCATATGAGTTGACAGAAATTAGCATTGGGCTTATTTATTATATTTTTTTTCTTTTTTGGTGGGTCCAGGTCGCCATGATGTTCCAGACTTTGGTAATTGACGATGGTATCGTTGAAGTGGTCAGTGTATCTGCGAAGCAAGAGCACAAGAGTAGGCCTGCTGGTTTGAACACAGTAAATCTTTTGAAGGTTGATTTCTTACACTTGATTTTATTGTGGTTTCATCATTGATTTTGTTCTGTAGCAAGTTGCATTTCATAATTTGACAAAAATCATAAATGTCGCTAAGGGCTGCTATCAGATTGTTGTCCTCCACCTGATGGTGAGTTTACCCTTTACCATTCATACTAAGAGAGAAGCATGAGTGGGTTTTGTATCTAGATTTGCAACTAAGGGAATATTGGAATTTATCCTGTATCCCCCTCCTTTTCTCAAGACAGCATCCTTCTTGAGTTGCAGAAACTATGTTAGGATGTTATACTATTTATTGTTACTTGAAAGTGAAATTAGATTGTCCTCTAGTTAGGTAATGAAATGGACCAAGGTGTTTTTCTGCTTGTACATCATATGTATGTCAAGTCTGCTCATTCACGAAATATAATTTCCTTTAGGCTTGCCATATTGGTTTGACTTGCTTTATGTATTATGTGACACATTGTGTTAAGGTAGATTTCAATTTCTGATTTTTCTGTGATTGCTAATTAAGAGCAGCTTTTATTTGACATGAACTTGCTGCATTGTTATGACTTGCTTAGGTTGCATCAAGTGCATTGGGTTTCGGGCCACAGATGGCTATGCAAATCGCAGAAAGACTGTATACTCAAGGATTTATCAGGTGATGCATCTACTGATCTTGTTTATAAGTCTTTTGTTATATGTTTGTAACTTCCAACATACCATTGTGGCTTTATATCTATAGTGCTTCTAGCAATCCTGTAATTTGTTTGCCGTTTATGTGATACTCTAGTCTGCATTATACTGTATAATTTGTGGGTTCTTGGATAGCAGTGGACAAATAATTTCTTAGAACTTTCACTGTAACAAGATATACAGCAGGGGAAAAATAAGTGAAATTAAAGTATTTAGAGGAACAATGCATACTTGTCTCAACTTTTGCAGTTACAACACCCACTGGCAAACTGAACTGGCTTACAGTAGAGACTACATGCCAAAATCTTTGAGAGGAAAAGCAATCCACAAAACTTTAGATTCATAATTTTGGGTGTGTGACTTCATCTTGTTTTTCTCCTGCTCTCTACCCACATGGTATTGACATTGTGCTATTTTATCTTGGGGAAGTCCTAAAGAACATTTTTGTTATTTGCTTATTAGCAATTGCTCTATTCTGTAATTATTCTGCCAATAAATGGAAAGAGATCGTTTAAAATGACTACTGAGTACTCAGCATGAGATCGATCCTTCTGCTTGTTCAACCTGGTGCAGGGTCAGCTTAAGGGATTTCTAAAGTTTTTCTATGTGTTTTGCAAGTACTAAACAAGCTCTTTCTTGTGGCTTCTTCAGTTATCCTCGCACAGAAAGCACAGCTTACCCTTCTACATTTGACTTTCGGGGTGCACTTGAAGCACAAAAGAGCAATCCTATATGGGGCGGTTATGTTCAAAGACTATTGGTTGATGGCTACAATAAGCCTCGTTCTGGTGCTGATGCTGGTGATCATCCACCAATCACCCCAATGCGTTCAGCCACTGAAGAGATGCTGGGGTATGACGCTTGGAAGTTGTATCAGTACGTTTGTCAACATTTTGTTGCCTCTGTGTCTCCAGACTGTAAATATGTGAGGTGAAACACACTCTCTCCTTGCATTCTTTTGTTTTACTCCTTATCCTTTCAAGTTTGAAGTCTTAACCATATATCTGGTAAACATGATATAGTGGAAGCTATAAGACAACACTGAGATCTCAGCATATTGTTTTCACTATAAAATTAGTGCATCACGATTGATATGAGTTGATATGAATTGCTTGAATTCAGGACAAAAGTTGAATTTTCATCTGGTGGGGAATCATTTCATGCTACAGGACAATATGTCACTGCCGAGGGATTCACAGCGGTTTTGCCCTGGGTGGGTATAAGTGAGAAAAAGCTTCCAGAATTTACCAAGGGGGAAAAAGTTAAACTATCAAAAGTTGAACTCTACGAGGTAATTAACTAGTGCATCACGATTGGTATGAGTTGATGTTGTTGATTGTTTTTAAGGTTTAAGATGTTGGATCTTTTCCATTCTCTCCATGGCGTTCATATCTGCATGTTAGAGGAACTGGTGGGGAAAGTCTGGATTATACTGATACGGTGATACCATTTCTCATATACTAACCTGAGAATAGTTGCTTTCAAGACTTGAATTAAACTATCTTTACATTATGTGATTGTGATATTGAATTTTCTCAACAAACCAATCTGGTCTACTGTTCTTAGTGTCCATATTGGTTCAATTATTATCTTATTCTTTTATATGTAACTAAATGAAGGTCCTAAAAAAAAAAGCTAAATGAAATTGAAAAGGCATGATGACATATTTCCCTTTTCAATTGAAAGCTGCTATATGATTCTACATCTATTACAAAGCCAATTTGATCTTTTGGGGGCTATACAAAGTCTATAGTAGGGACGTTTATTAGGAATTTTGTGATGATTAATTTGATGTTATTAAAAATGGTATGAAACATTAGTTTTTTGGCTTTCTAAAAATGCAGGGTAGCACTAGTCCTCCTGATTACCTTACTGAAAGCGAGATTATCTCCCTTATGGAGAAGCACGGGATAGGGACAGATGCATCTATTCCTGTACACATCAATAACATATGTGAGCGCAACTATGTACAGGTCAGTATGTTATCCACTATGATCTTAATTTGTTTGGTTGTTAGTTTGTTACCATGAAATGGAAAAAACCTTGAGGCCTTCTCAAACAAAAAAAAAAAAGGAAAACCTTGAGGTTAATCACAAATGGCCCTTGTTACTTTAACAAGCTTTGAATTCCAGGTGCAAAGTGGACGGAGGCTGGTTCCAACAGCTTTAGGTGTCACGCTTATTAGAGGTTACCAATGTATTGATCCGGATCTCTGTCTGCCAGACATTCGGAGCTTTATTGAACATCAGATTACTCTTATTGCCAAGGGTCAAGCAGATCATTCACTTGTTGTTGAGCATGTTTTGGAACAATTCAAACAGAAGTTCACCTACTTTGTTAAGCAGGTGAGTGCTTACTTCCTTATTTTGCCAAAAATAGTGTGGGAAAAGGAGAATTTATAGCCCAGAGAACTGCGCTTTTATGGATTAAAGAGCAAAATTTAACCAGTTTTTTTAGATGTCTCTTAAAGATATACCTTCAGACTTCAGTTACTTAGAATCTTTAAATGCACAAATAGTGTTATAAATACTTTTTCTTACCTTATTAGGTAAACTATATCATGTAGAGTTTGTTCTCAACTCCTATGTGATCCAAACACAGACTAGATTGTTCCAAGCAAAACCTTTGCTGGAAAAATCGTACTTCTTTTTTTTATTGTATTTACCTTTAGCTTAGTACACCAGTAATCCATGATCACACAATGATTGAGATGCTTATAGCTTCTTGATTTCCAAAAAAAGTCAATAGCTTCCATTCTCCCGCCAGATCTCCTGATCAGGCGATAAGTTAAATTTGAGCAGTTAGGAGGCGAAAGATATTACTTTTTATAAAGGATTGGACGCTGATTCCTCCATGATTGTTCTGGCACAAGGAAACACGGGGGTTCTGATGGACTTGCAGAATTAGTTTGAAGTTTCTACTATCATTTGAGACTGACAAAGATAACTTCTGGTTATTGTCTTTGGTGTAGGTTGAACATATGGATGCGTTATTTGAAGCCCAGTTCTCTCCTCTTTCAGATTCAGGGCGTGCAATGAGTAAATGTGGCAAATGCCTTCGTTATATGAAGTATATATCTTCCCAACCACAACGTCTCTATTGTGGTACATGCGAGGAAGTCCATTACCTTCCTCAGAAGGGCTTGATCAAGGTTCTTTGATGATTTCCCTCTGACATACTGTTGTTTTGTTATAATTTATTCATAGCTAGATCCTAATTCAGCCATGTTAGGCTCTGGGTAGGGTACTAGAGTTGGTGCTGATAACTTTGGGGGGGAGGGGGGTAGGGGACACTTTTTCATTCATGATTTTCTTACCATCATTCTTTGTCAATTCCTCCCCTCCTTCCTTTTCTTCTCTGTTGTTCCTGCCCCTTCTTTATTTCATGGATCACTGCTGATTTGAAAACAGCAAGTCTACTAATTCTGACTTGCAGCTGGTTGTCCATGTACATCTCATCTTGCTGTAGGCCTTGGCAAGGGTATCTTAGTCGATGGTGGTGGTTTATCATGCTGCTTGCGAGAGTCTATTTTGCTGTGTCTGTTGTCATTCCTATTGTGTATTTTCACCTTCGACTTCTTGATCTCATTTTATATTCTACTTGCTTCTGAAGCTGTACAAGGAACTTACGTGCCCTTTGGACAACTTTGAGCTCCTTCTCTTCTCCATCCCGGGTCCAGAAGGGAAATCATTCCCTCTTTGCCCGTACTGCTACAACAATCCTCCGTTTGAAGGCATGGATGCACTCTTTGGTGCTGGCAAGGCTGGTGCAGGGAAGCAGGCGAAAGGGGCCGGAATGCCATGTTTCTTATGCCCTCATCCTACATGCAAGCATTCTCTGATAGCGCAAGGAGTTTGTGCTTGCCCAGAATGCAGTGGCACCCTTGTCCTTGATCCTGTCAGTGCTCCAAAGTGGAGGCTCTTCTGTAACATGTGCAACTGCCTAGTTTTTCTGCCTGAAGGTGCTCATCGGATATCCACAACCAAAGACCACTGCCCAGACTGTGACTCTACCATCATAGAAGTTGACTTCAATAAGAATAACACGCCATTGGCAGATGGAGCTACACTGCATGCAGGTTGCATTCTTTGCGATGACCTCCTACATTCACTGATAGAGATGAAGCATGGCAGATCCTCTTTCAGGCGCGGAGGGAGAGGGAGAGGTAGAGGAAGGGGAAGAGGTAGGGGAAGAGGACGAGGTGGCAGGAACGTTGATCCTAAAATGAGTTTTCGTGATTTCTGAGAACAAACTTCACCCGATCATGCTAGTGTCCTTAATTACGGTATGTTTTTGTTCTACTCTATGTCTTTTGTAGAACTGTAGTGTTTGTAAGCTAGTCGACAACTTTGTTCTGATTGCTAATCATACTTGGCTAGTCATTGTAGTGTGTAAATCCTTTCTTTGATACATACATATATTAGGTTGTCATTCGTTTGAAAGAGTTTTAATCTGGCTTTCGAGCGCTCTCTTATATATAATAGAGAACTTTTTATAGAGAACACAGATTTTTTTTGGCTTTAGAACTTTCATATGGAATGATACTGGAACCAAACTCTTTAGGAACTCGAAAACCAAGATGTTACGGGTCAACTTTTTCATAAGTAGGGACATAGGTGTGGTGATAACTCACCAAGCCCGAGTTTGGGCTTAATTAGCTTGTGCTTGAAAAGTTTCTCCACAGGCTAAGCCATAATCGAGCTTGAAAGATGTTAGCTCAGCCCGAGCTTGAAATTTGCTAGCAAGCTAGCGTAGGCTATTATCACCTGCATCACAAGTTCGTGTTCTTTTAAGGTGATGGGATCGCTTATTCTAGTGCTGTCCTATGACCTGCTTGATGAACTCACCAAGCCTGACTCCAAGGGGCGTGGAACAGTTGAAAACGAGCGTGGGTTTATTGGTACCATGATTTCTTTGACCATATTGTCGCCTGCTGTACGATTGTTTACGCCGGACGGCCAGACCTACAATCCTGGGGTTCTTTTTTTTCTTTCTCTTTTAAGGGGAATTATTGCCTAAGAACATGCGGCCAAAGTTCGGCAAAGATTGGTTAGCAAAAGCTAAACAAACATTATTGAGAGGCATTCCTAAAAAGTTGGTTATCACAGCAGGTAGTCTAAAAGTCAACTACATTTATCATAATACGTGCTTGGTAACATAAACAATAAGAAGCACGTTTCGTGTTTTCGCAAATAATTTTACGGCAAATGCACGTGGTGTCCCTGAGTTTTGACGTTTTGCACATGGTGTCGCTACTTTTGAAACTACTACTCTCTGGTTATTGATGAAGCAGGGACACCATTGTATTGAATTAGAAAACTCAGGGACACCATATACAAAACGTCAAAACTCAGGGACACCACGTGCATTTGCCGATAATTTTATGTGAAACACATCACCAATAAGTCAAAAATCATCACTTGTCCGTCTAGGTTTTCCATCTATAAATTTAATATGAATGTCGTTGAAAGGCCATTTCACCATAGAACGGATTCATTCAAATTTGTGAACAATGGAATAACAAGGCAGGCCATTGATTTGATTCTTAAGCACTTAAGTACTATTATCATAGGACATTAGGACATGTCAAGGACAGCTTCAACATAACAATATAACATGCATCCCAACATTTGTGAATTTGGTATGATGGCACTAAGAAAAAGACTTGATTGGCATAAAATAATTGCCAACAAAGATGTGGTTCCCTTACATCCATTAGCTGTATGTATACAGACTGATAATGTATGTAAGAATATGAATAATTGGTGTAACAAAAATCGATCATATACAATAATCCCTCATAACAAGGTTACGACAAGTCGATCGAGTTCCAAAATCCTTGAGTTTATAGAGGGATGTCACAATCGTACTAGTATGTGACTTAGATTTGGTCCGGAAACTGTTTCTTAGTTTCGAGTACAAAATTTCGTTTCTGAGGGAGAGCACAAATCAGTGAGCGTGGGATGAAAATTCACCTATAACAACACGAGCTAGAGCCTTCGTTTGGCTTCGACCTGTATTCATTGACAAGGCTTACCCTCTTTAAAGATAACTGAGCTTTGTAGGAGTCGGAGTTGAGGACTTTCCGGCTGACAGTGCTGTATATATCCTTAATCACCATCTCAAAAGCTGTCTTGACATTAGTGGAGTCTTTGGCGGATGTCTCCATGAAGAAAAGGCCGTGCTCTTCTGCAAGGCTTTTGCCTTCGTCAATGCTGATAGCCCTGATATCGTCCAAGTCGTACTTGTTTCCCACAAGCATTTTTGCCACAGTTGTATCAGAATGTGCTGCAAAATCATAAACACACCAAGACATAAACATAGGGCAACAATAAGTTTCCCATAGAAAAATCATACCTAAGCTGAGGTGCACAGTTTATCATAAGACGCAGCAGGCTCATATAAACTTCTTATGTGCCACTAACTTTTAACCATGCTATCTTGTGACTTTGTGAGTCGTGAGCAAACTGAGCACGAATAGTTGGGTGATGGTTAAGATATACTTAAGCCTCGAATTCCATTTCCTCGGACTCCCTATTCGGTAAGCCGAAAGGGAAAGGCCTTCAAGGCGGTCCCCTCTATCCATATCTCGACTTGCCAATAGTATAAGAAGAAGAGGTATATGCCACAAGCAGTTGTTGAAAGAGAACCCGACCCGAGCGTGATCTAGAGTGATAAAGAATGGAGGCTCAGCTCTTATCCTTTGGCGTCAAAGGGCGAGGTCACATAGTACTTGATGGTCCGTTAGCTGTGGTAGACCACCATGGTGTAAATGTCTACAGGGTTAGACACAATGCTAGCGAGCCTGAGGTAAGAGACTAAGAGGAATCACAAAGATCTTGTGAACACAAAAAGACCTGAATTCATAGGACCGCAAAGCTACAAGCTAAGACCACTGTAAGAAGAAAACGAAGTCCAAATTGCTTATCAACCATGATCCACTCGTGCTCCAAAGGTGCACTACTCGGTTTTTGGTAGATTTTCCGTAGAACATAAACCTAACGCTCCCTCCTTCCGAGTTCTAAACAATGAGGAATACAGTAAGCAGTCTCACTATTTCAAGCATTTCCTCAATCTTCATAGAGAAGATTTCAGAACACCCGATTCAAATTAGAAGATGTGAAGTTACAAAGCAAATCGCCAACAGAAAGTGATTGTGAGCTTTTGTGCAAAGATCCTGCCCAAAGATCAAATCTTTTAATTGTTCATAGTGAGCTTTTGTGCAAGTTTAGACTTTTTCTTTTCTCCACCACTAAAACACCAAGTACTCATCATTAATCCGCAATAATCAATCTACCTACCAATCTACAATTTGTCGAATATAAATTACGCAAAGATATATGGCAAATCAACTAGAAACCTCATTCATCCTATATTAGAAGAAGAATATATGGTTTCAAATTTCCAAAAACAGAACTTTCTGAAGCAACATTTAGTACGTCAATAACTCAAACAAATCACCCTTGATCAAACAAAATATTCGACGAGATATTAAAGCTAAAAACATATCATAGGGATCACCTACTCAATTTTTTGCGGTACATAGGAGCAGCTAGTGCAGCGGGGTGGGTATATGAGAATTCAATCTCGTGACAACATCAGAGAGGTCGATTTTCTAACCATTACCCTAACCTTAATCCTCAAAGATCATCTACTCATTAAAGAAGCACAATCATCACCTAAATATATCTACTTTTCACCAAAAATTAACAGAGAATGCAAGCCAAAGATAGCAACTTTCAACTACTTCCTGCCAACAATTTCTGCCTCCTGAACTTTAATTTACTGGTTATCGGGTAAGACGTGACAGGCGCATGTAATCCTATGCAAATGTTCATCTAACCCAAATTGTGGCCAAGTTTTACCAATAACATATCTTTCACCAAAAGATCAACCAACCAAAAAGAACAAAAGAAAAAGCTAGTAATAAAGAACAAAACATCATTAACAACAAAGTGACCAAGACCAATCAATCAACCCACCATAAAAGTTTCACGCATACCGTAGATGTCAGCTAGCTTAGCCGATATAGTCATTGAGACGTAATACTCATGAGTCATGACCTTGGTTCGATACACGTCAGCATCAAAATATGAAGGAACCATCCAAAGAGATGAAAAGAAACAAAAGGAAGAAGAGACATACTGTTGAGTTCTTCAAGCCAACGAGTGATGCTATCAAAGGTGGTTCTACGAGTAATATCGTAAACAACAAGAGCACCGACAGCTCCTCTGTAATAAGCAGAAGTAACAGCTCTGAATCTTTCTTGTCCAGCAGTATCCCAAATCTGAGCTTTCACTTCTTTCCCATCAATTTCAATACTTTGTGTTTGGAATTCCACACCAATTGTTGCCTTTGAATGCATATTGAACTCATTTCTCGCGTATCGCGACAGCAAGTTTGATTTCCCTACTGCTGAGTCTCCTATGATCACTATCTTGAACAGGTACTCCTCTGCTTCATCATCTGAAGACATGGTTTGTTCTCAAACAGAGGAAAAAAGCAGAGCAAAAACAGGGCAAAACAGGGGAAAACAGGGGAGATGAACAGATGGGAAATTTGGGATTTGGAGGAGATGTAGAATTTTTTGGGGATTTGGGTTTTTGAAAGTGAGGAATTTTGGGAAATGGGTTAGTCTTAGATTTTCTTGGAAGTGAGTTTAGAGAGAGATAGGAAGGTGGGAGAGGAGAGGAGAGAGAAAACAGAGGAGTGGACCTTAAAAGTGGAGGGGTTAACTTAACTTAGGTGTGTTTGAAGGGAGACTAATAATTTGTTGTCTTGAAGAGGGATCATGGACAGCAAACATATGGGGTTAGAGAGAGATGATGGACACCAATTACTTTTCCTTATGTAATGTAGTCAACTAGTCATGTTTATGACAAAGTGCTAATATTGGTCAACACTACATATTACTACCTAAACATAAACTAATTTAATAATTCGAACTATTGTCTAGGTTTGAAATGTAGACGTTGGTCTAAAATCGGTTCATATATTGTTTTCCATTGATTGGTATTTTTGCTTTTAACAAGTCGATCCTCGCTCTTTAGACAAATTTTTGACCGAAATATGATGGTCACTTTTCACATACATTAGGAATGAGAAACGGAATTGGAAGACTATACTTCTTAGAAAAATCTCTATTTGCAAATGTGGCACTGAAGTCTTAAATAAAGGCGAAATTTGTCAAATGGTCAGAGTTGCCTTAATTGTAGAGAATACATGTATCAAATCACGAGTTAGCATAGTTTCACTCTTGGACTATTCAGACATTACTCCATCGATTCACTGCTCAATAATTTTCATGACTAATGTATGTGATAATATTCACAATTCATATATAACTAATGTGATCAATTAGGTTTTTTTTTTCCTCCAATAACCATGGAGAATCTAGACTTGTAATTTCTTTTCTTTTTGGCAGTATAATAACCCAAAAGAAAAAGAAAAAGAAATGTCATTGCCTAGTATTGGTTTGTCTGAGTCAAAGTACAAGAAAAAGAAATAACCCAAAAGAAGTTTCTTAAGAGTATATTAATCATTATGCTTGATTAAATATTAACACGAATATGCCATGAAATATGTGTGGAACTGTGGAATGTGGATGCACCTCTGTGATTGTCAATTGATGGCAGGAGCCTAAGAACAGCCCGACATCCAGCGTGATTCTTTGATTAAAACATTTTCTATTTCAATGCTACATACAACATACCTACATGATCACATATTCGTAGGCACTATCGTCCTTATTCTTGGCCATTTGATGTCAATTACACAAATTTGACCATTTTGATAATATTAACTCCGCTCTAATGGGTCAATACGCATTTGCTTCGAATCTCGCCGCTTTGTGCATGAAGTGATTTCGATTCCATTTACACAATTACATTAGTATGAGACAATTTGGTAACGTTAACCTAAAATCGAGTGTGGTATAAAGAGTCGGACAATTAACTCCACAGAACCTCGAATCATTTTATTCAGCTGATTTTAACTAGACTCAAAATCGACAAACTTACTTCTGAATGTTAAGTTAAGTTCAGATTCGAGTCATCGGGTTTATAACTCCCCCACATTTATCCATTATCCACTCAAGATAGAACGGATGACACAAGAGTATTGGGGAAGGAAGTATGGGGCCAAAATCTCAAAACCCAACTTTTTGTGAGCACAAAACAAACACATGGCTCAGCTTACTTCTAGTTCTGAGTACTTCTAGTTCAAGAAACTTGCTGCTGAAGTTCAGTTCAATGGCATCAGTTCATTAACCCCCCAAAAAATCCCAGAATTAATCTTAATTAATCACATATAAACAAACAAAGAAAAAAATGCAGATTTTCAATGCATCATCTTTAGGAGTAGGCTCATTTACAAGCCTTTGTTTCCACTCACAAATTTTAAGCAATGAATTTTTACCCACAAATTCTTCATCATCATCTTGTTCTTATGGTGTATACAATTACAGTCCATTTTGTAGTAATCCCATGAATTTTTACCGGAAATCTTCAATTAGAAGATACCCAGTTCTTGCTACTCAAATTAATGCATCATCAGGTGCTAAAGTTGATGACTTTTTGGATGGTTCTACTCTCTCTCCTCCTCTTCCTCCTCCTCCTTCACCCCCTCGCCCTACTCGGGTGAGTTTTGTTTGTTTTCTTATTTGTTTGTGAAATTCTGCATTGCAATTGGTATGATTTTGTTGTTGTGGAATTTTGTATTGAAATTGGTATGATTTTGTTTGTTATGGAATTTTGTATTGAAATTGGTATGTTTATTTTTGTTGTTGATGAGATTCTGTATTGATGTTGGTATGTTTTTGTTGTTGCTGATGAATGAGATAGAATCTGATACTCTTCTCGGAGAAGTTTCTTGCAATTTTATCTAGTAGGAGTATCAGACTTGGTAGACGAAAACTGAGGTGAGAGGGTTTGCAAGTAAGATAAGGTGAGGTTTTAGGGTTAATTTGGTATGAATATATTGGTGGTAGTGACGAATTGAGGATTAAGTTTGGCCTAGTGGTTAGGGAATCAACCTGTCACGGGTTGTCTTGGGTTCGAATCCTCATATAGCGTTAGCTGCCCTATGTACCAAAAGAAAAAATGGTAATGACAAATTAGTCACAAATTGGGAAGAGTAATGAATAGGAGCCCATTAGAAAGGATAGTACTCCCTTCATAGGTGGTGATGGCCCATGAGGGGTAATGAAAATGATTGAGAAAAGGTGAGGTATTTTTCGATTTGAAAGTTATCTTCTTTCTCATTGGGACAAGTGCAAAATGCATTGCCATCCTACCCCACCCCGAACGAGTTGTGAAGGTTTATGTTTTCAGGTTAAGATTTAAGGTAAAGGTTAGGGTTCTGTGGCAAGTTTCAGCTAATACAGTGTCACATTGATGAACTCAGTTGTATTACAACCTTGTTTCTTGTTTCAAAGTCTAATATTTGAGTTGTTAAGCAACTGATTTTGATTCCCACAAGCAACGTGATGTAGACAAGTTTTCAACCATTGGCTTTAATGCTACCTAACGGAGCTTACCTGTGATAGATGTTATTCTGATTGCAAGAGAAGTGTGGGTTATGGACCTTATGAGTTATGAAATGTAAGTGCTAAGTTTACGAGGGGTCAGGAATCATGATGATTCCAGTTTTTACTTATAAGTTAGATTAGCATATAAATGAATGTTGGACCAGTACTTGAAAACTCATATGATAGTTTTCATTGTTCCAGTGTAGAATTTGTTTCAAGGGCATTGTTGGGTATGTCATGTTAAATTGTTTACCACACTTCATGGAGCATCACAGTTCTAAGTCACATTCATGATTTTCTCAATGGGTTGTATGGGAATCCGCTCAGTGAAGCACTGATAAATTAGTCTCATGGGTTGTGTACTTGTTTTACACATTTTTACCTGCATGATTGACTTATTTGGAGCTTTTTGCTTATACTTATATCTACATCCTAATGCATCTATTTCCATGAAGAAATAGAGGCCTGCTGACTGGGAGGCAGCCAAGAGGTTCAAAGAATCTGGATCCATCTACGATGGTAGAGTTGAAGGTTTTAACAACGGAGGATTGCTCATTCGTTTCTATTCACTTGTTGGTTTTCTTCCATTTCCACAATTGGGCCCCTCACATTCTTGTAAAGGTACTAGATGTTCCAGAGTTACATAAAAAAAGATGTTGCTTGTGTGAATCCCTTGTTTGATGGCTTTTAGAAGAAGAAAAAAAAAGACCCTATTTTCCAGTTCTCATAATATCTGAACTTACTAGAATTTGTATACATGAAGATAGTATCTTTTGAAATCCATTAATCCTTTTTAAGGACTAGGAAGGTTGGCCATCATACTATTTTTCATTACTTCACTTATATTGTATCATTATCATTGCATTCATCTTCAAGGAACATTAGTTAGGCGGAATTCTTCTTTTCACATGCGTAGAAATGTCATCGAAGTGACGGTAACTGTGAAACTACCTGTGCTTTGTTAACAAGACTTGGTGAAGTTCACCTAGGCTATAGTCCTATACTTTACGTGTATAACAGTGCCACATTTTGTCTATGTTCTCCCATAACAGCTTTATTGTAGTTCTCGAAACACTCTGAACTTGTTAAGCGCACAAATATATGGTTGAACACATGCATAAAAATTATGTGTGGTTTCCCTGCTGCTTTTTCATGCAGAACCAAACAAGGCCATACAAGAGATTGCTAGAGGACTTATTGGATCTATCATGCGCATGAAGGTACCAAATTTAAGCATCTTGTTATTTGCTACCTCTGCATTTGCGTATGGTGCTGTCTAAGCTATGAGTAACTTTGGCCTACTTTCTTCAGCATTGAAAAGGAGTCTGAAGAGAATTATATAGAGAGTCCAGTCTTTACGATTTTTTCTTTTTTGGGTTTGTTAAGAAGGTCTTTAAGAACTATTTAAATGCCTGTGCTGAAGCCTGTTAGCTTCTGTATCCAAAGGCCTAGGTGGTGTATGAATTAATATTTGGCCTTAGGCAATGCATCTTGTTAGGTAAATTTTATCATCAACTCCCTTCCTCACTAAATCAGGGAACTTAGTAACGTCCTTTTCTATCTTTCTCCTTCGTACTGAATAGGTAATTGAAGCCAGTGAGGAGAGCAAAAAGTTGATATTCTCTGAGAAAGATGCCAATTGGTCAGCGTATGTAGATAAGATCAATGTGGGAGACATTTTTGAAGCAAGGGTTGGCTTGGTTGAGAGCTATGGTGCCTTTCTTCACTTGCTGTTCCCTGATGGTAATTTAGGCTTGATTCTTTTTTGTTGAGTTTATTTTGTTTGCCTTGTGAAGATTTATGGTACTGATTGAGGCAATGAAAATGCAGGTGAATACCATCTCACGGGCTTAGTACATGTGTCGGAAGTTTCATGGGATTTTGTTCAAGATGTAAGAGATGTTCTTAGAGAGGGTGACAACACTAGAGCTAAGGTTGTTCAGATTGACAGGTGAATATCATTTTACGATCATGTTGGCTATTATATGCAGTAAGCTCTTCTGCTTTTTTTTTCGATACAGTTCTATTTGTAACCTTTTAAAAGTGAATGGTGATTCTTCAACTAGAAAGATGTCATTTGACATTTCTAACACACTGGTGTCCCTCTATTTCGGGTTGTGGGTGGGGCGGGAAGAGGTACACCCACCCACCTTTTCCTCCCCCCTTAAAGTGCTCTGTACTTTAAGGAGGAGATTAGTAGGTGTAAAAAGTAGGAGCATAGGAACTTTGGATGTTCAGTATACTTGCTTTTTTTTTGTTATTGGAATTTCAGTATAGTTTTCAAACTTTGATAGAAACATGCATACAGGGAGAAAACAAGAATTACATTGTCAATCAGGCAACTGGAGGAAGATCCTCTTTTGGAGACCTTGGACAAAGTAATTCCTCAGGTGTGTCTTACTTCTCCAGTTTTTTCTTGGTCAAGTTACTCTGCGTGGCACCCTTTTCTTCTCAATCTAATTAGTGGGATTCTGTTCGAACAGGACAGTCCAACGAGTCCTGATCCCACCAGCACTAGTGAAGGCTATGATATCCAGCCACTTCCTGGGCTTACGGAGATATTCACAGAGCTGTTAAAAGAAGAGGGGTACTGCTTTTAAGTTTTACTTCAGTGATTTAAAAAATTCAGGGTATCTCGATAGTTCACGGCCTATGAAGTTTCTTTGTGAAGTTATCTTAAAGGCACTAGTACTACACATATATGAGCACATAGCTCCTTGTTTGCTTAGTCAAAGTCAAAACATAACTCCTACTCCTACTGCTGATTGCTTCTCATTAATCATGCATTCTGTTAGTCAGTCCTCAAACTTGGAGCCCTTATCTTTTATTTTAGCTTGCAATTGAAGCAGCAATGCCTAGTGTAAGTGGAAAAGGTTGCATAACTTCCATCGTCGAGTAAACTCTTTAAGTTTGACATCTGAGGAATGATTCCCATGATATTCCAATGTCTAACATACATACTAGATTGGTTGGTAAGTGGTAATCATTGCCATTAGCCATGAGAATCCTTGCAAACTATTAGGTATGTATTCTCCAAGTTAGGACTTAACACTTAGAGCAGTTTTGTTCACATGCGAGTAAAAAAAATTACATATGAAAGCTGTGCTGTGAGTCAGTTGTTGATAATCTAGGGATGCAGCAAGCGTTATTTCTTGCTTGTGTCTTTGGGAGGTGTTAATTTTCACGCTCATCCTTATGCTGTACATTCTTTTCTTTTTTTTTTTCTTTTTTTTTTTTTGGGGGGGGGGGGGGGTTCAGAGGTGGGGGCGGAGAGGACATGGGAAAAGGACTAGTGTGATGACCGTAGAGTGAAAAGAAGTCTCTGGGTTCATTTGTTAGGCATAGCGTCAAGTACCTTAAGCATCTTTAGGCCCTGTTTGATAGGACTTATTCGCAGTAGTATTCAGATCAGTTCAGAATCATTCAGATCAGATCAGATCAGTTCAGAATCATTCATATCAGATCAGATCAGTTCAGAATCCTTCAGATCCGATCAAATTTTTATCAATGTATTTGGCCCATAACTAATACTAATTCGTTGAAATTCAATCAAAATTTCAACACATTCAGATCAGAATCATTCAGATCAGAATCATTCAGATCAGATCAGTTCAGAAAGATGCAGTCCTATCAAACGGGGCCTTAGTGTTTCAAACCCCCACATGTGAATTGCTATTGTTAAATGGAAGAGGGGAAAAATTGAGGAGATAGTGTAGTGTACTAGTGTCTGTTATGCTTATCTGCATGTACCTGTCTATGGGTAGCGAAAGCGAGTACTGCCTCTTGCCCCAAGTAGATATGTCATTTGTTATTAGAGTCTACGATTGATTAACTACGTGATGGATTAGGATCAATGCACTTAGATCTTACTATGTTGGTTCTAAAATATGGATGGACAGTGGTGCTTTGTCCCAACACTTGCTTGGCTTGAAATGAGCCAAAGCATGATATGAGTACTCTAATAGTTTGAACTGCTAGATTTCGTCTCTTGTCTTTACTTCAAAAAAATAAAGGATAGTTTGCTTATTATGCTGATTCGGGTTATTCTGGTAAACTACACAGGATATCTGACGTTAGAATCAGGCGGCAAGGCTTTGAGAAACGGGTTGTTTCACCAGATCTGCAGCTATGGCTTTCTAATGTTAGTTCTTTTTTCTTTTACCATGTCAAACGATTGTCTTACTCCATTTCATACTCTGGTCTAAATACAAGAGTGAAACTTGGTTTGCCAGGCGCCAGCAACTGACGACCAGTACACTTTGCTTGCTCGAGCTGGAAGGCAGGTATGTAGTGCAGCAGATACCTCTCCATTGTACAATTGTACCCACTTGGCGTATTAAGTGCTAAAGCTGTTTCCTCCTCTCCGTCCCCCTTGTCAGGTTCAGGAAATTCAAATGACTACATCACTTGACCAAGAAGGTATAAAAAAGGCTTTACAGCGGGTTCTGGAACGCGTCCCATGACTGATATAAACCTTCTTCAGCTTGACATAAGTCAATTCCAGGCACCAGAGCTGAACGGCTGCTTCTGCAATGTACATATAGGGGCACACAATACTATATATGGACATCAGTGTATCTTTCATGTTCTGATTTTACATATCTGATTACTTGTATCATCAATGGATATAGAGTATACACACTGATATGAAGGCGGAAAGAAGTGGGAAGAAAAACTGGGAATGAGGGTGTAATCCTGCTCTATTGTTCAAGAAGCGAAAATGGCAAGAGCCTTTGCCCTTTTCTTTTTCCCTGTCTGAGTGGTCTCTTGTTTCTCTTAGTTCTCCCCTCGTGTCTACATTCTGTAGATGAGGCTGTCTCGCATACAATGTCATGGTATAAGCAAAGATTGCATGCCCAGTCTCTGCAGAATGCCCAGAAGCTCTTGAATGTGAGACCGCCACTCTTACGTGTGTAAAGAACATCCTTGCTGGAGGAGATACCTGGTGTGCCTACTGACCAGGAAGGCATGCTTGCTTGTGAAGCCACCTTGCATGCAACCTGTGTATTTAGCTTCAAGGCGTGACATCAGATGTATGCTAGGAATTTCTTAGCTCTACTGCATTCTTTACAGTCGAATGGTAGAACTCAAGAGTTCTCGACCTGCTGGTTGATGTTTCGACTTTTCCTGTTGGTCCTAACAGAATTTACTGGCACAGTGGTCGTATTGTGACGATCACCCATGTTTTTTTTCTTTACCCATGTTTGAATCACACCATTCACCGCGACATAGTGCATTCAAGGTGATCATGAGTCGAGTTGGGCCGATTTCGGATCTGGACAAGCCACGATGTGTTCAGATTTGGCTGAGTGTCCACACCCAACTCAAATGGGCTATTCAGCCTGTGGACTCAACAGTAGCAAAATTATGAAGGAGTCAAATGAGTAATTCATTCAACATGAGCACCAACTATGAGTTAAGTGTTAGTTCAGGAACTAACGTTTTCGATTTTGTTGAGTTAAGGACCTCAACGTTTTTTTTGGTCAGTTAAGGACCTGGGGTTAGCTTTTCCGTTAGCTTTTCCCATATTTCTCTTTTGTTACCCTTGTCTCTCTCCTCTGTACTCAATCCCTTCTCTTCACCATCTTCATTCGTTCATCACCATCTTCATCCCTCTTCCGTCTTCCGATATTTGAAAGAGGGACACTGTGCCTGAGCTGGGTTTTCGAATATGATAGAGCTCGAGCAAACCGTTTACCATTTGATCCAACCACTAGTTGATAGTAGTAGGAATCATTTTCAAGAGGAAGCTTTGAACATAGTCCCAAGACTTGGCAACGTGCAAATACACATTGAAATTTGCAGTTGGATAGTGGATAGGATACTTTAGAATCTTTCAGAAGAAGACACCAAAGTCAGACACGCACACATCAATCATAAAGATCTTATTCTCATAATCAAGATACAGTGGTTTGATTGACCACGACAAGAGAGAACAAGGCTGAAAAATGCAAAAATATACGCATTCAGAATTTCAGATACTCTTTATCTGACCGTACTATGCAATGATGCACTCAGGATTTTCATCGCATGGCAAAATCATTTGTTTTACCGAAATGCCCGACCTGAACTCATGCATATCAGCACCATTCGCAAAGTTTATGGACAATTTTACGACGATAACTTTAGATGGATGACTGAATCGGATGAGCTTCCAGGATCGTTTGGTTCACACTTGAATACCTAACCAACACGCATTATGCAATTATGTGTATTGTCACAAGCCACAAAACCATCTCACGAGTCACGACTCACGAGCCACAAAAGACTTTGAGGACTAAGAGAAGACGGAAAAGTCGAGAAAACTAAATAGCATTCATAGATTAAGAATCAACCATCATAGATGTACATGCCAAGAGTCTTAAGACTCCTAATAATAGAACCCCAAGCAAGGCCACATGACAAGCTATCCCTTCAGAAAAGGTCGAAATATCATCTAATGGGTTAGTTCTACGTTCTACCTCTGAACCAAGACAAGAAAACTACCCCATAAGAAGCAAAATATTAGGGGAGAATTATATGATGTGGATCAGGATTGGCACTGATTTTGATCTTGGGAGTTGAGTGTAAGCTTCTTGGAAGAGCCCTTTGCGAGATTAACCGGGTATTTAATTGCATTAAGCTCAAGCTTCCTAAGGGCAGCCTTACCAAGATCAACTCCACAAATGTCAGAGAGCCTTACAAGGTAAAGAAGAACGTCCGATAGCTCCTCTCCTAAATGCTGCTTCTCTCCATCACTCCAACCTGGCAATCCTCTAGGCACCTCCCCTTTCCACTGAAAAATCTCCGACAGTTCTCCCACTTCCCCAACCTGGACAAGACAACAAATAATCATAACTACAATTGAACTTCGACTTGAAGTGATGAGCAACCTCAACAACACAATAAGAATCCCAGCAAGTCATGAACTCAGAGACGTATATGTACAGTGTACCTCTACATACTAGAAAGCCAAAAAGATTGTTTAATGGTGACTGAAAATGTAACTCGTCCACTCATTTTACAGTCACTACACTCACTAGAATTATTGTTTTGTTACAGCAAATTTCAATGCTCCACAAGAGGGTGTCAAAAAATTGAATTTCGACTTGAAGTGATGATCAACCTCAACAACACGATAACAATCCCAGCAAGACATGAACTTAGAGACGCATATGTACACCGTACAGTGTACCTCTACCAACTAGAAAGCCAAAAGATTGTTTCACCATGAAACAAAACGTAACTCATCCAATCATTTTACGCTCACTAGAATTATCGTTTTGTCGTGAGTCGCAGATCTCAATGCTCCATGACTACTCCACGAAAGGGTCTCAAATAAGCCGTGGGACCGTGAGACGGTCTCACTTGAATAAAATTGACATCTTGATAGGCAAAATGGAAGCATTGTAACAAAAGAGCAACAAAGTGGGGTTACAATGAATTGCTCCTACACCCCACCAACACAACTTTTCTCCCCAAATCACAATGTAGTGTAAGACAGAACCCTAGCTGGGAATAGTACACTTTCCTGGCATTATTATGATATTATCTACTGTATACTTAAAATGGTATGATGGACCAAAAGAAATTTGCCATTTTTGGGATTGTTCTTAGTATTATTACTGTGTTGAATCTTTGATGATTATTCAATAAATAAATAAAAAAAAAGCTGCAAACTTTCTATTCATCAAAATCCTATTCATCTATTTTTTTTTTGACAAGGTATTCATCTGAAATTGGTGTTCATGTGAAATCCTATTCATCAAAATCAAACAGTTTGAAAATTAATTAGTGCTAATTCATCAATAAATTCCTCAATAATAACCCACAAACAAAACTATTTAGAGAAAAGCAAGCAACTTTGAGCCCAAAATGCCTAAAATCCAATGACCCATTAATTAATCTCTAATTAAAAATTAAATTTACACAATTCTAATGACTAATGATGAAATTTCACCCATTAACATGAAATTTTCTAGGGTTTAACATGATTATGAGATTTTCAAAAGGGTTCTAATAAAAAGGTGTAAACTTTACATCTATAATTAATCCAATTCCAAAGGGATATTCATACAAGAATCATACAACATACATACGCAAATTAAATAATAAATATAAACAATATAAATTCAGATAAAATGAAAAAAAAAGTGTTAAAACTTAAAAGTGGGGTTTAAGAAAAGTAGGAAGTGGTGAAAAATGAAATTACCAGGGCTAAAAGAAGATTCCTGGGGCTGTGAAATTGATCCCAATCTCTTTCTTTGGCAAAATCAGCCATTTTTGTCTTCAAATCTTCAAGACTCACACTTGTTTTCTCATCACCTCCCTCCATTTTTACCCCCCTCTTTATTATTTTTACTGTTTTTTTGTTCAAAGGTTTTTTTTGTTAATATGTTGATGATGATTTTGAAGAGTGATTAAAGTGATGTTTTTTGTTTTGATGTTTTAGTTTTGGGGAGAAAGAAGTGGGCTAATATACACGCAAACAATTTGTGGGGGTTTTGGCCTTTTTGTGAATTCTGCCTTTTGGGGAACCGAGTATCACCGGTCAATTTGCTCACCTACGTGTAAAGTGCTTTGTTTATATCATAGTAGTATATATGCCTCGAAAATTAGTAAAAGTTGAGTTGGTTTGGGTGGCAATCGGGTGAGTCGGATTAATTAAGATTCGAAGAGGGGTTAGAGTTGGTTCCGAACTCGGTTTTGTCGGTTTCTCTTATGTTGAATGGCTAAATTCGACATATTGGTAACTCAAACTAAATACTCCGTAGCCTAACACTCGTGCACGGACATAAAGTTATTCGCCCCCTGGATTCACCCTTATTCCTTAATTTAAGCCAACCAAAACGTAATTTTGGTGAGCACGATCATCATAGGGCTGGAGCGAGCTTTGTCGGGCGTTGAGAGATTTTCATAAGGCGCCATCTACATACTGGATAGACGAAACGCCGAGTAGGCGGGATTCATGCCTCCATCTCACTCCATAAATAGGCTTACTCTTTTTCAACAAGATTAGAAGGCAAAGATAGCACCTTTCTACCAATAAGGCACAACGATGGACAATGACCTTCTAGGAAATTCAGATATCCACCCGACGAGTTAGGTCTTAGTGTCTCACTGAGGGGCAATGTTAAGGTATAACCAATTATTGGGGGTAAAGACCCAACTCAAAGGTTAGACTAATGGTTGAGACCCAATAAATGGTTAAACCTTTACAGGTAATTGCGAGATGGTGTACATCGAGTACACAAGAAAAGGTAACTGTTAATGTCACGTCATAAATCACCTGGTTTACGCTAGTTGATTTCGTGGTGCGCACACGACATGCACAACTGGCGTGAAACAGTTAATTTCTAAAGTTACATTAACATTCCCCTTAATCATGTAGATCGATATTCAAACATGGGAGTGGTGTGCCCCGTGCCCCCGTACATAAAAGGTACATGTTTCATTACCTAAGTCTTTGGTCGTCTCCGAGATCGGGTGTGCGTGCCAAGTTTGCTAAGAAGTTGAGGGTTAGGGCTTTGACTGGAGAGGCATTCTAACAACTTATTCTCTTCCGAAAAAAAACCTATTTTACAACGAAATTGAATTACGACTACAAGGGACACAATAGTTGCAAATTACACTTGTGGCGTACGTGCTACTAGGTACTAGCTAGAACGCAGAAATAACTCAATTCTTCAAAATGAAATACCAAAGTTAATTAAAGAGCTACGTCTTGCTCTCCCGAACAAATTGGACCAATATATATGGTCGAGATGGGCTAAATTTTCTCCATCGATCTTTGGAGTCCAGACTCTTCTAGCTACCCTGGTCAATCAAGACGGGCAAGGCTGACCATCACGGAGTCTTATTCACGCACTCTCAAACTAAGCTCAACGAATAACATGCATTTCATGACTTCCGATCTGATATATATATCAACTAATCATCAACACGAGTATACATCACATATACGGAGTACCGAGTACTATATAACTAGTCTACTAAATTAAATTACATAACATATATCATCGCATGATGAAACATAACACATTTATACATGTCACACCTTACGATCTTTTAAGTTCGAAATACTACGCAAATTACATAACATCAAAACATAGATAGACACAGACAACAACTTATAATAACGTACGACACATGTAAGAGTGCATGGTCTTTCTACAAGACTCGACATCGATCACGACATTACATTACTCTTAATTTAGACAAACACCCTAGGTGGAGCATGAGCGGCGGAGCCAGGGTTACAATCCACCTCTCGGAGCTCACTCCTCACTCCTTTCCCCTCCGCGTTCGCCAGTGGATGTATTCCGTGCTCCGGTCCCTTCATATATGCTCTGTTCTGCCTCTCCTTGTCATAGTCGATTTTGTACTTCTTTTGAACCCCTACAATATAATACAAAAGACAAATATAGATTGTTGTTACGATAAGCCAAATGCTAAAGGTCTGTTACGATAAACCAAATGTTAAAAGGTCCAATAATCACACACTTTACTACCTACACAATTAAATTATATTCCTCGTTAGCAGTAGGAATCCTCTGTCCCATCATTTGTCGTCTCACTCTATGTACCAAGAGTGAAATCAAGATTATTCAACCCTAGTTATTTTGTTTTGGTAATATTTATTTATGTGTTAGAACAGAGAATTCTACTGATACATTAGACCTTTAACTTAAGCGACGTTCTAAAAAGTATTTACAAAATTTTATATGATCACAAATTCACAAGTCCAAAATGAATTAAATATATATATGAAGTGTAGATGGTTATATACTACCTTCGGCGAGATTGTTGTTAAGTTGGCCATCACGAGTAAGAGCCATCATGATCTGAGGAATACCCATAGGAAGATTATCACCACGGTCAACTTGCCAAAAATGGATAGTTTTCCCATAAGTCTGGGCCACCTTGGCAAGGTCCTGGCGCTGTACAGCGCCAGGAACCATGCCAGGGAAGAAGAGCACACCACTCTTAACCTCGTACTCATGGGAGTGCCACAACCGCTTCTCGGAATCGGGAAGTGTCATGAAGAGGTTCTCCGAGACGATGTACTCTATGCCTATGAGACGGGCGTCGGCTTCAGGGCTGTCGTAGATTAAGCATTGGCGCATTTCTTCGTTTTGGTGGCCGCAGAAATGGTGCGCTTCTACTTGCCTTGTCATGTCGTCCCCATAGAAGTGGAACCTGAAAAAATCGGACCAATGTGATTACAGGGTGCGTGGATCAGTTGATTCTATGTCGTGATGTTATCATTACCCTTTTAAATAATATTATTATGTTTCCGGAGATTTGGGGATAGTCCCTAAGTCGATACAACTCAGGCTACCCCTAATTAAATTCCCCCGGATGATCTCATGGGTTGTTCGACCAAATAAGTTTGTTTATTAGTACTTACGGAGTACAAATTAAATTTTAATTAGATCAATGATATATAGACTTACGCGCAGAGGTGCTGATGGATCTTGTTGACGGGACCAAACTTCTGCACGGCTGCGGTGGCGGTTTCGAGCATGGAGGTGCCGGTCTTGGTCGGCTCGCCGGGAACTGCAGGGTGGGTTGACATTTTCTGCCCAATTTTTTGCGGATTTTCTATATTATTTTTTGTTTTATATTATTTGCGGATCGGAGCTACAGCTACATATGCAACGATTTGTAAGGAGTAATTTGAGGATCACTACTACTACTAGAGTCTAGTGCCACGGTCTAATAACAAGGAAGAGTTTACACATGGATTCTCATGCAATGTCACACGTAGAACATATGAATACATCGAACGAAAAAACGTGTCTATTTCCCCACAATCTTCTGTAATACGCGACTTTTGATCGTTTACTAATAACTAGTGTACGTCTAATATCTACTGTAGCATGCTAGCACCATTGCCACTTAAGGGGCTTTGTAAGTTGACAAGTTGCCAACGAGTTCTACTTATATACTGATCTCGTATTATTCTGGATCGTTAACGTTTAATCTAGTACAACCTATTTAAACAACTATAAATTGAACATTATTTTTATTTAAGCTACTCAAGGTTAGCAATTGAAGGAAATAAATAAAAAGAACATATATACTCTATGCATATTTGCAAATCGATCGATTATCGATTATTCAAACATTATGCAGTACAAATCCTTCATTCGTTCTATATGATATGACTAATATTGGCTACGAATTTTCTTTAGTAAGTGGCCATTTTTATCAACTCCTCCGTATATATTACAAGTTTAATTAACCATGATTAAAAATAGAAATGTACTTGTAAAAAAAGACTAATGGATCACGACACACAATATACCCTTAATTTCTTCTAAACCACAAATTACACAAGAGTAAATTTGACTACTAGCTCTCTATATAAAGGTAAAAAAGAACTTGTAATTAATTTCATTATTACATACCATCAGAATTTTGTTCTTTAAATAAGTGCAGTAACAAATTTACATTGTTGCGGTAAAAGTAAAAATGGGTTCGAACAAGGTTGTTGCATTAATCTTGATTAGCATGGTGGTCATGTTGGTGGCACCAAAAACGACGGAAGCTGGATTCTGCCTTGATTCTTGCATGGATTCATGTTTAAGCTACAGTTTTATGACAAGAGAAAAATGCGCACCGGAGTGCGACGAAGCTTGCCAGGGAAGAACAGATTTTGACCCTTTTATCTTCGAACAACAGATTAAAAAATCTACCAACTCCCGTGAAGAATCTCTCTAAGCCAGACTTGTGCGTTACGTTATTGGATTCGATCAGGAAATTACATATGCCGGTAATCTTTGTAAAGTTCATGTTAGACGACCCATAATATTTCTAGTTACATGTAAAAATATGAAATTTTATGGTTTAGTGTACTTTTTTAGCTTGCATGTGTGTGCTATTATGTCTATGGCAGCCGTAATTCTGTCGATAAATGGTAGAATGCTGATAATAAAAAAGATTTCAGGTAACTTTAAATTCTATTTTATTGTTTGATTAAGGATCCGTGAGATTGCTTTTCGTAAATCAGGCTCGATCGTCACGTCTATTTGATCGATTGTTCGATATTGTCAACTGTGTGAAGGGAGAAAATTAAAATAGACGGAAAAAGAAATTGGGGATTGTAATTTGTAAACTTGCATGGAATGAGCTATTTTCACTCTATATCGGGCCCCCATAATTATTTGGGCTTGTTGTTGGGCTCTGGTTACTTGAGGCCTAAGATGGCCATGAATAATAATCTTTTTTGTCCCGAGTTCTTATTCGTATGATTGAATTAAACTCTCAACATGACAAACTAAAAAATAGTTTTGGTTGAAATGAAGTCATTCATGACTTATGAGCCGGTTTAAACATATCTTCGATCTAGTTCTTATATGCTCATTTTGGTTTTCAGAATTGTTGAAGTCTCATCGTTAGGTTATTCTTCTCTTGTTTTCTAGCATTTTGTTATTTGGAAAGTTGACTTCGCCTACATTTCATAGGCCAAGACTATTCAAACTCCACTAGTTCTTTTGACACTCGGAGATTGTAATTACAAGTAGATGAATTCTATGATTGGGTCGTTCACTCAGAAAAATTGATTGAGTGCTTATAGATTTGACCATTCTTTCAGTGATCAATCTTACACGCATTTGCAGACCTTGATCATGATTCATGTCATATAAAATACCGTCACTACTTTTTTTTTTTTTTTTGAGGTCAAATACCGTGACTACTTATTCATTGATAAATTGATGATGCGTCACATGCAAGAGATTTTTCATCTCAAGTTTTCATGAATGACATTTTTTTATCTCGAGTCTTAATAATAGCAATTTATCTATCACGAGTTTTTCTATTGATAATACTCTAAGGGGTCGTTTGGATACCCTCCAAAACCATAGGAATTTCATTTTCCTAGGAATTGGGTTTTTGTGGGGTTGTTTGGATAACCCATTTTTGTAAAAGTGGGGGAATTGGAAATTCCTTGGGAATTTCTAATTCCTATGAAGCATAGGAATTCAATTACCTAGCCCCCCCATGGTCATTCACAATTCCTATGGTATAAAATGTATACAATTACTACTTTACCCTTTTATTGTTTATTTTATGTTTATTTAGCTATATAAATAGAGGGTAAATTAGCCATTTTAATAAATAACAAATGAATTGTTATATGGTTACCAAACAAGACAAGGGAAATAAATTCCAAGGAATTCTATGTTCCTAGATGGTATCCAAACGCTCTAAGGCAAATTCCCGGGAATTTACCATAGGAATTCATTTCCCGGGAAATCATATTTCTTATAGGAATTTAATTCCTATGCTATCCAAACGACCCCTAAGATGTGCGGATTGGAAAGCGATAAGAAACTTCCGAATGAAGCACAATTGCACAATACTCCCTCCGGTCCAGATAAACTTCCCGCTCCCTTTTGCGCACTTCCAAAGGAAAATTAATAAATAATTATTAATGATTCTTTTAGCAAAAAAAATTTAAACCTAATTTTCACCAACATCTTCATCTTGCTTTCGTAATTATTCACTCGACAAAAAACTTAATAGTTTGAGAATGGGGAAGACAAAGTCGAGACCCTAAAAAAGAGGATGGGAAGTTTAATCTGGACCGGAGGGAGTAGATAATAGTACAGTACTCGGTCTGTCACTGGCCCACATTAATTCGTCAACAAGATTGCCGGAAGACTTTCCTCGTCGACCAGGATATGGAGTTAGGTGAGCAGTAGGTAATCAAAACCAAACAAAACAATGAAACATCATCTTCATCAAAAAACTTTGATGCTTAAACAAACACAGCCTAATAGACAATTCCAAATAACTATTGCTGCAGTTGATTGACTTGATTCTTGTTTTGTTTTGTTTTTGATTTTTCAATGTCTCTCTAGACCTAAATCATAGAGTAGATTCATAGCTCGATTGTTCAAATATAGGGTCTTAATTCGATAAAGAGATCCTATTACTCGTATGAGATTCTTCAACCGCATTTTTTGAAAAGAAAAAAAATATCAAATTTCGGGTTCGAAATGAAAGTTTAATTTAGACCCTCTGCCTATGTATACCAATCCATATAAATGGGAAGGTTGACACTCCGTATCTTAAGTTGAATAAAATTCATTTTTTTTTTCTAATTTTTTTTTTCTAATTTTTTTTTTTACTGGTATGTGGTGTTATTACATGAAATGGTACATAAATCAGACAATCAATTTGTTGAGATTTGATAGCTTACACTAGCTTGTGATATCTAATCAACAGAATACTATTTCCAATATTTAGAATACCTCTTTCATTTGATATCGTTTTTGAGTTTCATTTTGCACACAAGTATTATAAACCAACAAGTTTTAAAAATGATCTCATACCTAATGCAAATCGATACCAAAAGAAAACCAATTAAAATCTTTTAGAATCAACCAGTTTACAAAATCAATATTAAAAAAAGACATTTCATCAAACATGAATCGGGATCTTTAACCTCAACTTTTCTCAGTTTTGCCAAAATGCTTTAGTCTCACATTCGATCCGAGACAACCTCAAGACTAGTTATTTTTCAGACGATTAGACCAACCTTAAACCTCGACAAACTCCGAATTAGTAGTGATCATAGTAGTACTATTGCTAGTTAGGAATTAAAATTAAGAAAAACCCATAAAATTAGGAATAAGAAAATCCAAAAAAGTTGACTGAGTAAAGAAAATCTAATCTAATTTGGACTGAACTTACCTAGTCAAACCAAATTACACAATTGGGCCCCACAATCATCTCTCCCTCCCCCCTTTCCTCTTTCAACAACTCAAACTCTGCCTCCCTCCCTCCCCACAATCATCCATTCTCTCTCCTCTCTCATCACTCTGCAATTCAATACTTCTCTCGGTCAACAATGGCGGACTCGCGTATACAACACACAACACACTTGAAAATTCTGACTTAGTTTCTTTTTTGTTTCATTCGTCTCATTTTTATACCGAATTCTCATTTTTATTCGTAAAGCACAAGCTTCTTTTTTTTTTTTTTTTCTGCGGCGGCGATTCGACGATGGAGGAGGACTGGGCGGATGAGGCGGCGGCGGAGAAGAAGCCGATTGAAGTACGAGCGGTTGAATCGTTAGGGTTAGGGTTTGATTTGACGTTTGATTTCAGGTTGAGGTTTGCGAAACGCGAGAGACTCGTCGTTTTGGATGAATTTAATAAGAAAGACGTCGTTTTTCCTGGAAACGTTTCGATTCCTGGCGTTTCGGCTGATATTCGTTGTGATAAGGGTGAACAAATGCGGTTTAAGTCCGATGTTCTTCAATTCAATCAGGTCTTGCTTTTTTTTTTTTTAATCTTCTTGTTTACGCTTTCTTTTAGTAATAATTGTAGTTGATTTTCGCGGAAATTAGCACGGATCGCGGCGAAAACGTGCAATTGAGTAGGTACACTGAGAAGATTACGTGTTACTGTTGTTGTTGTTGTTACTGTTTTGGTTAGGTGTTGAATTGCGTGATGAGTTGATAGTTTAGGTGCATTTTTGTTCGAGAATTGTATGGTATCGTATTATGGATTACTGCCACATAACTGCAACGGAATTGAATTTCCGAGGAAATGATTGTCGGCTTTTATCTCGTAGTTGTTAGGATGATTGAGGTAGCTGGAGAATGTTTTGTAGGCTGTAGCTAATGAATTGTAAGTAATGAATGTAAGATGACTATTGAGAGTTGGTAAGTTGAAGAAGGCGGACGCCAATTTGTGGTGTTGTCTAACGGACATTGAGCTTGGAAGAGAAGAGTTAGCAACTTTGTAGAGCACAGTTGAGTGAGGGTTTGGGATCGTTTTAATCTGAGGAGTTCTATGATGTCGGGGTAATTCTTCGTATTTGTGAAACTTAGTGTAGCATGGAGTGTTGGGTTTCTAGTGGATATGGCTGAATGAGGTGTTCTTTGGTATAGTGGTGTCTATTGAAGGAGAACAAGATTGGAACAGAGAAATCGATTATTTTCAGCTGGACTGCTGTTGCTTATTGCATTGGTGTCTAAGTTATGTTGGTAATGATGCTAGATTGAGATTTTGATGATTGATTAGGTTGGATTAAAAACTCGAGGTAAAGAGCACTAATGTAAAGTCTTATTGAACTCTCATCTGGCAAGTGGCACCTGGAGACAAGACGACTATACAAGATTCTCATCATCTCCAACTAAGATAAATGGCTGAAGTTGAGGAAATTTTAATTAGCTATGTATCTGAATAACATGTTGAAGTGTCATACTGGTAACTTCTCCTTGGAGATGGAAGAAAAGCATGATTGGGTTTTATGATGGGTTGATGCTTTGGCCTTTGAGTTTTACCCCTAGGTTTCATTTCCCTGACCTAGGACGAACCCTCTTTTTGGTATATATTCCTTGCTGGTGGCCTGGTGGGAGTGAAGGAGGATCGGGTTTTGCGGTGGGCTGATGCTTTGTGTTTTGTACTTTTGGCCTTTGAGTTTTACCCTCTTTTTTTTTTTTTTTTTTTTTTTTTGCTGAGTGTGTGAGAGCGTAGAATCTTGTATAACTTCTGATGCACTTGATTGTCATTGTGTTTGTAATTGCACTTAACTTTTGTGAATTAGAAATCGTGAAGTTTCTGTTTCTGATGGAGATGGGAGCTTGTTGATCTAAACTTAAGGAAGCACTTTTCAAGTTGTTTTTACCCTTTATCTATCTGTTGTGTTTGAAAAGCAGCTGGTTTGTGTGCCTTAATTGGTTAGCTTTGGGATGTTTATGCATAACTCAGAGGCTCAATCGGGAGTCTGGTCCATAGCCAGCCTTCTGAGGAGTGCATTCTTGAACATATTCGTTAATCGAATTACCTTCTACGTCAGTCGACCCCGAATCATTTTGGGAATAAGGCTTGGTTGTTATTGTTGTTGACGTGTTTAAGTGGTGATGATGCTGCGCAATGGCGCTGTGATTGTTTGGAATTATTTGATCTGTTGGAATTTAAGGTTATGATTGGGAGCGAGGTCAAGGAGTTGACATTGCCTTGAATTTGAGTTATCTTGTTGTGAACATTTGTGCTCTATTGCATGTAGATTGACATAAATTACTGGGAAATAAGTGGCCGTGTTGTATTAAGTTTCTTATACTATTTTCTTTTGGTATATTTTTTTGTGAAATTAAGAGTTGACATGTTCCTTCAACTGCAGATGTCGGAGCTGCTGAATCAAAAAAATACCGTGCAGGGGAAAGTCCCTTCTGGCTATTTCAATGCTATATTTAATTTCAGTGGAGCCTGGTTGAATGATGTTGCGGATAGCAAACATCTTGCGTTCGATGGTTACTTTGTTGCTTTGTACCATATGCACTTGATGACATCTGCCCTTGTGCTTCGTGACAAAGTAAAGAAGTCTGTTCCTTCACACTGGGATCCTGCCTCATTATCAAGGTAGTAGTTTCTTCTATTAACCTGAGTTGCCATTACTTGGTGGAATTTATAGTAGCTAGAAGGTGAAATGCATGTTCAGAATATCGATATACATGTGTAACATATGAGGACTGTGTCTACTTTCAACTAATTAGGGTTCAGGTAAACTTTTCATCTTCATAGAACCTGTCCGTTGGAAACTAAATACGTAGCTGATCTGTGATGTTTGAGTTTGATGATTTGTTTTTTGTCTTTGGTTCCAACCCGGGGGGGGGGGGGTAATTGAAGGTTCGACCAATGTTGTTTATTCTGCTGTGCTGGTTGCTGATCTCCCTTGTTAGGCAGGTTCATTCAGAAGTATGGAACACACATAATCGTAGGCCTGGCTGTTGGAGGTCAAGACTTAATTTGTGTTAGACAGACACCCTCTTCAAGTATTCCTCCTGCTGAACTCAGGGCGCATTTGGAAGATCTTGGGGATGCCTTGTTTTCAGATGGAAAAGATCCACCAGTACAGCGAAAAGCTTGGGATGGGAAACAAATGGTAAACATTCAGATAAAAAAGTTTTTCATCTATCATGTGTGAATAATTTGTATCTTATATTCCTATTCATAACCTTTCTTTTCATTTTCTATATAGGCCCCCGAGGTCTTTAGTCGTGTTCTGCAGTCAAACACAATACAACTGACCAGTGTTGCGGAGACATCAAATAAAGATGTAAGTGTTTTATAAAAAAGGTTAGCAATTGGCCTACATTTGCCCACTGATGTGACATTTGTTAATAAATTTGGTAATTTTAATCAGGGACTCTCTGTCATACGCTCAAGAAGAGGGGGGAACGTCTTTCTGCATAGTCACTCCCAATGGCTGCAGACAGTTCCTAGCAATCCTGATGCAATTCTGTTCAAGTTTGTTCCAATTACTTCTCTCCTTACTGGTATCCCAGGCAGTGGCTATCTGAGCCATGCTATTAATTTGTATTTGAGATGTAAGTTTCACTTGCTGTGTTTCCAGTCTTTGGTATTTCATGTACATATTCAAATGGACTTCTGTTTCTAGCTGCGGTTGGCACAGTGTACTCGTCTTTTAGGAGATCTTGTTAGTGTCGTAACGTAACTTATAGTTATGTGTAACATTGTGTTGTGCACCCAAAGGAGTCTTCTAGTGCTGTGAATGCGACAGTAATTGTCTCTTGATGTTAAGAACCTGCTCTTTGGGTTATAAACCACAACACAACTATCAATTGTCAATTTTTATTATTTGACACACTTTCCTGTTATTCGCTCCTTATATGGGAAAATTGGGTGAACACTCTCTGGGGATGTTGCAATCTTTAGCATTCACGTAGTAATACCGTAAAAGTCCTTCCTAGGTGACAGTTATATATTTGTTTGGAAACATAAGTTGTGTATGGTAACGAGGTGTGTCTTGTACATGTTATAAATGATGGAGAAGACGAGGAGTTTGTTTTCATCCTACATTCTGCCTTTAATGCCTAATTTTTCAGCTTGTTGGTTCTTACCTGTTGCATTTGTATATCCTGTAATTCACTTGTTAATTCTTATTCTTATTGTTGCCAGACAAACCTGCTCCAGAGGATCTGCAGTGCTTTTTAGAATTCCAGGTCCCAAGACAGTGGGCACCAATGTACAATGAGCTCCCTCTCCAGCATCAAAGATTGACATCCTCCTCTGCTTCCCTTCAATTTAGCTTGATGGGTCCGAAGATTCATGTCAATTCCACAAAGGTAACTGCATTTTTTTTTCTGGCTTTATAGTCTATGGTACATAACTTCACATGTGATGCTCTTTGAGCAGTTTGAACATTACACATAGGTGACCCTAAGGTTTTGGCAAATTATTACACTCATATGGGCCAAGGTTTGTATAATATATGCGACGTGAATTATCTTCCGAATTTGAGTGTTTTCCTTGCAAGTTTTAATGATTATTAAGTCACTTAAACTGGTAAACTGAAGATCCTTTTTAAAACACACGTCTATCAATAGTCTGCCTGTATACAGATTTCCAAGCCACCACGGCACCACCTTTCCTTTTATCACCAATTCATCACGATCTCTGCTCTAACCGTTTACTACTAACGGCTAACCTCTTTTATTCTCCTTATGACCCTACTCCTACGGTCCTACCATTTTTTGGTTCTTCACTTTCTTGTTCTGTTGATTAGCTTCAGTGTCATTGAGTATTTGTTTGGTTGACCACATGTTTTCCAGTGCCTAGGAGAGTCATTTTATGACTTTCTACTTCCCAGGAATTGCCGAAAGTTGTTTGGTTGAGGACAAGAAATAGAAATTCTTGGCAGCTTCCTCTGTTTCGGAGGAGTTTGTATGTCCCGATTCCTGTGTTTAACTACCTCCATTCCCATCTAATCGCCTCCTTTCCTTTCTAGGAAACTTCTATCTATTCTCCCCCTTCTATATTAGCTAGCTTTTAGTCACTGACTCACTGATTCTACCCAGTTAATTACCGCCCCACCAACTATCATGATCCCTCAGTACTACATTCACCATAAGTTCAAACGATTTAATCATCCGACTTCAAGGATATAATTGTCCCAACGGATCTGCGTATTAATGATTCTGTTGTTTTTTCAGGTCACAAGCTCTCTAAAACCAATTGTAGGTCTACGCCTATTCTTGGAAGGGAAACACTGCAATCAACTAGCTGTCCATGCCCAGCATCTGACCACCCTTCCAAATTCTATGACATTTTTATCACCTCACGACTCCTTAGATCCTCGGTGGCGAGGTTCTGATGAATTTGATCCGGAAGACCAATTCCTTGAACATATCAGATGGAAGAGGTTTTCAAAAGTCTGCACATCCATCGTGAAGCATGATGCAAATTGGCTGGAGGAGCAAACAAGTGGCGTTTTCATAGTCACCGGTGCACAGCTCATTGCGAAAGGGAGATGGCCAAAGACAGTCCTCCACCTTCGCTTGCTCTTCAGCCATCTACCAAACTGCTCAATTAGGAAAACAGAATGGGCTGCTGCCCCTCAAACATCTCACAAATCGAGCATCCTGATGACGTTGAGCACGACATTCACGTTCACTCAGAAGGCAAAATCCAGCCCACCTAAAAAATCACCTGCTGCACTGAACTCTGGTGTGTACCCAAACGGCCCCCCGGTGCCAGTCAACTGTGAGAAGCTACTTAAGTATGTCGATACGTCTGAGGTGCTGCGTGGTCCTCATGATGCTCCTGGGCACTGGTTGGTGACTGCTGCCAGGCTTGTGACAGAAGCAGGTAAAATATCTTTGCATGTAAAGTTTGCTCTGATCGATTATACAAATGATGTGTAAAGTCTGATGTATATATATGTTTCGAGTTTGTGTCCATACCATGTAATTTGTATTCGTTCCGAGTTTTCCATCTTACAGAGGTTCATTGAGGTAAAATGTTAGCCCTAATCTCACTGCTGTACAGAGAAACTATAGTGGAATCTGTCCTGTAAGCTTCTTATGTTGATATGTTGTACAAGGACCATAGTTGGGATTTGTAATTGAGCATGAACCGATCGATTATGTAAATCCGAAAAAGTTATTATTTTTTACCCCTCTCTGCTTACCAGATTCAACACGATAATTAGGCCGCCATAATCGCTAGTCTCAACCTGGGACTAGGTTCGAGAACACCTAAATAACTCAAATTGGCCTAGAAGCAAGACGCATCTAAATATAGATTCAACTATTAGTATCTAAGTTTGAGGTCACACCAAAATTCAAAATTTGATTGTTTGTGAGCACGGACTATAAGCAAAGATGATCGATGAGACGGTTTCATGTAACGGGGAGGGGGGGGGGGGGGGGGTGGGGGTGGGTCTACTATTTTGTCCTATCCTTTTGTACTCAAGAATATTTCAAGAGTGCCTAAAGATCAAGGATTCAAGGTAGTCTTTCTCCCCAAAAGAAGAGAAAGGGTGTGCTCGATCTAGTTAGCTAGGTAGGATAAGTGGATAAGTCTTTCCCTCTAAAGAAATGAAAGAAATTGAGGGAGGATTTTGCTGTTATTTAGAAGCACTTTATCCAATATGGCCAATTCCGTACTCAGATTTTTATTATATATTCACATGTTAAATTCACGCGAATAATAGACTATTACATACCCTTAACTATTTTTTAACCTGATGCTTTAATTTTCCCATCAGTAATAGAGATGGATGATTCTTCTTGTGTATTGAAGATGTAAAAGAGAAAATTCCACTACCAATGGCATCAGATTTCCTCGTCTGTTCATGCAAACGTACGAAGTGAATCCGATCCGACGTTAATTGCATGGGAGTGCGTAGGACTTCTCTTCATGCACTCCGCTCTATAAATATGGCCTCTTTCATGCACTCTAACATACATTCTACATCTCAAACATTCACTTAAATATCTAACTTACCCCCTAAATTCTTAATTTCTGATCACTCAAGGTATATATATCTTATTTGTGTTCGATTTCGTTCCTTTCTTGTCTCGAAGTACGAGTATATATATATTTATCGACATGTAAAATATATCAGTTGTAACCGATGCAATGCATGATAGTGTATATAGTGAATAACATGCCGACCTTGTAATACTTAAATGTCTAATCGATCATTAATTAGACGCCCTATATATAAGCATATTGCTAAAGGTCTACAATGTAGACACAATTAATTTGTCTACAATGTAAAATTAAGTGAATAGTAGTAAATTTGAGATTGGAGTAGTAAAATTAATTTGTGTGAAAAAATCATGCAGTAAAATTATTTGTGTGAGTAGTAAAATTTTGCTAGTGTAGTAAAATTAATGTTAATAGTAGACACTTTCAAGTGTCTACATTGTAGACCTCTAGCATTGTCCATATATAATTAGCATTTCGCTATATAGAGTACATGATCTACATGAATATTATTAATTTGAGATGATGATGATGATTATTGTTTGAAAATAAATGAATAAAAGTACGTAATATACCTACGTGCTACGTGTACAGGCAGGCTAAGCAAAATGGCGTCGGAGAAGTTGGTGAGTGTTGAGATGGTGGCCGACGCTGAAACTTACAGCAGCGAAAAAGCGCAGGATGTTATTCAGATAGAAACCCCCATTTGGAACTCTTCAAAGGGTCGTGTGCACCTGATCGATAGTCACTTTTGGCATGGGCGTACTCTAACCAACTACCCTGCTCTCCCGGTCGGCTATGGAGCGTACACCAGACAACAAGGCAGTCGCTCCGACGGTGGTGTCAAGTTTGGTTTAGTGTATGCTGATGGTGATGACACCACTGCTCGTAAGTTTGTTGTGGCTTTTGACACCCCTGCCGGCAAGGTATAAACTATCTACATTGATATATATGCTGCTTAATTAACAACTAACTTCCGCAAAAGAAACGTAAATGTTAAGTAGAATTGGGCTAAACCAAAAAAAAAGATATTCGAGTGAGAGCCCACTCGAAAGAGAAGGGTGTTACTGATCAAGAATGTAAGGATTCGGACTTAAATTAACCATTGAATAACATTTGATAGTGTCATCTAATCTCACGTAAAAGCTTAATTATTTAATCAATGGT
Organism: Spergularia bocconei; assembly: GCA_963457585.1. Taxonomy (NCBI): domain Eukaryota; kingdom Viridiplantae; phylum Streptophyta; class Magnoliopsida; order Caryophyllales; family Caryophyllaceae; genus Spergularia; species Spergularia bocconei. The sequence goes on along the minus strand of OY734946.1, from coordinate 2,241,151 downwards.
TGAGACTTGACCAATATTATTAGCAGTATACGAGAATCATATGTACTCCGATCCGTATAATATATGTACATTTAATAGGATAGATGATTATAATCATTTTTTGACAATGTGTGTAGGCTTATGCTGAAGCTGGACCAATAGGTCCGGTTGACTGGAATGTGGTGGAAGTTAAATTGGGCACTTGTGGAAGGGAGACCGAGTATGTTGACCCGGCCCTCGGAGGAAAGGTTATTGCTAAGATGAGGGGTGACACTGACAATCCAACTGCCACTTTCTACAACTAATCAGCTGCATGCATGCTTCTTTGTTACGTTGCAGCATAATAATCAAGACAATAAGCTAGCAACTTAACCTTCCTATCATAATAATCCCTATTACTTTTACTTTTACTTTATATACCGCATCGGTTTGTATGTATATCAAGAGGTGTTGGAATGAATAAATTTAAGGGTTTAGTGATTAGAAGATCAACTTGTATGAGTATAGCTCCAGGTTCGAATCTTCTTATCATCTTCCCCTTATTAGCATGCAGTTTTTAGCTGCTTAACTACCCTCTATTATCTTTTCGACATTTTGTACTACAATAAATAAAACTATATTATACGCTCGTTTCGATATTATATATATACTTTCATTATGCAAACATATTGTATCCTAAATTCCTAATTTATCCCGCATTTTATGTAAGTTATTTTGCCTTCCTTCTAGGTGGCGAAGCAATAAGAACATTTTAACGGTGGCCTAAAGAAGTACTCGCAAGGATCAAGGTTTTTTGTCCCTTAAAAGAAAAGGGAGGCCGGCTGAGCTCGAGTTAGCTAGCTAGGATAACAATGGTGTGATTATTATTGAGTACAGGGAACTCTACTTCTCTTCCCCTTAGTCTTGAATATGTCATCCATGTATGCCATGAAAAAGTTTTACTAAGACTTGACATAAATTCGCAGGAATAGATAATTGAAGCAAGGCACATAATAAACTGGTGGAAATGATGGAAGGATTAGATTAAAAAATCTCAGCCTCACTAATCCGTGTCTTATTTGACGAGTTTTTGCTCGTTTGTGCTCTTCACTTGCACTTGATTGCCATGATTGGGGAAAGGGGATACGAGGATTTTAACTTGAAACCTTATCAGGACCGAATAAGTTGTGATGGCATGTTAAAGAACCCGACTTAAGCAAAAGTGTAGACTGTTGTTAGGGAATTACAATACAAACTATGAATTACTACGAATTACAACAAAGTAAAACTATACTAACTACGATTAGGGACGAGATAACCTCTGTCCTTAAGGTATTATTAGCCCCCACTATCAATGCTGTTGGGTTACCGGCTAAGTACCCCTAGGATTGATCCCTAAACTAGATTACAAGAACAGCAATCAAGTAATCTCTATGGACATTAACAAATGAAGAAGTTTGAAGGAGGAAGATGATTGAATTGACAATTTTCATCATCACCATGGGGGTTTATATAGGAAATCCAAGGACACCAAAATAACTACCAAAAATAACCACCGGAAGTTATAGGTAGTTATTTGTCCTTATCCAAAAGGCACCAAAATAACCACCCTTGATAACTACCGGAAGTTATTGGCGGTTATTTGTCCTTATCCAATTCAATAATTATAATTAATTAATTAATTACAATTAAAGAAATATAAACCGTATAAAATGTTAATCCTTAATTAGACCGCACACGTACAAACCGTACAGAGTGCTATCAAACTCCGTTCACTTCTTCAATGTAAGACAACTCTAACATTGTAAACTAAACTTTGGGAAGACTATCTCCAACAATCCCCCACTTAGTCTTTACAAAGTAAGTATGTCTCAAACAGCCAATCAGCAAATGCATAAATGAAGGTATCTTTCGATTTGGACCTTCACTTAGTGCTAGATACTCAAGACTCTAACAAAATCTATGGATGCTTGTAGCATTGAGCCAAGATTTTGAAAGTTAGAATCGGAATACCAACACACATTTACCAATTAATTAAAAATGTCCACCACCGGGTAGCACCATTATGGCCATGTGCTAATCCTATTCATAGACATATACAAGAGTAGACCCAAAACTCTTGTCAGAGGCGGCACCACCTCTTATATCTATATAGGTGAACTTTCTCCAAAGAAAGCTTCATTTAGAGTTTACACTCACCCTCATGGTCAAAACTAGTTTAAAACCTAAACTAGCCTAGTTGGTTATCAACAACTTGTTGTTACCACATTGAACCTTTTAACTAGTGTAGTGCTAGAGAAAAGGTTGGGTTTCCGTTGTCGCCAACTCTTTCACATGGGTCTCAACCCCATTTCACTAGACGTTCCAAAGACCAAGTCTTTAGAAAGTCCCTTGGTGAAAGGATCTGCAAGATTGTTGCAAGTTCGAACATAAACAACAGTCATTATCCCACTTGATATCAATTGTCTCACATAGGCATGCCGTAAACTGATATGTCTAGAGTTTCCATTATAAATCTTATTATAAGCTCTAGACAATGTTGCCTCACTATCACAATGTAAAGAGATGGCTGGCATCGGTTGTGGCCACAACGTCTAATAACATGTTTCTCAGCCATTCAGCCTCTTTACCTGCTGCAGCCAAAGCTAAAAACTCGGCTTCCATGGTGGAATGCGTAATGCATGTTTGTTTCTTTGAGGCCCAAGAAACCGCTCCACCACCTAGCGTAAACACCCAACCACTCGTGGATGTACAATCGCTAGCACTAGTTATCCAACTAGCATCCGAGTAACCTTCAAGAACTGACGGAAAGTTTCCATAGTACAAAGAGTAATTCTTAGTTCTTTTCAAATAACCAAGAATCCTTCCAATGGCTTTCCAATGTTCTTGACTAGGGTTACTCATGAACCTAGAAAGTTTGCATACCGCAAAAGCAATGTCGGGCCTAGTGCAATGAGTAGCATACATCAAACTACCTATAACACTAGCATACTCAAGTTGTGCAACAGATCTACCTTCATTCTTAACAAGTTTACAAGAAACATCATAAGGGGTACTAGTTTCCTTGAAACTCAAATGCTTAAACTTATTAAGCATCTTCTCGATGTAATGAGACTGACTCAAAACAAAACCCCCACTATGTTTCTTAACCTTGATACCCAAAATAGTATCAACCTCGTTCAAGTCTTTCATCTTGAAACAAGAGTTCAAATACGCTTTGGTTTCATCAATGCCTTTCATATTTGTACCAATGATAAGCATATCATCAACATAAAGACATATAATGACACCATAGTCCTTTGTAAACTTAGAATAAATACATCTATCTGCACTGTTATGTCTAAAACCATGAGACAAAACAACAGAATCAAATTTTTCATGCCATTGCTTCGGTGCCTGTTTCAAACCGTACAATGATTTGATCAGGTTGCAAACCTTCTTCTCATTTCCAGGAAAATCACATTTCTTCCTTAATTCAATGTTAGACCAATAGACATCATCATTCTCATATTTCAGCATACAAGAATTACACATAGTTTCCGAATAAGCCACCATATCTTTAAATAAATTATCTATAAACCATAGATATACATTTATTTCCACAAGACATTCATTGGCTCATAACCAAACTAAATACATAGACCTCTAAACCGGTCCAAAACATATACATGTCTATCATTATAACATTATTCAAAGGAATTTCGAACGAGTGAAATCAAAACCCACATGTAACTTTCCAATATAAACCACTTACACTTAACCGCATAAGTTCAAAGTCACACATATATTTCATTTCTCTATATGCCCCATATCTTACATATAAGTTATCTATCGACCCTTAGATATACACTTATATCACAAAGATATTTTGGTACTAACCCAAACAAAATATATGTATAAACCATACTGAAAACATTACGTGCACATTGGACGAAAGTCCAATCCTTCCGATCACCATCAGAAAGAATGACACAAATCATTTAAATTTCCATCATCATCAAGTAATTACGATTACACAAAACACAAGTGGAAATAAAGATATGTACCATGTATCTGAGAACCGACATGCATGCAAAAACCATATAACCATCTTGACATTTAGAGGCACGGATTAGCGAAAACGCATAACATAGATACCACTAAATTTATCAATTCGTCTCCCAAATCATAATCATGCACACAAAACCGCATGCATATGCATATGTACGTACCACATGAGACATATACATGCATTCTATAACCGACACACATACACCACTAATTTGCGAAATGCGAATTGTGTCAATGTGTGATCATCATGATTTCATAACAAATTAATTTATAAAACCACACATGCATGGCAAACAACAGTGACCGACATGCACTCACAAAAGCAATACAATTACAAACTTGCAATTTAATTCATATAACCGAAAATCATTTGTTAAGTTAAACTTATCTGATTTCCGCGCGTTATTGTTCGGCACAAGTCGCACAACGTACGAATACCGTCTTGCATACCAGGAACATTACAAACATGCATTACCTCGCAATCCGATGCAACCTCACGTACAAAGGTTCTACCGGCGAGTACGAACTCTTTCCTTAAAACTATTTCGCCCCCATAGAGTGCACCGGGGAGGATCTTCATGGCGGTGAGCATAAACTTCATCCTTTCCTTCCAACGGGTGAAGTTGGTCCCATCGAACCGATCCAACTTCGTAGCGTCTTGACTGAACAACTTCATAGCAGATTGTATACTAGATTCCATTCTAATAATACCTTAAGATTGTTAGGGAATTACAATACAAACTATGAATTACTACGAATTACAACAAAGTAAAACTATACTAACTACGATTAGGGACGAGATAACCTCTGTCCTTAAGGTATTATTAGCCCCCACTATCAATGCTGTTGGGTTACCGGCTAAGTACCCCTAGGATTGATCCCTAAACTAGATTACAAGAACAGCAATCAAGTAATCTCTATGGACATTAACAAATGAAGAAGTTTGAAGGAGGAAGATGATTGAATTGACAATTTTCATCATCACCATGGGGGTTTATATAGGAAATCCAAGGACACCAAAATAACTACCAAAAATAACCACCCGAAGTTATAGGTAGTTATTTGTCCTTATCCAAAAGGCACCAAAATAACCACCCTTGATAACTACCGGAAGTTATTGGCGGTTATTTGTCCTTATCCAATTCAATAATTATAATTAATTAATTAATTACAATTAAAGAAATATAAACCGTATAAAATGTTAATCCTTAATTAGACCGCACACGTACAAACCGTACAGAGTGCTATCAAACTCCGTTCACTTCTTCAATGTAAGACAACTCTAACATTGTAAACTAAACTTTGGGAAGACTATCTCCAACAATAGTTAGGGTTTAAACAATAATTTTTTATTTTAACATAAGCAGTGGGAAGATTCTCACTGTGCATAGCAGAAAATGTTTTACCTTAGCACGTTGCATCCAATAAATATGTTTCTGATGGATTTCGTCGAAGAGTTGTTGTCCAAGGACCATGGTATAATAACTCCATAAAATAACCCATGTTGCAATTTAAACACGACTCCAATATCTGGAAATTAAATGGATGGAGTATAATTTTCGAGAAAATTGTCAACATGGCTGAACCTTCTCTATTCATCATCTAAAAGTTCCAATTGATTGAACCCGTTAGATGATAAAAGGCACTTCTCAGTTCTCTGTGGCACCCCGATCCTTTCTATACTCCGTAATATCAAAGTAGTAACTAGTAAGTGGTGTATAATTAAGTAACATTTGTCATCATCATCCACAAATTGTTCAAATGCAAACCAAAATAAGTATAAGTTGACCAAGACCAAAAAATCATTTATAAATACTCCTTCCGCTTTCTCTTTCATGATTAACGTTTGGTTTGAATATGAAAAGGGGGGTTTGCACAAAACGTTAACTATAAGGGAACAGAGGATGTAATATAAGATTTTTGTTTTCTCGATTGCTTAAAGTCTAAACCTTATCAAGATTTAATTGTACTTTGAATTTAGGATGTTTGTTCGCAAGAGATGTACGTGCATGTGCATTTGACTCGTTATGTACAAGATTATGCATTCATGCCTAATACAGATGCACGAGGGACGCGTATGTATATATTCAATATGCCGAATGCATATTGATAAAGGTCTACAGTGTAGACACCCAAAAATGTCTACAATCAGCAATAATTTTACTACACTATCAAAATTTTACTACTCACACAATTAATCGCAACTATTTGCATATCTAGAGGTGTAGAAATAATGGCTTAGGTGCTTAGAAGATCACTTTGTATGAGTGTAGCTTGAGGTCGAGTACTCTACATATCATCTTCCCCGTAGCATTTAGCTACTTAACTACCCTCTATTATTATTTCAACATTTTGTACTACTACAAATAAAACTATTGGTGCATGTACACCCGTTTCGAGATTATATACTTTTATTATGTACACAACATTTTGTGTCCTTGTTTATCTGCATTTTATGTAAGTTCTTTTGCGGTTATTTTGCCTTCAATTCCTTCTGGGTGCAAGAACATTTCATTTCAACAGAGAACAGTGGCATAAAGAAGTAAAATTCAAGGTAATAATCTTTATCCTTTAATTGAAAAGAAAAGGGAGGCTGAGTTCTACTTAGCTAGCTAGCTAGGATAACAATGGTGTGATAATTGAGTCTAGGGAACTCTAGCTATGTCTCTTCTCTTGATGCATGCCATGAAAAAGTTTACTAAGATCGACTTGACATAAATTGTTGCATTATTATTATGTGTTGGTCCATGCTCAAATAACGACATGATTGTCGTTTTTGAGTTACGGCTTGCATGCTGCATGATCATGTACAGAAGCGTTACACATACGTTGTTGCCCAGGCCAATAATCATGCTTAAAACCAAGCATGATTGGAAGCATGGTCCGGCAATTCTTATATACAGGGTATATGACTATATGTTAAAGCCACATTTCAATCACAACAAACCTTGACTAATTGTACAATACTCCGTAATAATAATTAGTCGATCTAACATGAAGATAGTTGAAACAATTTGGCGCGAAAATAACAATTCCTTAAACAGACTGCATATTTTCTAGTGAAGTAGTGAGCACGTAAGTACACTATTCTATAAGTATAAGGACTATAACTGGTTTCGGAATTTAGAGTTTGCATGTTTGGTCATTTCTCATTGATGGTTTGATGGGTATTTGAATTATTGGAACGTACATACACATGAGAATCATATTGTTAAGATAAGAAGCTTTAGGCAAAGATATCGGATTGTTGTTCTTCAAAAATATGAAAAAAGAAACGGGTTGTTGGGTAGCTAGTCTCAATCAGCTTGATGATCAGCAAAGTGGAAAAGGCTTCATTTAGTATACAAATGACCATATGATAATTGATTTGCTTTTGAACAATTTATTCTTTGGTAGACCATAATAAAGCTTGGAAAAAGGTGATTCTAATAGTATAGCAAATTATTGTAGGGGGCCTGTAAAAAAGAAAGTAAAAATTATTGTAGGGGGCCTTCTTCAATCTAATGACAAGTCCACATTTTAGGATAATACATGTTAGACGACACCGTATGACACTGTATAACGTCTGTAAGTAGTGTATATTGTAATGCAGATGTAAACTAAAAGGCATACGGGGTATAAGAATTGTGGTGATAATGCCATTTTTATATTCGTTAGTGTGACATTTTGTGTTTATATATCCTACATTATATTGTGCAAGTATTCATCTATATATTTTCTCATTTCTAGCACAAAGTAGTATAAAGGAAATAATGATCTTTCTTGTCACGATTTGAACACTTTGTAATAAGAGCATTTAATCTTTTTTTTTTGTTCTTTCACAATAACCCTCTAGCTAGTATAATAAAAATGACTAGTAGAATGTAAAAATGATACTTCATTTCGTATATATTCGAAGTTGATTATTACCCGACGGTCTCGATTGCCCGCAAATAAATAGGATTATAATGTAAAGAAGATGTTGTTCAATGCAATAATCGACAAAGCTAGGATTTGGAATATTATTGGTCATTCTTACATTAGATGATAAAAAGCACTAATTAGTGTTACACAAGCAAATTTTGAGATGGTGTTACAAATAAATAATCAAATCTAACAATTCTCTTTGGCTCCCCAATCCTTTCTGATGTCAAAGTAGTAAGTGGTATCCAAGTAACATTTGTCATCATCATCCACAAACTGTTCAAATAATGCAAATCGAAATTAGTATAACTAAGTTGATCAAGACATAAATCATATACTAATACTTCCTTCGTTCTTGAATAATTAACGTTTAATTTGAATAATACGGGAGTAATACCGGATTTTTCTTTTCATTCGAGAAAATTTACCTTTGATTTAACCAGAAAAGGACCCCTTGCGAAAAATCCAGTAGGAGTAGTTCCTTCTTCTAATTCATATACATATGGTTCTTGACGAGGGGTAAATGTGCCTACCATTTTCTTTGTTTGGTGCACTGCAATAAGTTCCAACAATTATAATGTCAATAATCCATTCGATCATCGAAAATAATTTGTTGTCGAGTGTCGACTAAAACGAAATATCATGAAGACGTGAACAATGTTACAGGACTAATTATTAGACGAAATAAGTTATTTATTTCCGATTTTAGTAAGAGTAGACACTTCATTAATTAGTAGACTTGTTACGTGTCTCAGTGTCTAATTATAAGACCTTTAGCATTCGACATTTCAAAACGAGCTAGATGTACCTCTAATACCAGATTTCCAAACCATGTAGGTGTATTTGAGGTTGTTAATAGTGCTCCCTGTAACAGTAAAATGGAATTTGATGCGGTATTTGCTTCCTTCTTTTAGAGTAAATAACGTGGACTTGGATGTTGTAGTCGGAAATGGAATCGGCAACACGAGATCGGCTCGGCCAGGAGATATCACTGAGAGGCTTAGTATCTGAACTTGTGGAGTTTTACAGTCTGCTTCATTTGATCATTAGAAAGAGAAATAGAAGGGTGAATATCAAGTACTAATTAACAACAAACCCGCTATATATATATACACACAAGGAGGTTCAAATGTACGCAACCTTATCCCTACAGTACGTACGGAAATAATATATATATGTTATGAATTGATGAAGAAGCTAAGGGGTGATTTGTGTTTACCTGCAGCACCTGATGCTACTTCAATATGAATGCTTCTTGGAACCTGTTGTTTCTCTTTGCTTATGCTTTCATCAGTCTGTATACAAATTAAGTGTACATATAAGAAGTCTATACACAAAAATAAACTATGTTACTTGAACTCTTCATTTTCTCGCGCGTCGGTGACACTTAGATCTGGTGAGTACAATGTACATATACAGTTTAGTTTAAAACCAGATAGAAAGCTGACTACTTTGTACATGAAAATAGATATATAGCATAGTGCCATATATAGTCAAGTTCAACACTTGGCCATCTAGCCACGTGTACCAAATACTTGTAGCCGAGTCCAAGTAACGTACTATATGTATCACAAATATTACTTTATAGTAAGTTATTTGGCATTAATTATCAACAAAGATTATGAGGAGAAATGAGCAAAATTAATTACCTGATGAAGTTTCTCTGTATCATGCTTAATACAAGCATTATCATCAATATTCTTGATAACTTCTTCAGTGGCAACTTCAGGAAAGTCAGTTTTTTTGGTGATTTCTTTGCTCAAATCCTTAGCAATGTCTGTGTTTTCTCTCAACTCGCAACCTAAGCTTTCGATTCGACCAATCTTTCGGTCTTCATCCTTCATGTTTGAAGGTAAAACATGCTTCAAAACAGAAACACTTTCAACAGCAGTAGACATAATTGCTGGCTCTTAGCTAGCTTTAACACTGTACGTACACTTTATTCTAACTCACACTTAGACGCATAACAAAGAAGAGAGCTATTCGTCTGTGGCTCTGTGCTATAAAGCATGACATTCACCTGTATATAAAGGCATAGATTACTAAGACACTTTTGGATTTCCTTTTTATTTTATCTTTTATTTTTTTCAATTGTGTGTGTAATAGTCTAGCATGAGACCGCCTCATCAATCGGGATAATGATACACTTATCATGTGAAATTTATAAGTAACACGCCTAATGAAAATTCAAAAGTAGGGATTCGGCGATAAATAAGTTACTATCAGTCTCATATAAGAACGAATAAAGCCCCTTATGAGACCTTCATGGTTCTCACACATTTGTTACCAAGATAAATATGCAAGTTTTTAGGATAATATTAAGTTTACAATTGTGTAACGACGTATAATTTTTGTAGCTCTACACTTAATCTCTAGATTCACGATTTCATCTTTGGAACTAGTTCATGAGATCACATTTAGAATTAACGGTATAAATTCTATAGACCGACAGGCCGTCTTACACAAGAATTAGTTTAGAATGACTTCGAAATTTTTTGTGGTCAAGTTATGATCATCATGATGAAAGTGAAGGCATGTGTGGTTCAAAAGTGGCTAAAATAGCTTAGAAAGTAAGAAATCAAGCTGCTAAAGCATGTAACAAAGGGTACAAAAGGCAACATGCGAAGCATGGAATAAAATGGTTAACAGCATAATCTAAGCTTGCTTTGCATAAAATTTGAAAAGTTAAATTAGGTGGTAATCCCAAGACCCAAAAAAACCAAGAACATACATATTTGCTAATCATTATGCTAATTGATTGATTATTGCTAAGATACTTGATAACAACTGACCCTAATGATGATGGATACCCCATATTTGATTAAAGTTTTTAAGGGGGTCCATTTCCGCATTAACGGCTAAAGTTCTTGCTTCTCAACACTTTAATTATCTCAATAAGTGTCTTCTTTTTTCACCTTAGGCATCAATTTGTAATTACGTTATTTGTCTTCTCGAATTGTCAATATTTTGTTTGAATACCCCTTGCATATACAAATCGAACACTAACAAAACCAAAAGAATGAAAAGGGAGAATGGATTTGGAAATCTCGCATTACGTATAAACATTCAGCGGAAGTGGTTAAAGCTTGTAAGTGTACAATAAAGTATTTGGTTAGTGATCTTGCTTTGATTGTGCTGCCGTAAGTCTACTACTACTAGTGAATTAGTGATCGTATCTTTGCCCTCGCAAAAAAAAATAAAGGAATTTAGTGATTGTAGTGTTGTAGTTTCTAGAGGGTCAAGAAAATATCGAGAGTTATATCTGAATGACTCGTAATGAAAATTGCATCAAGAATTGTTTGAAACATCGAATCCATGCTTAGGCGCACAGAACGTACAGCATCGTAAGATCAGCTTCCACACAAATTCTAAGTTCTCTTCATATATAGTCTTCACAGCGACGCTTCTTTTTACCTTTTGTTGTTTGAGCATCATCATGGTCTTGTAAGGTCTTATTTGTAGGAGCATCTTGATCATTATTGTCTTGTAAGGTGACGAGAGTTTCTATATAAGGTTGTGATACAATATTTCCGTCACTCATCATAGACCATTGTGTCGGTTTTATCATACCGGTAGCTAGATCACATGAGTACATTTGGGTGTATCCTAGATCGTGATGCAACACCACTTCATTACGCTTCTTGGATAACGATACGAGTCGTGGTAGAGTATCATTTTGACTTTTAATCTTACCCAATATACGCCAAGACTCGTTAAAACCGTGATCGTTCATTACCCACACATCCATCCAATGAGATTGCGGATTCGATGTGGTTATTACCTTAACCGTGGAAGTCAATAAATGGAGAGATCCGTTAAGAACAGTTAAAAACGAGTGATGTATCGTCCCCTGCCTAGGCAATCGGATGACACGGTCACAAAACTCGTCGTTTCGCAAATCGAACCTTACGATAACACGAGACTTTAGGGATGGTGCATTCTTGTGATCAGCGAACCAATATAACCCGTTCTTGTACGAGGTTCCGTTATAATTTTCATCGCGATCAGTGTAATACATACCATAGCACATACCAATTAGGCGGTAAAAAGACCAATCGACCGATGCACGACACCACTTCCACTCCTTATTCCTCCAACTGTAAACTACAATATTGATGTTGTCACATGTATACGACTGAGTAACTTTAACTACCTTATAATCATCGGCTTCACTTTCATAGCCAAACCCGTACCAAGATTTGTCTCTGGGGCCTTCGTTAACTTTGGAAATGTGGTACCCGATATCAAGACGAAACCCGGTTGTTGGGTTCAACAACATAAAGGCATTTCCGGTGGCATTACGGAGACAAACAATGCCATTACATGAACCAACAACCACATGACATTCACATCGTGTTAGTTTGAGACGTCCAAAGTCGACTTCTTGTTGTAAGATTTCTTGTTCCACGGCAGTTCGGATTGGGTCAAGGTAAGCACTAAAAAGCTCAATGTTACGCTTTCCATGCGTTGGGGGAATTGAGAATCGAGATCGACCATCAAAAAGTTGAAATATCAAGCGATTATGACATAGTTGTTCTGAATTATTGCGAACATGTTGTAAATGGCATTTGATGAAGTCCTTCCCGCTGATAAATTTGCGCCAATCTTTGGAAACACATTTCAACTCGAGTAAATCGTGAACATCAAGCCGCAACAAGATGTTCAAAACTATGTTTCCTGGCATACAACTCAATCTACTTTGTTCTGCCATTGAAAAACTTCTTAAAAAACTATGATCTCCCTCCAAAGATCAAACGACAATGTATAAATCAGGCGATACTCCCTCCTACAAATAAAATCATTACGTTAACAATACAAAAGAAAAGTGCGAAATAGAGATTTAACATGCTAATGAAGAAAGGAAACGTAACGAAAACAAACAAATGTGTTTCGGCTAGCCCTTACCGATCAAACAACCGAGGTAATTAACCCTATTGACAACATACCGCAGCTGATATGCAAATACAATGTGATTCCAAGAACCCACAACATATATAGTATGTAGACTCCACAAAACCCTAACTCACACAAATGTTTTAATCTTAATTTATAAGAGTTAGGAAACTAAAAGATTTACTTCCCCAAAATATCATACACATTTTGTAGTCAGATTTAAGAATATGCTGGTCTTATAATAAAACAAGATTATTTTCGAAAGGATTCGGGATGAAGATTGCTTCAAAAATTGTATCCACCAAAAGGCAAGGGCTCCCAACCTGAAAATACTCATAAACTCCTCTTTCCGTTCTTTTGAATAGTAAACATTTGGATTTAATTTGTCTTTAAAACGTGAAACCAAAGAAACCGAGGGAGTAGATAATAAGTGAAAGAAAGAATTAAAATGGTGATTAAATCTTAATCAACAGCTAGTAGCATTCTGAAGTTTACAGAAAGTAGTGAGAAGATACAGTAGAGCAGATCTAGTGAGGTTGAGGACGAGTCTGAACAATGTAAACATCGTCCCCAACCAAGCACCCTTCCACGTCCTGAGGGCCTCCAAATTTCCTCTCTAGAAAGTGTCCCACAGCACAGAGCCTCTGGCCAAGCTGTTTCCGAAAGATAGGATCGATGGTCAGGGGTTTCTTACTGTAATCTACAGTCAAGTGCTTAACTTCACCATCAGCAGGTCCTGCTTTACCCACCAGCATCTCCTCACTGAAGTTAGCAAATGCCAATGTTTTTACAGATCCGTCAAATTTACCAGCTGATAGTCGCCATGGAGTCCCCCTGGTTCCAGAGGCTAGTGTTTCACCAAGACCAGGAGCAATCTCGGCCTCAACAACATTTCTGTCATTGTCAGTTGGGGATAAGGTGTGAAGTACAAATGAGATGTCTGGAGAAAGCATTTCTTGGACTAAAACGGCCATTTGAGCGTCCTTTTGGGCCAGTCCTGCAGCCCTACGGCTAAGAACTGCTCGGCGAGTGTATAATGAAGCCCATACCCTACTGACTGCATTACCGAAGACTGAAGGGTTCGAGGGGCTGACATTTGGAATAGAATCATAGAGCCCTGCTGCTGACATTCCAGCCAAATCTTCTACATTAGCACTGGATCGGACAATTAAACGAGCTGTGCAGGGAAACGTTTCTGCTATTCTCTGAATCATGTCCTTCGAGGGCTGTAGAGAAGATATTAACTTTTGAAGCTCAGTACACAGCTTGTCAAGTGCTCCATCTTCAGCTTGTGCATTTTCTATCTGTTCTATATACGACCTATATGTTTCCAAGGATTGACTAGCCTCTAATGCCAATTCCATAGAGCCATACGGGATAACTGCTCCTGCAGGGGCCTTGAATGAAGCAGGCACCCCATGCTCACTGTAAACTGTTATGGCATAATCAATCATGTATAGAAGTTACGACAAGCAAAAGCACAAGACACTGTCTTAGTTGAATGTTATTCTTTCTTTTGTTATCCATTACTTTTAAAACAGGCATAAAGCCAGAAATCATGTGGACATTTTTTCTTCCTTTTATAATACAAGTAGCCGAACCTTTCACAGATGATTCTGCCAGAGAAGCTAAGCGCCCACAAGCAGCTGCCTTTGCTCCAGAAGTATTTGCTTCAGCTTCAGTGAGTGGTATGATGACTTTTGATGGAACCACCTGAACCAAAATGTTTTGCATTTTATCAACAAAATTAATGATGGCTGGGAATACCTGGATCAAAATTATTATCATTTATCAACAAAACTCCAAAAGTAAGTCCTTTGTTTAAAGGTTAGGAGTACAGATACGACATCTTCAAGAAAGGGACTAGGTTGGACCTTGTTTAAGTGTGGCACTATGCCTGGTGACAAGATGGTATCACTAGCTTCAACAGTGTCCACCTGAGAGGATTCCTGACGCGGAGTAATCTCTATGGTGGAATCATGACCTTCTTGATCAGCTGAAGATGGCTGTATCTCAGCATGTGCTGGGGATGCTTCGAGTCTCGAAGAAATACTATCGGTGGAATCAGAACGCGCTGGCTCAGGAGCTGATTGCTGTACGGTAACCCCTGCTGGTGATGCTTCAAGCCTGAAGAAAACACAACCCCTTTTAGACTTAAGAAGAAGAGAGGGGAATGTAGTCACTTTACATTTATACCCATCTGGATTAGAGCAGAAACATAAACACAGAGATTTCTGAAAAAGATGACCTCACAAATTGTCCATCAAGCTTCTTTATATCATCAACTGAATCATCATCCTCACAAGTGACAAAGACAACCTTCTCCTGTACATAGATATCTAGGCTGTTACTTTTAATGTTCTGATGTCAAATACAAAGGGTTGAGAAGTAGAGCTTGACTTACTTGTCGAGCTCGGACACCAAGATGAGATAAGTGCGGCAGCTCTTGCAGAAGTATGACACCAACTATATTAGTTCCTGCTGCTGTAACCTGTCAAAAACATCACGTTTTACGTGTAACTTCAAAATATCCAGTACGTTCCAGAAACTTGAAAATTTTGTCTTTCAAACCTCCTCATCTCCATCAGCTCTGCGGACCACGAGAATAACAGGTCCAGTAACGGATGCAGGAAGTGACCCAGGGACAATGCTGTCAACCTGAGCAACATATGAAGTTCACTTAAACAGATCCAACAAAACAACCACAACAGAACATAAGTAGATGATAATACATTAATACCAGTAGCAACAGTGATTTAAGTACACAACTACACCCTAACTAAAACAAAGAGAGACTAGTTTGGGGCTAGATTCACCCCTAGGCTACGTATGTATGTTTTTGGGACCTACCATTGAAATTTGGCTCTAATATTTGCTAAAAGCCATGATATGATCCCTAGTAGTTTCCACCAAAATTTGAGCCGCTTTTTGTTGCGGGGCAATATTGGGCCAAATACCATGGATATGAAAGTAGCCAAATGTTCTACAAATTTTACCATGGTCAGCTTTAGACTGCCCTTCCCCTTCGGCACACAACACCACATGAGGATAGTGTGGTGATTTGCCGTCTTTGGGAGCTTTCACAGGTTTTTGAATCTAATATTTTGCTAAAGCCTACTCCGTAAAATATTACCTCTAGTGGCTTCTACAAAAATTGGCGTCATTAAACATGAGTTATAGATTGGCAAAACGAATAAGTACCGTTTCAACCAAGAAATACTTTGTAAATTGGCAAATTTTTATAATAAGCTACACTACAAGCTTGTGGGATACCTGAACAAGTGTTCCATGTGCAGCTCCTGGAACAATAACATCCCAACCTTGAGATGCTAGTGAACGCCTAATTGCTTTTAGAAGAACTGTACTAAGTTTCGACACCTGAAATATTACGCTGGGACATGACGTTAATGTAAAAGTTAGTTTTACCTCATGAATAATCAACAAACTTAGCAACACAGATAAGTGCCTCCACTCTGGGCGATGTTTTATCTCTTCATTCCTAAATTACAGTCTGCAAACAAATCTTTAATGATGGGAAACAGGTAATGTGCCGCTTGTTCAGAAAAATATCTTACCCAGCACGAATTTCAGCTTCAGTGTATGTTCTGACACTATTCTCAGCAATCCCAAGAGCTCCTCCTAGCATCTGTGCAACCAAAAATTCACCAGCATCAACTTAAGAAAAAGGAAAAGAATTCACCAGCACCAGAATCTTTAATTATCCAGAAATTATCCAGTCACGACACATGGCTCAGGATAAATAGAACCTCATTTCTCCTGATCACTTCAGCTTTACGTCAAGAGACTCTAAAGAAGTTTTATATCAAGAGACTCTAAAGTTAGCCTTCGTACCTGAACTTTTTGAGGGAATATGTCGAGAAGGGAATCAGAGTATTCGTCAGTCAATCTCCTCGATCTATCAAAGGTAGCTTTAAGCCTGAGGGCCCAAACCGTCTTTTTTTCTTCGCTTCCTTTTACACGATATTCAGAGATGTTAAAAAAGTTCAAAAATGAAAGTATTGATTTTTGGTTCTTTAAAGAGCAAAAAGAGAGAACACACCTTCACTTTCAGAAAGACCTTTGTCCTTCCATGCAAGAAGTTCATTTGCAATGGCAGTACATTCCTCTGGCTTCCAACCAGAGAGTCCTAATTGTCGAATCCCAATCGCAAGAGCATCAAGTGGTTGATTCCATGAGCCCACATTCTCTGACTCAGCATTTTTAGCAAGCCAGCTATCTCCTCCCAAAGCCTCGAGAGTATTAAGATACCTAGAATGCAGATGTAAAAATTACTTAAAAGCTAGAGGTTGAAGAGGATAAAGAGCGGTAGACTACCAAAGCAGTTCAAGCCATACAGATGAACTTCTCCAGCCCTAATTCTCCAACACATTGCCTGATATTCATGATTTCTATTCTAATTGTACTCTTAGAATCTCAACATTTCAAATCCCTATTTTATCAGAATACACAAGGAACCGCTGTCGTTTAACCCAATTACCACACCTTTAGGAGGGTTTTCAAGTTGTTTGGCCCTCTAAAGGGGGTTTAGAAAAGAAATGGTTCTGTGAAAAGCCTGAATCTGCAAGGTGCTTCAAAATTTTTCTTAACACTAATAAGTGGGAGTGGTTGGGAAGATACTAGGTAGTTCTATACCACAAGGCTTTTATTATGCCCTTTTACTACTTCAAACTCAAAAGCACACCCTTTAACCACATTGTGTTGCAGAATACAACATATAACTTAGCAGTAGCATGTATTCAAGAGGAACATCTTCATTGCAAAATCCAGCAGGGAAACAAAATACATCTAAGACAGGTGAAGGCAACCAACAAGACAAGTTACAAAAATTGCTTCATATAGATAAGCACATACAAAAACAAGAATAATATTGCCATATAGACATTTGTCACCGCACTACCTAGATAATCATATATAACTGGTGTGGAAAGGACCGTACCGACTCAGAAGAACAAATGAATAGTCTTCAAGGCCAATCTCACAGAGACGCCACTGCAAAGATTTGGTGGGGATAGAAAGATCAGACCTTATCTTCAAAAAGTAGGCTAATTTATTATTATTTGATTCAAACAGAACAGAGGTGTTCGTTGATATTTTACCTTTTGACGCATTGCTATTGCTGCATCAGGGGCATCATTTCGAAGGCCACTTACAAGTCCTTTCATAAGGAATTCCCTTAGAGAACTTAAAGAAAGTATGACACTTGATAATTTATCGGCTTCTGTATCTGACGGCCCTTCCAAATCATCTAAGCTCTGAACAGGGACAAATGAGAAAGTATTGATCACTACAACTTTTCAAGAACATAGCATATACTAGTTTCAATTTGACCAGCTATAAAATTCAAATACTAAACTTTCTCAATGAAAGCTTATCATCTAGGGACTCTGTCACCGACCAGGACTTTACCCTGTATATTATAATCCTGGAGATCCCTACAAACACAACATTCTGTGGCTCAACAGTTGAACCTACACCAGAGTGTCCTGAGTCCCTGACTCTATTCCCATATATCAATTCAAGAATGACACAAGTATCTAGTGAAGACCCGAAGTCATAGTGCAACATTCTTCATGTGATGGGTAAATAGTCATGGACACACTCCTTCATTTGCTTGTGATTTCTATTCACATCGACCAAAATTAACCAGCATTATAACAGACACAACACACAACAATAAAATTGACATGCTATATCCATGGACAATTTTCATTCTTTAAACTTTGCAACCTAGGATTTTACCTTCTTCAGCAGCAAAAAGGATGCAAGTGCGGCCAAGCCTTTCTCATTAAGTGACTCTTTGATTGAGTCCAGCTGTTCAACAAGACTAGAAGTAGAAAAGGAAGTCAAGAAGGATTCAAAATGCATAAATCTTCAATGAAAGACACACTACAGTTCTGAATTGCTATCCGTCTCAGTTTCTGGCTGAACATATCGAGTTGGAATTAATTAGATAGCTTGAGCAGGTTCAGAACAACCTTAATGATTCACAAACTGGAAATCAGCAGGTTGAAGTACCCAACAGCAATGAAGCCACAAAAAGGAAAAAGAAAAAAAATAATGGTTTTGAGAACACGAACTTTCATATTTTCGTTAAGATGCTGAATTGCTGAGAGTAAAAACCTCTACATATACACAACAAATTCAGATATTTAAAGAATATTTAAAACTAAATGACTCACTGCGTGAATAGTATCAATCAGCTTAAAAACGAAAAACAAAAGTGGCAAGGCTGAAGACAACAAAGGCAAGGTACAATACCTTCCAGCATTAAAAAAATCCTTCAACTCTTGATGAAAGATCTTGAATTGTTCTACAAATGCATCGCTATATTCTCCAGGATTTTTGGTAATTTTTGCCAGCATAGCTTCGGTGGAAACCAGATCCTCTGGTCCGGCATTTCTATGGAGCTTGTTTTGTATTGTGTGCTTAATTTGTTGCTGAAATTTAAGAAGCAAAGATAATAAACAAACACAAATTACGAACGGGACCTCAAAACAATATAACTTAAACAGTGTGACATAGAAAAGATTAAAACCTTGAGATCGTGGGGGATATCATTGCGATGAGCAATATCCCTGATTCGAGTCAAAGGAACAGATGCTGTAAATTCAGCTTTGAAGGAAGGCAGGGAGGGATGAATTTTACGAATAACAAGCATTTCCTGCACAGCAAAGGAAGACAAAGAAACAGTATCAGCTTCAGATAAATGCAGACTGGAAGGAAGAGATTTCATACAGAATATAAAAGCCGATTTCAACTTAGCTTCGGCATTTGGTCAACTCAAAAGTTAGAGGTGAGACAATCCAGATTAAGCAACAATAACTCTAGTTTAAAACTTATTACAATATGTCCCTCCAGTTCATGCAAACCAGAGGTACATCTTTCACTTTCTTCACTGTCTTCTTTGCCCGGGATCATCCGCAGCCTTGATATAGATCTATAAAGATCCTTAAAAGTTCAATTCTAAAGGTCACTCTTGTTATGGGTGCAGGAAAGGTTGATGATGATGACATATAAGGTGGTGGTTCCAAAATAGAACTCAAACACCACACAGGCACACATCACAAAGCATCATAGTGCTTTCTTTATAGGTAAAGAAAATGTATTAGAAAGACACTAAGGAAGTCCATTAGTGAGGACAAAGTGAGCCATGAATGACAAAGGTTGCCAGCTCAAAGCTAATATTTTGAGGTTCTTTCTGTTTCTGCTACAAAGTTCTTGATGTTTGGACCTTCAAACGCGTCTGAAAACAAAACATACTTCTCTCAAGGACTAATTATAATGGTACAATCAAAGTGCTTGATGCACGCAACTGGTTTTTAGAGGTTTCTGTTCTCGCTTATGTTAAAAAGAGATGTTTTTGCTGACCTATCACCTATGTACCATTCTGCTGGGTTTTATGATCTTCCTTGAAGTAACTTTTTTATTAAACCAACCAATAACAAAGACGGCATGTTGCACTTTCCCATTGAACATAACTGCATAAGTCAATGTCTGTTGCTCATAATCTCATATAGGTCAGCAGATAAAATTGGAAACTTGTCAAACATATAAATCTGAGTATTTCCAATACAATCAGAATAATGCTACAATTCTGTCATAAAAGAATAACATAAATGACAACCTGAGGTGAAGTATCTTTCCTTCCAGAAATTCTTTCTATTTCACGGAAAATTAGCCTAGAGATCTCAGCATGCCTGTTTGGCCGATGATGACCTCCATCTTCAAAGCAGGGAATTTGGCCAGTGTTTATCCACTGCAGGAGACAACAATTCTTTGGTCATCACTTTTCCAAGGCTCAATTACACAGTTTTATGCTCGGTGAGGAAAAAAATTTACACACCTTGAGATAGATAGCAGAGAGTGTAAGAGCCTCCAAACGGTCCTTGCTATCAAGACTTCCAACTATCAGTTCACGAACAACTTCAAGCTTGCAAACAAAACACAAATTCTATTAGTAGATCTACTTGACATGAAAAGGCGAAATTTATTTTACATGAATAAGTCTTGTTTATCAGTGTATATGTGAGACACCCTATTTGAAATGCTGCTGAACGTGATTATATAATTTCCCTTGGGTTCCTTTTTTATTTTATTTTTTTTGGTGGGGGAAGAGGGGGGAGGGGGATGTCTGAAAGTTTACTACTAATATTTAATCCTCCAAGAGGATTCATTAATCAACTCTAAATTCAATTCATTTCCATTGTAGGCTCCATTTAAATTTAACTGAACACATGTGTAGCAAGAACAAGAGTGTATGTGTTAATGGAATACTTTTATGGAAGAGGCATCTCAATTCTCAAAGTGACATTGTTGGAACAGAGAACAAATTAACTAGTAAATTGTAAATTAGACACTTTTTTTTTAACTGAACTAGTAAATTAGACTTTACTCAAGCAGGAGTCACCTTATATACCCTAAGTAGATGTCTAGTGAACAACGCTGAGGTATTACCTTCCGCCACCAATTCCTAGCATTCTGATCATCTTGAACTAACTTTAAGGCCAAACCTTTAAGGCCAGAAGTATTCCACCTGCCATTTTCTCTGTTATGATGCTCGTTTGACTGCATGAATGTAGCAGCCTGTCCCTGCCATTTCTCCACAAAAGGACTTGTCCCGACTGATTCACCATCAGCTGTAGCAGCATCACTGAGAACAGAACCATTCTCGACGAAATCCTCTTTGAGATCCTGGGTGTCCCTAGATTCAGCAGGCAAGAACTCCAGAAGCTCCTTTGTTGCATCCCAGTGGCAAACCAATGAAAAATTTCCTTTTTTAGGAATCTGGAGAATGCGATTATCCCCAGACTCCCAGGTCAAACTTCCATCCTTCCCTGAGATAACAAACTTGAACTCGATAGATTCTCCTCCTCTAATCTCCATATTGAAAACCCATCCATTCTCTGTCCAATTCATTGACACTGGTTTCTTCCATGTTCCAAACTCTTTGATCGACCCTAATATCACAACCCCCTCTCCGAATTGAACTTGATGCTTCAGCAAAAGATTTAGCTGCACCGTTCCATGTTCCCCTCTTGACCTTGTTTTACTCGTACTTTTTATGTCTTCCTCTCTGCCACCATAGCTATGTTACTGTCTACTTCAGAAAATTATTTAAACCAAAACATATGTAAGACAAGGGGTCCGTTTAGCTATGCCTATTAGACCAAATATTGCAATTTGCAATCAAGTCTTTTAAATCTACCACCGGAAATCTTCAAAGTACGAACAACCATGAATACATTTTGGTGAATAAATGCTATTCTAGAATAGGCCACGAAAAAAGTGGTCGAAATCACTCTACTGTTCAAAAGGGCAATCACTCACAAACAATGTACAGACTCCGCATTCTTAAAAACCCTTGTTACCTAATTCCTTCTCCATCAAACTACTCCAAAAGTCATCTAAGGTACAAGAAAGCTTGGCGACAGTTTATGTGTTCTCCTGAGGATATTGGATGGTTTCCAACCGAGATTATATTACTTTCAAAACTCTTGAAGCTCGCTCTGATTCCCTGAACACTAAATTCTCACACCAAAATGTCTAAAACCTAACATACTGAGAATTAAATCAATCCCTCCCCCCCCCCTCCCCGGTTATATGCAAATAAAAAAAACATCAACATTAAACATCTCCAAATCGTAAATTAAATTTACTCCATCACCTTGATTGCATACATAACCAAATCAATAAATCGTGAAGTCGTGATCAAGTTCCAATGACATTACAATGGAGTACAGAACTCGACAAAGGATCACTAACTCACTATTAACTTCATAAAAACTCTCTCCTACACAGATGAAACAACTTCAATTGACGATCAAACTCGGCACATTTGATGGCAACGTCCACTCAACAAACATCCTCAATCAATCCAAAACTCGGAAATGTTTCCCTATCCTAGGCGAATTTTGGCAAAATTTCAAACTAAACTTTATAAATCGTCATCCTAAGTTTTTGCAACTCGAAATGAGACCGTCTTACCCGAGTTTTTGCAACTTTAGGAGTTACATCTCACTCAAATGAGACCGTCTTACCTAAGTTTTTGCACCTCGACCGTCTTACCCGAGTTTTTGCAACTTTGAGAGTTATATTTCACTCAAATGAGACCGTCTTACCTAAGTTTTTGCAACTCGAAATACGAGAACAATAAAAGAACACCATCGGCCAATTGTAAACAAATAGGAGCAGTAAAATGAGACTAATTCAAAAACTTGTAGAGGAAGCTCAAAATTAGCTTCGGTTACTACAAACACCGTTAAATTCAACTGTAAATAATAATTCAAATGTCCGAATTCCGAGGCCAAATTAATTCCAATTCCAAATCAATTGCAAGTAAAACAAACCAGAATTACCTCGTTTCGACGGCGGAACCACCGCGAATGACGGAACTCCGGCGAACTGCAGAGCGAACCGGAAACCTAAAAATCTTACAAGGAAAGGAAACAGAAGTGGTGGAGGAGGCGAGAAACTGGCGGCGGTGGCGGAGGTGCGGTGGTGGTTTGGGGGATATAGTACTATAATTAGTATGCCACTGGCACTGCACTACATGAACTGCGTCCATTAAACTTTCTAATTATGGAAAGTAATTGCGACCGGAATGTGAGAATTGAGGAGAGAGTGAAGTGGTGGAAGTAAAGTGAGTTTAGAGTGAGCGTGAGCGTGAGCGTGAAGCTTCTTTAGATCATCGAGTGAGAACGACGTGGGAAGGACGGAGAGGATGGTGCGAATTCCCAGAGAGTCTTTGCCTCTTTTTGCTTCTTCATTAATGTTGGACCGCCCATTTTTTTCATACTTATTTAATAATATTTTTTTTCATTTACCAAAATTATTTAATCGGAAAAATATCTTGATTTTCTTCTTCAGACAAAAAAAATGAAAAAAAATATTAATTAAATATCTAGATTTCTAGACTCGTGTGTTGCTTGTTTGAGGACTAGATCTTTACTAGTAGGCTGTTAATTGGTTGTTTGGGTTGGGCTTTCTATAACTAGTTCGGCCCATTTGAGATTTTTTGAAAAGGAAAAGCCCGAGTACTAGTACCGGTAAAAGTTCGGAAAAAGGTTCGGTACCCGAATTTGGAACTGAAACCATTGAATTTGGTTATTTTAGTTTCGGAGTTTGTGGGATGTGGTGGTGGACTGGTGGCGGTGGTGGTGTTTGTTTCGTGTCATGGAATAAGGAGTTTGTTTAGGAACTTCGATTTTTAGAATAAGTTTTAGGAGTAGAACTTGCGAATCTGTATTATTAAGGATACATTATATTTTGGAATTACAAAACGTCACCTACAAATCGCATAAGGGAGAATGGTGAAGAGAAACCACTGAACAATATAGCAAAGAGTCTAGTTACATGTGGGAGATGCTAGCTACAGCCCTCAATGATCTCGTATTCGAGGTACGCTATAATAATTTAACCATGCGGTTTATAATAATCATATCACCAATAGTCCGAAAATTCAATCAAGTTTTTTTACTTATTCGTCGACCTTTAGTAGATAGACGATTTTGGTCAACCAATATACCGTTGTACATATATTAATTATATGGGTTTTTCTAAAAAGTGCCCATGGGCACTCTATAACAATTATTATTTCTACCATTTTCAAGAAAAACAACAATAAATGCTACTAGTGTTTTTAATTTTCATTAAATTTTAATGTAATTTTTTGATGTTAATGTTGATCTTTGTTCAATAAATAAAAAAAAACTCTCACCGGAAAAGGGTTTAGGGTTGGTGTTTTCCGGTGCCGCGGTAGCGGCGCCGGGAAACCCAACCCTAAACCCTTTTTCGGCAACCTTAAAATAATTTTACTTTATAATCACATCCCATACGGGTTTAGTAGTTGGGTTTTAGGGTGTCTTTAAATTCCGGCGGCGAAGCCGCTGGAAAAGTTTTTGTTTGAAAGTTTGATGGCGGCGTAAGTCGTGCGTGGTTGTAGGCGTCACAACCATAATGGTGAAGGTGTTTTTTGTATATGGGAGCAAGATAATTACTTAATTATATTAATTAGTTTATCATAAATTGTATTAAATTTTTGTTGGAAAATGTTAAATTTAATCATTCTTATAGAGTGCCCATGGGCACTCTATAGAACGACCCTAATTATATTTGAATGTAAGGCATGCACCACCACTATTTATAGAAAAAAATGCAAATATTTGCTATCATGCTAGCTACTACCGCAGTATATGCTATTTAAATCTACAACTATATATTATGATGTGTTTGAAAGGGGCATATAAAGGAGGAGAAGGTGAAGACATTCAACATTCCTCAATACCCACCATCACCATCAGAGTTAAGAGTTATTAATCAATAAGGAAGCTTCATTTACACTGAATGAAGTGTATGTTTCTAAAGTTTGTTGGAATAATGCAATAATTGACAATAACTCAGCTTCATCCATGGCTTTTGATCCATCATATGACTTTGTCAAGAGCATGAGATCTGTGGCTGAGCCTCTGCTTATTAGCCATTTTGGGGAAGGTGTCATCAACAAGGTGTTCCGAAAATATGCTGATATTGTTCGTGTTGTCATGGCTAAAGAAACTAATAACTTCGTTAATGTCACGATCTCATTGACAAGAAAGAGATCACCAGCAAGTTTGGCCTAGTTGTTAGAATTCGGATGTTATGCTTTTATCCCTTTTCCCCTTAAGCATCACTATACTCGCTGATACAGTTCTGCAAGAATCAGTGCCTGAGCAGAGTATTGGCGCGCAAATGATCGAAGGAGGGAAAAATTCAAATGAAAAGCCAGCTCACTGCTTCTGGAAGCTTGCCAGCAAAACAGAGACACATCAGCAGCCTTCTGGAAGAAAGGAGAATATCCCTTCTGCCAAGAGTATCTCAGCCAATCAACCTACCTCGGATCACGCCTAGGCAATGATTATCTAATGATTAGCTGGCACATTCATGTGCATTGTACTAGAAGAATTAGCCGTTATTTCATTTTGTCTTGTTGTAGTTTCTCCCTAAGTGAGTGGTCCTATATAAACTCACCTATGTAATGTGTTAGATTTTCATCCAGAAATTTAATCAAATGCTCAGTGAGCAATCTTTTCCGTCCAAATTCATTTCTCTCTCGTCATGCTAAAATCCTAGGCAACATTTCATATCTTGCCACAGATTTTGGTTCAGTCAAGCCTATCAATCTTTGGATTGAACAGCTTGTTTTATCGGGATCGTATCAATTGGTTATCAGAGCTGCGTTCCTCTCGATCTGTGTTGGGAAAGATTGAAGAAATCAGAACCTACCATCGCAGAAGCAAGGAGGAGATGGCAGAAATGCAGCAGATGAAGGAGAAGATAGATCTTCTCACATAGAGTTTAGCAGCAATTTCTTCTGAGTTGGCAAGTCACAAAGATGGTAATAACTCTAACAACAACTCTAATACTAATGTTCTTAGAACCCCTAAGATAAAGTTTCCAACTTTCGATGGTAGTGATGTAGATGGTTGGATTTTTAAGTGTGAGCAGTATTTTTCTGTTGATAATGTGGATGATGTTACTAAGGTTATATATGTGGCTATGCATCTTGAATCTAAGGCTCTAGCTTGGCATCAGGGTTTTGAAAAAGGGAGAAATACTACTGTGCCATTGGGATGGGCAGAGTATAAGTTGGCTGTTAGGGCTAGATTTGGGGATGCTCAGGAAGATCCCATGTCTGAATTGTTGATGTTAAAACAGGATGGATCTGTGCAAGCTTACCATGATTCTTTTGATGTGTTGTTAAGTAGGCTTAATCTGCAACCTAGCTATGCTCTGTCATGTTTTTTATCTGGTTTAAATGAGAAGATAGCTGTTATGGTGAGAATGTTAAAACCCAAGAACATTCAGGAGGCTTATGGACTTGCCAGGTTACAGGAAACAACCCTACAACTTAATAAACCCACAAAAGGCACCACCTTTTCCCACCCACCTGTATTACCAACACCAAAATCCTTCCACCCCAAACCTAATTTCTCACCAGGTGGGTACAAAAAACCCTTTACCCCTTCAAACAATCCAGCACCAACACCCAAATTCAGGTCTGCTAATAATGAGCTTGAATCCAGGAGAGCCAAAGGGCAGTGCTTTTATTGTGATGAAAAATACACCCCTGGCCATGTGTGTAAGAACAGAAGGCAACTGTTTATGTTGGAATCTGAAGATGGTGAGTGGGAATCAGTAGAGGAAGAGGAGGAGTTGGAAGAGGAACCAGAGAGTGGACAGATAGCACAGATATCTGTACATGCACTGGCAGGTCAGACTCACTGTCAAACCATGAGGATACCTGGTCAGGTTGGGAGAAAAACACTGAGCATATTAATTGACAGTGGTAGTTCTCACAATTTTGTGGATATGGGGATTGTAGAGAAGCTGGGGTTGAAAGTGGAGGCCATACCTTCATTTAACATATCTGTAGCAAATGGAGGAAAGCTCTTATGTTGTTATCAGGTTAAACAACTCAAGTGGAGAATCAGGAATGCTGAATTCCAGGCTGATTTTTATGCCATTCCCTTAGGAAGTTGTGATGCTGTGCTGGGAATTGAGTGGTTAAGGACATTAGGACCCATAACTTGGGATTTTGAGCAGCTTACAATGAAATTCTGCTGTGGTGGGAAGAATCACACACTCAAGGGAACTAAATCTGATGTGATTAAACAACCTTCACTGAAATATATGGGTAAGGCAGTGCAAGATTCTGCTCAACTAGCTGTCTTGCAATGTCAGGAGGAAGGGAGGTCAGAATTCTTTGCTATTCAGTTGATTAATGAAGGGAAGGATGAGAATGAGCTAAGGCATCTCCTGAACAATTACCAGGATATTTTTGAGGAGCCAAGTGGATTACCACCTTTCAGAGAAGGTCATAATCATAAAATAACTCTCAAAAATGGATCTGAGCCTGTCAACATAAGACCCTATAAATATCCCATGATTCAGAAGGATATTATAGAGTCTATGACACAGGAGCTACTGGAGAATGGGGTAATACAGCACAGCACAAGCCCATATGCATCCCCAGTGGTGCTTGTGAAGAAAAAAGATGGAACCTGGAGAATGTGTGTGGATTACAGGGAATTAAACAAACAAACCATCAAAGACAAGTTCCCTATACCCCTTATAGAGGAGCTACTGGATGAATTACATGGATCTCAGTATTACACCAAGATCGACCTAAGGTCAGGGTTTCACCAGCTCAGAATGAAGCCTGATGACATAGGGAAAACAGCCTTCAGAACACATAATGGTCACTTTGAGTACTTAGTAATGCCTTTTGGCCTTACTAATGCACCTTCCACATTCCAAAGCCTCATGAATAAGACTTTCCAGAAGTTTCTGAGGAAATTTGTGCTGGTTTTTTTTTATGATATCCTGATTTACAGTGCAAGTTGGGAGGAGCACATGACTCATCTGAGAGAAGTGCTGCAGGTGATGAGGGAGTCACAACTCTATGCCAAGCCCAGCAAGTGTTGTTTTGGGGCTGTTAAGTTGGAATACCTTGGGCATATCATCTCCAGGGAAGGAGTGGCTACTGAGCCTTCCAAGATAGAGGCTGTCAGAAACTGGCCAACTCCAAGAACCATCAAGCAGTTGAGAGGGTTTTTAGGGCTTACAGGGTATTATAGGAGGTTTATAAGGGGTTATGGTGTGATAAGCAAGCCACTTACTAACCTGCTGAAGAAAAATGCATTTGTATGGGATGAAGCTGCTGGACTGGCATTCGAGAAGCTGAAAGAACTGATGACTACAGCACCAGTCTTAGCCCTACCTAACTTCTCCAAGCCCTTTGTTGTGGAGACAGATGCATCAGGAGGAGGAATAGGAGCTGTGCTCATGCAAGATAACCATCCCATTGCTTATTTGAGCAAATCTCTCTCCTTAAAACATCAAGCAATGTCTGTTTATGAAAAAGAGTTGCTTGCCATTATCTTTGCAGTCACCAAATGGGGGCAGTACTTGTCTGGGAAGCATTTTGTGATAAAAACTGATCATCAGAGTCTAAAGTACCTTTTGGAGCAGAGAATCACTACCCCACTTCAACAGAAATGGCTGGCAAAACTCCTTGGGTATGATTATGAGATTTCCTACAAAAAGGGGAAAGAAAACATAGCTGCAGATGCCCTGTCAAGGGTAAATAACCCTGAATTACTACAGATGAGTGTCTGCAAGTTCAGTACTGATCTTCTGGACTTAATTAAGGAAGCTTGGGAGAAAGACATGGCCCTAGCTAATCTAATTCAAGAGCTGAAGACTGACCAGAGTTCTCATAAGCAGTTTCAATGGAGTGATGACAAACTGTTGAAAAAAGGAAAAATAGTGGTTGGGAAGTACAATGATCTGCAGAAAAGCATTATAGCTATGATGCATGACACTCTACAGGCTGGGCACTCAGGGATAGAAGCCACATACAGGAGAATTAAGGGGAGTTTTTACTGGAAGGGAATGAAACAAGATGTCAAAGAATATGTGTCTCAGTGCAAGATTTGTCAACAGTGCAAGTATGACAATGCTGCATACCCTGGAAAACTGCAGCCTTTGCCAATACCTTACACTATATGGACTGACATCAGCATGGATTTTATAGATGGCTTACCTAACTCTATGGGTAATGACTCCATCCTAGTAGTCACAGACAGACTAAGCAAGGCAGCTCACTTCATAGCCCTGAGTCACCCTTACAATGCTCTTGAAGTTGCTCAGGCTTACTTTGACTTTGTTTACAAGCTTCATGGCATGCCCAACAGCATAGTAAGTGATAGAGATTCGATTTTCTTGAGCAATTTCTGGCAGGAGTTGTTCTCATTGCATGGAGTCAGCTTAAATCTCTCATCTTCCTACCACCCTCAATCTGATGGACAGACTGAGGTCCTAAACAGAAGCCTGGAGACATACCTAAGATGTTTCTGTCATGAAACTCCTAGTGACTGGTGCAAGTGGTTACCTGCAGCTGAATACTGGTACAACACCAGCTATCACAGTTCCCTGAAAATGAGCCCTTATGAAGTAATGTATGGATGTCCCCCTCCAGTGCATCTGCCATATATGCCAGGTGACAGTAAAGTGGATGCAGTTGACAGATGGATGCTGGAAAGAGAGGAAATCATGGCTATAATCAGGAGAAACTTAGCTAAGGCTCAGAATAGGATGCAGCAGCAAGCCAACAAACACAGGAGTGACAGGGAATTTGAGAAAGGGGAATATGTCTATATTAAACTCCAACCATATAGGCAGAGTTCGATGGGAAGCAGGAGCAATCAGAAGCTGGCTAAAAGGTTCTATGGACCCTATGAGATACTCAAAAGGGTAGGACCTGTTGCTTACAAATTGGCTCTACCAAAACACTCTCAGATTCACCATACACTTCATGTCTCTCAACTAAAGAAGCACCATGGGCCATTGCCAGACTCCATTCTCCATCCATCTCAGGCTGAGCTAGACCCATCCTCGAGAAGACCTGAGGCTATCCTTGCTAGGAAAACTGTGAAGAGAAGAAGGATTTCTGCCACCAAAGTGCTGATTAAATGGGACTCATGCCCTGTGGAAGATGCAACTTGGGAGTTTTTGTATGATGTCCAGAAAAAGTATCCTGAATTTGATCCTTGGGGTCAAGGATCTCTTGAAGGGGAAGGTATTGATACAGTTCTGCAAGAATCAGTGCCTGAGCAGAGTATTGGCGCGCAAATGATCGAAGGAGGGAAAAATTTAAATGAAAAGCCAGCTCACTGCTTCTGGAAGCTTGCCAGCAAAACAGAGACACATCAGCAGCCTTCTGGAAGAAAGGAGAATATCCCTTCTGCCAAGAGTATCTCAGCCAATCAACTTACCTCGGATCACGCCTAGGCAATGATTATCTAATGATTAGCTGGCACAGTCATGTGCATTGTACTAGAAGAATTAGCCGTTATTTCATTTTGTCTTGTTGTAGTTTCTCCCTAAGTGAGTGGTCCTATATAAACTCACCTATGTAATGTGTTAGATTTTCATCCAGAAATTTAATCAAATGCTCAGTGAGCAATCTTTTCCGTCCAAATTCATTTCTCTCTCGTCATGCTAAAATCCTAGGCAACATTCCATATCTTGCCACAGATTTTGGTTCAGTCAAGCCTATCAATCTTTGGATTGAACAGCTTGTTTTATCGGGATCGTATCACTCGCCTATGTATGTACCGTAAAAATAAAGAAAAAGAAAGGTATCAGATGAGGCTAATATTAGCCCCATCAATCGAAGATTATGATTACTATTGCTCATTAAAATTGTTCACGAGTTTTTGGTTTTTTCCCTTTATAGTTCGTTTGTTGATTGTTTTGGATTTTCGGGTTTTGTCCTAACGACTCTACCAAAATGTCTATTGGTACTCTCCAATTTAAGATGACCAAACATGTTGCGTAAGATTAAAATGTTCTTAAGATCGATATCTCCATTTTTGACATCTTTTTTCTAGTAAGATTTCACCATCATTGTTCTTGGTTGGAGACTAGTACGAATTCACCGCATCATAATCCATGAAAACGAACATAATCCCAGTTGATTACTAAAGTTCCATGTATGAACAAATTGCAACATAGAATTACATGGTAACTGTTAGAGCATACAAAGTTTCTAACTTTCTATGGTACAAATACAATGCACATGATTAAATCATACAAATCTTATGATAATCATGTGCATTGTATTTGTACTATAGACTGTATGTACTCTTTGTATACTCAAAGAGTAACAAAATCTGCATTGAAGACTTTTGTCTGAATCATCTTATATAAATTTACGCTGAATTGCTAGAGAAAAATCATTCGATTAAACTCGAAGATTAACAAAAATGTCCACCATGAAAAACAGCACGAAATCATTAGACTCGAATTTTGTTAAACGTGATCATAATAAGAGTTCTTGGTGTATGATGACAACAATCTTCTTGTTGTTGCCATTGTCGTCGATTTCTTTACAGTATTTCTATTCCTATCAAAGCAAAATTACAAGCAGTGTCGGGTTTGTGAGCGCGTCTCAAAATTCAGTCGAAATCGATACAATGAAGCTAAATGCAGAACATAATAATGAATCTGCAGTAAGTATTCCTGTAGTAAAAGATACTTGTTTAGGAAGGTACATTTACATGCATGACCTTCCTGAAAAATTCAACCAAGCGTTGTTACGAAAATGTCGTACAATCTCAAACACGTACAACTACTGTCCGTATCTTGAAAATGGAGGGTTTGGCCCTCGGTTCAGTGACAGTTCAGAGGATTCTGAGTCACTGATGCCTGGAGAAAGTTGGCACAATACTAACCAATTTATGTTGGCACTGATATTTCATAACAGGATGAAGCAATATGAATGTCTGACTCAGGATTCTTCTGTAGCATCCGCGATATATGCTCCATTTTACGCAGGATTGGAAGTGAGACAGCATCTCTGGAATGGGGATAACCTGCCAGAGAGGGACGCGGCAGCTGTAGAGTTCACGTCCTAGCTGACAGACCGCCCTGAGTGGAGGCGCGCCCAAGGTTGGGATCATTTCATGGTTTTAGGGAGGGTTAGTTGGGACTTCAGAAGATTGAACAACACGCAATCTAACTGGGGTAGCAAGCTTCTAAATTTGCCTGAATCAGAGAGCATGACTTTCTTAACTATGGAATCAAGTCCATATGGAAAAAATGATTTTGCGATTCCATTTCCAACTTATTTCCATCCCTCGACTGATAGTGAGGTTTTCGAGTGGCAGAAACGAGTTAGGAGCGCGAAAAGGAGCTACCTTTTCTCCTTTGGAGGTGCCCCAAGGCCTAATATGACAAGATCAATCAGAAATGAGCTTATTAGTCAGTGTAAAAATGCGTCAGGAAATCGCTGTAATCTGGTTAGCTGTAAGCCTGGTGATGAAATGTGCAGCAGACCTGCTAATTTCATCAAAATGTACATGAAGACTGATTTCTGCCTGCAGCCAGCAGGGGACTCAGCCACAAGACGGTCCACTTTCGACTCGATTTTAGCAGGCTGTATTCCTGTTTTCTTCCACCCAGGGTCAGCCTATACCCAATACATATGGCATTTCCCCAAGAATTACAAAAACTATTCCGTCTTCATACCTGAATCCGGGATTAAAGACGGGACTGTTAAAGTCGAGGACATACTCTCACAAATTTCTGAGGACGAGGTGTTAGCCCTAAGAGAGGAGGTCATAGGCCTAATTCCAAGGATCATATATGCTCGTAACAAGCTGGATACGATTGAAGACGCATTTGATATAACAGTTAAGAGAATTCTCGAAAGAATCGATGAATCTACACGACAGATTCGAGAAGGGAAGAACCCGTACAGCGATTTCCCTGAGTCTAAAAGCTGGAAGTATTACTTGACAGGTGATGTTAGTGAAAAACACGAGTGGGATGATGTCGATTTTGATGTAACAGTTTAAAATGTCTAGTTAGAGTCACTGAATTTTGTTGTGGTACAAAATCAGTGAGAATTTTTGTTATGAACTGAGATACTAGAGCGAAAATTAGTCGATTTTAGTGACTAAATTTGCTCTAATGAGTTTGATTCTGATTTATGGCCTGAATAATTCTCGTCACAGAGACATGGAACATATATACCAACATATGTTGTGTAGCAAATCTTGCTGTTATACAAGTGTAATAGTAATTGAGATATACTGCTATGTTTCTCAAATTGTTTCTTGTTTTGACTTCGCGGGAATTCAGTAAAACAATATCTATATACGGAATTACGGAGTATATGTTGATTGTAATCGTGGCGCTTCCGTTCTCCTAAAAGCATGGTCCTTTGGTCACCGTACCTTTGTGTTGGGATATTCCCTCCTAAAGGGAGGAAGAAGCCATATGTTGTTACATATGATGTAGTAAGTAATGTGGTAGCAAAAGACCACTATACCCTTACTATTATTTCCTTCTTTGAGAAGCTTTGGCAAACAAAGAGGAAGGCTTGTGTGAGCAGAATATTGAGATCAAACACACACACTAAACACATTCACAAAAGAGAGAGAAAGAGAGAAAAAGAGAGAAGACGCTTGACCCGTAGAACCCTAAAATACCCAGATTTGAAGTCCCGATTCCCGCTCCGTCCGAGCTCGCATTGCAGCCAAATTTGGAGGGGTGTCTACTGCATATACAAGCTTCGTTCCTGCCAATTTTTGAGTCGTTTCGACTTTCCTAGCTGGTACTTTCGTTCCCTCTGCCTCTTTGTGTATTTTGGTGTTATTAGCTACTTTGTAGTGGAGATAGGTGTGGTTGTTTGTCCAAGGTTGTTACCTTGAGGTTGTGGTTGCCCCTAGTGATTACTAGGGAGGATTGTAGTGTTGTACTCCATTGGTATTGTTGATTAGTGGAAGGGCTTGGTACCGGGCTTACGGTACCTGTGGTTTTTTCCCATCTTGGGTTTCCACATAAATCCTTGTGTTATTGTTTTCTTGTCATTTGTTTTTGGGGGCTGCTATACAGTCCCGGAGGGCTGCCGAAATTTCCATTTTTTTCATTACACTTGGTTAGTCTCACCTAAAGGCACAAACGGGGAAAAGGGTAGTTTGTTTGTAGCTTCCGCTTTGACCTCTTTTTCCCAACATAGTGGTATCAGAGCCATAGGTTTAGGCCTGTGGTTCATAGCTTGTGTCATATAGGATGGATGATAAAGTGGGTACACAAGGGATGATTTTTCTAAAATCCGGGAATTACGTGGATTGGAAAATAAAAATGGAAGACCTCTTGTATGTCAAAGATATGTATGAGCCAATTATATGCAAAGACATTCCCACTGGTGTAATTGAAAAGGATTGGAATATTTTGCATCGAAAGGCGGCTGCTACTATACGACAATGGGTCGATGGTACTGTTCTTAACCATATAGCCAAAGACACGGATGCCTATGTGATATGGCAAAAGTTAGAGGGGCTGTATGAGAGAAAGAATGCCTTGAATAAGGCGTCTTTGATGAGAAAACTAGTGAAGTTGGAGCTTAAAGCGGGTGATAGCATAGTAGTACACATGAATGACTTTCAAGGGTTGGTACACCAACTTGCGGCTGCACAAATGTCTATTGATGATGAATTGCAAGCCTTGCTACTACTTTGCTCATTACCGGAAAGTTGGGATACACTTGTAGTGTCTCTTAGCAACTCGGCTCCGGAAGGTAAAGTGACCATGGAGATGGTCAAATCTAGTCTTTTGAATGAAGAGACAAGAAGAGAAGACATGAGTACCTCCAGTGAAGCAAATGTGGTCCATGACCATGATAGGGGAAGGAGCAAAAATAAAGATGCTCAAAACCGTGACAAGTCCAAGGGGAGATCCAAATCAAGGAGTAAAGTGATTTGTCATTATTGTGAGAAGTCGGGTCATATTCAAAAGTTTTGCCGAAAAATGAAGAGAGATAAAGGCAAAGGAAAGAAAGGGAAAGGTGACTCTTCGGGGCATTCCGAAGAGAGGGACACCACGGCCATTGCAACTAGTGAGGAAGAAGAGTTGTTCTTCATTGGTGATCAAGGTTCTTTGAATCTTGCTTGTGATGATTGTACATGGGTGATAGACACGGGTGCTTCATATCATCTTACTTCACACCGTGACTACTTCTCATCTTACACTAGCGGTGATTTTGGCTATGTAAGAATGGGAAATGAAGGTTCATCCAAGATTGTGGGCGTAGGCACAGTGTGCTTGGAAACTCCCACGGGTTGCAATTTGGTCTTGAAAAATGTCCGACATGTCCCTGATATCCGGCTGAATTTAATTTCAGCGGGTATGCTTGATGATGGTGGTTACTCTAGTCACTTTGGTGATGGTAAGTGGAAGCTTACCAAAGGTAGCCTCGTCGTGGCCCGAGCTTCGAAAGTGAGATCGTTGTATGTGATGCAAGCTAAGCTATGCCTTGGAGAAATAAACATTGTTGATGAATCCTCCGTTGATGTGTGGCATAAGAGGCTTGGTCACATGAGCGACAAAGGTATGAAAATGCTTGCAAAGAAGCAAATTCTCCCTGAAGTTCAAGGTATGTCCTTGAAAACCTGTGTTCATTGTTTGGCTGGTAAACAACATAGGTTAGCTTTCCGTTCTCGCCCCCCTTCGAGAAGAAAGCATGTTTTAGATTTAGTTCATACTGATGTTTGTAGTATGGATACTAAATCTCGTTCTGGTGCACTATATTTTGTCACTTTCATTGATGATTTTTCCAGGAAAGTGTGGGCTTTTCCTTTGAAAAGCAAAGATCAGGTTTTACAGACATTCAAGGAGTTTCATGCTAGAGTTGAAAGAGAAACCGGGCAGAAATTGAAGTGTGTAAGATCGGATAATGGTGGAGAGTACCGGGGTCCTTTTGAGCACTATTGTAAGAGTCATGGTATCAAGCTTGAGAAAACAGTTCCAAAGACACCTCAGTTGAACGGCCTTGCGGAGAGGATGAACAGAACCATCGAAGAAAGAGTTCGATGTATGCTCTCTCATGCAAAGTTGCCAAAATCATTTTGGGCAGAAACTTTGCTCACTGCCGTCTACCTAATAAATCGGTCACCTTCGGTTCCACTTGAAGGTGATGTTGCCGAGAGGGTGTGGACCGGTAGAGACGTTTCTTACAAGCACTTGAGAGTCTTTGGATGCAAGGCACATGTCCATATTCCGAGAGATGAGCGGTCCAAGCTTGATAGCAAGACTAAGGAGTGCATTTTTCTAGGGTATTCGGATGACGAATTTGGGTACAAGTTGTGGGATCCAAATGGCCGGAAAGTGATTAGAAGCCGAGATGTTGTTTTCTTCGAAGATGAAACACTTGGTGATTGTGAGAAGGCTGCCAAAAACATGTCTTCTCCTGATGCTCCGGTTATTATTGATTCCATTGGTCGCCCACTGATCCCTGGAGCTGCAGATGGTATAAATGGTGACCCTGATGGTATAGTTGAAGATACAGATGGTATAAATGGTGATGCAGATGGTACAAATGGTGATGACGAAGAACAACACCCGGAGGGTGAGCCACACCATGAAGAAGCACCACAATCTCCTGAGCCCCAGCTAAGGAGATCCACCAGAGACCGAAAGGCCTCTAATACCTATCCACCTGATCAGTTTGTTCTTCCTAAGGGAAGACATGCGGCTTTGGCCGAAGGGGGAGAACCGGATAGCTTTGATGAAGCTATGGCCGATGTGCATCATAAAGAGTGGTATAATGCCATGCAAGACGAGATGACATCCTTGCATGAGAATCACACCTTTGAGTTAGTGAAGTTGCCTAAGGGCAAAAGAGCACTCAAAAACAAGTGGGTGTTCAAATTGAAGACGGAAGAAAATTCATCACATCCAAGGTACAAAGCAAGGCTGGTTGTGAAGGGTTTTAGTCAAAAGAAAGGTGTGGATTTTGATGAGATATTCTCTCCGGTCGTGAAAATGTCTTCTATACGAGTTGTTCTTGGTTTAGCTTCAAGTTTAGACTTGGAAGTTGAACAACTTGATGTGAAGACTGCATTCTTACATGGAGACTTGGAGGAAGAGATCTACATGGAGCAACCCGAGGGGTTTGAGAAGAAAGATGATGAGAAGCTTGTTTGCCGGCTGAAAAAGAGTTTATATGGCTTGAAACAAGCTCCTCGGCAATGGTACAAGAAGTTTGAGTCTTTTATGCATGACCATGACTTTCACAAAACACATGCCGATCATTGCGTGTTTGTGAAAAAGTATGCCGAGGGTGATTTTCTGATTCTCTTGCTTTATGTAGATGATATGTTGATTGTTGGCAGAGATACAAAGAAGATTGTTAGTTTGAAGAAGGCTTTGAGCAAGTCCTTTGCAATGAAGGATCTTGGCCCCGCAAAGCAAATCCTAGGCATGAGAATCTCCCGTGATAGAAAGAACAATATGTTGTGGCTATCACAAGAGAGATACATTGAGAAGGTGCTGCAACGTTTCAACATGGATAATGCTAAGCCCGTGACTTCTCCACTTGCCGGTCACATGAAATTGAGCACAAATCAGTGTCCTACAAGTGAGGAGGAAAAAGAGGAGATGAAAAAGGTGCCTTATGCATCAGCCGTGGGTAGTTTGATGTATGCCATGGTATGCACAAGGCCGGACATCGCCTATGCTGTTGGGGTTGTTAGTAGGTTCATGGTGAATCCTGGAAAGGAGCATTGGGCAGCAGTAAAGTGGGTTTTCAAGTATCTCCGAGGTACTTCTAGAGTGTGTTTATGTTTTGGTCCCGGGCAGCCCGTGTTACATGGTTTTACGGATGCCGATATGTCCGGAGATATTGACTCTAGCAAGTCCACATCGGGCTACTTGATAACATTTGCAGGGGGAGCTGTTTCATGGCAATCTAAATTGCAAAAGTGTGTTGCATTGTCAACCACGGAGTCCGAGTATCTTGCCGCTAATGAGGCCGGTAAGGAGTTAGTGTGGATGAAAGATTTTCTTGAAGAATTGGGTTTGAGCCAAGAAAAATTCATCCTCCATTGTGATAGCCAAAGTGCTATCCACCTTGCCAAGAATTCTACTTACCATTCTCGAACCAAACACATCCGGAGGAGATATCATTGGATTCGAGAACAAGTAGAAGAGAAAGTCTTTGAGCTTGAAAAGATTCATACCGATGACAATGGATCGGATATGATGACTAAGGCGTTGCCTAAAGACAAGCTTGTCACTTGCCGCTTGAAAGCGGGATTGGTGTTATCTCCCTTGTAGGAGTGAGGGGGAGATTTGTTGGGATATTCCCTCCTAAAGGGAGGAAGAAGCCATATGTTGTTACATATGATGTAGTAAGTAATGTGGTAGCAAAAGACCACTATACCCTTACTATTATTTCCTTCTTTGAGAAGCTTTGGCAAACAAAGAGGAAGGCTTGTGTGAGCAGAATATTGAGATCAAACACACACACTAAACACATTCACAAAAGAGAGAGAAAGAGAGAAAAAGAGAGAAGACGCTTGACCCGTAGAACCCTAAAATACCCAGATTTGAAGTCCCGATTTCCGCTCCGTCCGAGCTCGCATTGCAGCCAAATTTGGAGGGGTGTCTACTGCATATACAAGCTTCGTTCCTGCCAATTTTTGAGTCGTTTCGACTTTCCTAGCTGGTACTTTCGTTCCCTCTGCCTCTTTGTGTATTTTGGTGTTATTAGCTACTTTGTAGTGGAGATAGGTGTGGTTGTTTGTCCAAGGTTGTTACCTTGAGGTTGTGGTTGCCCCTAGTGATTACTAGGGAGGATTGTAGTGTTGTACTCCATTGGTATTGTTGATTAGTGGAAGGGCTTGGTACCGGGCTTACGGTACCTGTGGTTTTTTCCCATCTTGGGTTTCCACATAAATCCTTGTGTTATTGTTTTCTTGTCATTTGTTTTTGGGGGCTGCTATACAGTCCCGGAGGGCTGCCGAAATTTCCATTTTTTTCATTACACTTGGTTAGTCTCACCTAAAGGCACAAACGGGGAAAAGGGTAGTTTGTTTGTAGCTTCCGCTTTGACCTCTTTTTCCC
Organism: Spergularia bocconei; assembly: GCA_963457585.1. Taxonomy (NCBI): domain Eukaryota; kingdom Viridiplantae; phylum Streptophyta; class Magnoliopsida; order Caryophyllales; family Caryophyllaceae; genus Spergularia; species Spergularia bocconei. The sequence continues at coordinate 2,201,875 of OY734946.1, read as the reverse complement.
AACACTTTGGCTAGGGGTGACAAACGGGTCGATCGAGTCCGGTTCGAGTAGGGTCAGCTTCTATTAGGTCGGGTCATATCGTGTCAGTATGATCTTTCGGGTTGGTTGGGTCACGGTTCGATCGGGTTGCTATTGGTCGGGTAAAGTTGTATCCGGTCAGGCCAGTTTCGGGTCGGGATTAGTTACTTATGGTTATTTTTTTGTGTTGGATCATTATTGAGCTAATTATTGTTGGGTCATCAAACGGGTCGAGTCATAGTTGTGTAACGGGCCGGGCTGGGTCGGTTTTTGGTAGGAAATTACCGGGTTGTATCGGCCTTTATCAATTCATCACTCGCTCGGGTTCAATTGATCACAATTTTTAGGTGCTTTCGGGTTAGGTTCTCGAGTTGTCAAATCGGGTCCAAAATAGAAATAGTTTTGAGTTTTTGGGTTTATCTTTTCTTTATAAGTTTGTTAGTTGATTGTTTTGGATTTTCGGGTTTTGTTCTAACCACTCGACCAAAATGTTGTGTTCTTGTGTATACCAATCGTGAAATCAAAGAATTCTTACGATTTCTCCATTTTCGACATCTTTTTTTTCTAGTAAGATTTCACCATCATTGTTCTCAGTTGGTCACTGACTAGTAAGAATTCACCATCACGCTTCATAAAAACGCACATAAATCCCACCTGATCGTAAAGTTCCATGTATGAACAAATTGCAACTTAGAATTACATGGTAACAAATCATTATTAATGGCATAAAATCCCACTTAAGGAAATACCACCAAATCTGCATTAAAGAACTTTCTCTGATTCATTCTATTTCACACTGAATTGCTAGAGAAAAAAAATCATTAGATCAAACTTTAGATTAAGAAAAAATGTTTAGCAGGAAAACATTAGACTCAAATTTCGTAAAATATGATCATAATAAGAGTTCATGGTGTATAGTGACAGCAATCTTCTTATTGTTACCTTTGTCCTTGGTTTCCTTTCAGTATTTCTCATCCTATGAGAGTATAATTACCAGCAGCAGTGTCGGGTTTGTGAGCATGTCTCGAAAATCAGTCGAAAAAGATATAGAGAAGCGAAAAGCAGAAGATAATGGATCTGTAGACAGTCCTGTCTTGAAAGATCCTTGTTTGGGAAGGTACATTTACATGCATGATCTTCCTGGAAGATTTAACCAAGAATTGGTAGAAAAATGTCGTGTACTCGCAAACGGGTTTGATTACTGTCCGTATTTTGCGAATGGAGGGTTTGGCCCTCGGTTTAATGAGAGTTTAGAGGATTCTGAGATACTGATGCCAGGGGAAAGCTGGTACGAAACTAACCAGTTTATGCTGTCAGTGATTTTTCATAACAGGATGAAGCAATATGAATGCCTGACTCGGAATTTCCCTGTAGCCTCGGCGATATATGCTCCATTTTACGCAGGATTGGAAGTAAGGCAGCATCTTTGGGAAGGGTGTAGCCTGTCAGAGAGGGACGCGGCAGCTGTGGAGTTCACGTCTTGGCTCAGGGACCAGCCTGAGTGGAGGCGCGCCCTAGGTTGGGATCATTTCTTTGTTGCAGGGAGGATTACTTGGGATTTCAGAAGATTGAGCAACACAGAATCTAATTGGGGTAGCAAGCTTCTGAATTTGCCTGAAACAAAGAATATGACTATGTTAACTATTGAATCAAGTCCTTATGGAAATAATGATTTTGCGATTCCATATCCGACATATTTCCATCCCTCAACAGATAAGGAGGTTTTCGAGTGGCAACAGCGAGTGAGGAACGCGAAAAGGAGCTACCTTTTTGCTTTTGGAGGTGCCCCAAGGCCTAATATGACAAGATCAATAAGAGGGGAGCTAATCAGTCAGTGTAAAAATGCGTCAGGAAATCGCTGTAATCTTGTTAGCTGTAAGTCTGATGATGAATTGTGCAACAGTCCTGCTAATTTCATTAAAATGTACATGAAGACTAATTTCTGCCTGCAGCCATCAGGGGATTCAGCCACAAGACGGTCCACTTTCGACTCCATCTTGGCTGGCTGTATTCCGGTTTTCTTCCACCCGGGATCAGCCTATACTCAGTACATGTGGCATTTCCCCAAGAATTACACAAAGTATTCCGTCTTCATACCTGAATCCGGGATTAAAAACCAAACTGTTAAAGTCGAGGACATACTGTCACAAATTTCTGAGGACAAGGTGTTAGCCCTGAGAGAGGAGGTAATAGGTCTAATTCCAAAGATCATATATGCTCGTAACAAGCTGGACAGTATTGAAGACGCATTTGATATAACCATCAAGAGAATTCTCGAAAGAATCGATGATTCTACTAGACAGATTCGAGAAGGGAAGAACCCGAACAACAAGTTCCCAGAGTATAAAAGCTGGAAGTATTACTTGACAGGTGAAGTTGCAAAAAAACATGAATGGGATGCTTTCTTTTGATATTGCAGCTGAAAGTGTGTGGTTGAAGTGACTAAATTTTTATGTGATACAACATTAGTTGGAATTTTCTTCTCAGCTGATGTACAAGAGCAAAAATGAGTCGATTCGAGTGACTAATTTTGCTCAAAATTTGATCAAATGAGTCTGATTTTGATGACCAAAATATTGATTTTGCGTCATAGGGAAATGGAACATATATACGAACATAATTAGTCTAGGAAATCATGCTGTTATATGAGTGTAATAATCACTGAGATATATGTTTCTCAACTGTAGGTTGAAAGTTGTCATCTGATCTATATATGTTTCATTTAAAGAAGTTTAATTTTGATGCATATGTTGCATTATGGTGCTTCCTTTTTCCTAAAAGCGTGGTCATTTGGTTAGCCAACAACATTTCTGTTTAAAAAAGTACAAATAAAGGTCTTATTACTCATTTTTCGGAGAAAAAAAAAAAACTTTGAGTTTGTACCGTACCCTTGGAACGTGTCACGGCTTCATCTACAGGGACTATCAGACCCACATGACTAACCTCGACTCGAGAACAACATTTGTGAAATCGGCCCTCTTCAACATTTCCTTTGAAAATGTAGTGCTTTCGAACTAATTCATCCTCTCAAATATAATGAGCGAGCCCTTCCTCGGAAATTGTGGTGAGACGTTTCATACTATGAGTATCTATAATATACAATTATACATCAGTTTCTACATACATCTTGTATCAAAATGAAAGAACTTAAGACATTTTAGTAAACGATGATTTGTTTAAGATATATTAGACTTAATCACTTAATCGTCATGTGCATCTATGCAGAAGTTGCGTGATTATAGCTTCTATGAAACACATACTCCAAGGCACGGCAGGTCTAAAGTTTCGTAACTCAATGTGGTAGTGTTATCCCTGTCACATTTTGTTACAATGCAAAACTAAGATGTATCCATAATCTAATATTTACGAGATCAATTTATACGGGTTATCTCGAATTCGAAGTTATAATGGTCTCTAAAATCTCTACTTTTTCGACATTATTTTATAGTAAAGTTTACCGTCATATATAGTTCACCTCGTACCGATAATCCCAGTTGATCGCAAAGTTCTCTGTAAACAAAATGAAACTTACATTACAAAAAAAACTGATTGCAACTTAGATTACACGGAACCAAATTAAATTAATCAATTCATAAATGGCTTAAAAACTCAGACAGTATGTACAACCAAATCTGCATTGACTTAAGAACTTTCTCTCAATACAGTATCTTCATTCTCACTCAACATCAACTTTATTTCACACTGAATTCCTCAAGAAAATCCATCTAAACTCTAGAATGAACGAAAAAATGTCCACCAGGAAATCATTCGACTCGATTTTTGTTAACAATGATCACAAGAGTTCATGCTGTATAGTAGTTACAGCACTTTTCTTAATGTTGACATTGTCATTGCTTTCCTACCAGTACTTCTCCTCCTATGAAACCACATTTACTGCTACAAGTATCGGGTTCGTGAACGTGTATCAGAAACAAAATGAATCTGATAACAGTAGTCATGTAGTAAATGATCCTTGTTTCGGAAGATACATTTATATGTATGAACTTCCTGGAAGATTCAACCAAGAGTTGGTACAAAAATGTCGTACACTTGCAAGCGGGTTCAATTACTGCCCGTGTTTTGAAAATGGAGGGTTTGGCCCTCGGTTTAATGACAGCTCAGAGGTTTCTGAGACACTGATGATGCCAGGGGATAGTTGGTACAATACTAACCAGTTTATGCTGTCAGTGATTTTTCATAACAGGATGATGCAGTATGAATGCCTGACTCGAAACTCTACTGAGGCATCCGCGATATATGCTCCATTTTATGCTGGATTAGAGGTAAGACAGCATCTCGTGGATGGGAGTAACTTGTCAGTCAGAGATGCAGCAGCAGTGGGGTTTGCATCCTGGCTCAGGGACCGGCCTGAATGGGGGCGCGCGCGTGGTTGGGATCATTTCTTTGTTGCAGGAAGGATTGCTTGGGATTTCAGAAGATTGAGCGACCCAAACTCTCATTGGGGTAGTAAGCTCATGAATTTGCCTGAGGTCAACAACATGACTATGTTAACTATTGAATCAAGTCCTTTTGCGTCTAATGATTTTGCGATTCCATATCCGACCTATTTCCATCCCTCGACAGATAGGGAAGTTTTCGAGTGGCAACAGCGTGTCAGGGACGCGAAAAGGAGCTACCTTTTTGCCTTTGGAGGTGCTCCAAGGCCTAAGATAGCCAAATCAATCAGAGGGGAGCTGATCAGTCAGTGTAAAAGCGCGTCAAGAAATCGCTGTAATCTGATCAGGTGTAAGTCTAATGACGAAATATGCAACAGTCCTGCTAATTTCATGAAGATGTTTATGAATACTGATTTCTGCCTGCAGCCATCAGGGGACTCAGCCACAAGACGGTCCACTTTCGACTCCATCTTGGCTGGCTGTATTCCGGTCTTCTTCCACCCTGCATCAGCTTATGTACAGTATTTGTGGCATTTCCCCAAGAATTACACAAAATATTCCGTCTTCATACCTGAGACAGGGATTAAAAATGGGACTGTCAGTGTCGAAAAAGTACTGTCACAGTTTTCTCAGGATGACATTTCAGCAATGAGAGAAGGGGTAATAGGCCTAATTCCAAGAATCATATATGCTCGTAACAAGCTGGAGACGATTGAAGACGCATTTGATATAACCATCAAGAGAATTCTTGAAAGGATCGATGATTCTACGAGGCAGATTCGAGAAGGGAAGAACCCCAACAGCAAGTTCCCGGAGTCTAAAAGCTGGAAGTATTATTTGACAGGGGATGCTGGAAAAAAACATGAGTGGGATGGTTTCTTTTGATATAATAGGTGAAATTGTCTAGTTGAATTACTGAATTTTGCTGCGATACAACACGAGTGAGATGAAGCTGCCAAGTGCATAATTTTTCTCAACACTGATTTGATTCTGATGGCTTAAATAACGATTTCAGCATCACAGAAAAATCGGAAATGGAACGGTACATATATCAACAAAAGTGTTGAATAACAAACTGTAAGCCTGAAATTGACATGTATTTATGAATATGTTCACAATCGTAATTGGTTGTTTCGAAATTTGTAAACTTTTCATCCATGGTGATTTGAACAAGTTTAGTGATGCATCGATTAGTTCTGCCAAACACTCGTAACTGTTACGAGAATTACGACTTAATTCCCGTATGCAACCAAATAACCTTTTGATCGTGATTCTGTTTCTTGTAAGAATGTCATATCCTCATAATAGCATAAAATCTCAGCTGATTTCAAACCTCAACATTCCTTTTTACTGAATCTACCTTTTTACATAATGTCATACGAACGAACACATAAAAAATAAAATCACAACTTTGTTCATATGGTAAAAATCTCAAATTAATGTCATGAAATCCTATTTAAGGTAACATCACCAAATCTGCATTGAAATCCTCAACCCTCCCAAATTTGAACATCATATCACTCCATATTATTACTAACATGAAATTCTGATGTGAATGAATCAACCAAGAAAAATTAAGAAAATGTCTACCTTAAAAAACACCAGAATACTTGATCATTACACTTCATGGTGTACGGTCTCAGCAGTGTTCGTACTGTTGTTTTTCTCATTGCTTTCCTTCCATTATTTCTCGTCGTACGAAAACAAAGTTCGTACTCGTATCGGCCTCTTGAATGTCTATCCAAGGCCAGAACAGAACGAATCTGTAAACATTCGTGTAGAGGAAGATACTTGTTCAGGCCGTTACATTTACATGCATGATCTTCCTAGCAAATTCAACTCTGGTCTTGTAAAAAACTGTAGTACGCTCGCAACATGGTCCAATTTCTGCCCGTATCTTGTAAATGGAGGATTTGGAAGACAGTTAATCAGTGACATTTCCGAAGATTCAGAGACATTGATTCCGAGAGAAAGTTGGTACGCGACTAACCAGTTTATGTTGTCAGTAATTTTTCATCATAGAATGTCGAAATATGAATGCCTGACAAAAAATTCTTCATTAGCATCCGCGGTATATGCTCCATTTTACGCAGGACTAGACGTAGGGCGGTATCTCTGGTTAGGGTGTAACCTGACAGAGAGGGACGCGGCAGCTGTGGAGTTCACTACATGGCTGAGGGACCGGCCTGAGTGGGGACGCGACCTAGGTTGGGATCATTTCTTTGTTGCAGGGAGGATTACTTGGGATTTTAGAAGGTTGAGTAACGTTGAAGTTAATTGGGGTAATAAGCTCTTGAATTTACCTGAATCAAAGAATATGACTATGTTAACTATTGAATCAAGTCCTTACGGAAATAATGATTTTGCGATCCCATATCCGACCTATTTCCATCCCTCGAAAGATAGTGAGGTGTTTGAGTGGCAACAGCGTGTCAGGAACGCGAAAAGAAGTTACCTTTTCGCGTTTGGGGGCAATCCTAGGCCGAATATGACAGGTTCAATCCGAGATGAGCTTATCAGTCAGTGTAAAAATGCATCGAATAATCACTGTAATCTGGTTAGCTGTAAGTCTGATGATGTAAATTGCAACAGTCCTGCTCATATAATCAAAATGTTTATGCAGACTAATTTCTGCCTGCAGCCATCAGGGGATTCTTACACTAGACGGTCCACTTTCGACTCGATTTTAGCTGGCTGTATCCCGGTTTTCTTCCACCCTGGATCAGCTTATATACAGTACTTGTGGCATTTCCCCAAGAACCACACAAAGTATTCAGTCTTCATACCTGAGGCAGGGATTAAAAACGGTACTGTCAGTGTCGAAAAAGTACTGTCACAGTTTTCTGAGGACGACATTTCAGCAATGAGAAAAGAGGTAATAGGCCTAATTCCAAAGATTATATACGCTAACAAGAAATTAGACACGATTGAAGACGCATTTGATATAACTATCAAGAGAATTCTAGAAAGGATCGAGGATTCGAGGAGACAGATTCGAGAAGGGAAGAACCCGAACAGCAGGTTCCCTGAGAACAAAAGCTGGAAATATTACTTGACAGGTGAAGTTGGAGAGCATGAGTGGGATTCTTTCTTTTGATACAATAGTTGGAAACTTGTGTTTCAAGTGACTAAATTTTGCTTAAAACATTATGCACAGAAGAGAATGTTCAGTTCGATAATGATGTCTGCTCTAGCTATCAATTTTGGTGTGGCAGAGTGACTCGAGAACAAATAAAAGTGCAGATTACATACCGTTCAATCCTTGTTTTAATTTGTAAAATTTCTTTCGTCAAGGTCGATAGGTTATTGGATTCGAAGAATGGGAGAAGTAACTCGTTGATTTATAGTAACGCCCTAATTTTCTTAAATTTTTCTTAGCTAGTCATAGCATATAAGGTCAAATTTTATACATGAAGTGATGAAACATATAGTAGTTGTAACTAGTTTGAAATATCAAATCATTTTTTAATATGGAGATTGATAACATGTTATGGTAATGTTAGTAATTCGTGTGAAGTGAGTTTTAAGTGGCAAATAATAGTCTATAATCGTTGTGGCAAATATACAATAACTTTCAAATAGTATTATGTTTATATATTTTTTTTAAATTTAGTTATGAATCCTTGACAAATTATTAGCTTGATCTATTGTTTCATCCTTTCACCTACATATTCACTTCTCTAATAAATCTCCTAATGTACAATTTTTTGTAGAGATATTATATATTCCACTTAGGCCCTGTTTGATAGGACTTATTCGCATTAATATTCAGATCAGTTCAGAATCATTCATATCAGATCAGATCAGTTCAGAATCATTCAGATCAGATCAGATCCGTTCAGAATCATTCAATTCAGATCAGATCAGATCAGAATGTTCAAATTTTTATCAATGTATTTGGTACATAATTGATACTAATTCGTTGAAATTCAATCAAAATTTCAACACATTCAGATCAGATCAGATCAGTTCAGAATCATTCAGATCAGATCAGTTCAAATCAGAATCATTCAGATCGGATCAGATCAGATCAGAATCATTCAGATCAGAATCATTCAGATCAGATCAGAGCAGTTCAGAAAGATGCAGTCCTATCAAACGGGGCCTTAGTCATGTTTCAATAATGTGGGACGATTTTTTAGTTTCTACGTTTGATTTGAACAAAACAGTCATAAAAAACAAACTTAAATGATTAACTAGTTAAAGAAGTTACATAATTTACTTCAAACTCTTCTATTTGATGAAAATTCATTCATAATAACTAATTATAACTCGATTATTTCCGTAATAGTCATATAATGAATGAAAACTAACAACTTGAACTTTTTTTTTTTGGTACAAAGGAGCAGGTGTAGGGGTATGAGGAGTTGAACCCGGGACAACCCCTAGACAGGTTGAGTTCTTAACCACTCAATCTTAATAAATTCGTTTTGAGGCTTTAAAACAGAATTTGGCTTTTATTTATTTATTTATTTAATAACCAAAAAAAACTATATCAATTAAACGGGTATCCATTGAAACGTGTTGAATGCGTTCACCTGTTGAGTACGTACTTCTTTGATCTCCAAAACCTTAATTTATTAATCTGAAATCAAATGCATCCATCAGGCACATATGCAGAAATTTATAATCGTGCGTGAAATGTGTGTACTTTTATTATTTATTGATCGTGAATGTGAATAGTGATCATTCTTGATTATTCTTGTCTCCTTAATAATTATTTTAATCTCAGCTCGTCGTTATTAGAGTTGTTTTTTTTTTTATGGTGGTCGGTATTAATAATAAAGGTTCGCAAAGGTTGTTGCAGGTAGACATCCTAAACTAATATTGATAACATTTTTGTTTCAAAAAAAAAATATTGATAACATTTGATTACTACACTTACAATTGAAGTGACCAAAGTAACCTAAAACTAAAACCGGAAGATCCCTGAACCAAAATTGCTCAAAATTTTCTGAGAGTCGTCGATATGAGCCCTAAATATCTTTTGTGTGAGTAGTAAAAAGCAGTGCGGATCACCCGTCCCACTTTCGTGTCCCATTTCGTGTACCCCTCCACTCACGTGTCATCATTATTAGCATTATTAAGCCAAATCACTACTCATTATTAGCATTTACCACTACAACAAATGACTCAATTAATCCCACCACATGATATAAGTGTACAATTATTAAAAGAATAATTCCTAAAATAGTACTCTTTTAATAAAGGATATTAAGCAAATGATTGACTTCAATCATTAGGAGGATGACTAATAAAAAACAAAAAACTAAGTAAAAAATCAATTATAAAATAATTCACCACCACTATATAAAGGATGACTAATAAGGGATCTAATGTAATTAATCTGAAAGGTTCACACACCTGAACTAGTTGAGAGAAAGAGCTAGAGAGAGCAACACTTAATATTGGTGATGGCAACTGAGTTAAAGCAAATGATTCGCATGAAGGAGGGTATTAGTGACACAAGTTACGCCAAATGTTCTTACATCCAGGTAAATGTATATGTATATATTTGGAAGTAAGTTTATACGAGGTTTACTAGCCCCAACTGTCCAACATTATTGTGTTGGCGCATCACGGGCATAGAGACAAAGAAGAAATAATGCCCTTTGTCTCATGCGTGTGACGATGCCCAATGGCCCATAGTGTTGGGATTAGCAAATCTCGATTTAAACCATTCTAGATGCATGCCATGCAAAAATCGTAGTAGTAATTATTATTGATTGTGGCTGATTTTAGTGCTACATGCCTACATTGGATTGGTGTATACAGAAACAGGCATTGGCATATACTAAATCCATAAAAGAAGAAGCAATGCGAGAGTTTTACGTGAAAAGTCGCCCAAGAATCATATGCATGGCAGATTTGGGTTGTTCTTCCGCTGAGCAGAACACACTCTGTATAGTCTCGGAGCTCATAGAAACTGTAGAAAGGACTCGATTTGAACTCGAACTCGAACATGGTCTAGGACAGGATCAGGACTATCAAGTTTACTTGAATGATCTTCCAGGAAATGACTTCAACACACTGTTTCGCTCAGTGACTAGCTTTCGAGATAAGCTCAAGGAAAATAACTTAGGCGTTGGATTCGGAAACTGCTTTGTGAATGGAGTCCCTGGTTCTTTCTATGAGAGGCTTTTTCCGGACAACACCTTGCACTTTGTTCACTCCTCGTATAGCCTTCAGTGGTTGTCTCAGGTGATAATGCGTGCTTAACTATTTAGCTTCTTTCTCAAGACACACATATAACTGATTAACTATATAAGTAGTACTCTGAAGTCTGATTTCTCTAGCTAGCTAGTTCTACACTTCTGATTTATATTCATTATTAGATTTGATCTTTAATAAGCGTTACATGTGTTAATGTAATGTATATACATGCACGTACGTTTATTATGAAGTTCATTACGTGACAGGGTGTTACTTAAACTCGATACCACGCATCTTATACATATGGTCATGATGCTACATGCACATGCATGCATAGCGATACGACTTCTATTTTCAGAGATATATGTCAATCCATTAATTATTATTACTAACTTTCGATGTTTTTATAATGAGCCAGGTACCAGAAGGGATAGAGGACAACGAGAGGAACGTCTTCATAGCAAGAACAAGCCCTCCAAATGTGTGCCAAGCATACTATGACCAATTTCAAAAAGACTTTGTGACGTTTTTAGATTGTCGTTCCAAAGAAGTGGTGGCAGCGGGAATAATGGTGCTAACATGGGTAGGAAGAGAAACCGATGAACCATATAGCAAAGAATCTTGCTACATGTTTGAGATGCTTGCTTCTGCCCTTAATGATCTCGTCTCTGAGGTACGTTCATTCGGCCTATATATACTCTTTTTTTTTATGAAGTAACATATCCTTGTTTTTTTTTTTTGTTACATACAAAGACGAAGTTCGAGAAACTAGCTACTACTAACTAATACATCCTCCATGGGAGGTAAAATAATACAACCCTCATCAAAGAAAGAGGAAGTGCCAACAATATCCGAGATACCCACTTCAAAATACTCCAACCTATCAATAGTCTTCAAAGCGATCTGCTGAGGAAGAATAACTCTCGCTTCCCTCGCCATGTGGTCCGCCACCTTGTTGTGATTCCTGCTGACAGCCCCGACATGCGCATGGAGTTCGATCCTTAACTCTCTACAATTTAAGTAAAAGTTAGCCAGCCTATCCACGGGATTCTTAGGGTCAGTAACCCCATGAACCACCAACTCACAGTCAAAAAGGAGAGTGAAATCATGTCTGTTTTGCAACTTCATCCACTGTAAACCCATTAGTACTGTCAAGCTTTCCGCAAGTGTGGCATCAGACGCATAAAAATGCCAACAATCCCTGCCAACCACTTCCCATTACTATCCAACATACAAGCAGCCAACCCTACAGACTTATCCGATTCTACAAACGAGGCATCAGTAAAGATCAGTGTGGTGGACCAAGGAGGAGAAGACAATCTATTTTTCAGAGGAGTGAGGGGGAGCTGTTGAAGAACAGCGGGGGGATGAGAGTATTTTTGAGCTAAGAGTTTGGCTTGTGGAACTATGGTGGTATCGGTAATATTCTTCCTATCAAAAATCCAGACATTTCTTCTCTTCCAGAGAAGCCAACAAATCAAGCTAAACAAGGGAGGCCAAGTAGCATCAGGGCCTATATATACTCATGAAGTCATTACTCAACTAGTATACTCACTTTCACTTCGATTTCTAAACATTTCCGTCTCCATGAATAGTTTTCCTTTGTTTTATAATAAGTAGCATACATATATATCGTTACGTATGGACTTCAAAACTAATTTATCCCAATAACGATGTGTTTGTTATATTATTATAGGGTTATGTAGAAAAGGAGAAGGTGAAGACATTTAACATACCAAATTACTTACCATCACCAACAGAGTTAGAGTTCTTGGTGAAGAAACAAGGGTGCTTCGCCCTAAACCAAGTTCATGTTTCCAAAATTAATTGGGACGCAAGTGATGATCACAAAAATGATCTTAATAAATTGTCCAAAGGTTCCGATTCGTCGTATGATTTTGTGCGATGCATGCGATCAGTGACTGAGCCCTTGCTGATTAGCCATTTTGGGGAAGGCGTCATTGAGAAGGTGTTCCAAAAATATGCTCATTACGTTCGTGTCTCCTTGGCTCAAGAAAATTATAATTACGTTAATGTTACAATTTCACTTACAAGAAATGTTGGATGAATTTTCTTTTTTCTTTTTGGCCTTAGCTTGACCAAGAGCATCTCTTCCGGGGTACTGAATTATTGAATTAATATAATGGATTGTGAACACATGAATAATGGGATGAATATGTTGTTTCATTTGGGTTGGTTGTTATAGAATATACGTTATTTTTTGTTTCATTATGCATGATTTGGTGTAAATAGAAAGAAAAAATTGTTTATAAAAAAGAAACGAAAAATTGTCAGTATTTTTTCTAATGTATGTAGTAATTGTCAGTATTTGACAATGAGGTTAAAGGTTAAAATCAAAACCATTAACAGCATGTTTGGTAGAGAGGAATTGAACGGAAAGAAATGAAAGGAAGAGAAAGGAACGGAAAGGAAAGGGAGAGAAAGGAAAGGGGCTACGGTTTCCTTTGTTTGGTCTATTTATTAAAATTTTGGAGAGATTGGAAGGAAAGTGAGTCTTTTTATGTTGTAAATTGGCTTTCCATCCAATTCCGCCCGTTTTTGGGGGGAAAGGAAATGACAGTTTAATGAATAATCATTTCCTTCCATTTCCTTTCCTTTCCTTCCACTTCCCATGAATTTTTATAAACCAAACGTAGGAAAATAGAAAAATCTGTTTCCTTTCCTTTCCTTTCCGTCCACTTCCTATCTACCAAACATGCTGTAAATTATGGACTAATACATTGGATTAATTATTTAAATAAACATTTCGATTATAACATATTATAATCGGAACTCATGAGCAATTTCGCAAAGTTCTAGTTTGGTTAATCATATAACCATTTACCCCTCATATTTGGTATGATTCGCCTCTTTCCGTTCATTTTTCATTATTATTAACAATTTTACATTTTCATGGACAAACTTTAATGTATTAAACAACAATACGTACATTTTTCAGACCAACAACCATATTATCTTTATGTTCCATTAATCATATGAGGATGTAACCCAAAAAAAAAAAATAGAGGAAAAAAGAAACAGAAAAAAAAAAAGTCATACGTGAGAAGAGGAGGGGCAAAAGAAAAGGATATGGCCCAACAAACTCTCATTTCTTCTTTCAAAACAATATATAAAAAAAAAACATTTGAAAACTTCAATGGAAATTACTCCATAGGTAACAAGTTTATTTAGCCGAAATTTTGTGAAAAACACAATTAGAAGGTTTATGGAACCATTCAAAATACCAACAAATCAAATATTTCGATCATAGTTAGTATTATAAACATTTTATTGATATGTTAAGTATAAATAATAAATTACAAGAAGTTGGTTGGGAGTCGCGAAACAATCTGCGCCCCCACACCGTACCCTTGGTTAGTATAATATGATTTTCACTTATTGTTCATGGAGTCCATTGTTGTTTAGTGTCACAGCCGCTTTTTCATTGCTATGTTTTTCTTTGCCGTCTGCGTATTACATTTCATCATATGCAAATGTAGTCACAAAAAACACAGGTTTTGTTCATGTGCATGAAGATCCTTGTACGGGAAGATACATTTACATGCATGATCTCCCTCCGAGATTCAACCAAGAATTGGTTAGGAAATGTAGGACACTCAGTGAGTGGTTTAATTTCTGTCCCTACGTGAGAAATGGTGGTTTCGGCCCTCAACTCAACGACAGTTCAGACGAGTTTCAGGGTCTGATGACGGGGGAAAGTTGGTACGCGACTAACCAGTTTATGCTGTCAGTGATATTTCATCACAGGATGAAGAAATATCAGTGTTTAACTAGTAGTTCAGCTATAGCATCAGCGATTTATGTCCCGTTTTACCCTGGGTTAGAGATAGGCCAGTACCTGTGGGGCGGGTTTAACTCGTCTGTGAAAGATGCAGCAGCCTTGGATTTCATTTCCTGGTTAAGGGAGAAGCCTGAGTGGGAGCTGATGCGCGGTAAAGATCACTTCTTTGTGGCAGGGAGGATTACTTGGGACTTTAGGAGGGTGAACAATCCGAATTCTAGTTGGGGTAGTGTGCTCTTGAATTTACCTGAAGCGAAAAACATGACTATGCTGACTATAGAAGCAAGTCCTTACCATGAGAATGATTTTGCGATACCATACCCGACATATTTCCATCCCTCAACTGACAGGGAGGCCTTGAAATGGCAGGAGCTGGTAGCGAGAAGGAGAAGAAAGTATCTGTTTGCGTTTGGAGGGGCTCCACGCCCTAATATGAAAGGCTCAATCCGAGGTGAGCTGATCAGACAATGTATGAATGCTACGAGGAATCGATGTAAGCTGATTAACTGTGTGCCTAATGGTGATATGTGCAACAGTCCAGCTCATTTCATTAGGATGTTTATGAAGTCTGATTTCTGCCTGCAGCCTCCAGGGGATTCTTATACCAGGCGATCCACTTTTGATTCGATCTTGGCTGGTTGTATCCCGGTTTTCTTTCACCCGGGATCTGCTTATGTTCAGTACTTGTGGCATTTCCCCAAGAAATATGATAAGTATTCGGTTTTCATACCAATGGATGGGAAATCTAGCACGTTTGTTAATGTTGAAGAGCTGCTGATGCAGATTCCTGAGAAGAATGTATCAGCTATGAGAGAGGAGGTAATAAAGCTGATCCCTAGAATTATATACGCGCAAAATAAGCTTGAAAATACTGAGGATGCTTTCGATTTAGCTGTCAATGGAGTTCTGGAGAGGATCAGGGGTTTTAGGGCACATACCAAAGAAAGCAAGGGCGATAACAAGGTCACAGACTCAAGCTGGAAGAATTACCTGACAGGGAAACGGGAAGATCACAAATGGGATTCATTCTTCTGATATACATAAGCAAAGTTAAGGTCCCTGGTTCAGACTTCAGACATCTGGTTACAAACAGAAGCACAACTGCACAGGGTGTCTGCTGTACTGTAATCAGTAACAGTAAGGACTGTTTTGTGCTGATAGTCAACCAGTTCCGCTTTCTGATAGTTCTGTACTCAGTGTCACTTGTGTTTGATGCTAATAGTCAATCGGTTCAGAGTTCTGATACGACTGAGGGTTGACGGATGTACAAGACACAGTTCATCTACAAACGAGACTCGAGATTTTAAGATGGCTATCTGTTAGGGTTGGGGATTTAGGATGTACAAGAAGGCGGAAAAAGTCCAGCTCCTGTCAATGTGAGGGCTGCAAGGCTGATTTTATCACTACTGTTGGCTTGGTGTTGAAGTTTTATTTTTAAATTAGTCTTAAGATTGTATGATCCACATGGACGATTATCTTGTACCAATTTGCTCAGTATAGTTTTAGCTGTCAAAACTCTGCATAGTCTGCATTCTGCAAGTACCATGTTTGACACTGACGCTTACATTTTAGGCCAAAATAAGATTTTATTTTCAAAACAAAAGAAAACCAACTCCGATACCAAGACACATTCATAATGTCCGATACTTCTAAATGAGTCCGAGCAACATAGCTCCACGATGCTGTACGAGACATGCAGAGGAAAATGTTTCTGAAAGCACCAGGGTGAACATTTAGATGAGATACTATCCAGTATCCACACTATGGTTTATCTAGTTTTATTGCTACCAAAGGCAAATAAGGACCCTAAGAGCAATGTCTGCAACATTCTGAATCGGAATGTAAACAACTGGTAATTAAAATATGGAAATTTTCGATAGACACAAAGGTATGCAAACACGGAACAAGCACTTTATTCAGACCTCAGAATCCTGGTAGTAAGTAGTAACTAACTAACTACCAAGTACATCAGTAATATTTTCCGATTTGCTCACTCTCGATAGCTAACAAAGTGAAGATGACATGATACAAACATCGAAAATTGTTTAAGAAAGCACAGAGCAGATATACACTCTTCATACAAAATCTAAGCACATGTGATGTGTATTCAGCTTACGATGAGGACAAAGGTGGAGTGTCTGAATTCTTCCAGGTACTCGAAACACCTCCATAGCGATCACCCTTAACAGCATCTGCAGAGGCAAGGGATTCCAGTTCAGCCATATCTTCTGGAGTCAGCTTCACGGATAAGGCTCCGATATTCTGGTTGAGGTTCTCGATTTTAGTGGTTCCAGGGATGGGACACACATCTTCTCCCTGGTGATGGACCCAAGCAAGGGCTAGCTGGGCTGGGGTACATCGTTTTTTCGATGCCATTTCACTCACCCGCTCAAATATGAGTTTGTTATGCTCAAGATTCTCAGGCAGGAACCTCGGCAGGTACTAGAGGATAGAAAAAAAAGAAAATCAATGAGTTAAATGTTTGATGTGCTTCAATCAAATAAGGTCCCTTTGCGGGCAATCGGGCTAGCCACATAGGAATAATCTTGTATGGGTACCACAGTTCATAGATCAAAGACAGCCAAAATATCAAATTAGCACAATACAAAATAATGCCAAACCTGCCGAAAATCTTCCTTTGTGAAGCTCTCCACCATCTTGGGTCCTGACGACAGAAAGCCCCTCCCAAGAGGACTGTATGCCACAATTCCAATCCCCAGCTCCCTAATTTAAGGTAAATAGCAATGTCAGAAATCTGACAGTTCGATATGCCTGTAGCTTACCATAAGTCATCAGCTATCATAAATGCTATACCTGCAGGTAGGCACTACTTCTTCCTCCACATCTCTCGTCCACAGAGACCATTCCAACTGTACGGCAGTAATGGGGTGAACGGCATGTGCTCTTCTGATCGTTGATGCAGATGCTTCAGACAGGCCTAGGTACTTGATTTTACCCTCTTCAACCAGCTTCTTAAGTTCTCCCATCTAAATTACATTGATAATGGAATAAGCAACTAGACTTAGAAATTATAATTATTCAAACAGTGATAACCTATGCAGCCATACAGGGGGGAAAAGGGTTGGCCAATAAAACAGTAGGTGTCATAGACTCATAGTCTAACCATCATACACTTTTAAGCAGCTTCATTACAACCCCAGAATTAACCAGGAAAGAAGGAAAGGGTTGTGTTTAACAGCTCATAAGCACCATAACGCCATTAGAGCTCTATAAGAACGATTATTCAGTACTACTGTACATTTTACAGGAACAAACATTCGATGTGGTTGTTCCTCAACAAGGGAGATGTGCTAAATCTTGGAGGAAAATCCTTCCAAAGTCGTAACCAAAAATCCCCCTAACCGAACAAGTAGTGATTACAACCTAAGTTTTCAGCTTGGCCCTCATTTACTACATGTTGTTAAAGATTTAATCAGAACGTTGCAAACATAAAGATAGAGCGAAACTACTCTATACGTCCCAATTCAGCATTCGACCATGCATAGCAATATCACAACAGCAGCAATAGCAACAACAAAGCCTTAAAACCATAATACTTAGGGGTTGGCTAACATGAAAGGACGAGCACAGCTTTTGACAGGAAGAAGAGTAGACCAACCGTGATTTCAATGGGAACTTTGGTGTCAATACGGTGCTGATAATAAAGGTCAATGCAGTCAACATCAAGCCTCTTCAAGCTTGCCTCACATGCGGCTCTTACATACTCGGGATCACCACAAATCTCTCGTTTCCCATCTGAAAATTTGATCCCAAACTTTGAAGCCAATTCCACTTTCTCTCTCCAACCTCCTTTTAAAGCCTGCTCAATTCAGAACAAAATCAACACTACTCCCAATTTCCGCAAAGAAGCTCTTGACTATAGACTATGAAAGCCAATATATTTGATTGAATTTGAAACTCAAAGATTCACCAAAGTACACTCACAATTTCAATCAAACACTACAATAAACTTTACCACGCCCAAGCACATAATCAAATCAAAATGCAAGAGAAGGGCTGAATTTCGGGACTTGCAAAGTTGCAATACTTCAGAACAACAACTTTACCCTAGTGCCTTAAAGGCGGGGTAGGGGGAGCGGATGTACGCAAGTCTTACCCCTATTGAAACATAGAGAGACTGCACACGAATGACCCAAAATGAAAATTGTTTCGAGAATCGCACCAATAAATCTGCTTGTTCCAAATAACATCTTATTTTAAATAAATTGTCATGAATCTGGTATAGTTATCAAATATCAATATATCACCTAAACCCAGTCACATTCAGCTAAAAATCAGATGATTTCTTTTCTATTCAAAATTCGTTAATCAGATTAATGCTACCTCCACAAAATACCAACATACAGCAGGGAAAATCCAACCAAAATTCCCAGAAATTTTAACCAAAAGAACCCAGAATATGATCACATTTCACAAACAATCAAAATCAAAGCTACTGAGCTACATCAAAACATAAAGATGTAAATCAATCTGTCCAAAAATCACAAGAAATTGAGAATCTAGCACCACAAAACACACACACCCAAATCAAAATGCCCAGCAAGATCAACATGATAGCTGACAGTCTGACATAGCTCAAAATATGATCAGAATACAAATAAAAATCAAATCTTTATAAACAAAACCCCAAAAAAAACACAAAAATTGAACTGGGTATATGCAAAATTGCTAAAAATGATCACCTTTCCGATCAGAATTTCATTAGTATAAGGTCCATACATGTCAGAAGTGTCAAGCAAGGTGATGCCAGAATCAATGGCGTGATGAAGAAGTTTAACCATGTCTTCCTCAGGCTTTGGTGGACCATAGAAAGCAGACATACCCATACATCCTAAACCCTGTGCTGATACTTCTAAACCCTGTGAACCCAACTTCATCCTCCTTACTGAAGAAGCCATCTTTTTCCTTTGAATTTGCTTTTTTCTGCAACTCTGTCTAATGTCTATTCTGAGAGTTGGTGAGATTTTATTTTGAAGGAATGTGGGAGTGTTAAGGGAGTGGAGACCAAAGATGTGCTTTTATAGTCTTTGTGTTAAGGGACAGAAGTGGTTGCGTAATGGGTGAAGTCATGTAATGTACATGATTACATCAATCATCTACTATGTAATGAGAATTTTCGAGTCTTTTGGTGGAAACTCGGTTGGTTGAGGTGTCGGTTTCTTAATCTCTTTAACGATTCTTTCCTCGCATTTTTTACTTGTTATGAGTTAACGGTAAATGTTGAGTCTTATGTAACATTGGTATTCGTACACCTAAAGGCGAAATTTTACTAAACGCGACAAGGAAAGATAAGTAAAATAGACGAAAGCCAAGTCTTTTATTTCTTTGTACACACCATCAACGAGTCTTCCCGCCAAAGTTACAGTATGTGTTTCAGGCATAAAAAAAAGTGTTCAAGAAAACACACAGCAGCAGTTCAGCACAGATATGTACACTCTTGTGTATACAGAAATTAAGCAAGATGTTCTATTTTTTCGGGTATCTATTCGGCTTTCCAGGATGACAAAGGGGGAGTTTCTGAGTTTTTCCAGGTACCGGTGAGAGTTGCATAGCGGTCGCCCTTAACAGTGTCTGCAGAGGCAAGGGATTCCAGCTCAGTCATCTCTTCTGGAGTCAGCTTCACGGATAAGGCTGCGATATTCTGGTTGAGGTTCTCGATCTTGGTGGTTCCAGGAATTGGACAGACATCCTCTCCCTGGTGATGGACCCAAGCAAGTGATAGCTGTGCTGGGGTGCATCCTTTCTTTGCTGCGATTTCACTGACCCGCTCAAATAGGAGTTTGTTATGCTCAATGTTTTCGGGTTGGAACCTCGGAAATTCCTAAAGAGGCATAGAAATAAGCAGATCAGTATCAATCTCACCAAAACCATGTACTTTTAAGAAACGCAATGAAGTTTTGCTGATATGCTATAAAAATAAAAAGGTTCCGACTTCAGAGCATGAGTAAGCAAAAAGCGGAAACAGCATAGACGACACTGGTGTTGGGGCAGTGAAAGTTATTAATGAGTTATTTTGTTCTCATCGACAAAATCCCACCTGTCGGTAATCGCCCTTTGTTAAGGTCTCCACCAGCTTGGGTCCTGAAGACAGAAAACCTCTTCCTAGAGGACTGTATGCCACAATTCCAATCCCCAGCTCCCTGTTTAAAATGCAGCAAAGTCAGAATGCTGTGGAAGCTGTGAAATCAGGTTTCGCGCTTATCAGATAGTCAGCCGTAATCAACATTTTTACCTGCAGGTGGGAATTAGATCCTCCTCGGCATCTCTTGTCCACAAGGACCATTCCAACTGAACTGCAGTGATGGGGTGGACAGCATGGGCTCTTCTGATAGTGGAAGCCGATGCTTCAGATAGACCTATGTGCTTGATTTTACCCTCTTCAACCAGCTTTTTCAGTTCTCCCATCTATAAAATTACATTTTAGAAAAATGAGCAACACAACTACACTGCGAATGAATTACATCAAAAGTTTTCAGAACAGTGCAGATATAGATTTTGATCCTGTTTTTTTTCCTGGATAAAATGTAATCATTTTATTGCAAAGCTAGTGAGCGCAAGTGTGGACACAAAACCCAACAACTGCATACTGCAGAGCACCAAAGCAGAGAAAGGCAAAAACTGAAGATGGCACTTTACACACTCAATTTCATGACTGGGTTTTTTAAACACCTCCAACTTAATATTGTTCCTCACCAAGCGTGAACGACTTCACTTGATCTCAGACGATCATTGTTCATTGTTCACCATCCCCAAACACATTTGGCCCACAGACAGACAACAACTTTTATTAAAACAGACAAATTATAAATACCGCCATACGTGTACATCACAAAAAACCTTAGTCCACAAACACTTTTGAAGAGAAAGGGAGGGGACAATATTCCATTGTGCCTCCTCTTTAATAACCCAATTCCTTTCATGATCATAAAACATTCAGAGGGAAGTTGTCCCTCCACTGGTACACCTCCGCACTCCCCTCCCGTCCCTTTCCCTTCTTTTTCTCCTTCCTTTCCTCTCCCCTCCTCAATACAAACAATGAGTTCCAGACATTGTGTTTGTGAAGCATGTTATTGCTGTAATTTTTGTTCTTCTTTTTTCTTTTTTGCTCCAATAAATTATTTTGACTCCAACAGTCCAGCCTCCCTGTATTGTAGACTTTATGTGAATGATCATGTATGATAATCATATTCTACATCGTAAGCTATTCTTTTCGACAAACCAAGTTTACCAAGTTTTAACTGCATATTAGCCATCAAGTTTAGATCAATACAATGTACAACTGACCTTTTAGTTTGGTAAAAATTTAACTAGAACGACCTGACCACGTTAGTAACTTGGGGAACTATCAACTATGCATACCAAGGCCTTTAATCATCAGCCAGAAAACAAACATACATACAAGGAAATGAACCAACCGTGATTTCAATGGGAACTTTGGTATCAATACGGTGCTGATAATAGAGGTCAATGCAATCTACATCAAGCCGCTTCAAGCTTCCCTCACACGCAGCTCTTACATATTCCGGATCACCATGAATTTCTCTTTTTCCATCTACAACTTTGATCCCGAACTTTGTAGCCAATACCACTTTCTCTCTCCAACCTCCTTTTAAAGCCTGCTCAATTGACAACATTGTGAGCATCACCCCAATGCCTCCAAAGGGGTATGAACAGAAATTGAACCAGGCAACCAGCAATAAACATAGAAGCTCAAATGTTGAACTACAGTTCAAACTTGACGAAATACTGGATACCAACCAAGACCCTAAATCGCAACGTTAAAGGATTCACCAATACTCATTAACAACAGTCAGTAACTTCCACCAGCATGAAAGCACAAAATTCGGTCAAATGGCAAGAAAAGTCCCAAATTTTGAGATCAGCTTAGTTGCAGCAATACTATCATTCCAAAACAATAACAATCCACAAATCCACTGACCACAAATGATATTCTTCTGCTCCACTGAAACATGTCAATTGCAAACTACTATTCTGAAATTTTGATCACTTTGTCCACCAACACTCATCATTGAAACAATCGAAATTTCGCAAAAAAATCCCAAAATTCATCAAATTAACACCACCCTAGCAAGACCCCCAGCAATAAACACAGAAATTCATCAAATGCCCACAAAAATGCACATATGATCACAAAGATCAAACCTTTAGAAACCAAACCAAAAATAGCACAAAATTGAAGCAGCAATCAACACAGAAATTCACCAAAACAGCACATATGATCACAAAATAAAGATCAAATCTTTCACAACCAAACCAAAAAACAGCACACATTGAACTGGGTTGTACATATGCAAAATTGCTATTAAAAAAATGATCACCTTGCCAAGCAGAATTTCATTAGTATGAGGTCCATACATGTCAGAAGTGTCAAGCAAGGTGATCCCAGAATCAATGGCATGGTGAATTACAGCAATCATGTCTTCCTCAGGCTTTGGTGGGCCATAGAAAGCAGACATACCCATACATCCTAAACCCTGTGCTGATACTTCCAAATCCTGAGAACCCAGCTTCATCTTCCTTACTAAAGTTGTCATCTTTTCCTGTATCTTCTCTTTCACTCTTCTTTCTCACTTTACTTGTCTATTTTGAGAAGGTGTGGTGAGGAGAGAGATTGAGTATCAGTGCGTATTGGGTGATGTCATGGAATCTGTATGAAATTGACTTGACCAACATTTGGGGGCAAAATTTGTCGTATACCCGGAAGCGTCTTGATTTAGTTTAAAGAGATTTCGAGTTTAAGCCTTAACGTGAGCAAAAATTATGAGGATACCCGTGTAAATTCGTATTTGATATCGTTTAAGAAAGTAGCGAATTTGACGCATAAGGCAGACTCGCTCGTAGTTATTACTTGATAACTACGACATTGATCCATTATTGTTAGGTGCACGACTCAAATCGAATCTACCGGAAACCGAACCTTGAGTCAACTGAATAAGGCCAATAAGCAACAAAAATTACACATTTGGACTTACTAAGCAATGATGGATCAAGCTAAGCAATATCAGGCAACTGCTAAGTGTGTTCATGAAGCTTCACTATGATCTCACCTTCCTCATCAACTGTTTCCTTAAGCCTCTTATTCTCTTCTCTCAAAACATCAAATTGACAAACAACCTCTTGAATTTTGGCTTCAATGGCATCATCACTCAGCTCATATAAGCTCTCCACCGCGCGAACAACCCTCCACAAGCTAACCACCACCAACAACCCTCCTCCTAGCCTCTCCACCACCACTTCTAACACCAATGCCACCACAACAACCACCCCATCGATCACGTAACCCGGCTTCTCGAAAAATGCCCTACCAAGTCCTACTACCAAAAGCGTAACCTTTACGAATAATAGGCCTAGTATTGCAACTCCTAACCAATGATACCATGGTGCTTGTACACTCAATTGGCTATTCTTACATGAGGAGGATGGTGTTAGAGAAGATGAGAGCTCGACGACGGTTAATGCGAGGTCGAAAATTAGCAAGAAAATTGATATGATATGAGCTTCAGGGGATTCTAGGAAATTCACTAGGTGAACTCTCCATGGTGCAACAACAACATTGTTGTTTAATATGTTGGGATGATTTGATATGGAGGGCTTGTTGTTATACACTTTGTGTTGCAAGTCTTGTCTACGTCCCCATGTCTTTAGGAGATCCTCAATCGATGATTCGATAGTATCTGCAGTGGCGGAGCCAGGATTCGTGGAGCAGGGTTGGGGTTGTGCTTTTATGGTCGAATTATTGATTCTCATCCTTGTATTTTGGAAATAATTGAAAGTTTTCGTACATTAGAATGTATGAGTTTGTTTATAAAGCAAGATTTTAGAAACTTTTGAAGTGTAAGCAACTCAATTATTAGCTTAGAAGTGTACTATACTAGCACATTTTCTGTTGACAAAATTAAAGTAGCACATTATAGTTGTCTTATGTGGTTACTGGTTAGATTAGACTTGCGTCAAGGGACATCTCTAGTGCATTGTGCATATGACATTACGTTATTATTGAGGCTATGATGCCATGTTGATGGTGTCGTCAAAATGTGAACATGCAACTAGAAAATGATGGAATGGTACAATGATCATTAAGTAGGTTACATCTTCCTATACTAATTTACACGAGAATAACGTTACTAATTTATAACCATGGCCAACGAAAATGTGCATGTCTTATCGTAGGATTATCTCACGCAAGTACAACGTGATTACTGGATACTGATTACCTTGATAAGTAGAGCTGCCTCAACCAAATGTGAAATACAGCTCCAAGATTCAAACTTGTTGCATCATTGGCCTAAAATAACGTTTGGCCATCCTATTATCATTTTATGTACAATTCTCAGTGTTGGATTATTGCCACATTTTCCACATTTGTGTTCGGTGCCGAATTATTTCTCCGTCCTACTGCCTAGCTATGCATGCAGAGAAGAAAATTTCATCTTTGCATTTAATGCAAAGCTTTGACCACGTTGCTTTTGGCTGCTATAAATAGCCATGTCCTTTGGCTATTTTACACATCCCACAAAAATCAAAACCACTACTCAGTACTCAATCCTCTCTTTTATACGCTTAGTTTCTTCTCTCCGTTCGGGTATTTAGCTACCCATTTTGTGAGAGTTAAGCGTAGAGTAGGTTCTTATATTCCTCGTTATTCTTATATTCTCTACTGTCATTTTGGGTTATACCCGTAGAGAGTATTATTTGGCTATTTATCTGTAAGCCGTTGAGGATCCTATTTTCGTAGTGGATATTTTGGCTCTCTCGCCGGTGGTTTTTTACCTCTATTCATAGAGGGTTTTCCCACCTAAAAAGTCTGGTGTCATATTTTATTGTCTTTCTTAATTTCTCATAAATCTTTGGTTGAATTTCTATCGCTTCCGCACTCTGACCCCCAACACTCAGATTGCTGCAGGCTGATCATCTGTTCTGATTCAGAATTATCGCTGTAATCGAAATCAGTTAACATTCTGTGACTTTGTTCTTCTTCTTCTGTTACTTGACAAAGCTCGTTCAAAGTGCAGCGCTTTGCAGTAGCAAGAATCTCAGCCATAGACTTGTTCTTAGGCCTCCTTTTCTTCGATTTCTTCTCATTACGCGAAAGCATTTTCACTGTCATCACCTTCTCAGGGTTTCCATCACCAGAATAATGATGCATGACAGAGCAATTTTCAAGTGAAAGTCCTCCATGAGATTGATCTTTACGTGAAAGTCGAGTTTCGAGTGGTGGAAAAACATTGGTTATGCCATATTTGAGGCACAATCTCAAGTATTTCTGTCTAAATGGCCAATTGCAGGAAGCGTGTTTTTGACGAGACAGAAGAACATACTGTCTGCAGGGCAAAGAAAAATGAGTAATGCGCAATTGCCTATATCTGGCAGACTGGCTCTTCAAAAAATTGTACATTTCCTATGATGAAATTAGCTACTGTATTGTGTATCCAATAACCTATTCACAGCTACTAAGTTAGCCTTAGATTTGGGTGGCGCATGCATGACACATGTTTGTGTGTCCACGGATTTGTTCAACTAAAAAAGAAGTTTCTCCAGCGTATGAATGATGAATGTAACACGTGCGTAAACAGTAAGACAAATGTAGGTGAAATTTGAAGATCATACACACATTAATAATAACATGATAAACTGAGGACTAAGTAACTCAGAAATAAACTACCACTCCGTCCCAATTTAAACTTCCCATGGAATTTGAAATCCCCTCACATAACACTATTCCATGGGAAGTTTAATTTGGGACGGAGTGGTATATACATTCAAGCTGACCTTATGGAAAATGGCTCAGTGCATAGTTTCTGTCCTGAACTTTGAGCATTTGCCATGTTCACTTCTGAGTTTGTAATGTATACAGAATTTATTTTTACCTGATGAATAAAATGCAAAAACACATTTTGGAGCAGGAAAACATTACTAGTACAGTTTACACACCTAAAAAGAAGGGGAATAATTGAATAAAAAGACAGACAGTCCAGACAATGGATAATATCAAGGTGGAAAAATTATTTATAGATTACTCGTACTTCTTTATCCGTTAATTCTTCAGGTTTTCGAGGCATGTTTTGAGAGATAAACAAGTCATTGAAACGAATAAGAAAATCGAGGAAACTTGGAAAGGACTTGGGAGTTGAGTGCATATAATAAGAATAAAGGAGGTAGCCACGCATGCACTAGGCACAGAGTTGAAATGAAGTGAAGATGCACTATTATTGCAAAAATGCAATATTGTTGGTCCTTGCCACAATGATTATACGGAGAACTTATGCTTCTCCTAGCTAGAATTGTACTCCCTTTAATCCTCTAGAACAGTAGAACTAGCCAACTTTACGTGGTACTTTAATTATAAAGAACGACTATTGACACTCCACCTGAGTCTTCCAACACTCTCACTAACTATGTTAAGGAGTACTCCGTATCTCTCAAAGAAAATTGTACACCGCATACTCCTACTCCATAGACCATAGTGAGAGTGTAGGAAGACAATTGTGATGTGCCAAAAATCTTTCCCTAATTATAACGGTGACACGATAAAATTGTTCTTTCATTATAAACTTAGTACAGTGTAACTATGTAAGTACTTCATATATTGACTCTTGAGTAAGTCTGAGCAAAAAACACAGGTGCCCGAAACAGGACGAAAACCTATAATAAATCGTGTCATGGTATTAAGTCTATTAACCATTGATATTACAATGAAACCTATAGAATTAAGTTTAGAAAACTAAATTACTCGTACACTACACACAAATACACAATTACAAAATCAACTAAAAATGAAAAAGGAAAAAAAAGAGGAGAGAGAAAAAGGAGACGTCAAAGTCACAGATTCAGGAAATCACAGCTCAGAAGCTGAGAGTGAAGAACAAGATCCAGGTCAGAGAGAGAGTGTGGTCCGACCCTCTTTATTCGACAACAGACAACTCAGTAGTTCCTTCATTTTTATAAAACCCAAAAAATAAAATTAAAACAAAAAAACATAAACTTTTCACTCAAATCTCCCCCAAAAAAAACAACACTTTCTTCTTTTCTTTGCCTCCATTTTTTTTCACTGACTTCTGTCATCTTGTCTAGTTTCAGATTCTCTCTCCTCTGTTCCTTTCCCCTCGTGCAGAATCTTTGCATTTTCTGTTGAAGTTTGCATGTGAATTTGTCTAGATTTTCATAAAGTTGTAGAAATTTCATCTGGGTTTGCTTCACTTTGTAGAAATATAATCTGGGTTTGCTTGAAATCGTCATGTTTACTCTAAATTTGTTCAAGTTCATCATTTTCATGACATTTTGCTAAGTGGGTCTGTCCAAATTAGTGAAATTTCATCTGGGTTTTGCTCAAAGTCTTAAACTTTTCATCAAAGTTTTAATCTTTTTACCTGTTTGTTGAATGTTGAAGTAAATTTTTGCTCAAAGTTTCAATCTTTTTACTTCTTTTGGTAAAAAATCGATGTAAATTTGTTCAAAGTTACAAACTTTAGCCTGAGTTTGGTAAACTTTCAACTTAATTTGGTAAAAAATTGTGAAATTTCGAAGTTTTTTTGGGGGGAAGAAATAAAAAAAAAAAAAGATGTATCCGAGATTTATACAGCCACATCATCACCATCTGAATAATAATCAGCAACAACAGCAGCAACAACTTCATGAATCAATGAGTGTGATGGGGGGTCCCACAATGGATGATATCCATCAGGTGGGTCCCACTCCTGTCGGCGGCGGCGACCCGAGACTTGTATTGACTTCGGATCCAAAGCCCCGGCTCCGGTGGACGGCGGACCTTCATGAGAGATTTGTTGACGCCGTCACACAGCTTGGTGGACCCAACAGTCAGTTGTTTTTATTTTTATCCTACTTTTTATTAACATAAGTACATACATTTTTATGTGATGTTATTGTTGGATCTGGTCTTTTTTATTTTTGTGGGTGTGTGTATTTATGACAAATGATTCTGATGATTTTTGCCTTTTTGGCTTTTAATGTTGTTGTTGTTGTTGTTGTTCTTTTTGCTCCCCTCTTTTAGTTGGTGTGATAGTTGCATTTATTCTGATGCCTGTAATTTTGTTTTTGTGCTGTTTTTTGTTTTTGTTTTGGTGTAATAAATGCCGTGTATGTCACAAATTCGGCTGCCGAAATAAGCATATACTCCACATGTCATATGGGTGATTTGGTACATGGTATGTGATGAAGTTGGACAGGTACCCCTGGGCGAATATCGCGGAAATTGGTTGATTCATACTGTATCTTTGGTGGTGTTGTGGTGGTGCCTTGATGTAGAAGACACTAGAAAAGTCTCTGGGGTAATACTTGTGTACCCCTGGGCGGAATATCGCGGAAATGGTTGATGACTTGATTCATACTGTAACTTTGGTATCTGTTGTGGTGTCTTGTTTTGGAAGTACACTAGAAAAGTCTCATCAGCTTACATCTCATAGACGAATATCGAAATTAGCCTGAAAGATATAGGAACTGGCTTTGATAAATTTGGTGTGATTTGGAGATTTTCAATTTCTTGGCTGTCATTTCTTGTTGTATGCTTCTGTCAGGATTTTTTAGGAATAGACTGATAGTCTCATTTTTGTGTATCGCAATGATTCAGCTCTCTAGTTGGCTGATGACATTGTTTTAGGGGTGATTACTATCAGTAGGATGAAGAGTCAAGCTACCAAATTGTTGGCACCAACCAATTCTTATGAGTTTGTAAACTTTGTGGATGTATACAAATAATGCAATAGAAAGACAGGGAATTTGGACATGTGCTGAAAGGAAGAAATGTCTTTGACAAACTTGTGCTCCATTATTTGGTTTGATAACAGAATTCTGGAAGAATGACTTTGATAATGGTTTGGCTAGAGACTTGTAAGGAAGGGTGCTGTAAATAAAACCTGATAAACGCCACTTTTCTAGGTTCTTTATTTCATGTCCTTTCTAGATAGAAAGTAAAGCAAACCCTCTTAACCTTAATGCTAAATGCATCACCATTTCCAATCTGCCTTTGCTCACATAATTTCATGGCTGATTCGGCCTGTTTAATATCTGGACGGTGAAATTGGACATGGCTGGTACGGCCTGTTTTATATTATGTAACCCATCATGGACTGACTCATAGTTGAAGGAATGATTCTATTACCCTTCTTTTGAATTCTGGTAAGCTTTTTTCAAAGCTTTGGATTAATAGTGAGGTGGATGAATGATGCATGGAGAAGTGATTATTGGATAGCCATTTGAGAGCTTATTAGGATTAGAAATTGAGAAGGAGCATTCTTAAGATTGGGAAAGGACTGACGGAGTATCAGTTTTTTTTAGGAACAGTGATTTTATTTTTGTTGAACGGTAATTTCATTGAAAGAGCAAAAGAGAGGAACCCTTACTTATTGGCTTGCTTGCTTGCTTCTACTGTCAATTTCATTGAAAGAGCAAAAGAGAGTATCAGTTTTTTTAGGAACGGTCATTTTATTTTTATGCAACTTTCTATTGTGATAAAAGATGCTTTCTTTACTAGTTTTTGACTTCTGGAGTATTCACACAAATCAATATTTGGGGTTTTTAACATGCTCAGAACCAAAGCAGTTCTTGCTTTGGCTGTCATGTACTCATGTCATGTTGTTACTGTTTTCCTCGGCCTAAAATGGTAACAGTTTTGCTCAGAACCATATAATGTCATCGTGCCCAGTTAGCTTCACTGCAATTTTGAAAGGTTTTGTTGCCTAGTCTTGAATTGTTATAGTCTGTTGTTTTCATGTCAGAGAATGGAACTTCCTTTGGCCTCTTTGTTTTCTCTTCTAATGCGTGTCTGGACATGATTTACTCATGCAGAAGCCACTCCAAAGGCTATATTGCGGACAATGGGCGTGAAAGGATTGACTCTTTTCCATTTGAAAAGCCATCTTCAGGTCTAACTTTCCTTAAGTTCTTGTTGATTGGAGTGAGAGAAATGAAAGCCAGTTTGAATTATCCTTTCTGTAAAATTATTACTAATTGGTGATATCTTTTGTTGAATGGCAGAAATACAGATTAGGTAAGCAATCTGGGAAGGATATGGGTGACATACAAAAAGATGGTGTGTGTTACGTAAATATTACTCCACTCCTTTAAGATCTCAAATAGTTGTCCTAAATTTTCTGTAGTTCTCATTTACAGCTTTACAACATCTGCTTAAGATTAGCTTCATCTTTCTCAGTTGTATTTGAGAAATTCTGTGAGTTTATTGGTATGAATCGTTGTCTCGAGATAGGGTCTAATGAACATGGTGCATAGCTAAAGATTCATCATGCAATTGTGGCTGTAGTCTAAAGTACCTCTAGGAAGATAAAGTGCGTACTTTTTTTTATAATTAGGAAAATTAGTTGCTAGCTTCAAAGCTCCTCAGGTCAGATACTCCAATTCATTCAAGTTACCTGTAAATTTTCTGAGATCATTTACTTGTACATGTTAAAACATAAAGTAAAATCCTAGAAAAGCAGTCTTCTATGCTCTAAAACTGACTGCTAATGGTAATGCTCGAAGGGATTTTGGCCTCATATCAGTTGGAGAGCCCGCGCACAAGTAATTCTTCTACAAGCTTGCCGACTTCTGACATGGATGAGTAAGAATCCGAGAATCTCATCTTGATATATATGGCAGACTATGTCACTTGTCAGTATGTCCTTGCACTCTTTAATATCAATGTTCTTTCGGTTTGAGAAGGGGCTACAAGGTTAAGGAAGCTTTGAGAAATCAGATGGAAGTGCAGACTAAACTACATCTTCAGGTTGAGGTACTCCAGGATCCAAATTTTATTAGTCTAAAGTCGTAGTCGTTTTCTGTGGGATCTTAAGCTACCAGTTCAAATTCGGGAAAAGGGTCAAGGATAAGTTGATTTTTATTTGTGGATGCAGGCTGAAAAGCATTTGCAGAGACGCCAAGATGCAGAGCGAAGATACATGATCATGCTCGAAAGAGCTTGTAAAATCCTCGCAGACCAACTTATGGGAGTAGCTATATCAGACAACCATGCACAAACACTTCAAGGTCAGACATCAGACATTGCTTATCAAATGCAATCTCTAGGCACATTGCGTAATCCTGATGAAGAACCTGCAAGCGTATTTCCCAAAGGGGTAACTTCTCTACCGAAGGTTGTCTAACATAACTTATGACGAAGGAGTTTCAGAATTCAGAGTGACGTCTAGCACTCTAGGCAAGCGCAAACTCGGTTCAGTTGAAGGAAAGGCCTTTGGTATGAGTCAATGAAGCTTGCATTTTGGGATCCTGATTTTAACTCTAGTTTATACTCGGAAAACGTGTTAATATGATGCTTTGTATGTTCTCCTGATCAGTGGATCACTGTAATGACTAGTTATTTCTTCAGCTAATCGGATTTGTAGAACATGAAAATAGCAGCCTGCTACTGTACCAAATGTGTAAATCTACTGTACTTCTTACTATCTTAGTCCGGTCAGGCTACTTAGATGCCGAAACTCAAAAAAGTATCACAAGTGCGTATTGTACAACTCAAAGCTCGAGCTCAAGCCTAATCCGAGCTCTGACGAAAGCTGATCCCGAGCTTTGTAAAGCTCAGATCGTATCGTCTCCTTTGGGCTCGTTGTCACTTGTTTCCTTTTTTACTATAGTTTACTTATATTGAACTCAAAATATACGGTTATGTAACTTTCCAAATTTGTCTAATAAAGTACTCCGTATACGATAACAATAAGTTTGGTCTAAGCCGAACTTCCTATCCCCGAGCTCAAAAATGCGACAGTTGCACGCAAAACTCATCTACTAAAATACCGCCTTTACCCTGGAGATAAATTTCAAATTTCTTCCAAATTCCCTCAAATCAAAATTTCCCCAAAACCCTAATTTTTTCCCCAATTCAATTGAAATTGAACACACTCCCACAAAACCCAAATCGACCACAATCCAGCCCGACCCTTTCACCGCCCTCATCAACCCGGTTCACCGCCCTCTTCAACCCGGTTCGTACTACTTTGAATTGAATTGAATTGAATCGAATTGCGTGTTTCTGAAGATTCGTCAAATTCACTAAGAAATTAACCAGCTGGCAAAATGGAGAATGGAGAGAATTCTGGGCAACGTGTAGATGAAGAATCATCGTTTTCGATTCCGCGAGGTGGGCCCATATTTCCGCCGGACCTTGTGAGCCCAATAATTAAGCCTCCTAAATTTGAGACTGAAGTTTATGAGAAATTGGATATTTTGAAGGCTGAATTGGATTCTTGCGCTTTTAATCTTGATGATGAAGATATCTCGTATGTCTCTTCTTTCGGGTTTTTTTTTTTTAATTTCGCTAACGAATTCTTGTGTAAGACGGTCTAACGTGTTAGTTAAAGTATTAATGTTGAAAATTCGTAAACAAAGTCTTGTGTAAGACGGTCTAACGTGTTGTTGTGTTAGTTTATGACATTACTTGTAAAGTGAAGTGAAGGTGTCACGTGACGTTATGGTGAGACGGTCTCATACTAACTCGATAATTTTGAATGTGTTGTGTATAGGGTGGATGAGCTTAAACTGCGAACCGATGAGGATTTGGTCACTGAAGCTATGAAGATTGCATTTGAGGTATGAGGAGTATTATGCTTCTTTTTGTTGTTTTTTAAGTGGTTTTTTTTATAGAAATTGTAAGAGGAGTATTGTTGAAGCTATATTGTTGTCTTTGCAGCAGGGTGATCAGCAGGAGGCTGGAACATCTTCTGATATGACAGGAAATCTTTGCAATTCAGGGTTAGTTGATTTCGGCATTCGTTTTGTGCAATTTGATTTACTAGCATTGCAAAATGACTAGCCTGAAATGTTAGAATGTTATCTGATAGATGATGTGTTGAAGGGTGTTGATCAAAAAAAATTCTTGCAATGATAAGACGGTCCAAATCGACATTTTAGTCAGCTAGCTTGAACTGCGATGATAAAAACGTGTAGCAATGGAACAGTGATAGATAAAGGGAGATTATGAGAGCAACATAAAAAGAGTGAAAATGGTAAGATGTATAAAAATTGACTCTTCCGGGAGTTCGACTAAAGAGGGATATCTTCTTTGGGATGTTTGCTTCTGACATAACCATGACATTTCAACTGGAAGCTTACTCAGTGGTGTTTTTTTTTTTTTTTTGAAAAAAGGTAGCATAGATAAATAGATAAAGCATAAGCGGATACCAACGTCTTTAGGTTATACTCAGTGGTGTTTTGAGTGTAGTTATGCTGGTATATTATGGTAGCTGTTGTCTAGTACTAAATATTAAAAGGGCTACTCTTATTGTGATTGGATTTAGTCTGATAAAGTACAGTTGGCAATCAGTAATTTTACAGTTGATCCGATTTCTGTGAAGAGTGTGTATGTCTTTTTGTAGTAATGTTCTTGCTCTCAATGCTTAGGGCAGAAGATAAAGAAAGGAGTACGTCAGCTTCACTTGAATCCTCAGGTGGCTTAGAGAGCAGTGATACCAATTTGAGGAAGAGGAAAAGAAGAGCTAAACAGAAGTCTAAATCAAAGAAAGAGAGAAAGTGTGCAGCGGCTGTTTCTAAAAAAGGCAAACCTGTTGATGTACGTTCCTTGTATTGCTGCCCTATTATTTGTTTCAGACTTTCACTAGTTCTTCCGTTTTGACTTCCCCTTTCTTCTTGCGCTTTGCCTTTCTCCACTTCTTTTCAAAGTAAGCTTAAGGGTATCGTGGAAGGTCTATCCACTACAGTATGTGGTAAAGGAACAAAATTTTTTTATTTAAGAGTCTAAATTTGACCGTTTGGTATCTGTGTTAATAGGACCACTTTTTATGCTCTATATGGCAGGCACTTCAAGATGCTTGATCTCTGGACATATGTTTATCAGCTGTAGTCTTAGAGATTGGGGTAGGTTCTTTAGTCATTCACGAGTCCAATAGTTTTTTTTTTCTTTTTTTTCGGAGGTCTACGAGTCCAATAGTTGATTGGAGTAAAGAGTATCTCACTTTGTGCTGGAGTCCTGCATATTAACCGATCTTAAATCTGAAGGACACGATTTAAATGATGTAGTTTCAAGAGATCTTCTGAATATCATTTGCATTACTCGTAATTTCTGTTGATTCCATTTTGTTTCTCATATTGATAACCTTGTTGTAATGATAGGATTCATATCTTGTTAAAGTGGAGCACCTTGCAAAAATTAGGCAGAAGCAGGAGGAGGATAAAGCATCAGTAGAACTTCACTGCTTCAAGTATGAAATTAGGCTTTGCTTGATTCTTTGAATACTCATTTATCAGTATTTCTATCTATGAATGTATTTGATGATATTTTTGTTGTTTTATTGTTGACATGTTAGTCAAACAAGCAAGGCCAATGGAGCTATATCCTCGGAAAAAGTTGAGACTCTGAAATGTGTAGAGTCATCAAGTTGGCCGGTCAAGGTGTGTTCTCTTACATTATTGTATAATTTATTCTTGATGTTCTTTTGTGGTCCTTGGCGACATGAATTGTTGAATTCAGAGATTCGTTTGGTGTGTTGCCCTTGTTTGATTTTTCGATCGACGGGAGCCTTCCCAGTTTGGTAAAACACACCACACTGCGTGGTGAATACCTATATATCTTTTTGAAAGGGAGTACGGCTTTTAAATTTTCAGAACCAGAATGAGGATTGCTTTTTGTTTCCCCCTTGTTTGGTTTCTTCTTTACCTTTACGGCTCGCTTGGGTTGAAGCCGTTCATGGGTGGTGATGGTGGTGGTGGTAATTGAAGAAACAACATGGATATATCATCATGAAAGGTAATCCATCCCCCAGAGGGAATGAGTAGATACTAGATATTGCCCTCAATTATTTCAAGTCTATCTCCTGCCCGTCTCTCTTTTGGCAGCAACCACCACCACCTCCAGACATCTTTGTTTTAGCTTTTATTACCTCTTAACTAGTTATCCTTGGCCCAAACAAGGCCTTATGGGAGCAATTGCACATAATTGAAACCTATTGGAACTTCAGCCAACAACTTTCATATTCATTAAAATAATGCACTGTTTATAAATGCTGTGGCAAACTACTAATGTGTGCTTCCTGGTCTCCCTTTACCCCCATTTTCTCCTACTCTGTAACATACTCTTTTCTGATGTCTTGGCAGCTCAAGTGTTCAAGGCCTGATAGAATTATACCAATTGAGTACCCAGAAGTTGTTCTGTGTGTCGAGATATATCATCATAAGCAAACGTGGAAGAAGGTAATAGCAAATACTTCCATTGTTAGTTTGCGGAGTTATAGCCTGTAGTTTTGTCTTTTGGGTGGCCAGTGGAACCAGATAATTGATACTTGGATTCGTAAATTGAAAAATATAGCTGATTGCCTGATTCCAGCTCTTTTTTTTACTAGGATTTTTCGCTCTGTTGGATAGTTTAAGGACATAAGGAGATGAGGTAGCTAGAGACGCTTGAGAAAATCTAATTGTTTTATTACCTTTCTAGACCTAAAACCTACAGGATGAAGATTGTGACTCCTTTGCAACTATTGGCACCCTAAGATAGTTTACAACTTGCTGTCTCTATGACCTCTGGACTCTGGAGTGTAGTGTGATTCGGAACTTGTTCAAACAAGTGGATGGATTTGTATTTGAAATAATTTGTTCTGGCCATGAATTTGGGAAAAATATAAAGCGTATTCTCAATGCTTTATTGTTTTGGTACCACGGATTAAAACTGTGCCAGTATGACTTAAAACTTGTAGAGGAACACCCCCCCCCCCTCTTTCACCAAACAATCCATTTGACCAAATAAAATTGTTAGGTTTGAGTGAGTTTGAGTAATAGGCAATAAAATTTCTAGGGCACCTAGACCCTCATTGTTCGAGTACTCTTGTAATTATCATAACACATCTCCTTGTGCTTGCAGACGCAGGAATTTCTGGTTCTCGGGTGTCAGACCCTAACCGAACTCAGGGATAAAATTCGTTGTTTGACTGACGTGGTTATGGAAAAGGCTGTGGAGGAGGAGATGGAGAAGGATCATCCTGAGATTTTCCACGATTCTTCTGGGTATTTTCTCATAGAAGTGAGTGGCAAATCTTGTTTGTCCCATTCCGCAGATTACTGGTTACTGTAGAAACTTAAAATGTTTTGTGTGGCTGCAGGAGCTTTTCTGCAATGATATGAGAGGCGGCCGCTCTGCTATTAACTACAGTGAGCCAATTTTTGACTGGCTTAAGCGTTCTAAGAAAGAGGCT
This sequence comes from Spergularia bocconei, assembly GCA_963457585.1. NCBI lineage: Eukaryota > Viridiplantae > Streptophyta > Magnoliopsida > Caryophyllales > Caryophyllaceae > Spergularia > Spergularia bocconei. The sequence continues at coordinate 2,165,303 of OY734946.1, read as the reverse complement.
CTTGAAAAATGGGACTATATACTATCTGGTGTAGGAAAAGATCGTAAAGTGCTTTTGGATGACAAGCCAAAATCAGGACTGCCTAATTTTAGAGCAGCCAAAATGGAGAAGACTCAATTTCGTCACCTGGATTTTCGCCTTGGCGCTGGATATCTATACTGTCATCAGGTAACCTTGATCATACACAGTAAAATCCACTTTTTAGCTAACCAATGTTCTTCAGGAATCACTAAATCACTAATGAAACTGTTTCAGGGAGATTGTAAGCATATCATGGTGATCAGAGATATGAGACTGATCCACCCGGATGATGTTCAGAACCGTGCAGCTTACCCGCTGCTTGTGCATCAAGCCAAATCGGTTATTAAGAAGTGCTCCGTCTGCCACATCTACAAAGCAACAAAGGTGACGTTGGACGACAAGTTGGCTGGGGAAAACCCTTGTTACTTCTGCAGTAACTGCTACCAACTCCTCCATTACTCAAAAGATTCCCAACTGCTTTATACAAACTTTTCAGTGTTTGATAATCTTCAGGATTACTAGTCGCTGTGGTTTTGTGCATTTCATAGCTGTAAAAATTTCGCGCTTTCGCGGAATGTAAAGTTTTGCTCGTCCATAGAGGTTAATTTTAGTAGCATTACACAGAATTATGCCTCTGCAACTCTCGAATGAATGGGAATGTATAGAGTGTCGCCACACGTTTCGAGTTTTCGTGGTCTGGAGAAGAGATCCAACTTCTGGTAAGTTTATACGACATTTTGGCAACAGATTGCCTAAGAAGTTGGCATTTTGTCCTCCTACACCAAACTTGAAGTTCTCTCCAAAATTATTTGGCCGAACTTCGACGCAATTGTTGACTTGCTTAGATGTCTTAAATTTTCGCATCATTTAATGGAATCAAGTCGCTTATCACTTCATTACCTTGTTGGAACCGAAACTAGTATACACGTAAAGATGCTTACACAACACCTTAGCAACAGATTGCATAGGAAGTTGGTCATTTTGTCCCCTTATACCAAATTGGAAGTTATCTTCAACATTGTTTGATCAAATTTCGAAGCAAATGTTGAGATGTCTTTCATCTTTTGCATCATCAAGCAAGTTATGTTCTCCAGATTCTCAACAGCTTATTCCTGGACCGGCTAATTCTACGTTGCCCAATTCTGCACTGCATGATCATTCCATTGACAAAATGTCATACTTTGTTGTATATTTATGTAAATAAGTTTAGTTATGCATCTCAGACCTTTTGATTTAGCGCCACACAACTACCAAAGGCCTAGGTTAGATTCGGCCCTTATGACTTTCTAGACACACCACTGTAACCACAAGTGACCCTAACTACCTGAAACAAGAATATGACGGTATAACTTTCTTTTCTAATACAACGATGCATTTTTTATTTTAATTATTATCACTTGTAAATGGCATTGCTTGAGGAATTATCTGGGTAATGTTTACTCCGTATATATATTTGGAGGAGTCGGACAACCCGTACATCATGACTTTACCCATGCCATGCATACACCTTTCAAATACTAATGATAACCTGTTGCTATTCCTCATCAGTAATTATAGGACCACTACAAATTATTGTATGGTGTAGAATTGACTAATCTCCCCTAAAGTTTGTTGGAAATTGACTTTAAAAGACCATACGTAAACTAAATATGCTGCTTAGGCCTGTTTGATATGACTTAATAAAAGTAGTACTCAAATAGTCAGATCAGTTAATAATCATTCACATCAGATCAGAAACATTCAAATCAGAGCAGATCAGAACAGAAATGCACAAAGTTCTATCAATGTATTTGGTCCATAATTGATACTAATTCGTTAAAATTCAATCAAAATTTCAACACAGATCAGATCAAATCAATTCAAAGTCATTCAGATTAGATCAGATCAGATCAGATCAGTTCAAAGTCATTCAGATGAGATCAGATGAGATCAGAATCATTCAGATCAATTCAGTTCAGTTCAAAAAAATACAGTCATATCAAACAGGGCCTTAGTACAAAGTACTAGTTATTGCAATACTTTTGAAAAACTACATAAATTTTTACTATAAATCAAAATTAATGACGAACGAGGAAAGTTTAAAACAACCCAAAAATGTACTTTTGTAAATAACGAATTTACGGTTTTAGAGTCGCCCTAAATTAAGAACATGTTAAGTTATATACTAGTATCGAACAAGAGGCTGAAAGAAGGCAGCGCGCCCTTATCACGAGAGTACGTGTAAAACTATGACGTCGGTAGACTTTGCAACTCGATCGTCGATCGATAAGGTCATGCAGACAATATAATTAAGATTGACGAGACAAGATAACGACACTTTCGTATCATTGGATTAAACTTATTAGAGCTCAACCCCACTACTTCGAATAATCAACCTCCTTTTTTCCAGATAAGGATGTTCATATATTAGTACAAATTAATCAAAATTACATCCAATTGTTTAATTTGATCGACTAATTTTTAAAATTCATAGGAATTTGATTTTTCTAAAAATTGAATTATTGTTTGGCTATCAAAAAAAGTGTATGTAGGAATTTATTTACCTTGGCCGGGGGGCTAGATAAATACAAATTTCCACGGAATTCTTAAATCTCTCAAATTCTCATACTTTCTAAATTTTTTGAATTTGCAGATTTTTAGAAATTTGGACTCAGCGAGTCTATCCAAACGAGCACTAAGTAACTTATGCATAACACACGAAGTACGTACTGTTCTACCAAGATAGACTTGTAGTTTTGCTATTGATCGTCATGATGTCTAGAAGGAGTAGCTCGCTCGTGCGTTGCCATTATTTGATGCATGCGCAAATTCTAGATTTCTAGTACGCAATACGGATCAATTATTATTTAACGTTGTAAAATCTACACACTTTCGCGGCAAAGTGAAACTTGTAGATTTTTCTTTGATTTCAACATGTGATTTACTCATATATACCACTCCGTCCCAAATTAAACTTCTCATGGATTTTGAAATCCCCTCACATAACACTATTTGATGAGAAGTTTAATTTGGGATGGAGTGGTATGCATTTCGTACGTTAGTGATCTATACGTTAACGTTATAATGTGAATGAGACAAGTCTAATCACTCCTAACTTGTGCATGCTTAGCTTGATAGAGAAAGTAGGTTTACTTGTAAGACTATTGATCTTTACTTGTATGTCGAAATTGCTACGACAAGCTAAGGACGTGTTTATTTACAAAAAGGTACATACGTATACGTATAGATGATTCAGGTAGAGTTGTAGTATCGTTTCGTATACGATAATTTGTTGTATTTGGAAGAGCACCGAAACCATATATATGTTTTCGGCTATTAAACTGAGATCTTGACTTTCATAACATGACGTTGTTGATGAACAATAATTGCGACGACTTTCAATGGTCAAGAGTTGATCTTCGAACATAATATCACATTGCACACGAATGATACATATACATACGTTGAGATTTTGTAAAACTGTTATTATAATTACCTTTATACTTTTGCGTTGAACAATCTTATTGTATATGTATATACCACATTGAGATATATAGATGTATAGTGTCACTATGCGATATCCGTTGATTGTCATAGTAATGAAATTTCACCATCAACAATGCGCCATCAATCGTTATTTTGGACCATAAATGTGATAAATCTAATTAGATAAAAAAAAAAAAAAAACTGAAGCAAATGCCACAAGCTAAACCTTGTGATGATACATTTTCTCGATTGTATGGATGGTCAATGTTGCTTCTAGATGAATACATCATCCTTATATGTTCCATTCAAATACTTTATGTTATATTATACTTCTCACTTGCAAAAATTCGTCATCATTGATTTCGTAGCATGTTGTAAGCCCAATCCATTATGTAGCCAATTAGACATTAACAATACCTTAATGTATAGATCGAGCTACCAAACTACATACTAATCTCCTATTACTACAAGACAAAGTGTACAATTTATGTTAGTAGGTGTTATGTATCTAGCAATACAACTTTGAGTCATTGTTTTAGAATTCAACAATCAAATTACATACCATCACATCATCGCAATTATTAATTTTCTAGCAACCATAATAGTCTGTTTCTGAGCTTATTTGAAACGAGAGTTACAAGGAAAGCTTTAATACACCTTGTGGTGTGGGACCCTTTCTCGAACCCTCGTTTTGTGGGGATGCCAATGTGCACCAGGTTGCCTTTTTTTTTAAACGAGAAAATTACGACTTATCTTCGAAAAATGACCCAACATTTCAGTATCAATGAAAATAACTCAATATTTAGATTTATGTTACAACTACTCCCATCTCAAGACTGACCGGAAATAAAAATCTCCAACGTCCTAGTAATTAAACCACTTTTACCGAACGTCGGAACAAACTTATAGTCAAACTTGCGATACTAATTCAAGTAGTCAAGTAGCATCACACACATACTCTTTTACTTATATTCACTACAAAAAAACTCGATAATTCCATCAAAGCTTCTTAAACAAGTTCCTCATCTCATCTCATCTCATCTCATCTCATCTACTCCCACAACACTTAACACTAAAAATACATACAGACAAGAGTATTTTGACACATGCGAGTTGCGTGAAACAAGCCCATACAGTTTTTTTCGCTCTATCCCCATAAAGTCGGTATTTTTTTGGCCGACCCATTTCCACTAAAATTAAACCCTCCAAAAAAAATAAAAAAAATTGAACAAAGAAACATTAAATCTTGATCATTTCTGTTAATTTTTCTAGATTTTTTTATTTTGTTGGGTATGTAAGAAAAAGACCCCATCAAACTGGGGTACAATAATTTCTAGGGGACACAGAAAAAAAAAAAAAAAAAAAAAAAGCAAAGAAGACAACGCAGAGTTTTCCAGATTAGACCCAGAAAAAAAACCTAATTCCTTGATTTTAAGGTGTCATCTTTTTCCCTTCTAATTCTCTTTTATTAATATTTATTGTCTTTGTAATTTTATCTTAGTATTATTATATGTTTTTTCGTTTTTTCTTGTATATATATCTGTCATTTTCTCTTATCTTAGGTTAATTTTTAATTGCATGATTGGAGAAAAATATAGGGTATGTAATTATGTATTGAAGTTCTGAACTTTTTTTGTTTTTTGTATTTTGTTGATTTTTTTTGTAAGAATTTGGAATGGGGTTTTAGTTTGGGAGATGGGTTTTCATTATTTTTATTAATTAATTGTTCATCAGATGAGCAATTCCCAAGAGTTTTTTTTCTTTTTTTTTTTTGGTTTTTGTTGGGTTTTTCTATTGCATTTCAGGCATTAATGATATTTTGCTGAATTCTGAATTCTTGTTGGTTACGTTTTCCTTTTAATTTTTGTGGTGTGGGGTGATCTGTGGACTGTGGATGGTTTTAGTGTGATCTTTACGTTTCTGGGTATGTGATTATGTATTGTGTAGGTTTGGTTTCATGTTTGCATTCATAGAATCCGATTTCGGGTTTTTTGCTCGATTTTTTTTGTATGATTGGTTAAACTTAGGGGTTGGTAAGTGCAGGATTAGTTTTCTGCTGAATTTTTCTTATTAATTTTAGTAATTTGATGCTAATTAGCTTAATTTGCTGTGTTTCTGGGGAGTAGTTGAGGGTGGGGCTGATTAAGGCTTTTTTAATTGGAAGTGGCAATAGAAGCGTGGATGTAATGTTATCTTTAGGATTATATATGTTTAGAATGATAACATAGATTGGTGTTCTGATGTAGGCACATCATGTCTGAGAATCAAGTCGTCGAATTCGAAGACATGGCTGATGATCAGGATGTGGTTGATTTGGTTGATGGAGCGGATGACGAGGCCTATCCTGGGATGGAAATGGATGAGTATGAGCTGGTGTGTAATCGATCTCTGCACGCATGTGTATTGACATTTTAGGACCCTTTTCCGAAAATCAGCGGTCCTTATGTTTTCTGTCTTTGTTTGTACTACACTTGAACCTAAAGTGGTCGACTTTTTCTGAGCAGCTTACTAAGGTGACCGATACCTCAGCCGCCGGTGCAAGAGAAGGCAAAGACATCCAGGGTATTCCTTGGGACAGGTTGAATATAACAAGACAAAAATACAGGTTAACTAGGCTGGAACAGTATAAGAACTATGAGAATGTTCCTACATCTGGAGAAACTGTGGACAAGGTTGCTTACTTGTTTTATGTTTTTTGTGGATAGTTTCTTGATGTAACTTTTGAATATGGTTCTAATCTATCTTTTTATCCTGGTATCTAGGAATGGAAGTCAAAGGAAAAAGGTGGAAACTACTTCGATTTTTTCTACAATTCAAGAATGGTGAAGCCTACTATTTTACATTTTCAGGTGTGTGGATTCTAATATTTGTTTGTCGTTTGTATCTGTGTATTGTTTTTGACTGTTTGTCAGACGAAAGATTACTCGACTGGTGTGTTCATTAGCATTGAATTTGATAGCTATTTTTATCCATGTACAACAAAAAGACTTGGTCTTTTTTACTGTTTAGAGAAAATAACAAGGTTTTTGGAAGCAAGTCTCCCCAGGTTCAGTGTTAGGTAATGTACATCTAGACCTTCCCAGACTAAGTCTTCATGTACTCTTATGGTGATGATCACGAGTCAACGATGGCGAATGGGTCTCTTTTTCCTGAAATTAGCTTAGTGCTCAGTGTAGATCTTTCAGCTCTTCTAGGATTTCCTCTCTTTTTCTTCCCTTGTACCCTATGGTAATGGCAAATTAGCAATTACCAGTCTTGTCATTTTGGTAAAGTTTACAATTTTTGCACCCGCTTTCTGGTGCTTTCTCTATTAAGTGTCGAACTGGGAGTGCTTCTAGCCATATTTGTTTATGCTTTGCGAGTCTATTGAGAAATAATTCTAAATGTTAAGCAGAGTTTACTATGACCGTCTAGAGCCTTCTTATGCTTGGATTTTCATTGGCGTTTCATTGTAGGTTATATTACACTAGCAGCGAGTCTAGAGTTTTAAAGGAATCTACTTGATTGGTGTAGCAAATATTCCTTAGGGAATTATTACAATCTTTAGTTTTTGGGTTTATGAAAAGGCCTTGGAAGTTGCTATGTCTGCAGTATGTGTGTTATATCTTTGCCTGACATGTTTGTTATCTCATGGCTACAGTTAAGGAACCTTGTTTGGGCTTCTACGAAACACGATGTCTATCTCATGTCCAACTATCAAGTTATGCATTGGTCATCATTATCCCGGAATTTGTCAGAAGTTGTTAATTTTGCCGAGCACGTTGCACCTTCGGAGGTATTCACATTTCTATCATGTTGCCTTACTACTTGTCTCTGTAATATAGGATGAGCGTGATTGTCTTTCCATTTCCGTAACTCTTTTTCATGTCTTTGAATGAATGCTGAGTGCCTTTTCTTTGTGCTTGGTGTAGAAACACAAAGGAAGTTTATTGGAAGGCTTTACTCAAACTCAAATCAGTACTCTGGCAGTAAAGGACAATCTCATGGTTGCCGGAGGATTCCAAGGGGAATTAGTATGCAAGGTATGTTTTTTTTAGCTCTTGCATCGCTTCGGTTGATTGTTGTGCTTGCCCTATTCCATCGTTGGTTCATTGTCAGTGCTATGTCGGTGTTTCTTGCCTTGGCGGACCCCAGTGGGGGTGAATCATGTCCTTTCATACTTTTGCATATTGTGATTGCCTCTTCTCTTGTTATTATTTGGATTTAAAGTAGCTTGTTACGTACACTCTGTTTGGTGTCTTTGATGTACTTACGTTGGTGTAATGCTATTATATTACAGCATTTGGATAAACCTGGAGTAAGCTTTTGTACACGGACAACATATGATGATAACGCTATCACCAATGCTGTTGAGATATATGACAGTGTAAGGTAATGAATCCGTGATACAATTTATCTATTGTTGCGCTTCGCATATGAATTATAAAGTTTTCATCAATTAAGCTTCCCCTTACCTTTAAGCCTGATATTGCAGTGGTGCATATCGTTTCATGGCATCGAATAATGATTGCGGAATTCGGGAGTATGAGATGGAGAGATATCAGCTCCTTAGACAGTTTAGTTTCCCTTGGCCAGTGAATGTAAGTATTTCTGTCTTTTAACTTCCATGTAAAACTCTACCATTCAGTATTCCTGGCAGTTTTTTTGCCTTTTAAAGATTTCATTTAGATACTAGATAAGTTAATAGATGAAGACTACATCCAGCTTTGTTGTTTTGGCGGGCGCAGGGGAGGGGGGGGGGGGGGGGTTGGGGCAAGATTACGTGGTTTCAATTTTGGTTGGCGTTGCTATTTCTTTGCAATGAAAACATTCTAAATATGCAGTCCCGATGACCACTAAAACGGTTACAAAGAATTTGTGCGTAGTCGAAATTTATTGAGGGTGGCATCCTGTGGGTTCCTTTTTTTTTTGGCTTTCTTTTGGTTGTGCTATACTGCTATTTTCTTTGATGTCTGATTCGTCTGCAAAACGCAGCACACATCAATTAGCCCGGATCGGAAGCTTGTTGCCGTCGTAGGGGATCACGTTGATGCCTTGCTAATGGACTCCCAAACTGGAAAGGTACGCCTAACTTTGTAACATGTGCAATGATCTATATGTGCCTGAAACAGGTGGTGGTGGTCCTATCAAAAAAAAAAAAAAAAACAGGTGGTGGTGGTTGTTAGATTAACTTTTCCCTAGGAAGAAATTATACAGTATCAACAAATGAAGGCAAATAGTAGGAATGGGGAGTAGGCATCCTCAAAGGATGCTGATTTCAGACTCTTATAAACTTGTTATATACTTGTTGTTATGCTGTTTTTAGTTCAGATGAGTTCATGCTAGTCATTAATAAAATTTGGTGCGATTATTTTTCATTATTTTTCGGACGGGAGCTTGGTGCAAGTCTAGATAATAGGGTATGAAGAGAAATGATTTCGCTCCATTATTCTCCCTTCCCTCCTAACTCCGCCCCTGTATCTTAATTCTTTCAATTTCCCATTCCTCTCCGTTTAAGACAGTGATTTGATGTAGCAACTTGACATATGCAGGAGGTTGCGTCAGTGGTTGGGCATCGAGATTACTCCTTTGCTACAGCTTGGCATCCAGATGGACGAGTCTTTGCCACAGGCAATCAAGACAAGACCTGCCGAGTTTGGGATGTTAGGAAGTTGTCCGAACCTGTGGCAGTCTTGAAGGGTAACTTGGGGGCAGCACGGTCCATCCGTTTCTCCGCAGATGGGCAGTTTATGGTGGTTGCTGAACCAGCAGATTTTGTCCATGTGTACAATACAAAAGTAAACTACCAGAAGCGGCAGGAGATTGATTTCTTTGGGGAGATTTCAGGGGTATCTCTGAGCCCTGATGACGAGTCCCTATACATCGGAATATGGGACAGGACATACGCGAGCTTGCTTCAGTACAACAGGAGACATGCGTACCAATACCTGGATTCATTCGTGTGATCGGGAAAAATCTGGTCTACATAGGTTATAGCAGGGCTTGAAGATTACGGACTGTTCTTAACACGAAGTATGGACGGGTTGTACGACGTTAGAATAAAGCGAGATGGAAGTGATATACTAGCAATACTTGTAGCCATGTACAGTCAGGGTCGCTTTTGTAACAAGGGTAGATGCAAGCTTTCAACTCGAGAGGAGTCTTTTGAAAGTAACGGGAGTTGTGTTGAGATGCCTGTAATTTCCATTTGCCTTGTGTAAAGTGTTTGTGATACAATGTCTGAATTTCAGATTGCATTTGAAATGAACGTATAGATGATGTGTTTAGACTTCAGAAACACCATGTTCTGGGTTGCTCCTATTTACAGCTTTTCCGATTTTCCCCGACTCCTCTCACGGCCCCGGCATCTTTGTTCGTCTTAACGAGCACTAGAAACGCAGTGTTTGGATCAACCTGTAGTACTTGTCAAATCCCAGGAAAGAAAAACCCGCAAATTCACGTGGTACTCCAGAGTTGTGTCGTTAAGTCTAGAAACGCAGTGTTTCGATCAACCTGTAGTACTAGTCAAATCCCAGGAAAAAAAAACCCGCAAATTCACGTGGTACTCCTGATGTGTTTAGACTTCAGAAACACCATGTTCGGTATTGCTCCTATCTACAGCTTTTCCGATTTTCGCCGACTCCTCTCACGGCCCCGGCATCTTTGTTCGTCTTAACAAGCGACTAGAAACGCAGTGTTTGGATCAACCTGTAGTACTTGTCAAATCCCAGGAAAGAAAAACCCGCAAATTCACGTGGTACTTCAGAGTTGTGTCGTTAAGACTAGAAACGCAGTGTTTCGATCAACCTGTAGTACTAGTCAAATCCCAGGAAAGAAAAACCCGTAAATTCACGTGGTACTCCTGAGTTGGGTCAAATTGCGCCCGCAAAAAAAATTTGGACCTGTATTATGTCAAGGTTTTGAACCTGACGTGAATCGAACACGCAACCTTCTGATCTGGAGTCAGACGCGCTACCATTGCGCCACAGATCCTATGGTGAATATTATGCCTATCAAATCATATTTATACTAGAGTTTATAATTCATCAGATTTGTTGGATGAGGAATAAAATAAAACAATCTGCAATCCAGAAAACCACCCAATAAAAACAAGCCAAGTCAGCACCACAAAATCTTCCAACAACACTTGACATCCTCACAAAAATATACTTTTGTCACTTTGCATCATATTCATAATAATCTTCATATCATATTATCTTCTCTCTTACAAACATTTCATAAAATTTTATACTTTTGTATAGTTTTTTTTATTGTAAGAGTTAAAAAAAAGAAGAAAAAATGGCAGCAGCTTCAAGCACAAGCTTAATAGCACCATGCACAACAATAACAGCATCAAGAACCAAGCATGCACCAAAGATGCTCACATTCCAAGGCCTAAAACCCTTGAAAAACACCAACAACACCACTTTCACAGGGTTGAGTGTGTCACACGCGCAGCGTCGTAAAAGTATGGTGTGTAGGGCAGAACTGAACCCATCAGTGGTGATCAGCCTGAGCACAGGGTTATCTTTGTTCCTCGGCCGGTTCGTGTTCTTCAACTTCCAGAGGGAGAACGTGGCCAAGCAAGGGCTGCCGGAGCAGAATGGTATGACTCATTTCGAGGCCGGCGACTCACGTGCAAAGGAGTACGTGAGCTTGCTCAAGTCTAATGACCCTGTTGGTTTCAACATTGTTGATGTTCTTGCTTGGGGTTCTATTGGTCACATTGTTGCTTACTATATTCTTGCTACTTCTAGCAATGGTTATGATCCTAAGTTCTTTGGTTAATATGTAATTCTATGATCATGTAATATGTTTGATTAGTTTTATGGGATCATATTGTTATTTATGTATCAAATGTAATGTAATGTCATGTCATTAATCTTATGAACTACAAACCTTGTCATTTGTAATGTGTCTTTGTATAATTGTATTGTGTTTCATGGGATGGTGAGGACTTCGATTGATAATTATATTGATAATTGTGAGTTTCCTTGGATTGTTAACGTACTGAGAATATTTCTCGTATATCAATGATGAAATAAGGACACTAGGTTGTGTTATATATACTCGATATGAATGCTAGTATGAGTAATACATTGACGAAACTTAATTAATGTTGTATCATAAGGCTAAGAGTGATCTTAAGTCATGGCCTCGATAATTCAATTTGAGTAGTTTGACGAATTTGAGAAGTGCAAAAATTGAAAGCGGATATAAGGAGGGTGGTGGATGGATAGAAATCCACAAGTGAGTCGCCACACTATGTCACTATTGTCAATATGCTTAAAGATTTTTTGTAAGTCGGGTGTATTTCCCGTATATGAACAGTTTTATAACTAAGTCATTGACGAATCTAACGATTCATCCCATCCAACATACTCTTGGATCAGATCATCGGAAGTGATACTTATAGGCTAAAGGGTATAGTTACATAACGAAGTTTGTTTGCAACATGGATCAATCTAGATGATGAAATGTAAGGGTACTTCTTCCCCTTATTATACTTGGGCTTTGGGAATCCCAAGCTCCAGTTAATGGCTACTTCAAGAGAAACCCCACTTAGGCCCAAATTGGCTCATAGTGGATCAAGGTAGAGTTGGGCGGCCCTCCTCATCGGAGCCCATACTACTCACTCCCAAATCCCAAGAAGTGCGCATCGTTTCATATCACTTTCTCCTACATAGTTAAGCAACTAAATCACCAATATTACGGGAGAGAGGATATCAGGATTTGAATCGACGTAATAATTACACATGATGATCTCTTAGTTATTATATATTACCCCTGAACTCGACAATGAAAGATAAACAATGTTAAAGTTTTGGGTACCGCCGTACCAGTAGCACATAATGAAAGAATAGGGTGAACTTGGGGTCATAGTATAAGCATTGGTATACTATTAATGGTGCTTCACTCCCTTCCATTTAATCACCCGGCCGAAACAATTGTCACTATACATGAAATGAAGACGTCTGATAAAATTGAAACGAAATGAAACAAGAATACAATATGCATATAGAAACCGACTTTCCTTCTAAAATGGGCAGCTTCACCTTCACGAGATTGCAAATACTCCGTAGGAGTAGAGACCCGTGACACTAATTTGGATTTTGCGAGGCTGGTTGCGTTGTCGCACACTAGTCATGTTCCCTTGTTTCTTGGGCATCTCCACTTCGTACATTCCTACAATAATAATTAAAATGAAATTATACTACTCTAAAATCTAGGAGTGATAGACTGATAGTATAATTGTAATTAAATAAGATTTCTAATGATTATTGTGTAGGATTTTGATGATCATTTAAAATTTGAAAGCATAAATGTCTACAAAATTTACGTGCGCACAAAGATTTTCCTCTTGTACTAACAACAATTTTATTACAAATTTCTATGTTTTGTACCTTATTTTATGAAAAGAGTAGAAGACTATGTAACTTGTAATGTGTTTTTTTCCTGATTAACTTGTTTATCAATTGACTAATTCACTAGCTACTACCACTCTACAAGTCATTCCATCTGACCATGCATGCATGGAAAAGACTACAAGAGATTATTTGGAAATTTGAAAATATATGCCATTGACATTTTTTTATTAATCTTGGAACGTTATGTCTAAAACGAAAAAAAGTTTTCGGGTTGGTGTCGAGGTTTTTATTGGATTATTCTTTGACATATCTCATTTTAGGACGTTAAATTTGAACTCATCCATTAGGTGAGAATATCATAATGCTTAGATTAGATTAGACTTTGAGATTTTCATAACTGTGATAATATGATCTTAATCTTATAACAAAGTTCATAAATGTAATACTACACGTCTACACCCCCTCGAGAGGAAAATGTAATTCTTATTGGAGTAAAGTCGTAAATAATCTAAAAAAACTGATGGAGACACGCACGAATAAAAGTACACTTATATATATCTAGCTATCTCCATCGATCATCACATGTCATACAGTACGTTGATGTTGGAAGGTGAAGCACCACATAAGAACATCACATATTCACATAATCATCTTGATATGGGCAAACAAAGCCAGGGTAGAGGAGATGAAGGCCATGCAAGTTTCACATAAATAATGAACAGTAGTATGGTGTATGTTAAACTGTTTGGTTTTATTTCATCTGTCAGATTCTATGAGATAATGCTTCTTTGATGTGCGTCGAATAAATGCATGATGATTGATTGGTCGTACCAAAATGCTGATCGAATTTACTGTTTTCGTTCTCACTCTAGTTTCACTGTTACTTTAATTGATGTTCATATGATTCTTCTGAACTTTTACTGCTGAATAAATGTGTGACAGTGTGTGAGTATGACTTTACTGTTATTCCTGCATTTCCTACCAAGAGACAAAATTCAACCTACATAAAACAACCAACGTGACCGAAATTTGATTTTTCTGAGTACATCCGGCCAAAAACATGGTAAATAATGACAGGATCCCGGAGTACATGACTGAGAAGTGTTGGGCAAAATGTAAGAGAACGGCATTTACAGTGGTTCGACTTAAGCCTACTTCACAGCGAGAAAGGGAAAAGAGATCGACAACGTGCACCAACTTAACTCTTCTTAGCTTTTACCACTTTACTTTTATTACAGCGATATAGAAATAAACGCTTTGATCAAGAGGCGTGAGAATAATTGTCTGCGAAAAACAAATGACACTTCCTCTTGGTGGAACTGCCAGTTACAATTCCAACCAATTTACCAGCAACAAAGTGCCATAAAAGATTCCCAATTGACATTTTTGAAAGAGTATAAATTCATTCAAAGAGCAGAAGATGAATGAATTGAAATTTAAAGATAGAAAGACACCATAACTAAAGACAAAGTGTACAGATAGATGCTCAGACAAGGAAGATGAAAACATTTGTAATGTTATGGTGATATGATTTTAATCTAACTTTGTATCACATGCAATTTTTTGGACCAATAAACTTGACTTGTCCCTCTCTTTAACACCCAAATTTTGCCCCATCCAAAACATTCCCTAATTAGCTAGGCTTCATTTCATTCACTCCTAGATTCTACTCTTATCACCTGTTCTTCCCTTTTTCTGCTCCTGAAAAAAAAAACCCAAAATTTTATTCACAGAAATAATAACTTTTTTGGTAAAAGTTTCAATCTTTTTTGTACACCAATAAAGTTGAGTGTCACTGAAGTCTTAGGAAAAACACCAAGTTCATATAACTTCAGATATGTTATCCCCACTCTAAGACATCATACAGAGAAAAAAACAGGAAATTTTGCAGGAAAATGGGCAGAACCCAATTCTTTGTATATGCTATAGTTTTATCACTACTGGTTACTACAAGAAGGTGTATCAATGTGGCTAATGCATACGCCTCGGTCGATCTCAACGACGACGTTTTAGGCCTAATAGTGTTCAAATCAGACCTACAAGACCCACCTGCACTCAACTCATGGACTGAGGATGATGCATCCCCTTGCTCCTGGAAGTTCATCAGGTGCAACTCGGCGGGCCGGGTCTCGGAACTCTTCCTCACCGGGCTCGGCCTGTCGGGCCGGCTAGGGAAAGGGTTAGTGAAGCTACAAGGGCTTAAGGTACTGTCACTATCACACAATAACCTCACTGGTGACATCAGCACTGAGATTACCCAAATGGCTAACCTTCACACACTTGATCTTAGCCATAACAAATTTTCAGGCCAATTTCCAAGCTCATTCTCTAATGTAGGCTCATCTCTAAATTACCTTGATCTTTCACATAATATGTTAGTTGGTCCATTAAATGATAACATTTTCCAAAGTTGTGCTTCTCTAAGGTACCTTTCCTTATCAGGAAACTCCCTAGAAGGTCCAATACCTAGTACACTTTCCAAATGTAATGCACTAAGTGGGTTAAATCTGTCATCCAACCATTTTTCTGGTAACCCATTTGGCCAAAATGGTGGGTTATGGTCTTTAAATAGGCTAAGATTGTTAGACCTGTCAAACAATTTTTTCTCTGGTGACATTCCAACTGGGATTTACACCCTGCATAATCTAAAGGAATTGCATTTGCAGGGTAATCAGTTATCTGGTTCTATTCCATCCGATATCGGATTATGCCCACATTTGCTTAAACTTGATCTTAGCAATAATTTCATCAATGGAGAAATACCCAGTTCATTTAGTAGGCTAAGTTCATTGGTTTTCCTAAGTTTAGCCAGTAATATGTTATCAGGTTCATTTCCTGAGTGGGTTGGGAGTCTAACAAATTTGCAGCATTTAGATGTGTCAAATAATGTTCTAACAGGAGCATTACCTGGTTCATTGGGTCAGCTAAAATCGATTCGATTTCTGAGTTTATCAGACAACAAAATCAGTGGGAATTTGCCCACTTCAGTACTTGACTGCACTGAGCTGAAAACATTACAGCTTAAGAATAACCTCTTTAATGGGAGCATCCCAGAAGAGCTGTTTTCAATGGGTTTGGAGGTGTTAGACTTGTCAGGTAACATGATCTCAGGCTCAATCCCACCGGGTTCAAGTCGACTTTTCGACTCATTGCTGATGTTGGACATCTCTAGGAATGAGCTTACAGGAGATATCCCACCAGAAGTGGGACTTTTCTCCAAGTTAATGTACTTGAACTTGTCCTGGAATAATCTCCATTCTAGGATACCCCCAGAGGTTGGGTATCTCCCAAATTTGACAATGCTGGATTTGAGGGACAGTGCATTGTATGGCATTATCCCTGGTGACTTGTGTGATTCGACAAGCAGCTTGTCTATCCTCCAATTGGATGACAATAACTTAACTGGACCTGTCCCAGATGAGATCGGAAAATGCTCCTCACTCTTTCTATTGTAAGTACTCTTTTCTAGCTTATCAAGTTACAAACTTTCACATTTTTCTGTTTTGTGGGCATTGAACTTTTACTGATTATATGAATTAATTGTAAATGTCTAAACAGGAGTTTGTCTCATAATAGCTTGAGTGGTCCAATCCCGAGCTCGGTTTCCATGTTAAAGAGGCTTGAAATTTTGAGGATTGAGTCAAATGAGCTGAGTGGGGAAATGCCTAAGGAACTAGGTACATTGCAAAACCTTCTTGCTGTAAATGTCTCATACAATAAGCTCATTGGTAGGCTTCCTCCTGGGGGGATTTTTCCGAACTTGGATGCGAGTGCATTACAAGGAAACTTAGGGCTTTGCTCACCCTTACTCAAAGGCCCTTGCAAGATGAATGTGCAAAAGCCTCTGGTCCTTGACCCCAATGCTTTCCCCAACCAGATGCACGGAAATAACCAAGGAAACGACACAGCAAGAAGATCAGAGCCTCACAGGTTTCTCAGTATCTCAGCCATCATTGCTATATCAGCAGCTGTGATCATTGTGGTTGGTGTGGTAGTCGTAAGCCTACTGAATGCTTCAGCTCGAAAGAAACTGGCATTCATTGACAACGCGCTGGAGAGCATATTTTCGAGTTCTTCCAGGTCAATGACACCCTCAATAGGAAGATTAGTACTGTTTGGTTCAAGGTCATCCTCTGGCAGTTTGTTCACCGACCCTGATTCTTTAATCAACAAGTCGTCTGAGATAGGTGAAGGTGTTTTCGGAAGTGTTTACAAGGCTTCTTTGGGGCCTGAAGGAAAAATTGTGGCAATCAAGAAGCTTATCAAGTCCAACATACTGCAATACCCTGAAGACTTTGACAGGGAAGTCAGAATGCTCGGAAAGGTGAAACACCCGAATGTGGTTGCCCTTAGAGGTTACTATTGGACACCTCAACTGCAGCTCTTGGTCTCAGATTTCGCTACCAATGGCAGTCTACAGTTCCGGCTCCATGAAAGACCACCCAACATGGCACCTCTAGCTTGGAATACTCGTTTCAGGATCATGCTTGGGACTGCAAAAGGACTTGCTCATTTGCATCATTCATGTCACCCAGCAATGACACATTACAACTTGAAACCAAGCAACATTCTCTTAGACGAGAACTACAATGCCAAGATCTCCGACTATGGCCTTGCACGATTCCTCACCAAACTAGAAAAGAACACTACAGGAAACAGGTTTCAAGGCGCACCAGGCTATGCAGCGCCAGAACTGGCATGCCAGAGCCTGAGAGTTAATGAGAAATGCGATGTCTACAGCTTTGGGGTCATACTACTCGAGATTGTTGCAGGAAGAAGGCCTATTGAATACGGAGAAGACAATGTGATCATATTAAATGATCATGTAAGGGTGTTACTAGAGGAAGGCAATGTTCTGGATTGCGTTGATCAGAGCATGGGAGACTACCCCGACGAAGAAGTCCTACCTGTTCTGAAGCTGGCCTTGGTCTGTACTTCACAAATACCTTCGAGTCGACCTTCAATGTCCGAGATTGTTCAGATACTTCAGGTGATCAAAACCCCAGTTTCTCATAGACAAGAAGCTTATTGAATTTTGAGTAGTAGTTAGGATGTGAAGTAACTGTAAGCTTTTTTTCACTTTTTTTTGGGTCATTTGTTTGTCATTGCTGTTTCAATATGCTAAGTACTTTTGCCAAGTGACTAGTGTTTGTAATCAAAGTTTTGAAACCAATTTCAGTGTGCTAGCTTTAGTTGCGTATGGGGCAAGTGAACACAAGCCCTCGCACATAGCTCGCAAACAAACTCGTACAAAGCTCACAAACACAGATCCTGAACAATGACCTTGTTTCGATTATAGAGAACAAGATGAGCTGATAGCCTGATACACTCGACCATACTGTTCGACTCGTTTACAACCCTAGAAACAACCAGTCGACGTCTTTTAATTATTATTTTTCAAAAATAGTTTCTCAATAATGCTAGTATAGGAAAATATATTCAAGAAAGTTCTGATGAACTGGACATCCTCACATCCAATCGCTTCGATTTGAATTATCCGGAGAATGCCTCGTACTAGCATTATACACAATTTCTGTTCTTTTTTGGGTGCAATAATCAGTTATTAATCACCCTTGAGCTCAAGAAATTGCTACCCAATATACCAAAGGTAAAGTTTATCTGTGCTGAAACACTGCTCGGAAAGGTTTAGGCTTGAA
The DNA here is from genome assembly GCA_963457585.1 of Spergularia bocconei. Taxonomy (NCBI): domain Eukaryota; kingdom Viridiplantae; phylum Streptophyta; class Magnoliopsida; order Caryophyllales; family Caryophyllaceae; genus Spergularia; species Spergularia bocconei. The sequence continues at coordinate 2,146,813 of OY734946.1, read as the reverse complement.
ATATGAATTAGTGGATTATTTGGCTATTTGCGCGAACCCATTCAATGAGAAAGTGGACCTAATGAAGAAAGGTTTTCCAAGCTTCGCGTTTTGGAAGGGGATTAAAGAGCTTATGATTGAACAAGTTTAACAGGCTCCGACTCCATTTGGTGCAATAAGTTTAGGCTTCAATCAATGAAATTGAACACTAGCCCTCGAAATCTAATAATGCAAAGTCATAATCACGAAAAATCTGTAAGGCAAGATATGGCAGACGGTTTCAAGTGTCTAGCTCTTTGGGCATCCTCTTCAGTTCAAATGCGAAACTTTAGACAAAGTACCCAATGGAGAAAAGTATCATTTTCATCTCGAATCATTTTCTCCTCTTACATTCCAGCAAAAAACAATACGAGCTCAAGTGTACAAACATAACTAAACCAAACAAAATCACCATGGTTGAATATGGTTGGACAAATAAAACTAGTCTAAATCTCTGTTCCTCATAATTAAAGCCAGCTCCATATTTGTATTCCAGAAACAACAGCATTTCCGAGTAGCGAATGTGCACAAAAGTTTTAGCAGGAGAGGCTCACCAAGTGTATCATCAAACGTCATGCAACGCCTTCGTCAAATACAGTTTGCTAAAGTTTTGTCCAGCAACCCTGCAATGATGACCACAAGAATTTAAATCACGTGCAGAGCGTAATACAGCTCTAGAGGGCACCTTCTACTGATGTTAGTAGAGACACATAAACATTGCCATTCATTATGCTTCAGTGCATGTATTCAGGAAGCCGGCTTCACAACTGATTAAAAACACTAATAGACAGCCTACGGAGAAAGTTGGAAACGGTTGATGAAACACTGTTGCTTTGTTTCTAAATTCAGCTGAAAAAAGCCTCCAACTACGTAAAATTTAGAATTCCTAACTATAGAACACATGCAAAGCTCAACGCGTATGACTTTAGCTAAATGCTAAAATGCCCAATCGCAAAAGTTCGAGGAAATATTAAGTGACATACCCATTAATTTGGTTGCAGTGGTTAGAAATTTGATTTGTTATGAGGAAACTTTCCAATCTTGAAGGCTCAGGAATTGGCTTGAAAATAGGATTTGAAGGATCCTCCTCTGGTAAAGGTTCCTCCCCAGCAGCTTTTCGAGCCGCGTTATCCGCCCTGTACAACAGATTAAGCATGAAATTGTTAATTCAGTTACAACACCTATACAGTAAGGTACATCATTAGTGTGTGATTTCTTATCTCTTGCAGGCAAAAAGCCAGCAAGTGAAACCCAATCAAAATCAGATGTTATCATCTCAAAACCCCAAACGTTAATCCCCAAAATAACTTGTAAAGAAGTGATCACACGTATACGACAATTGACATGGCCCAGGCAGCACCAACCAAACATGGTGACTTACAAAACAACCAACTTATTTCCATTTTTAATGGAGCCAAAGACTCGCTATTGTTTGGTCCTATAAAGGGCAATAGGTCCATAAACACTGAAAAGGGTCACCACTAGAACTCTAGAGAGGACAGGATATGCTTCATTAACCAACCCCCCCCCCCCAAATAACTTACAAATCCCTACTTTGCCCACAAACCCCTAATTTAAATTTCAATACCCAATCTCATTTTGGAGTCAGGATGTCAAGTCACGCTGAATAATAGGCCAAGTCTGAAACTTCAAATCACAGTGAAAATTACCTTCTCCTCTGCAGCCAAGCTTGCTGCTGAGCTTGTTGACGAGAAAGATTCCTGTAATGGAATTGAAACTACAAAAGGAGATGCAAAGACCAAGTCAATAAATTCAAACTTGAAATAACCTGTATCAGGGAAGAAAAGAAAAGTATGTTCCAAGGAATCTTAGAGGAAAGCTAATTTGCAAAAGCAAAAGCTCATAGGAATAAGTAGTTTACCTTCTGCTGCTCCGCACCCAATTCATCCATGCACTCAATCAAAAATTCCAAGTTTCTCTCAGTGTATGGAGTTGAAGAAAGTTGCAGACGATCATAATCACACTAGCACACAAGTTCAACCAAGGACAGCTTCAGTACAAATAACTCTAAGGGATAACAACTGGCTCTTGTGCTAAACCAAATAATAGTGTACCTGGCTCACTGGTTGGACTGTCTCCAGCTCGGTCATGACAGCACTAATAAGTGGCGAATTAGATACTTCAATCTGCCAAAATACAGGAATGAAATTGAAGGTAGTGCAAAACTGATATAATTACCAAATGGGACCAAAATCTAAAACCATAGCTCAACCCATCCGACCAGACAGACCAAAATCTGTGTCAAGAGCCATAAGAAATCATTTGGCTTTTATTGGTGGCAAAGTGATAGAAAGTACTTTCAACAAGTTTCACCCAATATGAACTTGTGGGGAGAAAATGGTGATTGAAGGAAAAAGAATGTCATTCTGCATAGCCCGAAAATGAGCATGTAACAAATTTATGCAATACAGCAGTAGAACAATACAATGGGGTCCCACAGAAGTAAACAGCCATCTGCAGCATACAAAGATCAAGAAGAGAACCTGTAGATGATAACTTACCGGAATTTCTTCAAAGATATTCACCCACGAAAAATTCTTCTCCCTCAGCCTAACAAATGAAATGGGAAGGTATCAGTGCAACATGCAAAATAATCATCCTCAAAAGCAATTCTATCAACGAAGAAGAATATACTTCTCTCCAGTAAAACTGTTGGTCCGATGTAACTCCATGAAAGAATCTGAAAGTTTCAAAGCCTTCAGAGCAAGGACGCCTTGGTTTGACTTTGATGGATCGTATATGATACACACACAACGCCTGATATTTTCCTGCAATGATATTCGATGATGATTACAAGCAACACACTAGAATGAAGACAATAGCTAGCAGAACTTTTTCAAAGCCAGACCTCAAAAAAAAAAAAAAAAAAAAAAAAAAAAAAAAAAAAATTTCAAAGCCAAATGTGATGTTTCAATGGTCGAAGCAGTACTTGAAAACAAGCCACTATTACCAATTATCTACAACGAAAGGTGAGGTCATTAGTGCAGTAGTGCTTCAAAACTAATATCAAAAGGCAGGTGCAGAAGCCTGGGACGCTTTTTTTTAACAGTACTCGAGTTCATTGCACTCGTGCACTGTTCTTTATAGACTTTTAGAATAGCAAATATATCTGTCGAGCAAAATGAGTAAGAAAAGAACCAAACTGTAAAACCTTAACCTAGACCATCTGAGGTATATCTGGCATACCAACATGAACTCCCAACAAATGACAGAATATGTTTTCCAATCAAGTCAAAGTCAAAGAATATTACCTGGTAATTCATGAAGGTCTCAATAAGTTCCACTGTCTGATACGAACCCAGCAAAGTTGACTGGTACCTGCAATGTTGCATTCAAGATTCATCACATACAATTAGATGAAATTTACTAATTTCTCAGCTTGTTAGATCATATACACACAACACATCCAAGTCCACTCCCACAAAAAATGAGGGCAGATACATCATAATCAATATGCAACCCTTCAAATGAAGGACAATTGTAACCATTAAGCAAGATACATGTCTTGAGATCAGCATTGCGGCAAATGAGGGAAAAAATTGCAACTTTAAGAAAGCAACATGCACCAGAAAAATATGCAGCCGCGGGATCAAACTTTTTGTAGAAGACCAAGTACAAGAATGATCACATAGAGAATTTGAGACTCCAGGGTACACTGGTAAAACATAAAGCGGCCAAAACTTGGACTTTCAGAAAAACAACACGACTTAAATGGTATCTCTGTTGTGGAAGTAGAATTGACCCAAATGTTAGCCACTGCTATAATTATAAGTGCTCACCATCCAACAGTGTTATTGTCAACGTTGACCTCCCTCAGACATCTCATCATTTCAAGCTGATAATTTGCACCTTCAGCCTCAAGCTCTTCGTCCTCTTCTCTAATCTGAATACATCACGACAACGTTTAAAATACACGAATGATCAAATTACATCATATAGTTGATCGTGTACTTGAAACACAGGTGGTTGATGAAAGAGTGGAAGGAAAGAAAACCAAACTCACATACCGGAAAGGGGAAACAGTTGGTGACTTCAAGCACACTGCCAACGTCTAATCCAAGAAGTTGGCCAGTCACGAGAGCAGGGGCGAACTCCTTGCAATGCTTGATTATCTTCAGGATTGCCTATAGTCAAAATCCATGTCCACAAAATTAGACTCAGACATCAAACGAAAAAGCTCCCTAAGTACATTGAGCTCTACATCACACTCACAACAGGCAGAAATGGCATAACTCAGCAGATCAAAAGTTCAGAACATGATCCATTTTAACAGATACTAAGATACTACTACTTCAGAGAAGACTTTGACAAAATCCGAACCCAACCTTTAGAATTCTCCAAGTGTACGTTAATTGACATTATAACTCGAATAGCTTCACCCAGCCTACATGGTTCCAATACTATTCTCCAAACTTGATTCATCACGTCTCGAATAAATCAATAATCGAAATTTCAGTCTCTAACATCATAAACAGCTCACATTGCGAAATAAAGAGATGGGCTTTTAAAGCGAACTCAATACCGAGCTAACAGATTCATCTCAAAAGTCAATACCGAGCTAAAAGATTCATCTCAAAAGTCAATAAAGAGAAGAGCTTTCAAAGCATACTCAATACCGAGCAAACAGATTCATAAACAGCTCACATTGCGAAATAAAGAGATGAGCTTTCAAACAGGCTACATGCATAAAACAGATTCATCTCAAAAGTCATGGTCTAATCCCTACATTAGTCCTCTCCCCATATTCCTGACTCGAAATTAGAGAATTCCGAAACTCCACCAAAACAATACAGATAATCGAAAAATTACAAATTCCGGCACTATAACTAACTACACCCCTCCATTTCAGTCAGTTTAGCATAACTCGGCCCGCAACGACTGATTACCATTGCAAAATACAATCAAATTACCAAACTTTCATACATTAAACTAATTTCGCCAATCAGACTAATCATACATTCTCATTCATCAAAAAAACAACTAATTTCTCACTTAATCGCAACAAAAATTAAAACGAATTAAACAAAAATTAATCAAAATTAATTATTAATCCAAACAAATTGGGGGCGAAAATCTAACCAATCCTTCAATCTTAACGACACGAAGAGGTTGAGCAACTTCCTCGGTCTTAATCGCCTGGAGAAACGATCTCACTGGTGCTGCTCCTCCTCCTGTTTCTGCTTTGCATCAATTCAATAAGAAGATATTAAATTAATTAACATCACAATTTCGTCGGAATAATTGTAAACAAAAAAAACGCATGAATATAAAGAAGAATAAAGGAGTCGTGAGGATTACGATTCGCCATGGTTGGTGGTGGTGGGATGAAGCTCGCTCGGATGCGAAAGAGAGTGTTTTTTCTTCTTCTTCCTGCTAACAGTTTCGACACCACTGAGCTTTCCCAAAAACCCTAGAATCTCTTTAATTTTCCTTTTCCTATTTTTATTTTATTTTCCTTTTTTTTTTTCGTATATGGATGGATTGCCAAGTACAAGCTAAAAAACACTAGGCATCCAGACACAATCTTTTTTAGTTCCTTTTATACCCTCCTTATTCTTATCAACGGTTCTAAATATTGTCTTCGGTTTTACCCTTGGCCTTGGTTACATCTTTTTATTAAGGGCAAAAAGGTAAAACACAATGATCAAGGTTGGTTTAGTAGTTATGAACTCAAGCTAGGTGGAAGTCAAAGCTAAGCGCCTAAGACACAATCATTCATCACGTGATTTTGGCCTGCCTGTGATATCGAGGCCGAAAGGTCTGATACATGATATGTCCGAGCTCGAGAAGTGTAAGGATTAGATTGTCTAAATTAAGGGTAGAAAATGCGTACATGTTTTTCAATCCAAACGTATGTACTCTGTATCACACAACATTGTGAACCTTGATGGATGAAACATCTCGTCATAAATAAATAAGTACAATGCGCGCACCATAAGGTTTATGTGCGCGCGATTGTTAAAAATAACTTCATGATTTGATTAATAAGCCATTGCCATGTAAAGTTTGGGTTTCAAATAATTTGAGCTTACAGGCCGAGTGCTTAAGAAAGGGGTTGCTAAATGTAACCTAAAAAATGCTAGTGTAACCTATTTTTTTTCATTTTTCTTCCAATATTACCCTTAAGGATATCACCCTCTCTACAACTTAAAATCTACGGAAAATTCACGTGGTACCCTCGAATTTTGCTTGATTGCACATGGTACCCAACTTGCCAAGTTTCTGCACAAGGTACCCTCCAAGTTTGCATGTGTGCACGTGGTACCCTCAAATGCAAAAGTTATGTTAACTCCGTCCATGGTGTTAACCTGAAATTGTGTTTAAATCTAAACCATCCATAAGCATCAGATCAATGGTTGTGATCAAATCATTAAATAAATAAAAAAATTCAAAAATCATAACCCCCCACCTTTTCACTCTCCACCTTTACGCACCTCCATCTACATCTTATAATCTATATTCTCCATCTTTTCATCTTATCACCTCTAATCATCATTTAGTATCATCTTCACACCATGTTCCATAGGTCTCACATCTCCCTTATAATCATCTTCTTGCTCGAATATGGGATTATTTGGGCGAAAGTCTGGGTTTAATTTGGTCCGTTTTTTGCGAATTTGTGGGTTAATTTGGGCGAAATCGGTGGGATAAATTTGGGTTCAAATATGTATGAATTTTTGGGTTTAATCTGGGCGTTTTTAGGATTAAGATTGGACAAATTATGGTGTTGATTTTGTCCCAAATTTTGTTTCAATTTGAGCAAATTTATTGGTGCAGTAGGTAGAAAAAGAGGGAAATTTCTAGATTCAATAATTAAAGAGAAGAAAAAGGATGCATGGAGTGAGTGGTGGTGGACTATTGGGTGGTTTGGTGTCATAAAGGTGGTTTTTGGGGGGTTCTAGTGGTGTTTAATTAGCGTGGAGAGGGGGGAAAGGGGAGGAGAGAGAGAGAAGTACGGGGGATTTCGACTTTTTTTTTTTTTTGTTTTAGAATAATCTCAATCATCGGTATAGTCGTGAAGGTTAGATGGATGGCTGAGATTTTATGACACTCTCCAACTTAACGGCGTTAAGTGACCGTTAAAAATTTGGGTACCACGTGCACACATACAAACTTGAAGGGTACTTTGTGCAGAAATTTGGCAAGTTGGGTACCATGTGCAATCCTACAAACTTCGAGGGTACCACGTGAATTTTCCGTAAAATCTAATGAATCAAAACATTCAAACTTTAATGAGAACATCATTTTTTTTTAAGCGAGAGTATCAATTCCGACAAATTCACGCGGTGCCCCCGAATTATGTGAAAATGCGCATGGTACCCCTTTATTCGAAACTTGTACCCCCAGTACCCTCGATCTTAGCACCTATAGGCACGTGGTGTCCCTACCCCCTAACAAACCGTCATCCACTAATGCAGGTAACTTTTGGACTAATGACATATGACAAATAATTAGTGATACTCCGTATATATAATCAAATTCATTTAATAAATAATTAATATAAACACAATTAAAAGACCCAATTTTTTCTCTCTCCTCAACATTCCAGCAACCCAACCCCACCCTCCCCACCGCCACACCTACCACCGTCAACCACCCAAACCACCAGCCATCTCCCCTCTTTCACCACCGTTGGCCGCATAAAGCTGCGCAAACCCAGTGAGACCCTCCATCGGAGGCGGCGCGAGTCCAAACCACCCCAAAAAGCCCCTTAATTTTATCTCTCCTCAATAATTAAACACCCACCACCATTTTCCTTGACCCAACCACCGCGTCGAATTTCTACATATCTGCGACAATCTCTGGTGGCGGTGGTGGATGTCGAGGAGGCGGACGTCCCAATGGGTGAGGAGAGAGAAAAATAAGGAAAGTGCGTTTTGGAGTGGTCTTGATGCACGCTGCCCCCGACGGGGGGTCTCATTGGCCTTGCGCCGCGGTATGCGGCCCATTGGTGATGAAGGTGGGGATAAGGGAGGTGGGTGAGGTCGCCGGCGAAGGGAGGCAGGGGCGGTGGGGATGGTGGGCGCGGGGTTGCAAGGATGTTGAGGAGAGAGAATTTTTTTGTTTGAGTTTTTTTAAATGTTTATTTAATTTAAGAATTTAGGGCATTTGTGTTATTTTGGGAAAAATGGGGATAAAATGGGTATTTTACTAGGTTACGTTAGCAAAAAAAAAAATATTGCGTTTAACAATCATGTTAAAAAACCGGTTCGGCCCAAAAAAAAAAAAAACAAGAGTGGTGAGGTTTGGTGGTCAATAAAAGGCGAGGGGAGGGTAAGCAAGAAACCCTAATTCCAAATCCTGAGAAGACGCTTTGAGGCAGCCAAGACTAATCTCTGTAACTTGGCTGCTTTTCATGTCTTCTCCTTCAAGTTTCTCAGGATTTGGAGACATTAAACTTCAAGTCGTCTCCAGAAAGCCTCTGCTCTTTAATTTAATGAGCTTTGTGCTCGCTGTGATGCCTACATTTTTCCCATTATCTCATATTATGATTAAACTTTTAATGATTTTTCTGATTTTCTGCATTTCTGATTTACTGGGTTTTTTGTTTTGTTTGTGTAAATTTGTAGATTTGTTGAATTTTTGAACTGGGTATCATACCAATTGTAAGCAATCACACACTGGTATAATCTTGGTCTGTGAGTAGAAAAATACCAATATTCGGAACATATACGAGCTAAGCTAGTTGACATCTATATTAACGAACACGAGATTCGATATCAATCACACTGTTACATCCAGAAACAACCACTAATACTAAATAGTGTGTTTGCAACAACTGAGAAGTAAAGATTGGAACTTTCCTAAAGATTAGAACAAATTTGACATTTTACATATCATGTTGTATTCTTATCTGCAGCAGTTGTTGCTGTTGCTGCTGCAGCAGCAGCTGCTTGTTTTGCCATTGCAACCTCAAATTGTTTGAGGGAAATGGAAGGGAAGGAAATGATCTCTGAAGGGGTCAGATTTTCCCAATCCTTAGCCGATTTCGAGACTGTCGTAGAACCATCCCACCCTATGTGGGTTAGATGCTTCACATCCGTTGGGTAGCCGATTTCCATATCGCCCTCGTCTTTGTCGTTGTCGTCCTCGTCTTCCTTGTCATCCTTGTAAACTGCCCAGAATCAATATGTATCAGATCATGTATTAGGGTTATCAGTGTAGGTTGCGTAATGTAGGTGTTCAACTTACCAAATAATTGTGAGACGCTCTTGAGATTTCTGAAAAATCTTCGAATTCCACGGGATAGATTAGCTTTCGATAGCCTGAATCCGAGAGGGTGATCAGTTTTCTTCACGACAGATGAATCGCTTTGCGTGGTGGTGTCTTCTGTACCTTAATAATCATCGATTATACATTGTGATTAATCCATCTACTATAGGTAGGTAGCGATAATTCAACAAGATTATGCACTCGGAAAATGAAGAAACTGAGAATACAAAGGTGAGGGAACATAGGTTATACTGGTTGGAGTAGCATGGTTAGTATCAGTTGGAGCATCATCAGCGACACTTGACCGGGAAGCGCAGCCAAACCCAAACGGAAGAATGATCCATTTTCTGCTCCTTTGCGTCATGTCTTTGGGGAGTTAACAAGTAACAAGACACTATCACTCGGTACAACACTAACTTAACAAAGATGCAAAGAAAACGAATGCGCCTTACAAATGTGATGGAAGTAAAATGGCCTTAAAAGGCTATAGTAAGCAACCTAGAAATTGAGGGAGAGATACTAATAGTAGAGTAACTTTCGGGTATAGCCTTAATTAGCAAGGTAAGATCATGAATCATGCAACGTGTGAATATGTAAAGTTCAATCTGAGTTTGGTACAGAGGAAACAAGAGAAAATATGGAGTAGTTAAATTAGTTGGTGGAACTGTGCAACTCAACCAACTAATTTGCTGATTGCAGGTCCTTATTTTTAGTAAATTTGCTGTTTAAGTAAAATTGAGCCCACAATCATCAATTGATTAGGTCACTTCACTTCTCTTTCTAGTTGACCAACGCACTTAGGAGCTTGAATTTGTCGGCGTATGCATATCGGTAGATGTCAGTTAGCTGAACCGGGAAAAATTGTCAGGAGTGATATCCATGATCCGGGTTTGAAACAAGTAAAGTCGGTAACAAAGAGACTCGAGTATGTTTGGTGCTCAAAGTATGGGCAGTGGACTAGTGGCTAAACTAATGTGCTAATGAAGGGAGAACAGGTGATTGGTGGATTAAGTTGAGCTAATGAGACTTAACCAAATCAGCCAATAATGAATACTAACTATTTTGACATCATTTTTGCTTAACCATAACCATTAGTACAAGATAAAGGATATAATTGAAGAGAGATCTTGAAGTTAGAGCAATTTCATTGATTGGTCAGGGAAAAATTGCAGTAATTTCCCTGAAATGCCCTACAATTAGCCTCTTTGATTTTCAGCTTCTAATGACAGTTATATATACAGATAACAACAGCTCCTACCAACCTGCAATGCATCAGGTTGCAGTTATCAGCTTACTAACAACACACAAGGGACTCCACAGTTCAAGCCTCCCCTCGGAAGGGGAGGCGTCGTTATGATTACTCATACCTAACTCTGTAGTTTCAGTTCCTTCAACAGCTTCACCACTTCGAGCATGCTAGGTCGCCTAGCTGGAGTGTCGTTTGTGCACATCCGTGCAATGTTGAGGACCTGCAACATCTGATGTCGCCATGCTGAGACAGCAGGTATAAATGAATCAAGGAGCTCATCTTCTCTGCCATTGGCTGCCATCTCTCGGACCCAGCCCACCAGATTCCCGCCCTCAATATCAGCCTGTCCTGTTGGTGCCCTGCCAGTTACCAGCTCCAACATCACCACCCCAAAGCTGTATATATCACCCTTTGTTGTTGCGACCATAGACTGTCCGTACTCAGGTGGGATGTACCCAAATGTGCCAGCTAGAACAGTGCTAACATGGCTTTCATAGGCACTGATTATTCTGGCCAGCCCGAAGTCGGACACCTTTGGCTCAAAGTTACGGTCCAGTAGAATGTTGCTGGACTTGATGTCGCGGTGAATGATGTGAGGCACAAATCCATGATGCAGAAAGGCAATGCCCCGAGCAGCCCCTAAACAGATCTTGAACCGGGTTGGCCAGTTGAGAGCTTCAACTGCATCAGCCCGATTCCTTAGCCAAACATCAAGGCTCCCGTTCTCCATGTACTCATACACCAAGAACCTTTCCTCAGCATAAACACAATAGCCAAATAATGGAACCAAATTTTCATGTTGAACTTTCCCAATTGTCTCCATCTCAGCTAGAAATTCTCGGTCACCATGATAATGTCCTCCATTAAGCCGCTTGACAGCTATGATCCGATCCTCTGAAAGAGATGCTTTGTACACAGTACCAAATCCACCGTCGCCAATTATATACGTCTTGCTGAAATTATCAGTGGCAGAAAATATTTCAGCAGCACTCAAGCGAGTCAGGGAGTGCTCAAATGTGGCGATGTTGATACTTAACGGCTCCCTAGATTTTTTACCCATCAGCTCATCAGACTGCCCAATTCCAGAGACAAATTTACCCTCTCTAAAGCCTAAAACAGCAGCTTCATGCCTTGAGCGACAAACCAAATAGGTGACCAGGAAGAGGAGAACCACCATGACTCCTATGATGCCACCCCAAATAGGTGGTTGTGCCAGGTGAGCTCCTGGACGGCTAGAGGTTAAGCATGGCTGATACTTAGTGCACGTCTCTGGCACAAATCCTGCAAATCTGTTAGCTGAGAGATTGACATAGGAGAGGCCTTCAATGTCACAGATATTGCAGGGAACATAGCTCTCAAAATTGTTACCAGAAAGATCTAGGTACGTCAAAGCAGCCAGGTTTGCTAGAGAGCCTGGAAGGCTTCCAGTTAAGGCATTGTTGTGCAGGTCTAGAAAGGCAAGGGTCGTTAGATTTGAAAGGGAGTCACAAAGGGGGCCATTAATATGGTTATTGCTAGCATTTAGACGAACAAGAGAATTGCTAGCCGCGAAATGGCATGGGATGGGGCCCGAAAGAGAATTGGCACTGATGTCAAGGTAAGCCAGGCTCTCAATATCAAACATGGATGATGGCAAAGAACCACTAAGCTGGTTCCATGAGATATCAAGCTTGGTTAAGCTAGGTAATAAAGAGGCCATGTCTTCAGTAATTGGGCCAGTGAGCTCATTGTGAGAAAGGATCAGCCCCTGAAGTTTCCTCGATCTGAAAGATTCAGGTATACAAGGACCACTTAAATGATTGGAAGACAAATTTAGAGTAGTCAAGTTAGACAGACCAGATATTCCCAAAGGAATGCTGCCATTTAGCTGGTTGTTCTGCAATAACAGCTCCATGACCACAATACACTGGCTTATCGAAGCAGGAATTGGACCCACAAACTGGTTGTCGGATAGGTCAAGCATGCCATAATGCTGACTGAACTCGGAATCTGGCAACAGTACCTTTTGGAATCCAGAGCATATTTCTTCAGGGATTAGACCGGAAAAGCTGTTTGAAGATAATACCAAATTGTTCAGAGACTTCAACCTTGCAATGGATTTTGGAATTGGACCTGAAAGTCTATTCGAACCAAGATCCAATGACACCAGATTAGTGCAGTTGAAAAGCTCCACAGGGATCTCTCCCGTCAGCTGGTTGCCATGCAGAGACAGATTGGTGAGGTTTCTTAGCTGTCCAATGGCAGCAGGAATTGTCCCCTCAAATATATTATTTTCCAGTTGCAATCTCTCTAGTGTCTTGACTTTCGAAAGAGCTGCAGGTATCTCTCCAGAAAGCAAATTATTACCAAGGAATAACTCCAGAAGAGATTCAGATTCCCATAGCTTATCAGGGATTTTTCCATGAAATCTGTTCATCGACAATTCCAAAGATACGAGAGAGAGATCACCTAAATAACCAGGAATCTCACCAGAAAGAGAGTTGCCAGACAACACCAAATTAGCCAGGTTACGACAATTCATGAAAGTGTTCTCGATGGTTCCAGTGAAGCTATTGCCCGATAAATCTAAACTGCTTAGTGCCTCTGGAGTACATATTTCTGAGGACAATTGACCAGAAAGCATGTTGTTACCTAAGTCAAGGACCCTCAGATTCTGCAGATTGAACAAAGGTATAGAACCTGTGAGCCTATTCTTTGACATCACTATGGATCCCACTTTCTTCCAATTAGATATCCAGCTAGGTATCGGCCCGGATAAGTCGTTGGAATTTAGCATCAAAGACTCGATCGAATCCATTCCAGCAAGCCCATCAGGTAAAGGGCCTGAGAAAGAATTATAAGATAGATCTAGAATTATCAATTTCTTGCAATTACCAAGCTCTCCAGGAATACTCCCACTCAACCCAGCATATGTTGCGAATAGGTAACCTATATTGTCCAATTTGCCAAAGCTTGCAGGCAATTCTCCCATGAAGGAGTTATGTGCTATATTCAGATATGTCAAATTGGATAGCTTAGACAATTCTTCAGGAACTGAGCCAGTAAGCCTACAGTTCTCGACATTGAGTACCTGAAGCCCCTTGAGATTACCAATCGATGATGGTAGCACCCCCCCTACGATGGTGTTGGCCATGTTCATTGAGACAAGGCTCGTCAATCTCCCAATATCATCTGGTAAGGATCCACTGAAGACGTTCCCAGAGAGATCAATATTTCGAAGGTTCAATAAATTTCCGATCCCTGAAAAGATAGGGCCACTAAATTTGTTCTGACTACCATCAAAGAACAAGAGGCTACTGAGGTCTCCCAAACTTGTAGGGAGAACACCAGAAAAAGAGTTTTCAGAAAGATCAAGAGACTTTAATGTTGAGAGGTTTCCAACTTCTGGAGGAAGGCTCCCAAAGAAAGAGTTTGCATGAAGTGAAAGCTCCACAAGGTTAGGGAGAAGACCAATGGTTGAAGGCAAGTGCCCTGACAACCGATTTCCATCAAGCACAAGCTCTCTCAGAGATTTCAGATTGGACACAGCAGGGGAGAGACTTCCAGACAGTTCATTGCCGCTCAGGTCCAAGATCTCAAGTTTATCAAGGCTCCAGATATTTTCAGGAATTAAGCCTGTCAGTCCACACTGACTGAGATTAAGATTCCTCAGATTTTTCAACTCTCCTATGCTGTTTGGGAAAGGAAGGTCTAGTGGTGAAGATTTACACGGCAAATCTAGGCCAAGAACTTCAGAGCCCTCACAAACCACCCCCGTCCAGTTACATGCAGAAGTTTCCGAGTAGAACCAGCTAGGAATCATATCTTTTCTCTGGATCAAACCTTTTCTAAGACCAGAGAGTATTTCCAAATCAGTGGAAGCATCACCAAATGATGCATAGAGCATACACAACAAGATCACACTCGTAACCCAATAGAACTCTTTTGGAGTTGACATTCTGCACGAGTTCCTCCTCAATTACCCTGCAGAATAAGAAAGAAGAAGAACTCAATGGTTGTTACATATTTAAATTTCACAAATAAAAAAATAATGCACAACTACACAGGCAACGGGGTAAATGATATAACAGGGAAGAGGCACAAAATGAAGTAAATCTTTGTGATACACCATACACGTAAGCTTGTCAAACAGTCTAACAATTCATGTATATATTTTCGAAACAAACAAATTACCCCGAAGGCACAGGTAAAGAATGGTTACTTCAAAATAGATATGGTTTATGGTTACCTCAAAATAGAAACATGACATAGAACAGTTCAAGGTTTCCACTGAGAACCGAACTGTCAGAAATGCAACGACTACAAAGAGCTACACAGCTACCCCGTACCTGTAAATTCAAAGAATGCAACAAAATAAGAACAGTACCTAAGCTTAGGTATATAATAACAAACAACTGTAGCATAAAGTAGTTTAACAATCATAAATAACAAACTAGGCGAGCATACATAGACACCGCACCACCACATCCACATGAAAAACGTTACACTCGAAACCAAAGTAAAAATCCGAAAAAATAAGTCTACCTACAGAGGTTCCAATTCCAACCTTTGGAAAGCATCATTCCTTTGTTCTTGCTTTGAACCCTACAACACCTAAAGTTGACACCTTTATCTTCCCAAAAATCATGACAAAGGTAAAAAAATCTAGTTGGACCCCTACTTCACACCATTAACTCCATTTCACGGGCATTAACCTCCTTAGCAAAAAAAAGTGTATACCAACATTTAAACCCAACTCTACTAGTAGAAGAAAAATAGAAACAAGTAACTTCTTCTGAAACCAACATATTATGTGATTTAAAGGTATCATCATCAAGTCACAAGGGTGAATTCCCAAAAATTGATCTTTGACCTTTAATTTGTGGTCCCACAAATTACCCCCAAATCCCCAATACATGAATAAACCCAAAAGAAAGGGAGTTCCCTACTAAATCTTTACCCTGACCCACCTCACTGCTTAAGAAATTCCCAATTCAATTTCTAGGGTTTTAAGCAGACAAAATTAAAAAATGGCTTCCCTTTTCATAATTAATTGAAATAATCCAACTTTAAGTGAGCATTTTCATTTTAACTTCTACAACAACAATAGTAACAATTCAGTAAAAATTTCGCGCTCAATCGGTAAAATTCGAGTTTTGAACAAGAAAGTTGTGATCTTCACCAACAACCAACCAACAAGTACACCCATTTCAACTTATACCAACAAATTTAACACTAACCCAGTAAAAAGTTGCAAGAAATCAGTCTATTTCAACCCAAAATTCGAAACTTTTACCTAAAAAAGGGATTTTCTAGCTGTAATCTTCACCAAATTGAGCAGTAAAAACACTTTTAACCATTTTCCTCAATTATGTACAAAATCAATCAACAATTTCATGAGCATAAACATACAGAAAATACAGTAAAAAAAGACGGTCTCATATTACCAGACAATAGTACAAAAAGAATGAACAAACAAAAAAAAAAAACATTGCAAATTAATTAAGTGGCTCAAGAAAGATCTGTGTATACAAATTATTTAATCAAATTTGAATTGAAGAAATAATTTAATTAAATTAAATTCCACACGCAACGATCCAATCAATTTATTAATGCACCCACAAAATTCTTCTACATTTCCTACCTTATATTAAATACTTTCACAGTTTCACTCAAAAAAACACACAAAAAAATGATAATAATTTCTACCAAAAAAAAAATGATAATAATAATAATAATAATAAATGTAACTCACCACCTACAATACAACAACATTAATATATTTGTATAATCTAGTATACTATTCCTATTTCCTAGTAGACTAGAACAATAAAGTCGAGTTGACGTGTTTAAACTAAACGTTAACAATTCAAAATAACGACAACTCGAGATCAACAACAAACACTAAACAAAAAAAAACAGTTGAATAATTCGAACCTAGTAATGCAGCGTAACGAAGAAGATAACCGGGAATTCAGAACGTGGCGGTGATAATGGTGGTGGTAATGGTGGCGGTTGGAAGTTTTCTCTCTCTAGAAAAAAATAAAAAGTGGGAGAATCTTTGGAGTTTCTCTCACTAAAACAGAAAAAATCATAAGAATGGTGAATGAATAATAATAATAATAATAATAATAATAATAATATTTTCAGTTTTTACACATTATATGTACTGTATATGTGGGGGTTGCAGAAGTGTGGAACGTCGTCGTTTTGTGGCAGAATTTCGGGGTGGGGCCCGGGTGTCAGGGTGGCGTGGGCGCAGAATACGTGAGGGAGGGTGGGTAGTACTAGTGCTGCTTGCTACTGATGCCTGTGTTATTGTGTTGAAGAGAAGTGTATGTACTATTACTACAAGTAGAGTGATAAAGAAGCTTTCTCTCATTGACTGGCACAAGAAAGAGGAGAGAGAGAGTGAGAGAGTAGTAGACGGTTACGTCCTATGCTCGTCCGCACCATTATTTGATTTCATTTTGATTCGCCTTGATCTTCTACCCCCCACCACTATTGGGTACAAGTTTTCTCTTTCTTTCATCATTGGACTGTTCGTCTTGTTTTGGTTCGGATTTAAGTCGGGTAGAATTACTCTTGATAAAGTACAGTGTGAATTATTGAGGTTTCACGAGTACGAGGGTGTTATTGTGTTAGGCCTTGGTTTAACAATCGGGACTAAATTGGAGTGTATAGGTATAGTATTTTCGGTTAGTGACTTAGTTTGGATTCGAGTTGAGTATAGTTACGGTTAACAAAGTATCTCCTCGTGAAAACATAAACCATTTCAATCTCAAGTTGGGGACTCTATATTAAGGGATTATGATTATTTTTTAGGGTCAAGCTAAATTGGGGTTGATACGAGTTGTGACGGGTCAGGTTTAAGTTGATTTTATTTCGAGTTATTCAAATGAGTGTAATCATTTATCCCAACTTTATGTCCTATTTCGTGTCTCACTCTAATTCAAACGGAGTTAATTTTCGTAAAATTTACACTACCTAGTGTAAGTTTGCATAATTCATATCTTGAACCAGATCAATCAATTCTACTCTCAATAGTCAATACCCCACATCTCCCCGTGGATGAGAGTCTCAATCTATTTTTTTTCACTGTACTTATTTACCATGTTGTGGTTTGATAGGGACTTTTATAGAGTTTAATCTTGGATTGACTGGAGTTAGAATCATTAATGTGGGTTGAATTAAGTCAAATTGTGGTACAGACTACAATTTACTGTTAATGTTTGCACTTGCACTTTGCACAGTACCTCGGTTCTTTTAAAGGTCGTGATTCGTGAATAGAATAGTTGTGTTTGTTATCTTTTGCTGGAAAGTTATGCAACTTTTGGTTTGTTAACAAAGTGAAGGACTTAATCGTGTTTGGTAAGATTGCTTTGCGGGGCAAATCATACCTCTTTCGCTTACTTTTATAAGAGAATTTCGAATGAAAATTGTGAACGATAATGGAATAAACATTTTAAACTCATTACTCACGTTACCTCTACAAGGAAGGCTATCATCTACTACTAAGAACTGGTATTCGTTATAAGAGTTGTTTCGAAATGCTAATTGATCTAAACCTAATTGAAGTACAAAAATGTTACGGAGTATCAACTTGTCATGAACCTATAATCTCAATTCGAATTCAAAAATGGATTACGTAAATGTACATATATAAGAAGATACTATTAATAACAAAAGTAATGACATTGGATAACAACAAGTTTACTATAACTAGCTAGTCAAGCTAAGGATTGAGATTTTGCCAATGGAATAATTACTACTGTCAAGGCAGTAGATTCATTGAATCTAATGAATCTGATCTATATAATGGACATATTTCCACTGAAAGGTATTGCAATGTCTTGGCAAAATCACCGTCATTTTTCAAACCCATTATAAAATGTTCGAAAAATTCACACATAATGTTTTCTTCTCGCCGAACAAGCTTGTTAATTACATGAAACTTTATCCATCGGAATCAAACTAATTCTACTAACCCTATTAACACATTTTAGGTGTTGCATTCACATGAATCACATCATTCATAACTCTCTCCTTAATTATTAATGTGTTCTACTGTTCTATCTTGTGTAAGTTGTGTGTTTTACTAGCGAAATGTCCATGAACATAAAAGATGATATGTTGGGTGATGTGTGATGTGTCCTTTGCTTATATTTTGCCAATTGCCATTAATGTTTTCTTATTACTTTCACGTATGAGAATGGAAGAGAAAACTATCGTACGTACTCTATTGATATTATTTTTAAGAAAGAGGCACCAATCCCAAAGTATGATCATCAGAGTTACTAATGACGAAATACCAGTCGATATGTGAACAGCAAGTTATTAAGGCCAAGAAAGGGACAATTGCATGAATGTGGAATTTATGCATGCGATTATAGATCCACCCATCAGTTCCATTTTAGTCTTCACTTCAGAGTTCACTAATACTCGGATCACACTCATGCATGGTCCATTGTCCCATAGAAGGTCACCAAACATTCTACCAGAATTTACTCCATGTTTTTTTTTTTAATTTGTATTGTTAACGTGTAGTCTAAACTTGTGACAAAAATTAAAACCGTATAATATTAGTCATTCATCAAAGAAAACAATATACCGAAACAATAATAGTAGAAGAGAGAATTCAGGAAACCACAATGGCAATTGGATGTGAAAAGTTTATGCTTGTGTTTGAATAGTATCGAGAAATTAAAATTCTAGTGTACTCTGCTTGCAATTTTTAGTAATTGAGAAAGCGTGAGAACTGTGAAAATCTAGTTTTGATGGACCGAGAATTAGAGGTTCCATAACCCACCCCAAGTCCCAAGCAGTGGAGGACTTGGACATAACTCGTTCTATAAGAATGTCTATTTCGCCCAAATGTTTTTGTACAACCGGTGGTCCGATGTTCTTTATGTAAACAACGATTTTTGTGTCCAAGTTAAAAAAAAACGAATACTAGACCTACCATGTCCTCCCGATGTCCGTGTTCAACATCGTCAATGCTTATACCATGCACCAAGGTGCACAATGAGTATGATGCACCTTCTCACAATAGAGGAGTAGGAACCACACTTAAATCTTTCTATACTATTAAAGGAGGCTTTTTGAGAGCTCTCACAACGACCGAGCAATATTAGAGAGTCTGAGTAATTTTATAATATTAACTACAATCCCATGTACAAAATGACTCCTACATTAGCATTTTATAATCAATCCTATCTATCTATATAATCTTGAGATAAACGCACGCAAAAAGGTAACTGGAAAGAAAAATTGAAAGACGATGTTATTTTAATTAAGATGTTCCAGCTAAATATATTAACAATTTTCGAGACCTATAGCAAATAGTAGTCATACGTACATCTATCCATAATGGGTTCATCCAGTGATCCACCATGATTCATGGCCCCTCCAACTACTTTTTTTAGTAAATCTTTTTGCATGTAGACCATATTACCTCATTAGCATAGAAGACATCTACAACTATCCAACATAGTGCACATATCTTAAACAAAGAAGATCAATATCACCATCTAGATTCTCTTAAATAACTTGGCCAGGGCGACAATTTCAGATTGGTTTTTGGGAACATTGACACATATCCTTAATGAAAACCACGTAAAATTCGATGACAAGAGTTTGAAAACTTTCACAGGAACATTTTGTAACCACATTGTAGATTAAACAAGTTGAGCAAAACACAAGAATCGTGATAGTCATTAGCATGACGATTTACCAAAGATAATTAATTCATTATTAATTATTTTTACTCGATTTGAAGGAATATTTTTTTTGAGGAAGTAC
This sequence comes from Spergularia bocconei, assembly GCA_963457585.1. Lineage (NCBI taxonomy): Eukaryota > Viridiplantae > Streptophyta > Magnoliopsida > Caryophyllales > Caryophyllaceae > Spergularia > Spergularia bocconei. Next base: position 2,126,532 of record OY734946.1, on the reverse strand, counting down.
ACGTAAACTTAGGCATGATCATCTATTCTCAAATGAGTACACTAATCTTAAACGTAATCAATCACATGGCTTTCAACGACGGCTTATTCACATATGAAATTTTTTTAAATAAAATTCTCTCAGGTTCAAAGTTAAATTAGAGACATATAGGGATTGTGTATGAGATCGACGCTGAAAGAACATGCGAATCTCATATCACAAATTAGTGCAACGTCGTCGTTGAGTTATCTTATAACATTGTACACATATCCTTCCTCCATCCAAATTTTTAATGTAATCTAAACATCTGTAACTCCTAATTATCAAGGAGCAACTATGAGTGCATAACTACAAAAAAGTTCATTTAAAATGTGAGCCTAACAATACTGGCAGTGAAACTTTGCTTATGCTATAATTTGTTGAGTGGAGTATGTGCTAATAGCATTGATATATTGACTTCAGCAGGTTTTGTGTTTATATATTTTGATCTCATTATCACTATCATGCATTATGAATGATATTTCAATGAAATTATCTTAACATTTTTACTTTTAAAATATTTGGGTATGAAGAGATGATAATGTTTTATCATTTCGGCGTATCAATACGTGAATACGTGATGCTATCTTTTAGCATGATCATAGATTTAGAGGAGGAGAAGCAATTCTAAAGAAGAGGTGAATGGATGGTAGGATTATCAAGAAATATCAAGAAGTATTAAGATAATCGATCCCATTAAGATTATAGAGATTTGACAAACATGCACGCACAATAGTGTAACTATCGCTCAAGGCAACGTATTTTAGCGATAGTGGTCTCTTAAAAGTATAAATATGAGAATAGTTCGGCTAAAGAATTTTTTAATAAATTACCATTTCATCAATTAATAGAGAGAAATTATAAGACGCCCGTGCAACGCACGGGCTTCAAACTAGTTTAAATTATTTTAAGTGTGATCCATACTCCTCTATTGTAAAGAGGTGCACCATACTCATTGTGCACACGATATAATTTGCGCAACATCGTACTAGTCACAACATGCGACTTGGAAGAGGTGTTTCTTGTTTCATAGGCTACGACGGAAAATTCGATCTTTACATTTCGCTTGTATCTCTCCGATAAATTCGAACGAAACGTAAAAAAACCGAAAACCGGAACGAGTAATATACTCAATCCCTTCACACTCTTTCTCTCTCTCTCTCTCCCCTACCAAACCTCCCAAAGTTACAGCAATGGCGTCCACACTTGTACTATCAACTTCCTCCTTCACCTCATTTCGCCCCCAATTTCAAAACCCTAATAAAACCCTAATTCCCAATTCCCGCCTTTCTCTCTCCTCAATTTCCCCCAAATTCACCCCCGCAACTCTCAAATTCAACCCCAACCCCCCTCAATTCCGCCGGAGATTGCTCGCCGGTACCTCATTTGGTGACTCCGATGACAATTCCGACGATATTGTCGGAGAAGATTCCGCCGCGTTTGAGCTGAGTTCTCAGAAGCTTATTTCTTGGGTTTATTTCACTGTGATTTTAGGGGTTGTTCTTTTCGCGCTTAATTATCTTTGGATTGATAATTCTACTGGGTTCGGCAAGTCGTTTATCGCCGCTCTCGAAAGCGTAATCGATACGCCTGAGGTTGAATTCTTCATTTGTTCTCTTTGTGAATTTTTAATGGTTATGCAAATTTTGTTTTTTTTGATGGGTGTTGAATTGTTTGCATTGCTGTGCTTTTAATTGAAGGTTTGATTAGATGGGTAGAGTGTAAGTTACGTTATTAGAAAGATGATTAGCGCGACACTAGTAGGTGGAAAACCCGAGTTTGCCACCCTTTCTCACCAATGTTGATTATAGACTTTTTCGAAAGAGTTTTGTAGCAAGGGTTTGTGAATTATGTGATAGGGTGATGTCGAGATTTTGAGTATCGCCCCTCGTTTGAAGAACAACTTTAATTTTGTTAGAGTACTGAGGAAATTAAGGTGGGGGTGGTTGTTAAAATATTGTGTTGTTTGTTGTATCAATGAAGGTTGTGACTTTCTAAAGGAATTGTTTTGATTAGGGGAGAAATGCGCGTTGTTGAGGTAGAAATAGGGGAAAAAGTTTGATTAGAGGAGAAATTGTGAATGTGATATTCGATTACTCGTTGTGATTTGTGAGGGCGATACCAAAATTTAGGTACCATTAGGTTGCCCAATTCTCGCCCTATATTTGAGAGAACAACTTAATCTTGTGGGAGTACATATGAATTAAGGTGGGGTGCTTACTAAGGGTATGTTTTTCATCAGGGAAGGTTGTGACTTTCTAAAGGAATTGTTTTGATTAGGGGACAAATGCGCGTTGTTCAAGTGAAATAGGGTAAAAAGTTTGATTAGAGGAGAAATTGTGAATGTGTTTATTGGATTACTCATTGTGATTTGTGAGTATGTGATGCCGGAATGATGTTATGCAGGCTGTGATGCTGACTCTCACTATCATATTTGCTGCTGTTCATAGTGGATTGGCTAGTTTTAGGAATGTTGGTGAGAAAATTATTGGTGAACGTGCATTCCGGGTTCTATTTGCAGGAGTTTCCCTGCCTCTTGCTGTCAGCACTGTGGTAAGATTTGACATTTCCCAGCTTCGGGTTGTCTGTTTCTGCATTTAGCATCTTTACCCTGTCTTGACTCTGCAGATCAAGGGATGCATTAGGGATTTAGTTTTCTCCTTTGAAGAATCACATGGCTATTATGTACATCAATGGATCTGTGGTGCAACTCATAAAACATAACATCTGATGAAATTCCGATTGGTTATGTTTCCAGGTGTATTTTATAAATCACAGATATGATGGTGTACAATTATGGCAGCTTCAAAGTGTTCCTGCAGTCCATCAGCTGCTCTGGATATCAAATTACATTTCATTTCTTTTCTTGTATCCATCGACCTTTAATTTGCTAGAAGTTGCAGCTGTTGACAAACCCAAGATGCATCTTTGGGAAACGGGAATTATGAGAATCACCCGTCATCCGCAGGTGCTCATTTATGTTTTAGCACATACCTATTGAGTTCATTATCGTTTTTCTTACTGTTTTAATTTTGGTCCAATGTTGAAAATGGTTATTGGTCCATCTGTATTGTGGAACACTTAAGTTAAACTGCCTCTCAATGTAAGTTTTTTTTTTTTTTTTTTTTTTTTTTTTTTTTTTTCCCCCTTCCAAAAGCTGAAACCTTGGTCATTTTCTCTTGTAGTTCACATCTTGGTATATTCTTCATCGATTGAGATCCCTTGGAATTGAAAAATAATTATTCATCAAGCCCCTTTTCTTCAAGAATTGAATTGTTTCCCTTTCTCTCTTAGAAGTCAATCTGCTTATCATTAACTTCTTTTTTTTACTTTTGCTGTGGGGCTGATGAGGTACAATTTTTCAGATGGTTGGTCAGGTTATCTGGTGTCTGGCTCATACAATATGGATTGGTAACTCCGTGGCAGTTGCTGCCTCCATTGGCTTGATTGGACATCATCTGTTTGGTGTTTGGAATGGGGATAGAAGGTTGGCTTTACGACATGGGGAAGCTTTTCAGACTGTCAAGAATCGTACAAGCATTATCCCATTTGCGGCTATACTTGATGGACGTCAGAGTCTGCCTAAAGATTATTACAAAGAATTTATTCGGTTGCCATATTTAGCAGTTACTGCTGTGACCCTGGGTGCTTACTTTGCTCACCCCCTCATGCAATCTGCGAGTTTTCGACTGCATTGGTAGGACATTAGCACCTTAAATCTGGCAAAGCCGACCAGTCAGGTGCGTCTTTTAGCTCTGTGCTCAAGTTTGAGTGGAGTGGTGAGAACAAATCTCGATGGACAAAGGTTATATAGCTGTAGATACTGTGTCATACCCTGTAACTTTCATTTTTCATATCACCTCTTTCAAGCACGAAAGTAAAGCATAGTGGCAAAGTCTAGGCTGCGCTCTCAGTTCGAGTTAGCATTTGTTCAAACCGGTGTAAAATTGTAAAATCGTGGCTCTTGTAAGCTTCCTTTTGTTACCTGATCCCACTGCAGTCAGTTTGTACAAGCAACCGAAAGATTAGAAATATAAATTCAGTTTAATCTTGATGCTCTTCACTCTTGAGTTTGTTTGATTTGCTTTTGAAACTATTTACTGATTTGGTGGTTTCTACTTTTGATGAACTCCAGTTTTTGTATTTATTCTATTACACTCGAAGTTTGCTACTGTTGCCATAAGCCATAAGTATAACACACAAGTGAAGTGTGTAATCTTGGAATTGATAAAATGGCGAAGGGGAAAGTAAGGTCTGATTTTTTTTTGGCCAGTCTTCAAGTTCTGCTTGAAAATCCTTCAAGTTAACTTTGTTTGGTCATATATAGGTAATTGGGCATGTGGTAGGGGTATGCTTCTTGTGATCAATGAGTCCTGAAGTTCTGTCATTCATGGAGAGATTTGGCTGAGTAAAACTGATGAAGATTAATTTTTCTTAAGTTCCGATGACAGATTAGTTTGCTCTTGTGCTCTTAATCTCCTCCTATTACTTGGGTGATACTGTGCTGATATTGAACCTCTGTGTAGCGCTGTGTGGTTTACCGGTTTCGCTATTTTGTTGTTCATGGCTCTCCGTCATTCTTACAGTCGATTTTGCATTAAGTTTTGAATGTTGCAAAAATGCCTCTACAATTCTGCGGTTTGAGTCTGAAGTTTGTTACATATACTTTTAGCTTTCTGCCCATCATTTGTAAGCTTATGCCTTACACCCTGGTCAATGTCTACTTTTTACTCTGTCTTTTTGATATTGCTTCATCTCCAATTAAGCTGATGGTACACAAACATTCTCAATTTGTTTGCTCAGCAAAGTACATTGATAATTTTCTTAGACAGACTGAAACAGAGAAGATCTACAATGCCATGAACGATCCTGCCAGATACACAAAGGTAAGCCTTAGTAGTTATTTTCAGTAACTAGAAAGAAGATTGGGCAATTTGGCCTAAAACATTAGTACTTCCATAGTTCCATTTGCCGTTTGCGGCTTTGCGCTTTATGTATCTGAAATGTTACTGCAGTTGGCTCAGTGATTTTCACGCTTATTTTTTTTTATTACCTATAAACTGAGACTCTTGTCCTTGAGAAATCGTACAGAGGTAAGAGTGTATATGTAGGCAAAGTAATTTGTTTCAGACTGTCGAATCAAATAGAGTAGAGAGATCACTTGCAAATGCAATAACCTGTAAGCAACTAAACATCTGACTGTAATGTTTGCCTATGTGATGACAATGAAAAGAGAGAGCTGATTGCTCTGACAGAGACTTGTTTGAAGTACTTGGCATCATCTACATGCCTGATCTGAGTTCTCAATTGACATGAATCTGCATTCATTTTGTGTTTGATTTACTTTGTAGACTGTTAACTTACTGACATGGGTGTTCAACTTTGCAGATTGGCAAGTGACAGACTACATATGTGACAGACCGACTCACTCTTGATGGTGATCATTAGCTGCAAATCCTGTGGCAGACTGAAGTTATCATTGGTAACAGTCGAGTTGACCTCGAATCACCTTTACCCATCTGCTACTAGATCTGATGCATGTGGGATTACTGGCTCAGGAAGCCTCCAATTTGACTGGAGTAGTGGAGTTGATTCATTCAGTCTACAGTTTGCAGAAGTTGGTGAAATGCTGTCATCTTGTGCATGAGTTTAGCCTTCAGTGTGTGCATGACATAAGTTTGGCAGTTTCAGGTGGCATGCCCAAGTGCCCAATAACATACTGTATTATTTTCTGGGTTCGCTTAGCAGTTAGGCTCAACAGGCTGATATCGATCAACCTACATTGGATGTCATGTACGGCAATGCCCAATGTCAGGATCCTGACTTTCAGATGTTCAAAGGCGTACGCACTTCTCAAATGTACTACAGGCAAGGTGGTGGTGACGCGAATGCCGTAGTTTACGCCAAGATCTTTAAAACAAGGAATGTTATGAAGGATCCTCTGTAGTAAACATGTTGTTTTTCGCTTTGATTATATAGACTAGTAAAGAACATCCGTTGCGGTTTAACATATGTTTTGCAAGTTTGCAACTATAATTTCCGAAGTCCAATTCGATTATCTACGGCTTCAACAATTCTTCCATCAATCCGCCCTACTTGCAAATTGCTATGGAACATCTTCTTACTTGACATGGTCGGCTTCTCCTCTGTCTCACCCAAGTGAATTGGTTTTGAGAGCATTGCCTTTTAGAGTGTTGGATTACTTTTATCCGGGTACCAATGCACATCGAAAAGTCCACACTATACAAACTGTGTATCGTTTTTGGTTCCCAGTTTTCAGTTGTTTGGAAAAGAAAATTCTCGGCCAAATGACCAAATTGGTATATAAAAATACACCCAAATACCAGATTGGTATAAAAAAAACTTCAAGAGACAGATTGGTATAAAAAAAATGTCGAGAGAGTCAAATAAGCCTAACTTTTTGTCGGGGTTGAAAAATCGACAAAAATAATTGCTTATTTTTTTCAAAAATATGAAAAAACACTTTTCTACTATTTTTACAAAAGTAAGTTGTACCTTGAAAAATATTTTAGAATTTAGTATAAAATCGTTTTTCTTATTTTTGAAAATGAAAATTAATTTTTTGCGTCGATTTTCCAACTTTGGGGAGAAAATAGGCTTATTTGACTCTTGTTGTTTATTTATATACCAATATGTCTCTTGAAGTTTTTTTTGTACCAATCTGGTATTTGAGTGTTTTTTTATATACCAATTTGGTCATTTGGCCGAAAATTCTCTTTTTTTTTTGTTCGTTTAGTATCACTCCCTTTTCTTCAATAGCAAAAAACTCAAAACTCAAAGCAACAAAGATACCGAACGTTCCATGCATCCTATTCCAAACTCCTATCCCCTCTTCCACGACTCTTTATGTCTAGCACTCTAACGCATGTAACACACGCGTGAAGAGAGCCGTAGAAGAGTTGATATGAACACTAAAATTGAGTCGTACCTAATCTATAATGAAACCGTCTCATACAAAAATCGACCCCATTTAAAAACAAGAAAATCATTAAAAATAAAACCAAACTTAAACAGAAAGCCCAACAAGGATTAAATTGTCGGCCCGAATTACAAAACAGTCGGGTACTCGGGTTAGAACATCAATTGGGTTTTCTTTCCAGTGTCTGCCCATCTCTCTCTCTCTTTCTCCCTCCAACGCCGCTTCTCTCTGTCGTCCGCCATTAAAGCTCCAACTATAGAGCTTCAACTTTACGCCTCCTCTTCTAATTCAACTCTATTTTCAGCTCAAAGTGTGAAGCACAAGTTTTTACTTAATTACTTCTTATTAGTATGGTGGTTAGAGCAGATAATCGCCTTGCTACTTTCGACCAGGTAATTTTCTTATATCCTTTAATTTTGTGTAATATCTTCATATTTATATTTTTAATTATTTAGCTATTAATTAGATATGTTTAATTCATGTGAAAGTATATATTTTTTTAATTTTCTTTATTTTTGTGGAGAAAAATGCAGTAGTTTATAATGTGAAACATAGTAATTAAGTGATTATTTATGGCTGCGGTGAAAAATTAGGTGTGTAGGCTGAGAAGTAGGTGAAAATTTTGTTTGAGCATTGGAATAGGCTGAGAAATTAGGTGTGTAGTGATAGTATGACAGGGATAAGACAATGCGTTGGTTCCGGAATAATTTGGGGTCGGCTAATGTGAATCGAGGTAGAGAACGGTTAAAGTTTGAATTTTGGGTTGTACTGGAGGTTTACGGCGTAAGGTGTTGGATTTTGAGATTGTAGGGTAGCTGTTAGGGTTACGAGAGTGAGTCGATTTGTGTTGTTGGGTATATTAGTTACGGACAGGAAGGATGAGGATTATTGTATGATGTAAGGTTAGGGTTTGAGTCTGCATTTGTTATTGAGACTTTGATTTGTAGACAGTGGTGGATGTGGATTAGTGAAGAAAAGTAGGGGACTTTGCGGTTTTTTTTATGAAAAGAATCGTTCTTTAGTATTCACGTTCTTGTGGTTTCGCTTGATGCTATGAACTTGAGTGTCAGGGTATTGGCCACTAAGTTTGGGCTTATTTTTGAATCAGGGTTGTGATATATATGTGCTTTATGTTTGTTTTTGTTCGTATTTCTTCTTTTTTCTCATCATTTTCTGCTGCATAATTATGCGGTAATCCTTGTGCAGGATGAGGAGCTGGAGGATGCAAATGTGCAGAAGTTTCTCAGAGGGGAAGGCCCTAACTTGCAGGTTCGGCATTACTCTTTTCTTTGGCCATTTGGTTTGCTTATAGTTGTTTTATGACCTGTGTTTCCGTGGGTGTGATTTCTGGACCAGGCTGTGGCAGATAAAAAGCTGAAGGGAGAGCTTGCTGTTAAGGAAGGGCTCGGTAAACACTCTGCAGTATTAGCTAAAAATTTCCAAAAGGTCACCTCCTGAAACCTTTATCATTGTTCTTTAAGGCACTCCTTGGAATACAAGTATCTTTAAGTGTAGTGTTCAGCTGTACACAGCTGGTTTTTACATCTTTTGTTCAACTGGGAGTTAAAGTTTATCGCTTATGTAAAAAAGATCTTGCGAAATCTGTTTGTTAATAAAGTCCTCATATAGTCATATGAAAACTAACAGAAGTAGTTTTGTTTATTATTTCATCGACATCCAAGTAACATTCAGGAATGTCTGGAGCCTTGCTGAGGTTCAGGAATAAACATTAAAGGATATTATTTGACTCTTAAGTAATAAAAAAGTGATACTTTGTTAATGCTTAGACTCTCTAGGGTTTTGGCATTAATCTTAGGTTCGACTTTGAACAGAATAAGCTCACCATGAAGTGTCATTACTTGTATGCCATTCGTTTTAGTACTCTAGAGCAACTGTCTTTCTTGAGCGTTTTCATGTTGTGTTCTTATTTTGTATTTGTGATCTATGGTCATGCTTATGGGTAGCGTTTTTACATTTTTTTCAGTGGCTTCTGCCTTCGGAAGAAGGTATCTTGGAGGCTGAGGGTTTAGAAAAGACATGGAGATTCAAACAGGAAGATATTGGTCGTGAAGTTGATCTCGTAAGCAAAACAAAACAATTTGACCTAGTTCTACCAGGTTGCTTCATATTCATGCTTGATACTCCGTACTTATCCTCCTTTTTTTTTTTTTTTTTATATCTATGCTCCACTTAGTCACTTACTAATTTAGAAGTCCTTTGCTTTCTCTAATTATGTTTGTTTTGAAAAACAATCACAGATCTTGGTCCATACACTCTAAGTTTCACTCCCAGTGGGCGATATATGGCACTTGCGGGACGCAAGGGCCACCTAGGTGTTATTGATGTGAAAAATATGGATACTATCAAGGAATTTCAGGTATTTTACATCATGTTGAAGAACCATATTATTTTCTGTTGCTGTAATTGAATTTGCTTGATTTTCACTTTTCAGTTGTGTTGCCAATAGTTTAGGAACTATAGTTCTACTTCTGTGACCGTTACTTCTATAGTATGGGTTCAAAACAATCTCCTTTTTTTGTACTTGGATTTTTGGTGCTACTTCCTGTTGGTTGGCTCTGGGTTTATGATGTTAGAAATTGGTATCAGAAGTCTTCACATATTTGTTTTGCTGCCTAAAATTACATTTTATTATGACAATTGATGATAATATTTATTATGCCTGAAAATAATGATTTATTATAGTGTGGGACTGTGGGTGGATAACCCAGTTCGATGTCTCCGCTTCTTCGCTTTTAATGCCATATCTTATGGTTGACATGAAGATTTTTCTTGATCATGTAAACCAAATAGTAACCAATGAGGCAATGATAGTTTGATACTCCATAAGTCATTATTTTTGGAAGGAAGATGCTCTTCATGAGCTCACATGACAATTGCTGTAGGTCTGGAATACATATTTCTTTAGCCTCTTCGATTGAAAAACTATCAGTTCCGTTTGGCCCTCGGGACATTGTAAAATAGACCCGAATTGGTGTCAACATTTTTTTTTTTTTTTTAATGAAATAGCTGATGGTCGTCCCAATTTCATTCTATGACCAATTGGAAACAAGTAAACAACCTCTTCGCCAAAAAATTGTGCTCTCAAGCTCTCCCCTCAATCTACAGTTAGGAGGACCACTTTTGCTTGAAGGGTTTGTGACTGTGATCCTTGATTGTTGTAGGTGAGGGAAACTGTAAGAGATGTTACGTTCCTACACAATGAGTTGTTTTTCGCTACAGCCCAGAAGAAGTGAGTTATATCTTTCTTTTTTCATATAATGAGATGAGTTGTCTTTTCTGCATAGTTATTACTAATATCATGATTTGTGCTTGAACTGCTTCTACGTTTGAATATTCTTTGATGTTTTTGTGTCTGAGACATGATACGTATTGATGTTGCTCTCCCTTCTCGTATAGCGTAAAAGTACATTTATCTGATGCCTCCTGTGTTGTTCAAGAGCCTAAAGTAACTGGAGTTTAAACACATCAAAGGCTTTATGTATATGATGTTGATAAAGGTGTCTAGGAGTAGAGAGTTAGAGACATAACTCAACCTTAATAAAATTTGATCGGTTGAGAAATGAAGTTATTAGGGAGAAAGTAGGGGTTGCACCCATAGGGGATAAGATGATGGAGAACCGACTGAGGTGGTATGGCCACGTGAGGAGGAGGCCTAGTGAGGCGCCGGTTAGAAGAGTAGAAGGGTGGAGAAGTGATAATATTAGTAGGGGTCGGGGAAGACCCAAGATGACTTGGACGAGGGTGATTAGAAGTGATATGAGCTTCCTAGGGCTTGAAGAGAGTATGGTGTTGGTAGGGCAGGGTGGCGAGACTCTATCCATGTGGAGGACTTTTTCTGACCCCTTTTGATTTATTTGTTTGGTTTTTCCAACTATTTTTCCAAAACTTTTTAACTTGTGTTCAAAGTTTATCTGTTTCTTGCAATATTTTTTAAACTTTTTATTTATTTTGACGACTTTCTAAATTTCTTTTGAAAGTGTTTAAATATTTCTAAAATATTTACAACGTTTTCGAAATTTATTGGCGTACACAAGACGGTTACTGGATGACGATTCATGTTAGCCGACCCCAAATCATTTTGGGATTAAGGCTTGGTTGTTGTTGTTGTTGTTGTTGTTGTTGGTTAGTTGCCGTAGCTTGTTTCAGGTTTATTGGTGGCTTCTTACATTTATCTTTACATAAGTTATCTATGATAGAGTCTCACCACAATGTTATGGTGGAACTTATCAGTTTTTAAGATGCTATGCAAGTTGTAGGGTAAAACTGCATGTTTTCAAAATGTGTAATAGGATGTTAGTTTTGTAGCCTCATATTTGACTTCAAAAATCGCGGTTTTATCTTTGAATATCTTTTAAGTTTATCTTAGAAAGTAAGTGATCTGACCACATGTTATGGTCAGACCGTCTTACACAAGAATTTGTCTTATATCTACAAATCTGTAAATTGTGACCTAGAATCTTTTGTACAGATGACTATAGACCAGTTTTATAAACTCGAAAAAATATGATAGTATCAGTTTCGAAGGGGATTCTTTCTACGTCCTTATTTTGAAGTAAGCTTAGAGACAACCGTTCTCTCAATTTTTAACATCAGTCCCTCTTATTGTTTTAATTAATTGATTTCACCTGAAGATAATCTTTGCTCAGCCTCAGTTTTCTATCCTTCTATCTTATTTTACTTCAGTTTCGTGATATGGTTTATATATTTGCCAATAAATAACGAGATAGGTGATGAAATTGCGATTGTACTGTTGTCGTCCCATAGTTCTTCTGTATCTATGTTTGTAGTTATTGTTTGTGGTTGCAGGTTGACAGAGCTAACAAAATACTTGCATGTTGCAGGTATCCTTACATATATAACAGAGATGGTGTAGAACTTCATTGTTTGAAGGTCAGCATGCTTCATTGTGACATAACTCAGTGCCTCTATTTCTTTCGTTTTTCTTTTTAATTTCTTATTTGTATCTGTTCGATTCAAATAGCATTGTAAGTAATTTAGTATTAGAAAATTTACCGCTTGGGTGCCTTTAAATTTGGCTAGTTCTACTTTAGGCCCTGGAATTTGCGTCTACTTCAGTGACCTTGAGGTCAAAGAACGTCCACTCTCATTTAAAATCCAACCTAACTCACTGACTTTCTAGAGCATGGTAAACTAATTTGGGATGGGCTTTCGTAAAATTTCCATATGTTTTTTCAACTTCAAGAGAGTATGGTGTTGGATAGGGCAGGGTGGCGAGACTCTATCCATGTGGAGGACTTTTTCTGACCCCTTTTGATTTATTTGTTTGGTTTTTCCAACTATTTTTCTAAAACTTTTTAACTTGTGTTCAAAGTTCATCTGTTTTTTGCAATATTTTTTTAAACCTTTTTATTTATTTTGACGACTTTCTAAATTTCCTTTGAAATTGTTTAAATATTTCCAAAATGTTTACAACGTTTTCGAAATTTCTTGGCGTACACAAGACGGTTACTGGATGACGATTCATGTTAGCCGACCCCAAATCATTTTGGGAATAAGGCTTGGTTGTTGTTGTTGTTGTTGTTGTTGTTGTTGTTTTTTCAACTTCAAATGTGACTTTCTGCATTTCAACACTTTTGAAAATGATGGGAGCTAAAAACAATTTTACAACTTTTCCATGGGTGCCAAAGTGGTAACTTTTTGTATTATCACGTTAGAGCGTGCTTTGAATTACTTTCTTGGGTTTTTTCCAGTTATAAAATTTCCATTTCTGGTCATTCACTCTTAATTTTCACTGGTTAGTCACTTTTGTTTCCAAAATGCTGATAATGAAAGGGTTCATGGACCAAATATGATAGGAAACCTGACATTCACGGTAGAATTGATGGCTGAAAATTTTTACACGTGTTTGGCTTTCTGAGTATATTGGTTGTGTCACTGAATATGCTTATCATTTGACAATATCTTTTCACTTATAATTCCCACATGTTGCATTAATGGAGGCCTGTTTACTGCTCTCCAGATTAGGGTAACTGAGTAGTAATTTGTTTAGCTAAAAAATGTAAACACTTCGTTTGTCCTTGCCCCCTGAAGGAGCATAAATACTGATCTTGTTTTTGCTAAATTTTCACGAAAAGTCCCAACATCTCTTTCCATTTGAGGTCAAATCTATCTGGGAGGAAACCTTTCCGTCTCTTTTTGGAGTTCTGGTATTCAGAGGATAAAATGTCTCACCAACCACCACTTACCAGTTATCTGAATGAAGTTAGTGTAAGAGTATATGTAATGCCGGATAGGTATTTCATATACGTCAAATGGTTAAATCCTTGGGATGTCAATACAACAACAACAACAACAACCAAGCCTTATTCCCAAAATGATTTGGGGTATCCTTGGGATGTCAATACATGTTAAATTTTATTGTAAGCTGGGGAGCTGTTTGAAATATCCTTGACATAGACACGGACGACATAAAATGTAGTATAGGACTATAGGTCTGATGTTTGCTTGAGCCTAGTACTGCTAGTACATGGGATCGTTACCATTGTTCCAAGAACATTCGTCCCCCTGTTTGCTTGCCATTGTCGGTGTCCTTTAGTCCAACCCCTCCCACTATTTGTCATGGTGATCTGTGCCAGACTTGTGATGGGGCTTCAATGTTTCTACCAAAGGTCGTAAGTTTTTCTATCCTGCTCGCACCCCTCCTTTTCTCTCTCTGTATGCCCTCTTTAGGTATTGGACTGCATCTTATGAGTTTTATGTTTATGTGGCAGGAACATGGTGCTGTATCGAGGCTCCAGTTCTTAAAGAACCATTTTCTTTTGGCAACCATTAATAAATTCGGGCAGCTTCGTTATCAAGATGTCACTATGGGTCAGATGATGGCTAATCATCGCACTGGTTTAGGTCGTACTGATGTGATGGAAGTAAATCCATACAATGCTGTTGTTACCCTTGGACATCATAGTGGCACAGTTACCATGTGGAAGCCTACGAGCCCCAACCCTCTTGTCAAAATGCTGTGTCATAATGGGCCACTAACAGCTGTGGCATTCCATCCGAATGGACATCTTATGGCAACAGCCGGGACGGAGAGGAAAATCAAATTATGGGACTTGAGGAAATACGAGGTTCTTCAGACCATCCCCGGTAATGCCAAGTGCTTGGAATTCAGTCAGAAAGGATTGCTTGCTGCTTCTAGTGGATCATTTGTACAGGTCCTGAAAGATTCAGGCTCTCAAAATTATAACCGCTACATGAGCCACTCTATGGCAAAAGGCTATCAGATACAGAAGGTCGCATTTCGACCATATGAGGATGTCCTAGGAATAGGTCATTCAATGGGATGGTCTTCTATTCTTGTTCCTGGCTCTGGAGAACCAAATTTCGATACTTGGGTGGCTAATCCATTTGAGACACCAAAACAGAGGCGTGAAAAGGAAATCCGGTCTCTCCTTGAGAAACTTCCCCCAGAGTCCATCATGTTGGATCCTAAAAAAATTGGAACAGTGAGGCCACGTAGAAAGAAAGACAAGCCTACACGGAAAGAAAGAGAAGAAGAGGAGGAGGCAGCAGTGGCTGCAGCCAGGGGCGTGGAACTTAAGAATAAAACAAAAGGTCGGAACAGACCCAGCAAACAAGCAAAGAAGAAGAAAGGGAAGTTGTTTCAAGCGAAGTTGCCATTCATTGAGCAGAAAAGGCAAGAGGAAGAGGAAGTGTCAAGAATCAAAAGGCAGAAAACCTGCGAGGCAGCTGATCTACCAAAATCCTTACAGCGATTTGTTAAGAAGAAAGCCTAATCATGTTTTAGTCATGTAATTCTCGGTCTAATCGACACACACCTTAATATATCATATGTATGGTGTCCCTCAAAATTTTGTAATATTATTCCTTATCTAGATTATAGTTTTTGGGTTCTTCTCATCTCATGTCATGTAATCATCTGTCAGTTCTCCTTCTGATAATGCTGTTTTGCTTCTCATTAGATCTGTCATTCTTTCGGATAATTCGGAAGAACATGGAAAGACTGGAGAATTTTGGATCATTCAGGTTGAGCTCAAAATTCCAGCTTGTTTTCGAGTTTCGACGAATTATTATGTTCTTCTGCTCCCTAGATTGAGGTACAAGAAAATATGGGGAGAAAAGGACCTTATCTTATAATTGGTAACCACATATTCTGCATAATTTCCAAATTAGAAGATTGATTTGTCCAAAAAATATGGACCCTTGAGCCCTTGCTCTCGGACCTAGTTCATGAGAGTTGTTTAGTCCTCTGTACTGTTCGCTATCAGATTAAGGCTATGCCTCTGCACGACAAACATGTCCCATGGTTCTGGCCTGATTGACATCGGGAAAGTTTGCACCACATATTTGATTCTTTCGTCAAAACTTGATGGCACATCATCATTACTCGTAAAAGTTCGGATGAGGATGACTATCCCACTTGTTTATAACGTGCTTAGTTTATCGTAGCTCATTAGTGGTCGTTAAGTTAGTTGGAACTACCCTTTTAGTTCTCGATTAGACAGTCGCAAATCGTAACTGGTTACAATTTATAGCGTAATCCTTACGCTGTTAGATTGTTGTGGTATACACGAATAAAAACGATGCATTGTTAAGTTAAATGTACGAGATCACTAAACTTGTTCTTGATAGCTATAGTTCAATAACATGGAATTTGATGGAACAAAATTGATTGGAGTAAAACTACAGAAATCAAGGAAACAGCAGGGAATCTCTCTAAAGGTTGATTAGAACTATACTTGATTAATATAAAGTTAAGAAAATGGATGTCACCTTGGTTAGATTTTACAAAGTTGAATGGACAAAAGAAATTGCAATAACCTTAAAGAAAAAAGAAAAAGAACAAAGGTCGGCACAGTTATGGGAATTGTAAAGATAATCTTAATCTTAACAACTAGATCAACACTTCGTTCTAACGTGTTACAACACGATCACCTGACTAAAATCTCGAAATCTTTTTATGTTTCAACAAGTGTCAAAACCTCGCTCTCATCTTTGAGACATTACAACCGTATTCAAATGTGACAACTTCATACTCATATAGTCCTTTTTCTAGAGGTGGCATACATAGGCATGAAGTAGTACTAACTTTTTACCGTGACATAAAATGTTCGGAACTTTAGTAGATGGACTTGAAACATCGACACTGTGATGTTCGAAAATAGTTATGTGGTACCAATGGCAGCTCAGACCCTACTGCATGTAAATGACACGTTCACCATTATTTAATCTTATGAAGCTTAATTTGTCAACTTCACTAAAACAGCATTATGTGTCTCCTCCTAACATAAATTGACTTAAATTTGCACCTAATTAAATGATTAATTGAACCTCAATCGTGATATTCCAATGATTAGTGGGAAGGAACTCTTTGTCTTAAGGCCAATAATGCTTGAATAATTATTTTCGTACATGGATGGATTGATTGATCGATATATAATAGTTTTCGACAAATGGTTAAAATTGAATGGCGTAGTATGCAAGAATGAGAATATGAGAGGTTGATACTGATTTTGCAATCAAAACCATCAATTATTTTAGCTTTGATTGAATTCCAATTTAATTAGACAACTTTTCCTTGATTATTAGTTTAGTAGTGAAAGCAATTCAAATCATAAGCTTTTGTATCATGAGTATGCATTTAGAAGTGCATTCACAAGTGGCGATATAGGCCAAGGAAAGCTTCTTCGAAAAGACAGGTCAAATTGTAAAAGATCATTCATGACCGACGTTGGGGTCTTGGGGGATATAATGAAATAGTTCATTGAGATGATTATGCTCTACATAGTAACGCTATTGTCAGATTTGAGTGGTGCTGGTGCGTGCATGACATTCGTATATTTTATTTGTGGAATGCTCGTGTCACATTAGTTTAATGGTAATGTCACTTAAGTTTTTATACCGAGATGCTGACGAGGCCTCTTTGTGTCCTCAGACTAGTTGTGAGTAATACTCACATTTCACATTGATTTCGTGACTACGCAATTTAGATAAATAAAGCAAAGTTTAAATACGAGGGGGCCATGCATTACAAGAAAAGAGCAAAATTTATTCCAGATTTTTCCACTCAAAATTAAAGGAGGGCTCCCATCAACAACTAGTCATAATTTTCAATCTCACTATGATCATTATACAGTCGACGTACCTATTCTATTTGCACAACATTTTCTTCCGGCATTTCTTTACCAACGTTTAATTATAACAAGTATAACAAATTTAGACCAAACACTAACAAATGAAAAATATGGACGAAACACTTGATGTTAATGTTGTACCTATCTACCGCTTTATAGCCCCAAGAAACTTTATTGGGACAAAATAATATTCAAAGTGTACCCCATTTCTTGTCCAAAACCATATAATCTCCCAAATCCATCCCATTTTACCCTCTTTTTTTTTTTTTTTTTTTTTCTCATTTTGCACTAGCATACATTCTTCAAACTTAGTTGTATTTTTTGTTGCTTTGTTCATAATCATTGATCATACAATATTCATATATACTCCCCCCATTTTTCTTAAGCTAAAAAGAAAACAATGCAAACTAAACTCCTACACAAAATTCTTATACACTCCCATTTTTCATAAACACCAAAAACTTTGCTACAAATGAATCAAGTTGATCTTAGGCAACAAAAGAGTAAGCCAATGTTTGATGTCATCGAACCTTCTATGGTTCGAGCCCACTTCGCCTCGAAACGAGACGCATCCTTCTCATCTTACCTTAAACCTAACCACAATCGCAACCACAACCTCAACCACAACCACGAACACGAAAACAAACACGAACACGACCACGAAAACAATGAGAAGTTTGTAGAGCATGTTCAAAAACAGAACAAGACAGAGGAGTCTGACCAAATAAGCATTTTCGACGCGGCTAAGTACTTCAGTGGCGTCCATGACACGCAACAACAAAGACAAAAATGTACGACGAAAGAACTCGACGTACCACACGTTCCTCCAAGATTGTCGTCCGTCTCATCGTCGGTAGAAACGACCAGTAACTACGGTGGCCGAAACAGCCACGGTAGTTACCGAACAAGGTCGTTTCATGCCACACCAACGGCTTCTTCGGAAGCCAGTTGGAATAGCCAGACGGGTTTGCTCGCAAACCCGCCTGGCTCGGTTGGAATTAGCATCATGAAGAGCTTTTCCAACAATAGTGATCGAAGTCGAGGCACGAATAATAGTCATGGGAGTACAAGGTGGCCTAGAATTAGCACGAAATGGCTTAACATCCCTAGGAGAAAATGTCCGTGTTTGGGTAAAAAATCGGTCCAAGTCGAAGAGAGGATCGATTCGAAGATTATGCCTAGGATGGTTGATCTTAGGCAAAGTACTTCGTCTTCTAATAATGGTAGTGCAAGTAATTTGTACTCTCCTAGGCAAAGTAGTCCCAAAAATATCGGGACTACTTTACCCGTTGTTTCTCAAGAGTCTAGGAACTCGAATTTGAACTTCAATGTCGTGGCTAGAAACCCAATCGAAAAAATTGGGTTTCCGTATAATAATACTAACAACAACAACAACAACAACAACAATGAAGTCCAATCGAATGGTGGGCTTTCGTCGTTGGGTTTGAGTTCCAAGGTGGTTGGCCCATTGACATTGTATGATGATCTTGCTAAAGTTGGTGGAGGAGGTATTGGTGGTGTTTCGAGTACTAATAATGTTGTTAGTACGATGGCTACTACTACTACTACTACTACTACTACGACTACTAATGGTAACGGGTTTACGTTCCCAATTCTCGAGGATGCACCAATTGGATTGAAGAAAATGTTCAATGTCATACCACCAAGTAGTCATCGTAATAGTAACGATGAGCCACATAGGGATTCACTAGAAGTGTTTCAACCAAGAAGTCACCCGAGTCCTAAGTCACGTAGGACGAGCTACGAGGACGAGAATGTGAGCGATGGTAGCTCGGATTTGTTCGAGATCGAGAGTTTTTCGACTAGTACGTACCCGTATAGGGACTCGATGGAGGAGTTGATTGTTCCATGTTCGAATTTTGGTGGTACTATGAAGAGACTTGGGATTGTTTGTCCTGGTTATAATAATAACCAATTTAAGAGCAACAACAATGTGGATGAAAATGGTAATGATGTTGATGAGGAGCCTATGACACCATCTGTCGCACCAACTGACTGCTACGCCCCTAGTGAGATAAGTATTGATTGGAGTGTAACCACGGCCGAGGGGTTTGACCGTGGTAGTTTATCTAATTTCTCCGCCTCAGCCTCTGATTTTGCGTACGCTGCAATGAGGCGTGAGGCGGAGCAATACCGCGGTAGCGGTGGTGGTGACGAAGGTAAGGGGTGGCACAATAGTATCAATAACAACAACAACAATAGTAATAGTAAGGGGAGTGGGAAGAATAGTGGTGGAGGTATGTTGTTGGGATGTAGAAGTGAGAAGGCAGTTAGTGTGGGCCCGAACCCGATAAAGAGCTCGGGCCAAGACGGTCCGCCGACCGCGGCGAGGCATGTGGGTGGTAGGGCTCAAGGCGTACGAGCAGCCCATGTCAATGGGAAGGCAAGCCTTGTGGTAGGGAGGCCACGGTCTAGTATTTTGACTGTACCTTTTGCAACATGAGTAGGCAAGATGGCCAAAATTTGGTTTGCTATTAATTTGTGCATCATGTAAGATGTTTTTAGAGTACATATTTTCACCCATGTTACATGTTTCTTCCACATACAAAAAGGAGATTATTGTGTAGGTGTACTAAAATAGACCTTTACTACCTCTTTCTTTTGGTCTCTTTTGGGTTCAATTTTTTCCTTAATTTTTGTCATTAGTGTTTTTGTTCATAATGTATGGAGTTTGTTATTGAGTGGGGTTAAAATTACTTTGTGATTGTAAGTTTTGGTCTATGGTGTAAATTGGATGGCTTTTAGCTAGTTCACATAAAGCATATGAAGTGAAATATTATTGGTGCTTTACTCATTAAGATGTCAATGATTATTTGGTTTGCGTCATCGGATATATAGATTAGATTTGAATTGGGAGTCAATTTTTTGCCCTGATAAGTGAATTCAAAGAATCAGAGGTTCGTACGTAAGACCTACTATTATTATTTGAATTACGTATTGACTCAACTAAAGTGATTATAACAACAATATTACCATATAGTTTATAGTGCGCGATACCATGTACTCCGTATCAAAGACTATAATTACCATGCGTACATACCTTTTCACCACCGAAGTGCAAAAATCGACTTATTGTATCATTGTATGAGACCATTTTGCATGACATAACCTTAAAATAACCACAAGCGTCTTTGTATATATGGAAAGATAACACAAAAAAACAAAAGAATATGAGAGGAGGGCCATTGAGGATGATATAAAAAAAGTGAAAATCCAAATCTAGCACAAATGAAAGAAACAAAGTTCTCGTAAAAGGGATGTATGCGCAGAAAGATGCAATCATTTCAGGCTGTTAGGCCGTTAATCCTCACCATTAGCTTAATTTATTCGACAAATTGTACTTAATACTATATAATTTCTTTTGTCTGTTGTTGATTACCATTCTTTTTCTTTACACTTCCAATAACATCGACCAAATTACGTTTATTAAATATCCTTTTTACAACTTAATTAACCGCATGATGTAACTTTTTGAGCTAAAAACTTGTAAATACTCAGATCATTATACTATTGCGATCATTACATTTCGTCATGCATATAGTTCATCATTTTCGGACACAAAATTTGTTGCTGTTATGTACAAAATTCGACTTTAAATCATGCTTAAAAATCAATTATTTAATAATTAGACTAAAAATATTCTCCTAGTTAACATAATTTTGTTGTTGCCGCATAATACGTACTCCCTCCGTCCCAGCTCAAACACCCCGTGTCGAAAATACCCCTGTGTTGATAAGGGTGGTACACACTAATCGGTTTATCAATGTTCCAAAAAAATTATATAGTGAAGTAGATAAGAGTTTTTGCTAACTCGCCATACAATTTTTTTGGAATTTTGATTAACCGATTAGAGTGTACACCCTCCCTACTATCGGATCGTTTTTTACATGGGGTGTTTGAGCTGGGACGGAGGGTGTATTGCTGTTAGCTTCGTACTTTTTGTAATTTTGTCCAGCGGAAGCGAAGACGCATAGAACATGCTTGGCCATCTTTTTACGGGATACCTTAAAAGTTGATCGTAACATGTCCATATTAGGCTGAAAAATGACTTACCAGCTTAAGTAGAGGTTTTGAATCCGAACTCGAACTTTAAGAACGTTAGAAAATTATAACTCATCATGAGGGTGAGCAGTGAAAGTTGTCGTCTTATATGATGATCTTACTCAGTTCGACTCCGACATAAAAGGCGGATCCTTAGAAGATAAGGTAAACTACTAAAGTAGTCATAGAGTAGTACAACTTAGGGTCACAGACATTGATTCAGGGATGGCAAATTGCTTAGCCCATAATGATTTGGTGGTGGATATTTAAAATGTGCTGGATCATACATACCCATTTAAGCTTTCCAATAATGATTGATGTCTCATCTGCGCATTTGGACAATTCCTTTTGTTGATTTCTTTTTATTATGATTGGCAATTGTTGATAAAAATTTGCACATGATGTGAGTAGAAATTTCTAGTTGTGATATGGACTTGATCATCTATCATCATAAATTCCATTCTAATCATAGATGTTATTTTCATAAATCATTTATCAGTAATGTTTTCCTTTCTCTGTTCATAGGTTTGGTTAATATTTTGGAGGGTTGTTTGCTTTTTTTTTTTATAACCATTATAATTGACATTTCTTCGCTTCCTCTGTCAAAACAAAATAAATAAATAAAAATAGATAATTGACATTTCTTTAAGAATCAATTTTTATATTTCCCGTGTTGCTTTCAACTCAAAAAGAAGTGAAGCATCGACCTGACGACCATGAATGGAGGTAAAAATGAGTTCAGTTCAAAAATAGTGGTTTATGTAAAATATCGTATAGATATGACTCGTCAAATTTGCTTTCAAATATAAGTTGTTGCCCTCCAAAATTGATTTAATTTTTTCTTTTGGTCGAGAATTTTTTTTTTTCTTTTGGAAGAAATTTTTAAGAAATTTTGGCTTGAAGTTTTTGTCTGCGCATTTTGGGCTTCGAGTGGCGAAGAGGTTGGACTTTAAGGTGTAAAACTGTAAGGTTGTTGGGAGATGCCCAGTGTCCAATGGGCTTATTGGGTCATTTCCTACTTTCTTTTGGATAGGAGGCCGGCCTGGTTTGTTGTTTGAACTTTTTCTCGTCTAGTAAAAATAATCCAACCTTTTACGGAGTATACCGTAGTAAATTGAAAAAAAAAAGTATCCATTAGAACTCTTTCATGTAAATAAATCAAGCCTTTACATTTTGTCCCAAAACAAAACAAAAAATCACTCTATTTATCTGGTGTTGTAGCGGTAGGTAGTATCTAGTGATACTCGTGTCCAAATGTACATTATTTGTGGGCGCCGAGACACAAACAGACCAAAATTTGTCATCAATATGTTATAACATGTCATCAATTTTGAAAATAAAAATAAAGTCACCAATTCGATTCTTGGCCACAATTGCAAAGCATATTAGTAATGGTCATACGACAGTTTAAATCCAGATTCTAGAACGATTACATCCAAAAGTTTCTCAAATACGCGCTATTAATTACTTTGGGCTCACAAATCATGAATACAATAAAAAGGGTAGGCTGTGAAAACCAACAACAAACCCTGAAAACCAACAAAATCCAAGTCTACACTCCAGACAACTGTTTTGTGCAGCAAAAAACAGCAAAACTATCTGCCCACCAAACTCTATTAAAAACCAGCAGCAAATACTGCTCTTCTTTGCTGTATTTTTCATTCAAATTCCAGCAACATTTATTACAAGTTTTCATCATTTATATACTCATATATAAACCAACATTACAAATACCCTTTTAAACACAACAAATCTTATCACCCACAAATTAAGTTCAAAGAAAAACAGAGATTTTCACATCAAATTTTTGTTAAAATTTGTAAATTTTGAGCAAAGATTGTATTTTTGTTGAATTTGCATGCATGGCTTCTCTTGTGTTACTGGTATCTGAGTTTCTGCACCCACATAACATACAGCTTGCTTACACTTACAAGTCTTCTTCAACAAGCAACAATTTGCAGAGAAAAAGACAAGATGATCATCAGTTGAATAAAGTTGGAGAGGAGGAAAAGAGAAAGGAGGCTGATTTGATTGTACAAGAAAAAGAAGAAGAATTTGTTCACTTGTGTTTTGATTCTGAGCTTGTTTGGCCTTAGAGCTTGTTGTAGAAGTTTTGGTCAACTATTAGAGTTTGTATGTAGTATTTGATGCATCATGCATAACAGCATAAGGTGGTTGTTTTCCGCTATGTGCGCGTTTTGTTGGATGTAATCATCGTTACAATGTAATTATAATCGAAGTTTATTTGCGAAATGACAAGGAAAGGAGAATTATTTTTATGGCCTAATGTAAATATTTATCTATGCCTACATATATAGTTACATGATAGTAATTGCATGTCAAAATAATCACATCAAAGTACATGAATTTTTACACTCTAGATAAACGACTTTTTCAAAGACATGTAAATATTGCGCAAATTTTGTTAAGGTAGCGTATGAGTAGGGAAAATGGTTTCATGAAGGTGTAATGTGTGATCAGAATCTTGACAAAGTGGTTGAAAAGTTCTTGAAATTGTGTTGTTGATTTAGTTCAGATTCGAGTAGGATTATCCCACAACCCCCTCTTGAGTTTTAACATCGTTGAATTCAGAAAGTCTCGTCTTGAGGCCCTAGTTAAGCTGGAACAACATTGTAAGTTTGTAACGTTGATTTGGGTGCTATGGCCTGACTTTGTTACATATGAGGGTTTTACCGGATATCGCGATTCACAAAATCTGTATTGAAGTAAAAGTTTTTTATTGTTCTTTTTTCCTGAGATCTATTGAAGATTAACTTCAAGATTGTATCACTGATGTACAATAGTTACATAGAAACTACATGATCAGGCCCGACTTGAAACTGACCTGACCCGACCGCCTCCTCGTTCTCCACCTTGCTGACATTTCAAGGTTTAGGCACACAGGCTCTCTACCTCTACACACAAATAATGTTACTCTTAATCCCTCGCTCCAATGACAGTAGTCACACTACCAGACTACCAGTGTCCAATTCTCGGACACCTAGATACGACATGACACTTGAACACTTCAAACTACTACTGAAAGTGCTAATTGTAATGATTTCCAACTCAATGCTATTTTTCAAATAAAATGGTCGTCAAAGTTTGAACAACTCCCCTTGATCAGGTCCGAAGAGAGTATCAAAGGGTCTGGCATTACTAAGACTGTCTTTCAGAATTGATATCTGGCCGTCCTTAAGAAGTGTATCTTCTTCGAGGGCATCTATCTTCTTCTTTAAAGAGTTGAGTTCGCGGTTTAATAGCATGTTTTTCTCACTGTATTGCTTCACCTCTTGCCACATCAAGTCTCTCTCTTGAGTCACTTTTGATAGGGTCCTCCTAGTAGTGCCGAGCTCCTCTCCCTGTGATCGTACCTCGTTCTGAAGCTGATTTATAGCTCCGTCCTTTTCAATCATCTGTTAGAAAGAAGATCAATATCATGAATATATACAAGTGAAGTGCCTTGGGAAATTTTGTGTACATAGTAATGTAATAGTCTAATACTGCAATGGTGCACCAACATCAGTGAAAGACAAGTTCTGTGGTCATTTCGCGATTTCTAGACAATAGGGTAAGCCCCAACCCCAATTAAGTCTAGTCTCTCAGAAATTTCAGCTGTACTAAACAAAATTTCAAGCTAAGGCCCCGAGAGGCTGAGATTATGTCCAAAAACCTAACTAAAGGGCGACTGAGACCCTCTGACCCTGTGTGCTTAGAACATTCTCTTAGACGGCTGTGGGTGTAGACATTGGGGTTGGGGGAAAAAGAAGTGTAAGAAAGAAGTGTGCCAAGCTCACCTGAAGCTCAAAATTCTTCATTTTGTGATTCAAGCAAGAAATAGTGTCAAATGCATCTTGAATATCGCTTTTAAGACCATCATGACTGTGCAATGCTCTTCCTAACTCAGTCTGAATTCGCTCAACTTCCTTATCTTTTGAATACAGCCTTTCCTTGAGAATGCTTGTCAGAAGACACTCTGCCTTAAGCTCTGAGATCAGATCGTCCTTCAGAAAGATCAACAATTCACATGAGAAACGAAAGAGGTATGAGTATAAAAATTAAAATCAGGTAGAACAGAACTGTTTGTAGTGTTATGTTAAACCGAACATAACATTGTATTCTGCTTACCTCCAGCATTCCACGGTTCTTCGATTGCTGGTTGTCTGTAGCACATAATTTAGGCACATGATTATCTGTCTCAGATTTCTCCTTCAAAACAAAATCAGCTTTTCTAAGACTTCTACTCAGCTGATCTAAACCCTGCTTATATCCCTGAACCTTCATATCATATGGAACGATAGTATGACCTTTCAGAATATCATGTGAGGAGTCTTTTCTTCTGATTATACTAAGCAACTCTTCACATGTATGAATACTCTCATTTAAAAGTAATATGCCCGTATTCTGCAGGCACTGAACACAATGTTCCAGCTCCTGCTCTAATTTTAGTCCTGAGCGGCCACTCACTTTCCCGGTGCCTTTTAGACGTTCTAACAAATATATGTTTTCCTTCCTAAGATACTCTACTTCTACTGTGCAAGTATCCAACTGTTTCCTCAAAACCTGTTCGACTTCTGTTAAACGTGATTGCTCAAGCTGGAGTTTATGTGTAATGTTCTGAAGTTTTCCGGTTGTTTGCTGTCTATCAATCTCTGAAGTCAGGCATTGCCGCAACCCATCAATTGTTCTTTCTTGTTCACTGCAGGTCCCTCTAAGTCTTGAAGCTGCTCTGATCAACTCGATATTTTCCTTCTCCTTCTCTTTAAGATTTCTGTCCATACAGGATTGATCTTCCTCAGCAACTTCCAGATTATCTTTAACATCAGACAGCATATTCTGCAGATTATTATTTTCCGATCTAGTTTCTTCCAGTTCAGCAACTAGCTCCTTCAGATTTTCCTCCATGTGTGATAGCCTCTCTGTATAGTCCTTTTCTTTTTCAATGAAATCAGAAACTTCCCTTTGAAGGAATGTGTTATGCTCTGCAAGTTCTCTCACTCGATTCTTTAACCTGTCCTCTTCTGACGTAAACTCCCTGACTTTGGAATCCCACTCATCTGACCTTCTGTCAAGCTCCCTATGCAATCGAGATTGCAGCTCAGAATTCTCCCTTTTCTGTTTCAGAATTGCTGAATTCATCTCTTCTGTCAACTGTGAGGCAGCTTCTTTGGCTGCAGCCCTTTCATCAATTCGACACTGCAAGTGTTCAGAGAATTCGCGTACCAGGTCCCTTTCCTCCTCAATTAGCTTTCTTATCATCTGTGACAAAGCTGACACATTGACAGTAGTGTTAAACTGGAAGGATCTCTCTTGAGCAAGCTCCTTAGAAAGTTCCATGGCCCTGTGTCTGACTTCCTCCAATTTTTTTCTCAATGCCGAATCAGTGGCATCACCTTTCTCTTCATGAAAAACAGTACCGTATTCTCTTTCAAGCAAGGAATTTTGATTAGTAATAGCAAAAGCATGTTCATCAAGGAAATCCCTGAGTGTGCAAATTTTCCCGGGGTTATCATCATCGTGTGGATAACGTTTCGCATCTAGATGCTTGTCGCAAACATTTGTAGGCACCAGTGGCCAGCTAGGGTTGACATTTCCAGGGTTCAAATCACGAAACTGTTCTAACATCAGCAGCCTTTCAACTACATCTTTGGCCAGTTTCCTCGGGGACTCGTGCTGATGCTCATGCTGATGCTCACACCTTATAGAGTCTCTAGAAGTGCTACTATCCTCAGCTAAAAACGGATTGTGTAAGCCATTGGGAATGCTTGTACGATGATCAGTCATCCGAGGCTTCCCTTGAAGGTGATCACCATCCATGTATAAGTCTAACACCTGGCCTGAGACTGAATCTGAGTCAAAGGAATTCCGAGGTGAACTTGGGTCTGATGGGCTAGAGGAAGCATGATTACATGTGACTTCTACAGGTGGTTTTTTAGTAATAATCGCGTTACCAGGCTTTGAGTCCCCTTCTCCGAACTTAATCTGACTGCAGATCAGATAATGCAAGAAAGAAAGCAGAGGAAAGATCAGTCTAAAGCTAGCCTAAAAAATGCTGTCTGGTGCATAAGCATTATAACATAAACGTCTGGCTGAAGATTTACCAATCAAATAATTCAGCAGTTACAAAAGACTTACTCATCAGGATATTCACATACACTATGGCTTGATGGAAACCTTTGTCGATTCCTCAACCCGGTTAGATCTTCTTCACTGAGTCTACCTCTATCTTTTGCTGCTGATGACATTGAGAAACTTTGGCTCCTCCTGTAAACTGAGCTCCTTGAAATGGTTTTTGTTTCAGTAACTTTTCTCTCACACACTGGAAAGTGCTGAGAATTTTGGAACTTGCTCTCAACATTCTGATAACCCACTGTCTTCTGTCGCATCTGCTGTTTCTTATCTCTTCTTGCTGAAGCTTTTTCATTCTGATCATCTCCATATGACGAAGAAGATTTGAGAAAGAAGATCTTTTTCATCCTTATTTATCAAGCAGAAGCTTACATTGAAACAGAATCAAACCCTGCTTTCAATTTTCGCTAACCAAACTGTGCTTGATCAGATAACCCTAGAAAGACAGAATGACAGCATAAGCGCGACTATACCAACATACTCTTCACAGCAAACCATCAATATTTACACAGAATTCAGACAGTTGCAATGTAAACATTCAGAAATCAGATAAGAATTGATCAGGAAAATTCTGCTATGAGCAACAATTCGCGAAAAAAGAACTCAGACAGAAAATTCTCATGCTCCTAATTCAATCAGCAAAAGTTGAGTGTGGCCTAAGCATCCATTTCTACTTTCGGATTGCGTACTAAACATTTGCAGATATACCTACATAAAATATGAAGGACAACAGCAAAGACATTATGCTTTAACAATCATCTGAAGACAAAGTTATAATACTGTGCAACTAGTACCAGGACTACCAGCATCATACATTCCTAAAAATTTAGAGACTAAATCTTGTAAACTTCATCACTAGGATGAAACCTAATTAGTCAACCTCCTCCAGAAAAAAACGATTTCTTAGAGCCTATAATGAGACGCAAAAGCCAGTACAAGTGTACAACGATAGCAGACGAGATTGAACCTACGACCTAACATACCCAGTATCTCCATCTAAAACATTAGGCCAAGATTTCATAACTCCAAAAAAAAGTCAGAACCAAAAAATAATATTGGAACTGAAAATTCATTGTATATAAACATAGTACAGATGTATATTAAGCAGTGGAACAAAAGTAAAATTCTTTAACTATATTTACCTTTAAACTCCTTAAGAAATGAACAAGAATTCCACCAAACAAAAGTTTCAGAGAAGCTTTTGCCTGTAACAAACTTGCTGACAGATGATGAGTGATTTTCCATACAATTATGAGACAGCTTCTATCAATTTCCAAGGATCACATGAAAATGACAAATACCCATCAAAGACAACAACAATAACAACGACCAAGCCTTAGTCAGTCGATAATTTGGGGTCGGCTAACATGAACCGTTATAGAAAACTTTTCAAGTTCAGGAGATTAAGTGACAACTTGGAGATCTTATGAAATTAAGAGAAGTAAACCATATGAAAGTTCAACAGTCAGATTTACTAGAAAAATACATTGAAGAAAAAAGAGTTTGAAAAAAAAAAAGGATGATGACAGTGGAGTATATCTCGGGGTGAAGCAGTTACGTACTTACGTAGGAGGATGTATCGCACCAGAATATATATATATACACACTATACAATTCTATATATCAGTACAAATGTACAATCCATAGGTTTAGTCCGAACTCGAACCGACTACCAGCTGAGATTACATAGAACGACAAAGCCTTTATTCGTGGGTCTTAAGTAACTAAAATAGTTGTATTCTTAAACTCAAACGCAAAACTTTCTACTCCGTAGTAAGGTGGCTTAATTAGTGGCTTAAGTCTCGTACCAACTCGACCGAAATGGTCTAGATATATGAAAATGTTTGTTGGGTGACAGAGGAGTGGGGGAAACTAACCGAATTTTCTAAGAGTAGTAGTTAAAAGAATACAATAATGTGAATAAATAAAGATAAGAAAGCCAAAAGTTGCAACTGATGAGGATAGAAGACGGCCTTTGACGTACCAACAATCATGCAATAGACAGTGAGTTGTTGTGTAGTGTATTCTTCACTTTTCTTTAATTTAGGAAGAGAGAGAGAAAGGCCTAAATGTGTCAAAAAGTTGAAGATAAATCATGTTTACAGAACTACAGGTAGGCCATTAACCCATAATTAATCTTGTTTTATAGAAAAGGGAATGATTAAATGGTCCAATTAAGCACAGTAATTAATTAGGGTTTCATAGTTTTAAGTTTCTTTGTGCTTTTTTCCAATTATAAAGTTTAAAGAGTTACAAAGTGCTTATCTGTGTAAGGAAATTTTAATGTACTTTTCAATTAGAAAGGGAACGACAACGTTATTTTGAGTACACTTTGAATAATAAGTAATCCCACAGATATACGAGTACATGATGGTGTTCTAATCGTGAATTGTCACACTTTTATTGGTGTAACAGCATATCTAACATGAAAAGCGAAACTGCGTAAGAATCGTCCCCGTAAGAGGTCAAGATCAGTGACTAATGGCAATTGGCAAGCAATGAAATGGGGCATAAACTTAACGACTTTCTTGAAGGCAAACGCACTGAGATAAAGGGGTCTATCTTTTTATCTATTGAGGTAGAGCGCATGACTATAGAGACAGTAACTTGACATGCTATTTGCCCTCTTTTGTGACACACTTAACATTTTGGTGCGCATCTTCTCGTGCTACAATTTTCAACAGTGAGATCCTGTCTAGACTGAACAGTGGCGAAACTAGGGGATGGCCGGTCAAGAAGGTATCCTTGTCCAATTTTTAGAAAGACGATGCCTTCTAGCGTAGATTCACCTCGAAAAATTGGTAAAAAGTAAGTGAATTGTGATAATCGGTCCGACCAGTTCTAAACCAAAATGTTAGGGTCCGCATTTCATAGAAACCCGATGAGCTCGAGTAAAGAGCTGAACGGAACAATAACAGTTGCTCATACGAAGCCTTGAACAAAACTATGCCTGAGAAACTACGATGGAAGTAATCGAGGAGTTGAGGTGTAGGAAGTATTAGTAAGAGGGGCTCACAGTTGACTCAGTCTTGTACTATCTTCGTACAAAACTTCACTGATAAGATCAGGAAGCGCAAGTCTAACAGTTAAAAGTGTAAGAAGATCCAGTAACAAAACCACGCCTGCGCCAAAAACATTCTGTAAGCATCAAGATTTACAGGTCATGAACTCTGATGTACAATTTCGTTCACCATCACTCTATCCAATCGAAAAGTCTTGCACGGTGACAAAAACACTGACAGCGAAAACTGACCCAAATAAGACATACAACATCCTTTGTTCATATATGAAACCTAAATTCGTCTTACATTTGATCAAATATGTAAGGGAAGACAACTCAAGAGAAGACATGAGAGGGGATGGCCGGATGGGTCCTCCACGGCTATAGATGGCCGAATCAAAACGACAAAACCCATGAATCATTGAATCCATGGAGTATATCTTGCTAAGGCAAATCAGTGGCTGACATTAGAAGACAGATGCCCTTAATCAAAACCCCACAAGATAATCACCTCATAAACAATAATGACCCTAAGTCCCTAACTATAAGGTATAACCTACTAATATTGGACAAGCAGCTAGTTTATGACGATAACCTTTAACAGAATTATGGCAAAACAAGATATTTCTGGTGCTTTTTACACTAACCAAGTACATTGAACTCATCTACAAACCAAGCCAGTTAATCGCCAGAACTAAGCAACAAGAGGAAATGCATCCTTGAACAAATTTTTAATAGACGTACAGTACTAGCTCGGCTACAAGCAGCGCGGGAATGGAAAAGATCTTCTCTATATATATACTATTCAAATTCAGTAGAATGTTCAAAATAAACTTGTGTTTTGCACCGGAAAGATATAGAAGGAACAGATCATCATTATGCCATAGAACTCAGATGGGATATTTCTAATTAATTTAGTGACGTGAGAACTTCACAAAAAGGGAACAACAGAGAAATGAGAGAACTTCCTACCAAGAACCTATCGAGCGAATTTTATCTACCCAGCAGGCCATTCCATTTGGCGTCCTCCAAGAAGGTGCACGTGAATGTGATAAACAGATTGACCTATAACCAAGAGCAGTTTTGCAAGTTAGAGAGCAGGAAAATTATCAGAATTGTATGAACGCAGCTCCATCGTTCAAACCAAACTGCTTACATCCTTTGGGCCCGTCGTTAATCACAACCCTGAAGCCATCTTCCAGTCCTTCCTGTTTTGCAACAACTTTTGCGGTATATAGAAGGCGGCCAAGGATCTCAAAGTGCCTTTCCTCAGCCTGCATTGATGTTCTGACGTCAAAAACATCCACAAGTAACAATTTGGATATCACAATTGACCATAATACAAACACACATATATAAATAAGTTAAACACTGAACTAGTGTACGCTCCGACCATTCCTAGATGATCTACACTTACTTTGTACCTAGTTTTATTATTTCAGCATGAACATGCAGCACTTCTACATTCAAGTTCTGGACTTTGGAAAGTTGACCCAACGTCCCTTCTGTTCTGAGATATAACCCTTACTTGCAGGAATAGCACATTAATTCAAAGAGTATTACATTGATGAAAATTGTTTACTTCACCATTCCGTAACATATAAGAAACCAATATAAGATTCGTCAACTAGCAAACCATCATATATTCAGAAAGCAATCTTCATATAGGAAACAAATATGGACTCTTCCATAAGCTAAGTTATGTAACAATCGGGTAGGTTTGGACCAGTTCAGCAACCTCCTTATCTGGGAACTAACCGAAATTGCCTTCCATGCTAAGCTGAATTTCAATAAGTTAAATTCGTGGCAGTTGACTAAATGACATCATTAATCCTGATCACGGTTAATTTGTGCTCGTTACACCGATTAGTGGTTCACTAGTTGATTAAACTGATTGTTTGTGATCAAGATCTAAAACTGGTCAAAGAAGCTTCTCTAAGTCCTCATTTGCATTAAAGAAGGGGGCTGATAGGCAAGTAGACAAGTATGGCAAGTTGCATCTGTTACTTTTGTTTCTTTATTTATTCAGCTTATTTTGTATCTTTATGTATCTGCCGCTTTATTTTTTTGTAGTCTTTGCTTAACCTATGGGGTTTACTTGCTCTATAAAGATAACCTTATTTTCATTGAAAACCTCTGACTGGAAAAAGTTTAGCAGAGTTGGCTGACTCTCGGAGGCAGCTGGTGTCTTAAAGGGTGATCTTTGAAGTACGACGGTGAGACCACCGACAAACGTCTTAATCCCAAAATAATTTGGGGTGAGCTATGAAAGTGTGAAGGCCAAGCTCCACAAAGTTTTAGCTCTGCAAGAGAAAGTAACACATAAGAGCTAGCTCTTATACAGTTCAAGTGAGTGATTCCTTGGTAGAACTACCTTCATATCGTCTCTTATAATTTTGTTCTTACTGATCAGTGATCATACACCATTTTTATAATTCTACCTTATTTTAGTTAATTTCTTATTTATATAAACTTCATTAGAAGAATTACACCAGAAATTTTATTGTCAATTTGCATGTAGTTGACCAATCTAGAGGTGGTTATTATCAAGGGCCGTCAATCTTGGTTATTTTGCTTCTTCAAGTATTTCCAAAAGAATAGGCTACGTTAACACAGTCAGAGAAAGCAGAGAACCAACAAGTGCCGATACAGGGAAAGGTGCGTCAACAAAGAGCTAGCTAAAGTCTTGATTTCCGTATCTTAGCCAGGGTTACGTCGTAGGCTAGTGTTCATTGGGATTTATACAAAGCTCAAGATGACTGAGGGAGAAATTTCAAATCTAGCTAAGCTGATTGAAAATTTGACTTTGAGAATTGAAACTCAAGAGCGCACTCATAAAGAGAGCATTTCTAGGCTAGAAAGCATGATTAGGCAACTACATGAGAAGATTGATCAACAACGAAAGAGCGATGTCCGTGCCATCCCCAAAAGAGCTGGTGATAGCAAGCCTAAGAAGGATTCCATTAAAGACTTAAGCAAGACTTCCAATAAGAACCCTAGCCATGAGCAAACTCCCCAGAACAGAAAGTGTTTCAGGTGCCAAGCATATGGACACATGGCATTCGAGTGCCCTAACAAAAGACTACTTTCTACTAATGCAATTGATGCACTAGAATTGATGTCTCAAGGCTTTGTAGAGGATGATCTAGAAGGAGAAGATCGCGTTGTAGAAGGTCTGAATCCAAATGAGGAAAGTGAGACAATTGGGCCCTCCGCCCCGTGCATGTAACCAGTGCACCCACTCTCTTCAACATGGAGCTCATGAACGTGAATGTCGGTGAAGGTCTTCAACCTTAAAGGCTTAAAAGGGTTTTTTTTACTATGTTCAGTACTCCGTACTTCTTAGTTATAAACTTAGTATTCATAGTGACTTCCTAATCAAGTCCTCCACTCTTAGTGAGTTGGTCAAGATTTTGAGAATTCGTTTAGTATTTGTTTTGTATTTCTCTGAAATGATTTTAATTATCTGTCCCTTCGATTCATTACGACTTCTACAGGGCCAACTTCAAAGTTCTTGCAAGTCTAAATCAGTTAACTTTATTTGTAAAAGGGTGCAAACTTTTAGTAGAGATTCCCCTAACACATCAGACATACTGACATACGAGAATTGAACAACCAAAGGAATCCCTTCACTTATACGGAAAGAAAGCAAGCATCTTGCACAGTAAAATGAACATTGACGACTATGAGATCATACGTACCTTGGAAATTCCAGTTAACCCATCCTTAACCTTGGGAATGATCAAGATGTGTATTGGAGCTTGTGGATTTATGTCCCTAAAAGCAAGTACCTGAGTTGGAAATATCCAATAGTCAAAACCAACAACCACCAACGGCGTCATCGCCAGTGCACATAGTTCTATCACTGTCACCAAGTCAGAAGAAGTAAATAGAGTACAGGTAAAAGATGATGCAGGAAAATACTGTCAAATGAAGAAACGAAGAAACGAAGACTACGCGCCCCTGACAGAACAAAATTTACACCCACACACATACATACACACACACTCATACCCACGATCATACAAACCCCCCGACACCCACAGGTGCTGTTGACCAAAAGAACAGTGAGTAGCTCAAGTAAATCAAAAGGGATAGTGGACTAGTGACCAGTACCTTCTCATCCTCGTAGACAATGTTTGCTGGAATTTCCTTATTGATAATCTTGTCAAATCTACACACACAAGAGATAGTATACACTATACAGTAAGTCAAAGTCAAACCGCAAAAAAAAAAACCAATAACAAGACGACCACACCAACATGCAAACCCGAACTACCATAAATTAAAGTGACAAGAACACAAGCCACGCCTACCATGTCCCTCCTCTCACAAAGGAGAAGTGCAACAGCACCTGTATGTGAGAGATTCGGGAATCTGCTACTTAGCTGGAAGTCTACATCTCATATTCTTGATACTAACACCCAGAATTCATTGCATCCAATGACAGGATGTACCCATCCATCACCCAATCAGCTACTGCTTACTCGATCCTACTCTTCTAAATTCTAAGGGGCACGACATAAACTATGTAGAACTACACCCCCGATTCCTTACCAAACACTAATGTCATCAATAACCAGCTATCTTCAAATATGTGCTCAATGGTTTGCACAAGAAATTTGCACACAATACTAACTGAAGCAAACCAGTATATAGCTATCACCTACATTACATGACCTCATAATGCTCATCCACATCAATAGTTCATTTCGGTATCAAAACTCAATTCCTACCAGCAGACAGAGCGCTTACATGGTCACAGAATCAGGAGGTGAAGAAGCAGCAGCAATGGCAGCTTCCTTTTCAGATTTCATGCAGTTAGTAGAGTGAAAAGACCTTTCTTTTGATGAACTTGAACATAAATTTGACTGTGGAGCTCCACTCAGACCTTGACCATTACTAAACCAAGTTGAACCGGGCAAAACCCGATGAATTGACGGCCCAAAGCGACTCGAAAAGAACCCGATTCTAATCGGATTTTGACACAAGCGCATAGGAAACAGAATCCGAGACATTTATCTGCCACAAACAAAACCCACATAAACTGAGCATTTGAACAAAAAGCTTGAGAAAGTTTCGATCTTTTTAAATACCCATATCAGAATTAAAAGAAACCAATAGAAATGTTACAGAAATTGGCTGACATTTCTATACATCAACAACAACAACAACAACAACAACAAAAAATGCCCAGAAAAGTGATGAATTAAAGAGGGAAAGCTTCAAATTGTCAGCAGGAATTAGGGGCAAAATCATGCTTCTTTATCACTAATGAAGTGAAACCCAGAAAAAATCAAGTGCAGGATAAAGAACACATTGCAATATGATGGCTAATGAAGTTAAATTAAACCAATTGAACTGAAAAGTACTCCGTATGGTCTAATGTTACAGTACAAGATGAAGTTGGAGAAACTTGATGAAGAATTTACCTGGAAAATGAGGGCGAGGAAGTCAAAAATTTTGAGCAGATGACTGTGTGCTGTCAGTCCATCACAATGCTCCAGAACGCTTGCGGTAGAGGTGGGTGACTACTGACTAGGTGAGGCCTGTGAATTACTGAATTAGTTACCGTAGATAGATAATTTTAGACGAGTCGATTTAGGATTTGACTTTTGGAGTACCAAAATTTCCGATATTGGAGTAGTTTGTTTAAGTTTAACGTGTAAGAGCGGTAATTCAAGGTAGAGATAGTTACTTCCGGGAGTGACGTGATCTCCCTTTCAACCACTAATCCCCGGAAATGGTGAAGTGGGTCTATAGATCTATCACGTTCGTTAACCATTAGAAATTGTCGTTTTATTGAACGTTTCACATTCACATAATCTGTTCTTCGGAATTGTCTGGGCTGTGCTTAAAATCGTGTCACATAACCTATTTTACGGAATCATGTCAGTTTCATCTATCGAGTCTTCATTAGCCAAGAGAGAAGTATGAGTGCTATTCGAAACAACCTCTAGGGTTGCTTTTGGAGCTCACAGTCGCGGAGCCAACTACAGAGGATGGAAGCGCTGAGCAGCAACAGTGTGTAGAACCAAACAACACTGGAGAATTTGGATACGAGAGCATGAAACCTTAAATCGAGTACAAAGTAGAACTCAAGTCACTGTAATATCAATCCAGTACAGGAGAACAATAATCCAATGTCACAAAGCCTGGTTTTGATTGGCATTCAGCTCAATTTTTGTCCACAGACATTTCGGATTTGAAAATAAACAATCACGACCAGGTTTTATTATACTTCTCCTTGATTCAGTAGCTAGTTAGTACACATCCGTCTTAACCAGCGGGCCAGTTCATTTGGCGTCCTCCGAGTAGGTGCACATGAATGTGATAAACAGATTGACCTGATAACCATTACAACACTGCTTGTCAGAGCACAGAAAGTATGCTATACTATAGAGTATAGACTCACAAATCAGTATAACTTACATCCTAGGGGACCGTCATTGATGACTACCCTGTAGCCTTCATCGAGGCCTTCCTGTTTGGCTACAACTTTCGCAGTGTAAAGAAGACGACCCAGGATCTCAAAGTGTCTTTCCTCAGCCTGCACATGAATGCAACAAAGATCGAATCTGGAATGTTCATAATCTAGCCTATAGTAATGCATAGAACACATATCTTTAGCCATTTTTCCCCGATTCAACCTACAGACTGACTGGAACACAGAAGAAATAAGAAAATTGGTACCTCCATGTTCAACCTCATAAATTGGCCTTGATCTTGCTCCGGAAAAAGAGAAAAAAAAAAAAACCTCGCTCATCTCTCCCCTACCTCTGTATAAGTTTGAATTCAGAAATTTAGGGGCACTCCTTGTTCCACAGTTTAACAAGGTACACATGACACATGATATATGACTACAAAGATGTGAAGAAGTTCAAGGTTTCCATAAGTTATACATGACAAACTAAAGTATAAGGATGCATCCTTATCATAGCTACAGCACACACCCACACACACACACACACACACAAAAAAAAGAAGTATACTTAAACCAATTAAAGCTAATAGACAAACAAAGGACATGTCCAGTGACACGGTCAGTAATACAAGGGCAGGGAAGAAGATGTTACTACTTAGTACCTTGGAGAGTCCACTTAAACCATCCTTAACTTTGGGAATAATCAAGATGTGTACCGGAGCTTGAGGGTTTATGTCCCTGAATGCAAGAACCTAAATGAAAGCAATGTGTAAGTTCGACAAAATCAACAACATTAGAAAGAAATCTACACAAATGCAAACACGGCACCAGGTGAGCACATGTTCCAGCCAAAAGTAAACCATTCTATAAAAAATGACTCTGATACAGACAATCAAACAACAAAGACATAGAATAATATCAAATGAAAAAGGTATGCATCTTCAGGCAAAGAGTCTTTGAAGCTCTTGTTTATGTTTGAAGTATAGGACTATAGGAGAATGAACGATTGGCACATGCCAATATCCATATTTGAACATAGTGAACCAAATTCAGTGATACCCCACCAACATATGCCGTAGGCTTTTGCTACATGAATGTTAGCCGATGTCCAAAAAAATAAAAAACTGATGATCTTTTGGCGCATTGAACAGTAAACTTTCTTTGTTGAAGATAAGATTGAAGCTCATACACCTCAGAGTATAAAAGGATTTGTAATACGGCCTATACTGTTTGAATTGTGGTAGTTGAGCCAGATTGTGACAATTTTTAGCTTTCAAATATATATCCTTCTTGATTCCTAAATTTTCTATCAAAAAATCATGACCAGCTCAAAGTTCTCAAGTATTAGACCAGAGAAGGAATAAGGTAGCTTCAAGGATTAGTTGCGAAAGTCTGATATGTATATGCATCAACCAAGCAAGAAACAGTACTAAACTGATTACAAAGATGATGGCTTTCTCATAAACAACCTTCAAAATCAAATCAAAGTAGGCATGTAATTGTGAGTTTAAAAGTAGACTAGGACTTCAAAAGGCCAGACAGTATGTAAATAACAAGTATATCGTCTTTCAGTTCATCAATGTATTTTGCAAGCACCCAATTTTAACACTAATCGAATCTCACTATCTCAGGATCACTATACGAAAGATGCATAAGGAATCGAGTATCTCAAAGTTGCACGTATACCTGATCATTCTCATAAACAATATTGGCCGGAATTTCCTTGTTGATAATCTTGTCAAATCTACAACATCAATTACATTGGCTTACACATTACATCAACTAATAAAACACAACAAACTCGAAAAGAAGCCGAAAAGCATAAGCAACAAGCCAACAAAGTAAACACCAAATGCAATAACACAAACACATGTCCATTAATATTATGCAGAATATACATCCCAATATTTTGACAGGGAAAGAAAACATACGATCAAAAACTAAAACTAAAACCCAACATATTCCATCTGAAGTAATTTCTACTCAATCAATCACTCTTTTCCTAATAGTTCAAATTCAACATAGAAATGAATAAATTCATCAATAAATTTACAGATTATCTGGTAAATGAAGAAAAAAGGTTGCACCTTTGAATTCAACACAATCAAAACAGTTACTTTTGCACAATCAATCAGCCCCATTACAATCAAATACCATATATCCAGAAAAATGCAACTGAACACAGCTTCAGAAACAAGACACAAAATTCACAGATGACCCAGAAAACTCATATCATCAAAATGTTGGGTAATTACATATTTAGATAAACAATGTTATTCAACATAAAAATGAGTAAAATTCATCAATAAATTTACAAACAATCTGGTGAATGATGAAAAAAGGGTGCACCTTTGAATTTACCACAATAAAAACAATAACTTTATCACAATCAATCAACCCCATTACAATCGAATACCATGTATCATCACAGTAAGTAATTAAACAAAGCTTCAGAGATAAGACACAAAATTCACAGATGACCCAGAAAACCCATATCATCAAAATGTTGGGAAATTACATAAACAATGTTATTATTTGCCCCCAATTAAGAGTTGTAGATTAAAGAAGTAAACTTGAAGGACACGCGAATACTGAAGCATACAAAAAAGAGGAGAGAGAAAGAGAGAGACGAACATGGTGGGAGCGTCAGTGGGAGTGGAAGCAGCAGCAAGGGCAGCTTCCTTCTCGGAAGCCATTGATGATGATGAAGAAGAAGAAGAAGTCAAAAGATGTGAGGTGATGATTTCTATTCGGCTGTGTTTGTTCTGGGAATTTATACTCTTCATCTTTTTTGCTGAGTTGAGTATAAAAGGGGTTTCTTTGGTGAGCCCATTTTTGTGATTTTTGGTTATGGTTCGAGAACAAAGTCTTGCTCTTTCGCCACCTAGTCGGCCGTTTGATTGGCCTCACGGTAAAGTGTCGAATTGAAATGAGTTGTAATATGTCATGAGTGAGCGTGTGAATATTCCACGGGCAACGAGAAGTTCCCCTAAGCGTATTTATCACGTTGAGGTTATCGCTTACAATATGCAAACACTTAATGTTGAGCAGGTGACTAGTAGCAGGCTATTACGTAAGACGGCTGCTTCAGCTATAACAATATTAGACAAACCAAGGTTATTGGCGGAGATATGAACAAGGGAGCTCATGCCATCACGAATGCTAGATCCAGACGGTGCATTCCCACGGACGACCGAACCTTCGAAATATAATCTGAACTTGCCCACGACGCGGTCAAAACATCCTCCACAGGAAATCCCCCTCCCCTTTCTCCCTCTGCCTTGTATCTTATCTCCTGATATGTTAGGTAGCTTACCCCCTGGTTAAAAGTGTAACAACGTGATCCATCATATCATAGGAGACTTAATTTTTAAATGTGGGACAAAACAATAATCATAAACCACTTGCCATTATTACAAGGAGGATCACCTCATTGTGGTTCGCTTAAATACTTGTTCTTATAAAAACAAAAAGGTTTTATGCTTTGAATTGTTTTCATCTGGAAGAAAATTGATGTATCAATGTCGTAGTAACCTTGACATGAGTGAACACCTTCATCTTATGTGTTTGATAAACCCCAAGATCAAATGTTAGATATGAAGATTCAATTAAACTCTCTCATATCATTGTCCATCGATATGACAATTTAAAAGATGTCAATAATCTGTCGTAATTTGAATAGAATATGATTCGTGTAGCTTACCTAACCAACTCATATAACATTTCAGAACTCAATGTACTAAGACCCTGTATGATAGGACTGCATCTTTCTGATTTAATTTGATTTGATTTTAATGAATCTGATCTGATTTTATTTGCTCTTATCTGATGAAATTTTATTTGAATGACTCTGATCTGATTTGAATGGCTCTGATCTGATCTGAATTAAATTCGAGATTAGTGTTAATTATGATATGATCAAATTTCTTAAATCTGATATGAATTGAATGTCTATGATCTGATTTGAAAGACTCTGATCTGACCAAATTTGATTTGAATACTTCTGATCTGAATTTAATAAATATGATCTGATCTGAATATTCCGTTTATTAAGTCCTATCATACAGGGCCTAAGGCCATGTGCGATTCAACTTATTCAACGGTGTTTTCAAATCAGATCATATTTATTCAAATCAAATCAAATCAGATCAGAATTATTCAAATAACAATCAATGAATTTAGTCTATTTTTAGTTATTAATTCGTCTAGTTGCAGTTAAATTATCAGTTAATTCAGTTCAGATCAAATCAAATCAAATCAAATCAGATCAGTTCAAATCCGATCAGAAAAATGCAGTCCAATCGCACAAGGTCTCAGAGCTCAATCCTAAATTAAACCCGACTCTCCAATCCGCCATCAAAACGACAACTAATAATTTACGTAATCCGACGGACCCAAAGTCTACACGAAGGAACCAATTTGGACATACGAAAAGCCCAATTGTACATTTGTACGTACGTAGTCACGCACTCGTATAAAAATCACACCATCTCCTCAGATTTATTTAGGAGTATCTCTCTTTTCTCTCGAAACCCTAAATCCCCAAATCTCTCCCCCGTCACCTACCAACCACTCAACTCGCGCGAAAATAAATAAATAAAAAAACCAAAAACCCTAATTCTAATTCTCCCCCAAAATTAATCAACAATGGTGAAGAAGAGAAAGGCCGCCACCGCCGCCGCTCCGTCGTCAACTCAACCTAAGAAGATTCTCAAGAAGAAACAACCCGCCGACGAACAACCACCACCTAAACTCGTCGAAGAAGAACAACCTCAACCACGGCAAGAAACACCAGTCGAACAACCACCAGTCGCGGCGGAAGTGACGGCGGAAGAACCAGAAAAAGAACCAGAGCAAGAGCAAGAAGAAGTTGAGGAAGAAGTAGAGGAAGAATACGAAGAGGTTGAAGAAGAAGAAGAAATCGAAGAAGAAGATGAAGAAGAAGAAGAAGAAATCGAAGAAGAACAAGATCAAGAGCCGATCTCGATGTTGATTGAACCGTTTACAAAGGAGCAACTAATGATGCTTGTTCGAGAAGCAGCGGAAAAGCATCCAGATATAGCGTCAAAGGTACGCAAAGTAGCTGACCAAGACACCGTCCACCGTAAGATCTTCGTACACGGACTCGGTTGGGACACGACAGCAGACACGCTTCGTAGCGCGTTTAAGGAGTACGGAGAGATCGAAGATTGTAAGGCAGTAGCTGACAAGTTGACCGGAAAGTCAAAGGGTTACGGATTTATATTATTCAAGTCTCGTACCGGTGCGAAAAAGGCGTTGAAGGAACCTCAGAAGTTAATTGCTGGGAGAATGACTGCTTGCCAGCTCGCTGCCCTCGGCCCCGTTGCGAATTCGCACCCGAATCCGAGTAGTTATGGTGGTGGTGGTGGGAGTGGGAGTAGTTATCAGACGGAGTATACGCAGAGGAAGATATATATAAGTAATGTGTCGGCGGAGTTGGACCCGGGGAAGCTGATGGCGTATTTTTCGAAGTATGGGGAGATTGAGGAAGGGCCATTGGGGATAGATAAGAGTACGGGGAAGTTTAAAGGGTTTTGTTTGTTTGTGTATAAGAGTGTTGAGAGTGCTAGGAAGGCGTTGGAGGAGCCACATAAGCAGTATGAGGGTGTTACTTTGCATTGTCAGAGGGCAATTGACGGGCCGAAACCCGGTAAAGGTGGTGGAGGGCAGCAGCATTCGGGTGGGGGGCATGGGAGAGTGGGTGTGGGTGGGTATGTGAGAGGGGAGAATCCGAATTTGGCTGGTGCTATTGGGGGACCACCTGCGACTGGTGCTGGGTTGATGGGACAGAGTGTGGGTGGTGTGGGTGGGTTTAATGCTGGGGCTGCTGCTGGGTTGAATCCGGCGTTAGGGCAGGCGTTGACGGCGTTGTTGGCGTCTCAGGGGGCTGGGTTAGGGTTGAATAATTTGTTGGGGACGTTGGGTGGTGGAATGGGAGCGCCGGGTGTTGGTGCTGCTGCTGCGCATATGGGGCAAGGTGGGTATGGTGTGCAAGGTGGGATGGGACCGGTTTTGGGTGGGTATCAAGGGTTGCAAGGTGCGTATCCGAATCAGCAGATGGGTCAAGGGGGGTCTGGTAGGTCGCAGCATGGGTATAATGGTACGCATTATGGTGGTCATTGAGGTGTACTGCTCTAGGTCAGGTATATTACGCAGTCCTAACTCGAACTCTTTAAGTCATATGCTAATGTGGTTTATGTTTATGTTCTAGTTTGTATACTGTTTGTGAATGTGGTTTGGGTATGGTAATGTGCTATATGCGGTATGATATGTTTAGCTTGGAAGATGAAGGTTGAACTAAAGTTTAGATGATTTAGTTGTTCCATGTAGTGGGTTGATTTCCATTCGTCTTCAATTTGAAATCGTAGCAGGAATTGTCGAATTTTTCATGATAAAGCGGTTGCTCTAGGACCCTATCTTAAGTTTGAGTTTGCCTTCAATCTTATAGTTGTTGTATATGTATTGGGTTGATTGCCGTTCTTCAATTTGAAATGTTTATGATGGTAGGAGTCATGTCAGGAAAAGCGGACTTGTTCATGGAGTAGTTTTGGTTGTCTCAAATGCCTCAGGACCTTAGAAGTTTGTCTTTATTCTTATGGGTTCCGAACAACACAGTTTCGTTAGAACATAGGATTGTTACGACTAGACCCATGTCTCTTGCATTATGGTTTGTGACTTTGTGTTACTTGCTCCTTTTATTCATCCTCCAGGTTATTCGTCTATTTTTAAAAGTGTTCTGCAGGGATAGGCTGAGCGGACGTTTGGTGTTTTTGTTTTGAATGTTTTGGGTCTTTTCTCTTGCTTGCATGTGTGTTTGTTTGTCGTCACTATGTGTTAAGTGTCTATTATACTTTTCTGCCATCTGCGGCCTTCGCAGTATTTTTCATGTTTTTTCATTTGATGTCTGTTCATCTAAGGTAAATTTGGTCTTTCATTTTAAATTTGAAATCATATTGGTGTCTATGAAGCAGCTTTTGAAATCACAATTCTTGTTTTTCGTACTGTTAAATTGGTATTGTCCTATGGGGTGATTGGTATTCTTGTGCGAATCATTATCTGGAAAGTTTCTCTGTTAAACCTTTGATTTGTGTTCCTACTTTCTATGACTTGTAGGAATTTTGCAGGTAACAGTGTCTTTCTAAATATTTTGCTCTGATTAATTCAATCAATGATTAAAATTTAGATTTGCTTTCAAGTGGCTATCCTGGCCGATTGAAAACTTTTAAAGATCTTTCATAATTTTGCCAGTGCTTCTAGTCTACAACATTTTGAACTTTCATGAAATTTGTTTTTTTTATGGTTTACTTATTCATTGTGCAGATCATAATAGGTGAATCAGTGTTTTAGTACTGGCCTGGTGATTCTTCTCAAGTTTCAGGAGCTTATGCAAACAAGATCTTTATAATCGTTTTATGTTGAACTGCAGTCTTTGAACAATCAAATGGAGTTGCTTTCATCCTCGATTTACTTTTGTTCTGCTTTCCAAAGGCTGTAATATTTGAGATCCTCTTTATCTTAAAATTTCCTGGGATGACATTTGAGTACTTTTTTTTTC
Source organism: Spergularia bocconei (assembly GCA_963457585.1). Taxonomy (NCBI): domain Eukaryota; kingdom Viridiplantae; phylum Streptophyta; class Magnoliopsida; order Caryophyllales; family Caryophyllaceae; genus Spergularia; species Spergularia bocconei. The sequence continues at coordinate 2,082,246 of OY734946.1, read as the reverse complement.
CAATCTTAGACGGTTATGTAACTTTGAAAATGGTTCTGGATTTTTTTTACTAAGGGTGTTATTGAATCTTATCATCTGTATCCTTCACTCTTTCTACTCCAAAATTATTTGAAGTTTTATGTGGATATTTTGAATCCCGTGCTCTTGTTCTTTGTGATTTTCATTTGGGTATATGTTCTATGTAACCTTGTCATTCTGGTTACCACCTTGTATTTCATTTCTCTGTGCAGGTGGTTATCACACTGTTTTGTTATGAGTGGGTGCAGTCGAATTGGCCCTTTAAGCAGAATTAAAAGCCTTTTCTAATCACTTGAATTACAAAGATCAAACCATTTGTTTTGAGTTTTCATTTGTAGTGTTAGGACTTGGGAACTGTAATCCGGTGTTACACCTGCTCTTACCCTCTAAAGTCATTATGTTTAGTCTGATTGGAGTTCAGGAATCAAAAGCCTGTTTAAACAATTGCTAATATTAGTTCACAAATTCTTGTGTAAGACCGTCTCATCGTATGAGACCACTTAAATATGTTACTTTCGAAAGATCATATTAGTTTGTGATGCCTGGTGAAGTTTTGTCCCTGTCGTTTAAGTGCTAAACCTGTTTATTCTTGTAACTCAGTTGTTGGTATATCATGGATTGATGTTACTCGGTTGTATTGCTATCCAGTATCCTGTGATGATTTTTTTTGCCATTTTTGGTTCTGTTGCTTTTCAGAATGTTTTTATTGATTTCAAGCTAGGGTATATATCTCTACCTTGCCTCCATTTACTGTGGGAGTGCTACTATTGAATAGGGGCAGGAGTTAACTTGTAATTATTGGTGAGATGATAGTATTGGCTTGGGTGGTGGTCATAAAATGGCGCTGTTTGATGCAGTGATGATTTTTTTTTTCCTTATCTGTTTGTTTTTAAAATAAATTTTTTCCCTTCGACTTGAAATGTGAAAATGTGTCGCTTATGCTTGGTTTCACATTAGTACAAGGTCTTGTAGTGCTTACTTAAAAGGTGAAAAAGCGTAGTTTATGCTTGTATTTCATTGGTGATTTGCCTGCTTAAGTAGCTGGAACTCGAATGGATTACATTCCTGTGTTTGGAGGATCTTTGTCAGGCTTGTGTGCATTTGTTATGTAAATCAGTGACTGGTGTTGGTTCGGGGCTACGTAGTTTCTTAATGACGTTCTAGGTAGCGCTTTTGGATAATCTGATATTGTAGTTGTACTGTCTTGTGAAACTCAGCCTGTAGGCGTTAACAAAGTATCTTGATAATTTGGTCTGTGCTTCGATTTTGGATATCTTAGTATCTTGCTCCTTGCTGTACTCATAGATTATGGTCTCTTGAGTTTATGCCCTTTTTCATTTGCTTTGGAAGGCCAATTACAGGGTGTATTACTTGTTCCTTTCCGGGTTAGAAACATGGAACGGCAGGGCTGTAAAGTGAGTTTTGTAGCATTTAGAACTACTAGTTTGTGAGGCGAGGTTTTTACATCTTGCGATGCTTTCTTGAACGATCATAGGTCTTGATTGTAGCTAGTTGTATAAAAATTTGCTTGGGTATCAGCTAGTTCATCTCATTTATTTAATGTTACGTGGACACATCGAGTTCTGAAGGATTGTGTCATACTGTCATGCATCTTGTATTTGTGGTTTTGCTTGCTTTGCTCTTAGCTTTTGCGCCTTAAGGTTTAGATAGTCTGCTATTTATGTTTTGATCTCAAGCAAATAAAATGATCAATTGTTCAATACCTGCCGGAGTTGAAATGGTGCCGTGGAGATCAAGCAAGCAGATGCGTGAGTAACTCTGCTGCGATGTCCTAGTTTGATTATTGTACAGATATGTGGGTTGGCACTGTGTTGCCATTTTGCTGTTTTGAATGCTGCTGTTTGTTAGTGTTGCTGTATAAGTTACTTTCGAACGGTTCGGTTCGGTTCGGTTCGGTTCGGTCAATAAACAGTTATTGATGAAAACAAATGATTCAAGATTTCAAGTAAAAACCTTCGATTTTTGTATTTAATAGAGAGAATTAGAGATACAGATTGCTTGCAGAATTTGCTAAAGGCTCTTTTATTGTATGGTCGATGCAAAACACAGAGGTTGTTGATAACTAAATGTCACGAGTTTAGTGAATATATATGTAGAAGAAAAACATGGGTGGTGTTTCGTATTTTGCCTTGTATACTAGTATGAGTTGGGGCTGGTGGTTTGCTTAGCATTTCATTCCCATGACTTGATATTCAGTCCTGTCCTGTGTTGATGTTGTTCATAGTAAAGTTTTGTAACGACTTCGAGAAAATGAAAGTATACTTTGGTGAAGCTCGTGAGTGATGAGATGGCCTCTGGTATGTCTGTTCACTAGGGTACTTGGTTAAGGCCACAAGGGTTTGTTTTCATCGGTTTGTCCGTGGGTCTTGTTCTTAAGAAAATAGTCTACCAGGGCACGTGTGGACGGACCCGTGGGAGTTTGCCGGAGTGAAGTCATTACTGTGAGTGAGGGTTAACAGATGATTGTTCCACAGTACCCCGTCCCCATCCTCCGATGAAGGTTCGTACTCGCTCTATTGATATCAGTTGGGCATGGTCTTGACCCTCGACCCACGGCCCTCTATTGTAGGTTTGGTTCTCGAGTTTTTAAGAGCCCCCCCCCCTGCTGAACCAGTCCAACTGTGACCAGTATATGTATCTTTGGCCACGTTCGCTGCCCTCCTAGGCTCCCTACACTATCCACTATATTCTCCGAGCTGTACCACGATGTCCCGTGTGTTCAAACGTTGCACCTGAAGGTTTCTTGATTTTTGTTTCGCACATTACTTGTGTATTTACACCGTCTTCTTGTGTAAGAATCGTTGTTGGATTTTCTGATTTTATAGCTGATTTGATTAACGCTTCATTAGTATTATTCAATGTCTTGCGCCCATTAGGATCCACATCAGTAAAGCTGAAGCTCAGATTTCTTCAGGTTCTCTTGAAATAAAATACATTATGCCGGGACATACTTTAGCAATTTTCCCATTTTACCAAAAGGTAGCGTGAGCTGACAAAAATTGCATCAAAACCTTAAAAAGAAAACCCGATTTTAAAAAGAAAAAGTTTAGAAAAATGGTTTGGTACGATCGTACGATGTTATTTATTTTAGTATTTTTTTTTTGTTGTATTTTTTTAGGTTTAGGCTTGAATAGTCCGGAATATTCTAAAATGTAGACTGCTCACTCACGTGCGACTCCCTTTCTCTAGTCCTTTGGGTTTAAACTAATACGAACAGTTCAACACATATACTAGTGCTTTGGGTTATTTTGTTCAGTTGTTCCCTTGCTTTCTTTTACTGTTTACGGAGACTTTAGACCGACTTCTTTTGGACGTACCATCTCAACCAAAACTCGAGCAATGGTCTTATAGCGCTAACACATATCTATACGGTTTGAAGGTGTTTCCGTTGTAATTAGGACATTAGCAAAAAGTTGTTCGGAACTGCGATTGTAAGCTGTGGATTGATGCGTAGAGGGTAGTCGAAGTTTTACCAACCAAAGTAAAAGAAAAAAAGCAATGGTAAGAAATGGAGAAGTTACCAAGTCCATTCTTGATTTACTTGGACATTTTGGGGCCATTCCACTAGCCCAAAGTAGCAATGTGTAGGAAAGAAAGCAATAAATACAGGGTCTGTTCGGCAAAAGTAGCTGTAGCTGTAGCTGGTAGCGTTTTGACTAGCTGTAGCGTTTATAGTAGCTGTAGCTGTTATCTGCCAGCTGTTGGACGCTAGCGGTACAAGTAGCTGAAAATCTGTGACATGTTCGGCAAAACTAGCGGTTAACTAGCTAAAATTACATAAAAGGACATCGATATGTGCTTGCAAAATATGTTTACGTCTTTGTACGTGGAATTAATTCTAGTCAACTACTCCGTATCAAATAGAATTATATAATATACATTAATGATAATATGATGATAATAATGTTTTTTTTTATAATATAATAATAATAATAATAATAATAATAACACTAAGAAATACAAAAAAAAAAAACAACACACTACACTGAATATAACCCGGAAGAAGAAGAAAAAAAAATATCAAAGGGTGGAGAGAGAGGAGCAGTATTGAAGTAACATAAGGAATCATAATATGTAAATTAATAATCCCTTGATTATAGGATTAAAAGTAGGGGTAATTTAGAAACAAATCACCAACATCTACCCAAACGTTACTCTCCCCAACGTTTTTAAAAAGCTACAAAATCATCTAACATCTAGCCTAAAAGCTGTATTGCCGAACACGTTAATTTTTTTAGAGTAGTGGTTGGACTAAGTCAAACCACTAAAAGCTAGTAAAAAGTTGATAAAAAAGTGGCGCCGAACACACCCACAGTGTAGTAACGAGTGGCCACGTGGAAGTATTCAGGTACCAGATACGGAGTATGATTTTCGACACTTGGTTGAGTACATGATTCACATTTGGCAGCACGATAAAGCGAGTGGCCGGCTGCTCATTGTACACGCGCTCTTCCGTCACCTGTGGCTCAAGCAACGCAATGGACATACATGTACGATGTGAGCTCTAGAAATTGCTGGACTTTCTTTCTTGCTCGTTTATTTGGAGTGTAACGTTTTATATTTGTACAATTGACGATTCAACTTGTAATTCTGACAGTTAGATTTGAGATTGTTCTATTGTGAGGTCGTTTTATCTAAGAATTACTCGTATTCTGTTTGACGGAAATTCTTGGAGTTGATAAGTGAATTACCTCATCTAAGTCATTTGGGAAATTGTTTAGATTATTAATGCCATAAAAATTAGTATAAATCTTAGACATCATTTGTCACTAATTTATGGATGTTGGTCGATAAATAATACTAATACAGTAATACTTAGCTTGGGGACCTCTTTTACCACTAGAATTTTTTTTACTGTTTTTCCTTGTTTTAGAAAAAAAGGTGCCTTATAAAGCTAAAGATACCAACCATTCTCAAAATGGAAAAAGTGTATTTAGCAAAAATTAGGAAAATTCGTGGGGATATGAACGTTATGGGTCCCCACTTGGAATGCATGACATTTCCTGGGATTTCATTTCACCTTTCCTAATTAATTTTCACCCCTTCTTGTCTCAATAAACATTTCACTCTTGGTAAATTGACGCGAAATTTATCGTACAAGATATTTCAAGTTCATGTAATAAAATTTGCCGTGTTTGTAATTTTCCCGACTCCTATCCAAACTAAACAAGATGTTATAAACCAAAAACAAATTACATTTGCTTTGTAACTTCTTTTTTACACTACAGTATGTTAAACAGTAGTTTTTTTTTTGTTATTACTTGTATTTTGATGATGATGGTTTTTATTTTATTTATTTTTTAATATAATCATCATCAGATCTGATCATGCGGCCTCTTGCTCTGTGTAAGTACTTCTTCTTCTCTCTTTCTCTCTCCTCACTACTTCCCCAACACACTTTCACTTGACACTCTCCTGAAATCTCCTCCTTTTGTTTTCTTCTTCTAATTTTATTTTATTATTTGTATTCTTAAATTAAATTGATTGAAAAATTCTGAGTATTATTTCTTCTTTTTTTCTGCACATCTTGTTTACCAATTCATTAACTACCCAATTAACAAAATTTAATCTTTTTTTGATTAATTTAGAATGTGGGGTCGTTTCGTCTGTGCAATTGCAGCACAATTTCTGGGTCATTTTTGTATTTTTTAAATACCCATCTTCATAAATTTGTTCTACTGTTTTTTTCCAGCTTAAATACCCACAAAAAAATAAAAATAAAGAAATCATATAGTAGTATTATGTTGGTACCTTCAAATTACAGAATGTGATTCTGGTGGGATTTTCTAAAGCCTGAATTTTTATTTCTGGTGGGTATCTCTCTCTTTCTCTTTCTCTATTAGATTATCCCTCTTTTTTAATTTATGTATGTTTTTGTTATAAAGTACTTAGTACTATGATTCTGTGTTTACCAAAGTATCTTACTTGTGAAGTTTCTTGTTGGTTTTGTTAGTTTTAATGTTGTTGTTATTGGTTGTTGGTAGAAATGAAAGAGGGTTTTTGTGGGGTGTTGTTATTTTTGTTTTGTGCAATTTGTGAAAAAGTTCCCAAATTGGTGTTATTTTTTGTGTATTTCATAGGGTTTTAGTGTTTAATGAGTGATTTATTTGCAGGGCTGAAGTTATTCTGTGTTGCATGTGTTGTTCAGAAGATTTATACTGTTGATTTCTGAATGTTTGGTGTGAGAGTTGCATTTTGATTGAGGGTTTATCTTGCATTGCCCTGAAATCAGTAGCTTATTAAATAAGTTGAATGATTTTAGGTTGGGATTGAGGTTAAAGGTGAGGTCTTTATCTGGGAGGGATATATAGGTAGAGGTTGTAGATATATATATGAGCAGGGAGGTTTAAATGGGCACTCAAACAATGGGATCTCAAGCTGGTGTTGGGGATACTTCAGTGCCGAAACCTCCGGGTTTGTCTAGACAGGGATCTTTGTATAGTCTTACCCTTGATGAGGTTCAGAATCAGTTGGGAAATTTGGGGAAACCTTTAGGAAGTTTGAATCTTGATGAGCTTTTGAGGACAGTGGAAGCTACTCAGACTGTGGGGAGTGGTGATAATGTTGATAGTGGGGCTCAGAATCTTAGTCAATGCGATGCTGGAGGGGCGGGTCTTAATAGACAGTCGAGCATTTCAATATCGAGGGATTTGAGAGAGAAGACTGTTGAGGAGGTGTGGAGAGAGATACAACAAGGAGGGAAGAGTAGTAATCAGGAGCGGGATCCAGAGAGGCAGAATACTCTTGGAGAGATGACATTGGAGGACTTCTTGGTTCAGGCTGGGGTTGTGATTGATGCAGCTGCGGGTGCTGGTGGTGGGAATGGTAATGACAATGTGGCTCAGGGTAATATGGGGGGTGGTGTTGATCCAAATGCTGGGCGCCCTCCAAATGTCGCGCAACATGCTCAGTGGATGCCGTACCAGTTAATGCCTCAGCAACAACATAATATGATGACTATGTTTATGCCTGGCCACCCTGTTCCTCAGCCAATTTCTGTCAGCGGTGGGACTTTGTCAGATACTTACGTTGATGCCCAAATGGCAGTGTCACCGTCTCCTTTAATGGGGACATTATCTGATCCACAGACAGTTGGACGTAAAAGGATTGCTCCTGGAGATGTGGTTGAGAAAACTGTTGAGAGGAGGCAGAAGCGAATGATTAAAAATAGGGAGTCTGCAGCACGTTCACGAGCTAGAAAGCAGGTCAAGCTCGATTCTCCCTTGAATGTTCCTATTTTGTAGTAATTTACTTGTTTATCTTCTATTGTGCTCTCCATTCGGTCTGTTATCAGCTGTTTATTTACTTGCTATTAACTGAGATAGGGCGTCGTTTTTGTTGACAGGCATATACACATGAGTTAGAAAATAAGGTTTCACGCCTAGAAGAGGAGAATGAAAGGCTTAGAAGAATGAGGGTATGACTATTTAAGCTCTATTTTCCCCCCCGCTTTTCTAAGGAACTAATTTATCTGTAGGTTATAGCTGCTGTTAATTGCTTAATAAAAATGTCTTATTTTATGTCGTCAGGAGAATGTTTGTTGTTATTGTCATTGCACTGATATAAGCTTTTCGTCATACAATAGCAAGAAGCTTGCAATCTTTATGATACTCTAATATGCCTGTGTGATACTATATGTGATTCTCTCTGTTAACATTAGACTCCTGGCCAGTTTGTTTGTAGTGCATCTTGTGCGTCTGGCTGTTTCTATGCAGTCAGACATATATGCCCTGTTGTGGGCCTTGTAGCCTTGTGGGTTGTTGTAATATGTTTGGACCCTCTCTTGGTTGGCTACCTGAGCAAATTGGTCTAAACTCCGGTGAAGGCCATTCTCTAGGAAGTACTTCAACATTACCTTTCCAGTTCAATGTTTCTGACAAGGGCAGGTGGTATGTCAATGGAAGCATGTCTAGTCTTTGGCTTGTGATGGCTTGAAGAATGCTGTTGTGTTGTAGCTTAAACTGACCTTTCCTAAATCGTGTATCAAAACTCAAATCACTCTGCTAGTTGTCGTATAGAATGTCTCTTTAAAACAGACGTGAATTGCTGACCTCCCAACCTCTTGAAAAGAAACAACCTGTAACCTGCATTTAGATCAAAACTTGTTGTTAGGAGGTGCTTAGTTATAACATACTGTGCTGGCTTTCTGGCCTGATGTTGGCCGTATGATGCATGTCCCTTAAACTGTATTGGAGATTGCGGAATTTGCTACAAGAATTCTGTACTCCTTGCACCTTTTCCTAAACTGTCTAGGATGTCTGCATACGTGTTTAACTTCCTTCTATTTTTCGACTTTAGTCATAAACCTTGGTTAGACTGAATCCTCTCTCTGCACATATGGTATAGGTGTACATTATCTTATTTGAAACCTCTTCTAATACTTTCTTTTTTCTCGTCGCCTTTCTTACAACATCTGGACAGGAGGTGGAGAAGGCATTGCCAAGTGTTCCCCCTCCACAGCCGAAATATCAGCTGCGTCGTACAAGCTCAGCACCTATGTAGAGATTGTTCATGAGCTGCAATTGAAATGCAAAGAAGCGAAGAGGCTGACTTCAAATGCGTCTGCGGATAACCTGAAACCCGCTGTTGTCAGGAACGTCCAATGGTTTGTCTTTGTAACTTCCCCCTCCCCCTCTTGCTCATAATCTGACATTTTTTCATTTCTGCAACTGTGCAGATTTTTCTAGTGTTTTTTTTTTTTCAATTTTTTTCCCTTCTCTGTGAGTATGATGTGTATGTACATTTTAAGTACCAACCTTATCTTAAAAAGAGAGTTGCAAAGAGGGAAAGAATCTGTGATTATTTGTCTACTGTTCCAGGAGTAGCCTTATACTAGAGTGAGCAGTTTCTTTCTTAAGGAACGCTACGCGAATGTTGAAAGTTTTATGGTTACGCATTACAACTACATGTTCAGAATACTACCAGAAATCCATAACTAGAATTTACCGAACACTAGTGGCCGAGCAGCTCTGGGAACGGGTCAAATACAATCCAGTTTTGTTAGATTGTTAAACATCATCAATGGTGAATTGTTGGTATTGTGGCCCTAGCCCCTAGGTATGATTCCTTTTGGTACAACGTAGGCTCGAAAAGGGTTTGGAATTCGGATTATTGAAACGGAGCCTGATTTCATGGACTGGTATGCATTTGAAACTAGGGCTTTAACGCACGTCAGAAGTCTTGTTACTAGTTACTAGGAAATGTGGTAGGAATAATATTGGTAGAGTTAGTCTATGTCGCGTCATGTCAAACAAAACAAGTGAGTTCAAGACTATAGCTAAGTAGCTAACCAAGCATATGATTAGATGCTTATTACGCGACCCTAAACCTGACCTAAACTCGAAACTTAGTTACACTTTGGTGTGTCTAGAGCTGCAATCGATTAGCAGAAAAACATCGACGTACGAACGTTGTCATGTAGCTTAGGAAGATCCTTCTCGGTAGTGTTTCCAGCAGATGTCATGCTGCCGGTTTCTGACAAGTCGCCGTACTTGTCGAACTGTGAAACTTGGCTGGCTGCAAGATGAGCGTAGCGTATGGGGGCCACTGCATCACAGTTTTATTGACAGACATATCAGAAACACTAGTAATAAGATCAGAACTCATCATGCTCAGAACAAGAATTAGCAGTAATATTTACCTATGGATATAGCTGTGGTGCTCCTTTGGTACCTGAAAATGTTTAACATCAGTCTGATGCTCTAACTAATTGGGTTATAGCTGCATGTCACTCAGTAAAAGAGTAAAGATTACAGTTTCTTACACATAGGACAGTGAATGAATCAACTCTTGCAGATCATCTGGTGAAAAATTATTTTCATCTAGCAGCACATGGTAGTGTGTTGGCCTGCTTGTTCCCTGTAATTTACACCAAACAACTTATATTATGTCTCAGGAATCAATCTTCCAGAAAAATCTACTGTCGAAAAATGTACTGAGGCTCCAAGAGAGCACATTCAACGCTTAAGGTAGGGCATATCACAGAGGCGAAAGGAGAAACACAATTGATAACTTGTATGAGCTACTAAGTTCTTTAAGATTGTAAGATTAGTAGTTAGTAACTCACAATCATTCCGGCATGAGCACACATGTAAAAGTCATAGTATTGAGGATGACAGACTTTGCTGTCAACAACAGTTCCTGCAAATGGAAGCAGTAGAACAAATTTATGAAAACGTTCGACATTGACTAGCAATTTGTATCACTCTTTTGGGTGCTAACCAGGAGGGACATTGTCAGGGTTTCCAGATTGGAAGAACTTTGTATGATGATTTTTCTGTGCAACGACAATAGTGAATTTCGGGTTCCAATCTTCATCAAGTAACTTGCATGCCTGCAGTTCCATGCACTGCCTTGTTAGCATTGCAAAGATATGACCAAATTATTACTTAAGAAAAAAAAAAAAAGAAGAAATGAACAGATGATGCAGAGAATACAGATCAGAGGTTTAATTTGTCAGGTAACAGAACCTGAAGGATCTGCTCAAATTCGATATTCAGGACCTGTCTGAACTGTGATTCACTCACTCCATCCCTAATCATAGATAAACAAACTCATTATCATCTGATTTGACTTCATTTACAAGTTCTTGCAAGAAATGTCCTAAGATAGACTAAACATGCTGGTAAATCGGTCAATGCCGACATTCTAGTATGCTAAATTCCTAGATAGCTCAAGTTTCATCAGAGAATAGATGTCCTTTTTACAGAAGTAGTCCTTTATAACAGAATCCGAAAATGAAACTGAAACACTTGTTAGAATACCTTCTGCTTCAAAGTTAAACCAAAGGGCAGGAAATCTCAGACTATATCATACCTGAAAATAATAACCTGCTCAGGTTTCCGCTGTTGTGAGTTCTGGTAGAAGTCCATCACAAGTTCCCTGACACTCCAATAATCATCATCAGTGCGCTGCTTCTTATTGGCTGTGCAATAAACAAAAGGCAGAGAACTACCTGATAATGCCTTCATCTTTGCCTCCGGATTCGGGCTTGAAAAGGGATTCTATCATTTCAACTTTAGAGGGTTGAGAACAAACAGACGCCCTATAGCGATACAATGATGAGGGACTTGAACTTACAACCTGTACATTACAAGGAATGAAGGGTCTTCAGACATTGTAAAGTAGCAGCAGCACACAGGTCTGTCTAACTGAGTTTAATTTCGGAGAAACTGACAGTCCCATTTCTATGCATCAGGTACTAAAAAGACTGAAGCAGAGAAGGAATGTTACAGCAGCAATGGATGGTACTCCAGACAGGCCAGGGGAGCCATGAGAGACGTCCATCCCAAATATTATGGCATTGTTTCTAGCAAAGACAGGGATATTGCGCTCAACAGCCATCAGATAGTTCAGTCCACCTAGCTGTAAGGAAGCAAAGATATTTCATCATGAACGCGAATATTAGTCATCTGAATTCTTGATAGATTCTGGTACAGAGAATATCAAAATCCCAGGTTGGAAATCAAGTATTACTTTGACATTGATCTTAAGCAGAAGATTTGTGAGATACTGCTCGTTAACTCGAGTAGGAGGAGCCAAGCACTGAGAAACAATTCCTAGGTCTACTAGTACCTTCTTTTTCCAAGGACCTGTAAAACATAGACATAAGTAACTTCATTAGTCCGATTTCTGACCTGAATACTCTAAAACAAATACTCCGAAAATTAATTAAGAGTGATCAGCCTGACCATATACTTCAGAATTTTTCCTGTCAGCTAGGATACATAGGATGAAGAGTGGGGGTTCACGAGGCATCCTCGATTCCAGTTGTTTAATCATCTCATTCACTCGAAACTCAGGTGGTGCTCGTCTCAGCTGTTGATTCTCCTCAATAGTACACAATGGTTGCTCTATACACTACAGAAGCATAATGGGGCATATATTAGCTCTTAGGTTACTTAAATGTGAAGATCAGAATAAGAGGCACAAATATTGTTTGATGAGACTCACAAGTCCCTTCAGTTTGCCAAATTTTTCGAGATCTCTACAAAGATTGCGGATGTCACAGCGCGCAGAGAAGTTCACCACAGCCCACCTTTTAATGGAAATGGGCTCTGCAAATCTCTGTACATCAAATAGAAGACAGATTAATCACCTGTGCAAAGCATTAACCATATAGCAAAGAAAAGTGATTTTTCTTACCTTACGGTTGACATTCCAGCGTCCATTGCGAGGGAATTCCTCTCCATCTCCGAATCTCAGCTGAAAAATCGCCGATTAGCAGAAGTTGTCGTACTATGCCAAGATTACAGGATTCCGACCAATGTAAATACCATTCTTGTTTTATAGTTTTGAAGATTGATGCAATACCTTGGGAGCAGGCAAGACTCGGCCTTGAACTTGCATAAGATCATTACTGATTGAAATGCCACAAGCCCGAAGCATTGGATCAGCATCATAGTTACTGCTCCTGATAGCCTGACAAGTACAGTAACCAAGAATTAAGAGTAAGTCAGTAAGCAGCATGTGGTAAGCACTAGGAACTGTAAATGTAGTTGAAGATGCACTGAGAAATCATACATCAGTGATAGTTCTCATCTTTTCCTGCGGCTTTTGCCTTGATTTCTCAACAATTGATGATCGCTGCTGAACAGTTAGCGCCTTTGTGTATCTTTGTAAAGGAAGCAAAGAACACAGCTACAGGAATTGACATAAAAATGATCAAGCTAAGCAGGAAAATGCTAAAGTTCAGCTTGAGACAAGGAAATGAAACGACATTTCAAACAACTTATTATTACCTCAATGGGTATGTATGTCGGTTTCTTTGGCCTTCCCACATTGACACAAGGCAAGTCTCGAGAGTAACCAATCTTTATGTTTCGATGTTCAACAAAATATTCGTAAACTGATATTTCAATCTCTTGTGCAGGCCTCCTCAGCATGAACCTTATGCCAACAAAATCGTCAAATCCACATGTTAAAGACATTATTAGACATTGAGCTTGTACATGATATATCTTCATACAAGAAAGGGTTACTATAGATACAGATCACTACTCACATCTGATTTTTGCATTTTTCGTCACTCAAGCCACAGATTTTCCACTCAGTATTAGAGGGCTCTACTTTTATCCTCAGGTTCCTCAGCACACGTTTAGCCTACACATAACCGAAAACAACAACAAAAACTATGATAAAACTAATGTCAGGAGATTAGAGATCAGTGTCTGTTTTCGTAACTGTCAGGAGCCTTCACGGAGAAATGTCGTCCATACCTTCACCCAATCAATATGGAAGGGGTCTCTAACGTTCTGGTTGGCTATGAGGAACTCAACAAGAGGTCCGGGTTTAATGATCGTTGTAAGTGTCCCATCTATTCTCATGACAAACGTAACAAGAAATTATAAGAACATTATGCATAATGTAAATATAATGAAATGAGAGTACTCAAAAAGCCCGAAACTTACCCATATTTAGAGACAATCCATTTTGAGTACCACGGAAGCTTGAATGAAATCCTCTACACCCGAGAATGCCCCCTCCAAGGTCTTGGTAGTTCCTGTTATTGTCATGGAAGAATGATTGCCTTACAAGAAGGCATCCCCTACACATCCAATTGCGAGCAAAGTCACCAACAACGCGAGTACAGGATAATCAAGTTATGATAATTCTGAAGTAGAAGTATGATCTTACTGTCTAGCAGCATGTTGCCTTAGAATTACATCAAGGACTCTGATAGCTTCCTGAAATTCCTGCGATTCTCTGCCTCGAAGAGCATCAGAAATCGCCCTCATTGCAATCCTTGCAGCAAAACTGATATCCACCTTGAATGTCTTAGCTTGAGAGACACGCTTTCTCCTTTTCCTGTCATTCTCACTAGGACTCCCACCATCAGGACTGTTCTTATCACCCGCTCTCCTATTCAACAACATAAAATCAGCATTGCATAGATAAGTTTAACAGCTTCATCACATGATATATATTACATAAGATCTTAAACCAAATTGCGAAAACATAACAATGATATTTACCTGTCAGATGAAACCTTATCGAGCACAACAGTGAACTCGAGTTTCTTTCGAGGGAGTTCACCTACAGTGAACAAGGCACTCTCACCATCATATGCAAAATCTTTCCCTCCAATCTCAGACTGATATGTTTCATGGATTTTGTCCAAGACTTTCCTTTGAACTCCCTTGTTTTCGACAGGTTTCCCATCTTCATAGTAGAGCTTAACCTGTACAAAAATGTGGAATGTGAGTTTACTATACATGACATCTTTTCAGTAAAAGATCAAAAAAAAGATGAGATTAGATGAAACATACAGAGTAATGATAGAAATAATCATCACAATTTTTGAAGTTCACATTAAAATGATTAGTACATAGCCGAATTTCCCGTCCTTTGGTTCCATATCCAGGCCTTGGCATAGGAACTCGCTCCTTAACACGCTTCTCAGACGAAGAAGAACCAGCAACATCCATCTGAAGCAATCAGTCGAAACAACAACACTGAAAATTAGACAAAGTTGTACTAGCTAGCTAGGTTATTTCGTTATAACAACCTTTTAACTGTCTAACCAACTCTAATGTTTGGCGCCAAATTCGCTAGTAATATATTTGCGATCTAAGACATTCGTATATCATCCATCAATGTTGAATTGAGATGAAGCACACAACCATAACCACAAATCCACAATATCAACCGGTTAAGCGATTTTTAACCTTAATCGATTAGCTATAGGTCAAACTTGTGAAGCGTAACTATAATGCAAGGGGTCACCAATATGTCAAACTTTGTCACTAAGATGAAAAACGATTCTTAATAACCGTAACATAACATCTTGTGAAAAGTGTGACTTATTGTTGTTAACAATTTCAAAAACACTAGTGAAGTGCCTTCTTTAGGAAGATTAAGATGTAGCAGTCCTTAAATTAAAAGTCTAAGACTTCATTAGCGTAAAACTCATGAACAAACTACCTCTAGTACAATGCAAAGTTCATATGATTTTTTCGACATGAATTTGAACACTCCGTAAAAACAAGTCCAACAAAGAAAAACAAATTACGGGCAAAACATGGTAATGTTCGCCAAATCACGGTAATTTACGCCTTAAATTTTCAGATCTAGTATTGATAGGGAGAAACATTAGTAATTAGTACTCATTAAACAAACCCTAAGACACAACTAAAAAGCAGAGGAAAACAGGGGAGAAAACCCCAGAAAATAGTACTTGTACCATGTTTAAGGTACATTTTAGGTCATTTTCATGATCGCATGAAGTCTAATAAAATCTATATAACTTTTTTTTGATCTCTTGACTTAGCTTGAAGTTTTCGCTTTGATCTTGACAATGACGCAACAAACACTAGAGTGCCCTTTCTTTTTTTCAAACTTTCCAAGTAACTACAACAATTTTGTGAATGATACAATTGTTTGTATTTTACTTATTTTTTCCACATGAAAAAAGACTAAAAAAAATGCAAGATTCAAACAAAACAAAACCACAGCAAAATCCCATGCAAAAACTAACACAAGACATCTGATCGACTGATCTGAATATATTATGAGTAAAATGAAAAAAAAGTACATGGATATAATAATGTAACCAAATAATCAAATATTAACACAACAAAGTAATTTTTTTACCTGAACAAAGTTGGAGAAATTACCCAAGGCAAATATCTACACGAAATGTTTAAGAAGATGGTAAAAAAGACCAACACTAAGTAAAAAGAAAACAAAATATATAGGAAAACATGCAAAACGTAGGAAAGGAATAGGTAAAAGATGAGGGAAAGAAGACGAAGACCAACCTTTTTTTGGCTGTTTAATTAATTTGGGAGATTAATGCAGGAAGCTGAAGTATTTTTTGGTCGTAACTCACAAGCTATACTATGAAAGGTTACAAATAAGGAGAGTATATGTAGGAGAAGAGTGTTAAAGTGCACCTGTTTATGGGAAAAAGATGTTTGATTTGTGAGTAGTGACTCTATTTTCTACTATTAGGGTCATTTTCGGGTCTTATTCGTGGACCTATCTATATTTTCATGTTACATTAATGGTCGAGTTATGATAGTCTAGCTGTTAAAGTTATATACTTATATGTTTGACGACTTTATTTTGTAATAGAAGGTTGTACATAGAGATTGAGAACGTCTCGATAATGCAATGTTGGTTAAAGATATATGATGTAGATAAAAGAAAAGTACTTACGCCTAAGTTATGGCGATTCTATTAAGTAGTAGAAGGTTGTACATGTGAATGCATTTTAACATTTTCTGTGTCATAGTCTTGGCATATGCCTCTGCTATCTTGTAGAGTTGTAGCACTATGTTTACTAAAGATGATGTATGTTTGTCATTTCTACTAAATAACACACAGAAATTAGTCTTACATTTCGTACCCTCTCTAATTTGCATTTTCACTCCATGAGTTATCCTATCTAGCTAAGTTAATCGGGTTCATTTCTTCGGTTGACATGTATGAACATTGGATGCATGCAACTTATTATTAATTCATTGGAATTGAAAAACAAAGCTTTTTCTGACAAGTCACACTATAATAATAATTAGATTCCTCTACTTTTTATGTTTCCCAAACATCTCTTTATGTCTCCCATCAAGCTTTTATGTTAACATTTTCAACAAGTAATAGTTATTTTTTAAAAATATAAAAACTTTTTGGGAAACATAAATAAATAGAGAAATTTGACCATCACAGAGTATTATTATAGAAAGTTCATTAATTCAATTTTACATTCTATATCCCAACCTTGATTGTGAAGTAATTAGTGGTCGTTTGGTTGACAAGAAAAATCATGGGAATTCAGAAATCCCATGAATTTAAAATTTTGAAGTAGTTTGGTTGCCTAAAATCATGGGAATTGAGAATTCATGGTAATTTCCAATTCCTACAAAATGGAGGAATTGTTGGCTTACCTCGTGGTCGTTTGGTTGCATACGGGAATTTGGAATTCCCGTACAATTTCACTTCCTATGCATTTCTAATTCATGGGATTTTCCCAAAATTGTTTGGTTAAATGTAGGAAGTAAATTTATGTAGGAATTGCCAATTACCAAGGGGGGGCTAGGTAAGCCAATTCCTCCATTTTGTAGGAATTGGAAATTCCCATGAATTCTCAATTCCTATGAATTTGGCTAACCAAACAACTCTAATTTTTTCAATTCATGGGAATTCTGAATTCACATGATTTAACATGGCAACCAAACGACCACTAGTTCCCCTTTGGTAATTGGAAATTGCTGTGGAATTACAATTCCTACATGTAACCAAACAATTTAATTTGACAAATTCATGTGAATTGGTACAACGTGGGAAGTGGGAGTTCATGGGCATTCGAAATTCACGTATGCAACCAAACGACCACTTAAATGAGTCCTCCCATTTCTTTCGATAAAAGGCTTAATTCCTTATATAATAATGAGTTTTACAAAGTTTTCGCCTAAGCCAAATACAATCAGGAATACCACCTCGATCGTTAATAATGAAGTACTGTTGTTTCCTAACACCATTGAGAAAACATATTCGGCCTATACCTACACGTACAATATTAGTCTCTGAAACTCATATGCATGAGCATGTATAATTAAGTACGAAACCTAAGGTTTGAAAGCACACAAACACCTAGTTCGTTCTCAAATTAACACCTAATTCGTTCTCAAATATCTATCGACTACGAGTACTCTATATATGAGTATAAGACTATACACAGTCCAAAAATATTTGATGGTCTTCTTTTGAAAGACGAATTGAACATGGCAGCAATTGTTGTCGTACGAGCTCAAAATTTCTTGCTTGAGCTTTTTGCGTATCTTAAGAGACAAGTTGGACAGATTTCGGCCCCTAGGGATGATACGGATTACATTTCTAGCCTTTACGACATTCTTTGTAAAATGGATATGGAAAGTCTCTTGGCATGCAAGGTTGCATGCCTACGATGATATTCCTTGATCTCATCTCCAAGTTTTGTGGAGCATGCACCATCTTAAGAGAGCTAAAACTATCACCATTGTGCGTTTTAGTACATTCGTTGAAACACGTAAAAAGACGAGTTTGTTTTTCCTAGATAATCTTGGAAAAACTTCAAAGTTGCATGCTAAGGGGGCACGGACTATCACGACTTCAATTTAGACTTGAATGAATAAGATGATAATATGTGGTTCATGTAACGGGATACTGTTATTGCAGAGGACTGATAATCGCTGGGTGTCTTTGTTGTACAATCCCACAACAGAGGAGATTGTTACGTTGAGCCTCCGAACAGACTGGTGCATCCTAGGTATCTTCTTCGACAAGGTGAACAAAGAGTATAAGATCCTTCGCTATTTTGTGGAAGGCGAACATGCCCATTATTTCAAAACAATAAGGGACCTTTACCGTTTGTCCGTTGCCAAATTCGAATACGAGTGTCAGTTTTTCGTGTAGAGATTCTTGGGTGGGGAAGCAAGTTGGTGTTTTTGGACCGGCACGAAGAACTCGATCGGGTCGACATATGGGTCTTAGAAGACTTCGAGAAGGATGGTTGGGTCAAGCGTCAAGTGATCCATCTAGTAAATGAATTCGAACACTTTGACATAAGTGTTCAGTTCGAGTCAACTTATGTTCAATTGTTGAGCATCATCGATGGGGAATTGATAGTGAAGTGTCCCGATGGATTCCAAACGGGTTCGAATGAATAAAATGGGGCCAGATTCCGAGGAGTGGCGTGAATTTGAAACGAGGGCTCTAACACATGTGTCCCCGTCAACCATTAGGAAGTCAAGATCAGATTGTGGATTTTATGTTTGTCGTTACATGTTTGAGATAATTCAAAACAAAGTTACAACTATTCCTATTACGGTAAATATCAAAACATATATCTTGTTATTTATCAATGTGTAAAATTTGTTAATCTAAATTCATTTTGTTGTTTTAGTATGTTGTGAAAGGTTGCAAACAATTTACGGAAGAACAAGTGGATCAAATAAGAGATCTTTGGACTACATTTGTCTTTGTGGATGGAGATGAAGAAGAAGATGAAGATTTCTAGATACTTGTTTGCTTGTAAGTGTTCAAATCTAATTTGATTTCTTTAAATATTTAGACTCTCTTTAAGTTAGAAATGTTGGAATAGAGTAGTTGCTTGGTATGTTTTAAATTTTGAACTTGGAAAAGTTAGAGAACTCCATTGTTAGTTGTATTTTGGAGGAATGTTGTGGATCGGAGTGATTGAGATTGGATGGATTGTTGTTATAGAGTGAATTTTAATCTCTATTGAGATTGGGTGGATTGTTGTTGTAGAGAATCGGTTTGATATACTTGATAGCCGAAGAATTCGAGATTGGTATCTCGTGGCTCGTCAATTGTGTATATATATTCTCGATCTATGTAATGTGGGAATTGGCGACTAATTGTGGTCGCCAATTCCCTGGCCGATGCAGAAGCAGCAAAAAAAAAAAAAAAAAAAAAAACACCTAAAAGGTTCTTCCTAACAACAAGTGAAAAGTTCTGGTCAATGACACCTTTGACACCGGTTTTGATTAAAACTGGTGTCAAAGGCCTTCCCCAGCAGCGCTTCCCTGGCAACCCTACGACACCGATTTTCTTAATAACCGGTGTTTTAGGTATTTAAATTGACACCGGGTGAATTTTGGGCAACCAGTGTCGTATGTAAAGACACCAACCCAGTGTCTATTTGCATTTTTGGCGTAGTGACATACTAATAGTATTAGAAGTCTTGTTTCTCCCAAACTTGTTGTGGAATAATTATTTCCAATTTTCGGCAGTCCTATAGAGTCTGTTTGGCCAAACTTTTTAAGATCTATTTCTATTCATTATTAGTTTCTCTAAACACTATTTTTTGAAAAGATAGTGAGTGTTTGGTTCAACATACTAGAAAAGCACTGTTGGGTCCTTATATTGCATGTTTTTGTGCGACTCAACGGTGCTTTATACGATGTATTTTCCCCTTTTTCGCTCGGTTTTGTCTCATTTCTTGCTAGATATCATATCCTTGGTGTAGTTGTTGGTTTTGTAGTGTTTCAAGCAACTTTCGAGGACTTTGGGAGCTTTGTAGGAGCTGGGGAAAGCATGGAGCGAGATTTAGGGTTGTTATCGTGAAGATTGGCAAGTTTTGTAGGCCGCGAGTCGTGCCCGTGAGAGGCAAGGTGATAGCACGACTCGTGGCGGCGGCATTGTACATCTCTTGTTTGAGCACGACTCGCGCCAGAATGGACACGACTCGTGCTAATATGCTACGAAGGCGTTGAAGAGCCTGACACGACTCGTGCTAGTTTGTTCTTTGGTTGAGCACGAGTCATGCCCTGCGGAGATTAACAAAACACACGGAATTCTTTCCGTGTTATTTTATTCTGTCAGCTAGGAGACTTAGGATGAAGAGTGTGGCATCAGGAATTTGTAATTCCAATTGGTTAATCATCTCCTTCACCCGAAACTCAGGTGGTGCTCGTCTCAGCTGTGGATCCTCCTCAATAGTACACAACAATTGCTCCATAGACTACAGAAGTAGAATGGTGTATACATTAGCTCTGAAATTCCTTAAATGTGAAAATCAGAACAAGAGGCACAAATATTGTTTGATTAGAGTCACAAGTCCTTTCCGTTTGCCAAATTTATCAAGATCTCTACAAAGATTGCGAATGTCACAGCGCGCAGAGAAGTTCACCACACCCACCTTTTGATGGAAATGGGTTCCACAAATCGTTGTAGATCAAACAGAAGACAGGTTTATCACCTGTGCAAAGCATTAGTCTTAAAGCTAAGAGAAGTGATTATTCTTACCTTACTGTTGACATTCCAGCGTCCATTGCGAGGAAATTCCTCTCCATCTCCAAATTTCAACTGAAATATCGCCAATCAGCAGAAGTTATCATACTATGCCAAGTCTACAGGATTCCGACGAGTGTACTTAAATTACCATTCTTGTTCTATATTTTTTCAGATTGATGCAATACCTTGGGAAGTTGGGAGCAGGCAAGACTCGGCCTTGAACTTGCATAAGATCATTACTGATTGAAATGCCACAAGCCCGAAGCATTGGCTCAGCAGCATAGTTACTGCTCCTGATAGCCTGTTAAGTAAAGTAGCAAGAAGTAAGAATAAGCATGTGGTAAGACCCAAGTAGGAGTGTAAATGTAGTTGAAGATGCACTGAAAATTCATACATCAGTGATAGTTCTCATCTTTTCCTGCGGCCTTTGCCTTGATTTCTTAACAATTGCTGATCTCTACTGAACAGTTAGCGCCTTTGTGTATCTTTGTAAAGGAAGCAAAGAACAAAGCTACAGGAAATGACAAAAAAATAATCAAGCTAAGCAGAAAAAAACTGAAATTCACATTTCAAACTGATAGAGGATGAATGTAAACGATAGGGTGAATTCAAAGTATGTAATTATTATGTATAATGTACCTACCTATCGTCTACATTCATCCTCTATCAAAACCTTCCGGATTCTGTAGATCTTCGCCATAATATCTACTTTTTTATGGCGCATTCCAAGGTTAAACAAATTGCGTTGCAGCTTCTCATCTGATGTTATATCATCACCTGGCCGAGCTAGATCCTTAGCTTTAACAATTAGTGCCAGACAAGCATCAATATCCCTCCTCAGATTTGGGTAATCTACCACGTAGATATCAGAAAGCTCAAGTTCTGCTTGCTTGACAAGTTCTACCCAGAAATATAGAAACAAGTATAGAAAGATCAACATGACAAAAGAGTTTACGAGCAAGAGCGGCCTCGTGCCACACTTGGATAGTAACGCTGAGACAACCCCTATCAAAGGGTACACCCCCAACTTCGCTCTCCCATCAAGGCAGCCATTAAGGGCTTGTTTTGCTTTTTCATCCACCTCATGCTTCTTGGAGACAATGTCTTGATACATTTGCAATGCCATAGTTGACAAGTTCTTTCTCTCTTCAACAATTCTGAGTTTAGCCAAGCTCTCACAAGCCTGAGAGGCGGAATTTTTGTAACTGTCAGGATTGCTGGAAGTTTCTTGCATTGCGTCAGAATCACTGAGCTTCTGAAAGTAAACTTTCACAGCGACAGAACCAGTATTAATGTCCCTCTGACAGTCGGTCTCGGCACCAAAGGCATGCAAACTCTCAATGGAATCCACAACTGATGAATTCTTGGACTCGTCGCGATTGTCAGAAACATCGTCAGACTTCTGAACGCGAGCTCTCACAGTGGAGGAATTGGAAGTTTCATTCCAACCCGATAGGGCATTTATTGCTGATGCAATATGAAAAAAGAGGTTCGTTTGCTTCTGTTACAGAGGAAAAAGACAGTTAATTCGGTTGTGAAATTCTGTTAGATGAAGGGGAGAGAGGTTCTTTGCTTATAGCGTCAATTTTATCTCACAAACACACTTTTATAATACAAGTTAGTTATATTATTATATACTACCTCCGATTCAAAGAGATTTTTCTCTTTTTATCTGCAAGTTTGAGTTGTCATGTTAAAAGCTACTTTTATATCAAATGAATCATTCACGTATTGCAAAATTTATTACATATTTTATTATGCGATGCAATCTACCAACACCATTTGATTCCACGACAAATGGATATTCCATTTAGTCTACATGTAGTCAATAACATGACAACTTACAACTGTAAATAGAAATGACAATCAATCCATCTAATTTAAAGTTTATATAACAAAAAAATGGCAGAAACAATAAGAAATAAATTATAAAGAAAGAATGAAATAGTCAACCTCCTAAATGGGCCAACAACTTTTGACTTTTGACATTGTGAAAGTCCGACCGGGGAACATTAACCCTCTAGTTAATTTTATCATCTCTCTTCGGTACATAATCTTCAAAGTGAAGATTCATTCATATCTCTCCAATTACCCATAACCACCAACTCCTGGCTGATCACCACCGACAGGCGACGGCGGACGTCAGACGGCGGGCAACAGGTAATTTATAATTTCTTTATTCGAATATTCAGATTATAAAGTGTTATTTTTAATTTTTCGTATGTTTGGATTAGTATATCTCGTATAGTCGTATGTCGCTCAACCCGATCTGTAGGGAGTTGATTTACATACAATTCTTATGTATATTGAGCATTAGCATTCATCCATAGTTCAATAACATTAAAGAGAGGAGTATATTCGATGGCACCGAAAAGGCGAAACATATACTGGTCAAGCTTTAGATGTCAAACCTAATTATCGAAGTTGGGGTGGGCAGTAAGTCTTGTGTGAGACGGTCTCACACAAATTTATTGTGAGACCATCTTTTTTTATATAAATGGTGACACCTTTTACATTTTTTGTAACTATTATTATACTTCTTTTAGTGATTGTTTTAGTTTAATTTAATATTAGAATGCCCCATATAAAATGAGAAAATGAGTTATTTCATTACTTTTGCCTAATTTTATGTTTTGTGACCCTTTTAGATCACAACTTATGTGGTTAAATAGTAAACTAACAAAATCACTAAAAACAATATAATGGTCACAATTAATGTTAAACGGTTCACTTTTTCAATAATTAGATCCGTCTCACAATAAATTATCGTGAGACTGTCTCATATGAGACTTGTTGGGGCCAAAAACTACGATTTATCAAATTTTAACTAGATTTAGGGCCTGTTTGGCCAAGCTCCAATTTCACCAGAACTACTTCTCATAAACTGTTTCTAGAAAACAGTTTCTGGAGGAGGAGCTCCAAATTTACATTAGAAGGGCTTCTCCGAATCTAGAAAAAGTTTTCCAGTTTTGTGTGTTTGGCCAATTTCCAGTTTCTAGGACTCAGATTCAGTCGAGTTGGCCAAGCACACCCTTATACTAAAAAAGCCCAAATTTTTCGATCTTCCGCAAACTTGGGGCGGGCCATAGCCAGGGTAAGCCCCCCCCTCCGGCTGAGCCCACCATTTCCCACATTTTACTCTCTAATGGTGTACCCTTAGCATAACTGGTTGAGACTCCCTAAGTCCACTTCGCATGTTTTGAAATAATAGCACGTGAATTTATTAAGCTTTGAAAAATAATTGATCTTTAATTGGTAATTGTCCTCAAAACAAAAAAAATTCAGAATTCCAATCCGCTTATATATTCGTATACTCCGTATCTCTGATGTGGTTAGTGAAGCAATTAAACTCTTATTATCAAACTTTTTTCCCCTGTTGTACAAGGCAAAAGTGTATATTGTACTTTGTAGTGAGCACTTATTACTACCTCGAAATGATTTGTTTTTTGTATCGAAACGTGATTTAAAATTTAGCTTTTCACGAAATAGTTTACAACGTGCACGCATATGATAGTTCTAAGTTCTAACCATAGTGTGCATGCCCTAAACCAACCAGGGTATAAC
The DNA here is from genome assembly GCA_963457585.1 of Spergularia bocconei. Lineage (NCBI taxonomy): Eukaryota > Viridiplantae > Streptophyta > Magnoliopsida > Caryophyllales > Caryophyllaceae > Spergularia > Spergularia bocconei. Next base: position 2,057,910 of record OY734946.1, on the reverse strand, counting down.
CAAACTTGCCCTGAAACAACCCGAGGCTCAGTGGCGTGGCGGGGCCTGGGCGAGCTGGGCCCACGCCCAGGGCCCCATCAGAGAGAACAGTATAAGTGCATTAAAAGGTCTGGGATTGATAATATACACAAGGCAGTCCAGTGTAAAAAACTAATGCATCAACAGCACTGGACCCGAGTTCGATTCCTAATGTAAGCATTTTAATCTTCTTTTTTATTTATTCGTTTATGCGCTTTCTTCTCTTGTTTTTGCCTTCAACCATTATTCCGTTTTTGCAACATTTTCTCATGTTCATCTTCTCTTGTTTTTGCCCTCATGTTCATTTTATTTTTTTTCTTTTTAGATAAATGAACTTTTTTTTTTCCTTTCCATACCTTTTTAGAAACTAATACGGAGTATTTATCTTTTCTTCATAGAATGCATTTAATTAGTTCACAATATTTGAGAGACGGACGACATTAAAGAAAAAAAAAAAGAAATTATAGGGGCCCCATTTTGAAAGCTCGCCCAGGGCCCCCGAAACCTCCCACACGGCCCTGCATTAGACTATCAATTAAGCTGTGCAAGCCAACCCGGAAACTGCATACTTAAACTAGTGCAACAAATAGTAGAAGGTGAGAAGAAAACTAACCAACATTCCCTTGAAAACAGGTGAAAATGATAAGGCCAAGTAAAGTAACTGTCGACAGTATCATCTCTTAATCTTCTTCATATAAGTTTCTTCAATCTGAGACAGTTGAACCTCCCTCAGATTTGTCTCCAGCAATATATCAAATTTCACCTTTTTCCCCTTTTGACCCTGTTTTAGGTTCCTCTTGTTGGGCTTGTTCTTGGTTACCCAAAGTTTTAGTTTCTTGGATTGAATGTCCCTGTACATATCCATGGCCAAATCAAATATACGATCTCTCTTCTTCTGGTGCATACCATCGGCCACACAACCGCATATTCCATAGTTTTCTCTATCGTTGAGCGCGTCTCAGAGGTCTTGATAGCGTCACGAATAGCTTTTGTCCAGCGAGTATCTGAGGCCTCCATAACTCGCGAAAAACTTTCTCCGAGCGTGTGTGAGAGGCCTCGATAGCCTTGCGCATCTCCGTCACATCTTTTTTGAGTTTCTGAGTTAAATTTTCAAATGGTCGTTACATTTGTATGAGCCTAATGAATGTAAGTTAATCTTATCGTCAAAAGCATAATTTTCTTTTGCACACCAAATATCGTTGGAAAGATGAGATGTGGAGGTGAACGTGGCATGGTGAATGGAGAGGTTGAGGCTGGATAGTTGCGAATGGAGGCGTCGTCGTGATCATCGTTAAGGGGTGGCGTGTTGGGTGGAGGAACCTTTGTGAAATCAAATTTCGTAGTAGCGAAATTAGCGATAATGTCATTCAATTATTCGGGTTCTTTGAATTTTCGTTCCAACCTCAAATGGAATGTAGGGTTGAAATGTTTTTTTGTTGCAAAACAAGTTTGTTTTTTCTATTACATATGAAAAATATGACGGTTAATTCTTTTGCGAATTTCTCTTACAATGATGTTTTTAACTAAATTTACCTAACAACTAACCATGACATCATCGCTTAACGGAAAATCTAACGGAAGTTAATATTTGGGTACCATGTGCACAAAGTAGTAAGTTCAGGGGTACCATGTGTACAAAGTTGTCAAGTTGGGTACCATGTGCAATCTGTCAAAGTTCAAGGGTACCACGTGAATTTTCCGTATATATATACTAGTTTGCATGCCCGGCCCGCACCCGGGATACGTATTTATGTTGTTTATACTCGTTTCATAATAATGTAGGTTTATTTTGTCATAATATTATTCAGAACGAATAATTTACATTTTTTTTTCTTTCAACTGTTGTCACTTGTCATATTATATTATTATTTCTTTCTGCTAACTCATCGTATTTTATTTCCTTTCCTTCTACGTCACCCGTTACATTAATTCAGTTTCATTCCATTGCATATTCCATCACATGTTATACTATTTCATTTGCAAACCACTATTACATCACTCATTATACTGTTTCATTTTCATTCAGCTATTACATCACTCGTTATACTATTTTATTTTCATTTCACTATCCCATCACCCATGATATAACATTATATATCAAATTTTTTTTACCAAAAATTAATCTTACCATAATTAACTAACTTATGAAATAATTATAAGTAATTTTTTCCATAAATTATGTAATAATAAGTTAATTATCATATTACATAATGACTTAGTTCTATCCAATTAATGTTTTACATAAATTAACTAATAATAGCCATATTAAATAATGACTTAGCGCTATCCAATTAATAAGTGTCACATGTCGTCATGGGAAAAATTTGGTTTCAGGTTTTAATATATACTAGTTTGCATGCCCGTGCCACGCCCGGGCTATATATTTATATTGTTTTTACACGTTTCATAAGAAAATGTTGCCTTATCTTTGCTGTAATAAATTACCATAATGATTAATTTACATAAATTAACTAATACTATATTACTCTATAATAATTTATTACCATATCCAAACCGATAATTGTATTTAATGCTATTTTTATGTTCTATCCAATTAATGTATGATAATTTATTATCATATCCTAACCGAAAATTGTATTTTAATGCTATTTTTATGTTCTATCCAATTAATGTATGCCAAGTGTCCTCCTAGGAAAGACTTGGTTTCAGGTTTTAATATATAGTATTAGATATAGTACTAGTTTGCATGCCCGTGCCAAACGCGAACGATGTATTTATATTGTTTAGACTCGTTTTATAAGAAAAATGTTGGTTTATCTTTGTTTTTAATAAATTACCATAACGATTGTTTTCCATACATTAGCTAACTACCTTATGATAATTTCTTTTCATATCCTAACCGATAATTGTATGTATTTAATGTTATTTTTATGTTCTATCCAATTAATGTACGCCAAGTGTCGCCGTAGAAAAGACTTGGTTTCAGGTTTTAATATATAGTATTAGATTAGATTAGATTAGATTAGATATATTAGATTACATCCTCTCTGACATTATCTCTACTACTTTTATTAATCGTAACATTCACTCTCCCATTTTTCCTAATATTACCCTACTCAACTTGTTATATCAATTGGGGTGTTTAAGGTGGGACGGAAGGAGTATGGCCTATGGGCTATGGGATATGCCCCTAATCCCTATGACCCTATAGTATACCCTCTACAACTCAGAATTTAGCCCAAACTTCTGATTTTTATTTTAGATATTGAGGAGTAAAAAGAACACTTCACTTCCACATTTCTGTTTTTTTTACTGTCCCTCTCCTTCTTCCTCCTAAGGTAATCTAATCCACTCCCCATTCTCCGACGATGCTCGGCGTCGGAAGAGTTCCGTCGCCGTCTGCGCCACCTCTTTGCGTTAAGAAAACCACCGTCTGCAACATTTCTACCTCCTTTTCTCTCCTCTGTCAATGTCAACCCCATAAAAAACACTCTTTTCTCTACCCAGAATTACTTCATAGTCACTCTTCTCCATCACTAATTACGGTTAGTAAATTTCCCCAATTTCCCACATTTTTTTATGGTATATTAATGTTTATTTGCGTTTTATTTCATATAATTCACATTTTGTAGCATGCCCATGATAACTTTTTACCCATTAGTAACTTTTTTACCTTGTTTTTAAGAATTTAATTGACATTTAAGGCATTTTTAACATTTTATAGCATGATTTTGATGAATTTTGTTGCATTATGATATCAGAAACGAACTGGGTTTTGCTTATTTGCGCAAAAGAAGCAACAAAATTCAAGCTTGAGTAAAATTGAGCTTAAAAGACAAGATTTTGATGGTGGGTTGGAAGTGGATGAGGGTGATTATGATGAATTTGATGAGGATTTAGATGTTTTTGATGAAATTGATGATGATGAAGATGAAGATGATGATGAGGATGATGATGAGTTGTTGGTGCCATTTGAAAAAATGGATGCTTGGCTTAAGAAAAAACCAAGGGGTTTTGGTGAAGGGAAAGAGTATGATACTTCTATTGAAGATAAGTTGCTTGAGGAGCTGGAGAAGAGTAGATTAGCTCAAGTTGCTAATGTTGATAAGCTTAAGCTTGAAGCTAAAGAACCCGAGCTCGAAAAAGAGCTCAAGAAGGAGCTTAAAGGTCTGTAATTTAGCTTATACTTGTGTTGTTTCTTGTGTTGTATCTTATCTGTTGGAAGTTTGAATCTTTTGGATTTTGGAGAGTGTGGTATGAAGACTTGATATGCTGACCTATGACCATGAATTTACTGTGGAGTAGTGTAATGCTCCTTTGTTTTGGGGTTGCATAGGATTGGCTCTTATGACTTTTTCAATCCAATGTTCTTAAGTTCATGTAGCGTAACGTAATTTGGTCTGGGTTTGAAGTGTTTATGACTTGAGCAACTTGTTGTTCATGATGCAAATTTTCAGTTTTGTAGGATATGGGGTTGTATTGTAGATTGGCTAATGTTCCCTTTTTTTTTTTTTATGAATTCCTGCTGTATTATGTAATGTGGATTGTGTTTTGAATGTGTGTGAAACTGTGAATAGTGCCGAAGTTCGACACTGTATTGTCACTCTAAGAGTGATTTAGCTGAAATTATGTTACTTGCTTTGCACTTAGGTTGTGCTTGATTGTTGTGCCATATCCATTATCTTTCGGAAAAAACACGACTTACCCTGGTTTTAGAATAGCTCTTGTAGTAGATTGCTCAGATAGGAGATTAGGAGGCAAATGTATATAAAGTTATTAGTAAGCCAAGAACCCCGACTTGGGATGACATTTAATGTTGCCTATCTATTGAAAATCGAAAATTATGATTACGAATGCTACATTGAGCATACTCTAGGCATCCTGAGTTCCAATTCCATCTTCCGTTGGTCCCTAGTGATTTGTTGTCCACTAGCCTTGGAACGATTACTGCTAAATATGTGATTTCCACTTCCTTAGAATTTTCCACACCCTCTTGAACATACGGGCCTTATCACTGTCACATTTTTTAGAGCATTCAGTGTCCTGTTTGTTCAATTTTGCATTGCTGTAATTGTTACTGGTTTGCATTCAAATGGTGGAACTTGCACAATTTTGCGTAGCTGTAATTGTTTACTTCATCTTCTTCCTTTTTTTTTTTTGGGGGGGGGGGCAAGAAAAAAGTCTTACTCTCATCAGGGAGTATGTGATTGTGTTATCAACAATCTTTGAAGAAGAATTGTGAACAAAGTCTTAGCACTTAATGGCTAATGAAAGTAATACTGAATTACTTTTGCTGTTCTTGTGGATACCTGCAGCTTCTGAAGTTGCTCCCGGTTGCGTTCGTGTCCGGATCAATAACTTACCAAAGAAGAGAAATATCCATAGAGATCTAAAAGCTGCCTTTGCTGGAGTTCGTGGAATAACGAACATATTACCAATGGTTTCTGGGACCAAAAAGACGAGGGATCCCGTTTGCAAAGGATTTGCTTTTTTGGATTTTAAGTCTGCGGAGGATGCTAACAGGTGTGCCACCTTTTCTTCCTTCAACGAGATTTTTTTTTCTTTCCCTTCTTTACTCCAGATGCCCAATGCTTTGCAATTTCTATCTGCGTGATCTGTTATATGCCCTTAAATGTGGCGTGCTTTGCCGTGGAAAAAAAAAATTGCGCTGATGTTTCCATCTCATTTGTCATTCACTGCTTTTTGGATCCTTATGTTGAAGGCAGTGAGCTGAAGTGTTGAATGGTATCCTTCTCTTATACAGGTTTGTTCAGGAGTTCTCAGGCCAAAACGTTGGGTTTGGTAAAATGGGGAAGCGGATAAAGTGTGAAATGTTGAAGTCAAGTGATATGAGTAATGAAGCATCACTATATGCTGAGAACAACATTGTTTCTAAGTCGACCCTTGGTGTCTTAGAAGTGGAAGAATCTCAAGTTGGCGATATCAGACTATCTGATCCTCAGTTGGACTCCTGGGAGGATGGTGATTATGATGAATTAGAAGAAGACTCTGATGATGAAGATGTTGTAGTGAATCTCGAATTATTAAATTCCATGGAGAAGGGTGACATTGAGGGTCGAGAAGCAAGGCTTCTTAAACAGTTACCTGATTCGTTGCCAACGAAGAACAAAGAGAGAAAGGTGGGGAAAAAGAAACCAGCAGCTAAGAAGCAGCCTGACAACAGCGTGAAAGTTAAAATTCCAGGATCTGCAAAGAGGTAAGATATGGTCTCTTGAAATAGCTGTGAGTCAGTATGTTGAAATTCTCTTGCATCAAATAAGTCCAGTGTGATCTCGGTTTAACATGTCTCTTTCGAACATAATGCAGGTTAAAAGTCCACGAGAAGGCCAAACTAGCACACGTCTTTTCTAGATATGGAGTAAGACAGGAAGCCCTAGCTTCAAAAGAAATGTAATCCTTCACAATGTATATTACAATGTTGTAACATGCCAAGGGTTAGTGCTGGCCATTTTTGATTAATTTACCCACCTGCGCGTATTTCTTGTTTAATTCTATGTTCAATAACCCTGTCGTCTTTCGACATGGAGAATAAGTTGGAGGGATTAAGGGGGAGAAGAGAATGACGAGAGCAAAGAAGGCGGCTTGGAGTAAAAGTAAGAGCAAGGGCATTCATTTCTTTGGCTTATTTCCTTAGGTACCTAGATCATGTGTGAGGATGAATCATACCCTTTCTTTGCCCTTTGATTACCCCTCTCTCAACAAGGCAAGTACTGTATTAAACTTCACACTTGGCTTTTGTTCTATTAGGCTCTCGTGCGTCTTAAACGAAACAACTATCAATATATTCTACATTCACGAAAAGGAGTGTAAAAATAGTTCAGACGCGTGTTTTAGCAATTGTTTACCATAAAATGAAGGCAAGCATAAGAGACAATAAAGGGTGTTGCTATCCAAATTAAAATGTCTACTCTGATAATCTTCTCAGCTTTCCATAGTTAGAAATGCTATGCCCTTATATTGCTAGGTCGGTTGGTTTGTTATTTTCAATTTGCTGTTCTTTTTCCTATTTTAGCATCCTGTGGCATTAATATAGAGTTTTGACAGTAAGACATCTTATCCTGCATACTTTCTACAGCATCTCGTGATCAAAGGGAGTGGAACTCAAGTCAATGATCATATACATTTTTACCTAATCAAGGCAAATTCATATGAAGATTAAAAGCAATGAATTCTGTCTGTTTCTTTTGCTTGGAAGTTTCAGAGAATTTTTGAAGGGTGAACTATCTATCTGTTCCTTGACTCAGAATCTACTACTCTTCTCTCTAAGCCATACTTTCTGTAGAATCTGCTAGTCTACTATAAAATGAATCAAAACATGCATACATCCTTGAAGTAAATTTGCTAAATCCGAGTCAAGTCGTCTCTGACAAGGATGAAGATAAGTATTTTGCTTTGGCATGCATGCATTCTACTGTTTACAGGTCTGTATTCTTCACTCTAGCTTCCTTGTGCAATGTCTCGTACTGTTTGATCTATGTTTGTTCTAATGTACGAAAATCTTAAAGGTTCAGAAGTGTAGAATTATGTCGAAAGTTTTATCAATGCTGGTGTGCGAGTCATATAATATCAACCTACCACAGTGAATAAGGCATTATTCTGTCTACGATAGTCTGCAACGAAAAAAGCTCTGAACACAAACATGAAAAACTCTCACTGTATAAAAATGTCTAAGCAATATACGATCCAGCATGTCGTTGCCTGATGATGTTCAACAAATGACTAGCATGTCGTTGTCTGATTGTCTCCATAATGGGAAAAACATGGACAATCACACAAATCCCACGCAAAAATATCTTCATAACATACATTCTTGATTCACAGCATCTCGTGATTAAGGAGAGTGAAACTCACGTTAATGATCATTAACGATGCCTTTCCTTAAACTAGGCAAAGATTATATATGTAAATTAAAAGCAATGAAATGTGTGTTAATTTCTTCAGATGACTCACGTTCTATTACTTTAACTTTTGCTTCTAAGTTTTCAAGAATTTGTGGGTGAACTATGTGTTCCTTGACTCAGAAGCTACTATTTTCTGTAAGTCATACTTTCTGTAAGATCAGGGACAGCCTACGATAAAATGAATCATACTCTTAAACAAGTATACATCCTTAGCTTAAAGTAAAGTTTGCAAACAGAGTAGGAAGGCAAAAATCGAGTCGATTTTGCCAAGAATGAAGATCAATTTCTTGCTATGGCATGCATGCATTCTACTGTTTTTAGGTCTCTATTCTTTCCCTCCCTCCTTATTATCTTAGTTCAATTCAGGGAGCTTTAAGGCTAATTCAGGAGACTAAAATGCAGTCGAAAAATTTATTAATGCTGGAGTTCTTAAGGCTAGGCACTGATAAGTGATAACTTGGGTTGGACTAAGAAGTTTGAGCCATATACGATCAATATAATCCAAGTGGATAATTTTGTCTAAGATAGTCTTCAACCTAAAAAAATATTGAACGCGAACATGAAAACTTGCACTGTATCAAAATGTCTGAGCAATATAGGATTCAGTGTGTTGTTGCTTGATGTTTATGCCTTTAACTTATGCAGGAAGCGCTATTGAAGCTGTGCCATATGATTATTCAGCCACTACAGAGGTATAGTCAGTGGAAATTCTACAAGTCTTTAGTAAAAATGCATTGTTTATGTCTTTATTTTACTATATGAATCTGATTGCATATAAGTTGTCATTATGCGTATATACATTTCATGAGTTGGTTTGTGTATTCTTGAAGTGCCTGGAAGAACCTTGGAAACCGCTGTATTGCAATGGAGGAGTCGTATATAATGCAGACTTTGATTCTGGTGTGAAAGGATGGACAGTTTTCGGACAAGGGAAGATTGAAGAACGAATGTCTAAGAAGGGGAACAAGTTCATTGTGGCTCTTAATAGAACTCATCCATATGACAGCCCTTCACAAAACGTTAGTCTTGTGGAAGGGATGTATTATACGGTTTCAGGTGATTGAGCTCTCGTCTATGCCTTCATCATTAAGCTTTTGCACAAGTAAACTGTTAAAGTTCTGTAATAATGATTTACTGGTGAAAACTGGTTTATGAGTCTGATATATGTTTATATTTCATGTGAACTGTTCAGCATGGGTCCAAGTAAGTGAAGGCAGTGAAATTGTGTCAGTTGTCTTCAGAGGCCGTAATGGTGTAACTCAACATGGCGGTACTGTGATAGCTGAGAAAGGATGCTGGAGCATGCTTAAAGGCGGCATTATCTCAAAATTCTCTGGTCTGGCAGATCTAACATTTGAGGTAAATGCTGCACCAGTACTACTGATTGTGCAACTATCAATTTCTTCTTGATTCAAATCTGAAGTCCCTGATTTCGCCAATGCAGACTAAAAGTGCAGCTGTTGAAGTCTGGCTCGACAGTGTCGCTCTGTATCCGTTCACTAGGACAGACTGGAGATCACACCAGCAGGAACGCATTGAAAAGGTAACTAAAATAGAACTAAGCATCAACTATTAAGCCGATTTTTACAGTTACTGAGTTAGGGTGACTACTGTAGGTGCGCAAGCGTAAGGTGAAATTCCAAGTGACAGATGCAGATGATGTTGCACTTGAAGGAGCTCAGATTTCAGTGAAACCAACCAAGCCAGGTTTTCCTCTAGGGTGTTCAATTAACGCGAATATCCTGAACTACACTGGATATCGAGACTGGTTTATCTCAAGATTTACAGTGACTGCTTTTGCAAATGAAATGAAATGGTACAGCACTGAGAAAACAGAAGGACAAGAAGATTATTCCACTGCAGATGCTATGCTACAGTTATGTGAACAGAACAACATTGCTGTTCGAGGCCACAACATTGTTTGGGATGATCCAAATTACCAACCTGGTTGGATAACTAACCAGACCAGCCCACAAGATTTGAAAGAAGCAGCTGATAGGAGAACAAAATCAGTGGTTTCGAGATATAAAGGGAGACTGATTGCTTGGGATGTTGTGAATGAAAACTTGAACTTCGACTTCTATGAAAACAAGCTTGGTGAAAATGCATCAGCAGAGTTCTATGGCAAATCGTATGAGCTTGATCAAAAGCCACTCTTGTTCATGAACGAGTACAACACTATCGAGTATAACACAGACGGTGCTTCAATACCAGCCAAGTATGCTAGAAAGTTGAAGAACATTGTATCATATTACAGGACAATGCATGATAATAAGACTTTGCCAATGGCAGTAGGACTGCAGTCGCGCTTTGTTCCAGGCCAGCCCAACTTGGTCTACATGAGAGCTGGAATGGATTACTTAGGTTCAATGGGATATCCGCTCTGGCTAACAGAAGTTTTCCTTGACAAGGGCAAGGATCAGGTACTAAAACTTCGTACGTTGTAACAGATTTGAACTTATGAGTATTCACCATCTGAAAACAACAGGCTAATTCCCGATTTTGATGAAATATATGTGCAGGAATACTACCTAGAGGATGTACTGACGGAAGGATACGCCCACCCTGCTGTTAGAGGGATTGTGATATGGCCAACATCACCACTCAGTGAAAAGTGTTCTATGTGCCTTATAGATCAAAACTTCAAGAACACGCCAAATGGAGATACTGTCGACAAGCTACTCAAACAGTGGAGCTCAGAACATTCGGAAATCCAAGCAAATGTACAGGGTTTTTCAGAAGCATTGTTGCTTCATGGGGATTATGAAGTCAGAGTAAAACATCCCAACACCAGTTCTTCTACTAGCTTGAAGCTGAAGGTGTCTGAAACATCAGCAGACTTAGTCGAAATTAAAGTTGGTGCTTCTGATTCGCGTGTTTACACCTGACTGGCACTAATCCAGTATCAGGATTCAGGAATCTGAACATACACAAGAACACTATTGGTTCTATCAGAAGCAAATCCAGATATATGGATAGTCATATTTGGTTTTCTTCTATCTGGTTTTATACATAGACAAAACAAAAACAAAAAAAAAAAAAAAAAAATACTTGATGCAAAATTAAGAGATCTTATATATGGCAATTCCACATTCTGTTTTACTTGTACACATTTGCCCTATTACTGTTAGTCATGACTCATGAGCAGTAAATCCAAAGGACGACGGATATGCTTCTGTGGTATGCAACTGATGTACTGCTGCTACATACTAGCAACCTCGTCCTTAAAAACATCGTTGCCTTCTGTTGTTGTAATGTCATTGCTGCCGTTGCTGAACTGATCTGCCCTCGAAATTGCCTGTTACATTACAATTTAGAGTCATTATAACTGATCATAATGCCAAGTTTATCAAAAGATGTTACCATCATGTCCTGGCATGTATTTCAGTATTTGTTCATTCTGCCAAGTTAACCAATTAAAGAACACCAACTCTAATTAAACAAGTTAATACGATTTAATTAGGCCCTTGTAGGCCTCTCAAACGCATAAAGACAATAACCATTCGCAAGCTTCTGAGCACGCTAATCGCGTGATTAATGTGACTACACGTTAACATGCCAAATACGGCTCTTTCTGGGACTTTTAACAAAGTTTTCCTCACTAGTAGCACGAAACCTGCTTGCTCATAAGCTACCGATGTTACAGTACAAAACTTCATAATGGGGCAGCTCCAGCTCGAAAACCGGTGTTTTCAACCTCAAAGTTGTGGTGAGGTACACAAGATTGACTACAAATGAATTACAGTATGTTAACTTACAATGTGTGTATTATTTACAAAACAGGTTTCCGTGGTACAGCCACATCTGACCAAGAATGCTGCAGGCCTATAAGCTAACGTGCTAGATGTACTTTCAGCCTACTTTAGAGCTACCTCCGAGGTCTGGTGTCGAGGAAATTCCATGCTCAGTTACTCTGCTGTTTTCCTGTTTCCTAAATTCGGTGTCCAAGTCAATCCCAAAACCTGCCCCGCCTATTCCATAAAGATGCTGGTCCCACTGATCGACAAAAGCCTGCTTCTGATCGTTCTCTGAAGGAACAGGAGTAGGATCCAAGAGTCTACTAGGATCTGCATTGCATGGGGTCGAATCATCCAACTTTTGCTTCTTCCTGTGAGGAGATGTGTGAACAGGGGAACCTTCTGCGCCTGGCTGAGATTCTGATGACTTGTTTTTTGCATCATCTTCCTCGGACGGAAGTGCTTCTGAACCTTTCAGCACGCTACCTAGTTTCTGCTGTTCCTCTATGATCTTCTGGAGATACTTGCCCTGAGCTTCGATTCTCATTTGTAGTTGTCTTTGCACCTTTAAGAAAAAGCTAGCAAATTTTCAGGAAACGCATCCCATCATCTATGCTTCCAGTAGTACAACACTTTCATTTGTGAAAATGCACCATACGCTTAAAATTGATAACAAGAAGTCAAGAAGCACACTAACGCCAAATAAAGGCTGACAAAAACGAACCTCGAGCTGCTCGTGCAGACGTTTCTGCACCTCCATTTGCATTCTAAGTGCCTCATTAATCTGTAGTCCCCTGCAAAATACACATGTAGAATACAGTCAAAACTGAACGCATATTGATGCTCATGAAAATCAGTTTAGGCCAACGAAATTGCAAGTGCCAAAGAAAGACATAAGTGCAAAAGTTGCTCCAATTTGAAGATACTCACTGAGAAGAAGGATCCGTATTAGCTTGTCCATCTCCAGAACCTTTCTTTTCGTCCTTGGAGCCTATAACTCAAGAAGAGACCATCACATAAACAGGTAACAAAGAAAGATAAACCATAAATTCCAGAGTAAATAGACACCTTACCATCACTTGGTGATTCTGGCAAGTACTTGGCAAGCCGATACTTCTGCAAATAGAAAACAACAAAAGTCAGAGCCATGATTGGAAAATGAGAAAAATGAAAAGGGTATACAATATATCCATCACAGGAGTAGTCCGAAAGCAGGCTGCCAAAAGCTTTATACACAAAAAGAAGATATCAAGGAGAACAGACGGCATGAACATGGGATATAAACCTGTAAATGGCTTTTCACATGGTAAATGGTAAGTCCAGGTACACCCATCACTCGTAGAACACCTTTTGGAGTTGCCCCTGCAAAATAACACTGATAAGAAACCTCACAGATTGACAAAAAAGCAACAATTATTTCAAAGCGGATTATGTAATGAGGACCAGGTTATCCTCAGAGGGATGCATTCATTCTTAGTTTCTTACGACACTCATGACTCAATACCATCTTAACTACAAGAAGCTGTCTCTTTTAGAAAAACCACTAACAAAAACAGTAACAAAAAAGATGTTTCTCTTCATTGATTGCTATGTGAGAATGTACCACTATCCATGAATTGCCAAAGATTGTCCATGGAAAATTCTTCCTTAACACTAAGCAATGCAGTCAATATTCAATAATTCAATCCTACAAAGATTCCAACCAGCTCACTGTTCAAAGCTGAATTCTATTTTGGGTCACCTAGCACATCTTCAGTTATAAAAAATCAACATCAATAGTCACTAAGAGCTCATCCAAGTTTGCCATTCCTTTTTCACTCTCTCCTTGCTACTGAGTTCTATGTAACATTGATTAGTTTGTAGTGATAACTTCAAGCAAATTGAGAAATTTGAATTGGACCCATGACGTGTTTAGTAAGAGAGTCAATCTATCAAGAAATAACTTTTTTTCTTCCCATTTGGCTATCTGCAATCCATGACAAGAACCAGAGATATAGAGACACACAGACACTAAAAGGATGAGAATGACAAAGAGTTGCTGATAGTCATGGATGGAGCGGGGAAGATGAACCCAGAGGGGCTAGAAGTTTCTTACTTTATTAATTTACTTCTTTCCAAATCTATTGAATACCATAGACGCAGGTAGGTGTTAGTCCATTATCAGGGTAAGTAATCTAACTTCCTTTGGGTAACAAAACACCAAGTACAACCTAAGAAATATATTTTCAAGGGAATTAATCTACTCGGAAATTTGGATTCCCACGTCCAACCAAACAACCACTTAAAATATAAGAGCTACTAGACGAAGACCAAAGCTGCCTAAAATCAAGGGGGTAAATTAACTAACAAGTATACAGAAAAGAGAGGCAAAGTTGGATATCCACAACTGCCAGCCAGATGGGTTAACTACGGATTGAACAGCCAGTCAACCAGGATTCCTAGAGTACCTCCAGAATGACAGAAAAGTGATATACTCGTCTTTCTCTCGTAACGTTGTTAATCACATAATCTGTCATGTTAAAGGAGAATCACGTAGAGTACAACAATATTTCTTCAAACAGAGCCAGTGATAAGGCTAGTCCATTGGCGATCCTCTTTCATTCTTGGCCAGTTCTTTCAAATGCCTCAAAAGCAGCAATCCATATTAAGAGTTCTCCGTGAAGGATAAAGGCTGATACTGTCCAGTACCAATTACAGTCGCAATGATTACAGCTAAAGGGAATAGGTAGAAACTAGGAGTAGATATACATAATAGATAGTCACCAATTGCTATAACAACATCAAAAGACAACAGGGCTATTTCCTATCAGACAAAGAGAGAGTCGAAGCCCATATTTTAGGTAAGAACCAGAAATGAAGAATTACAATACGAAGACAATAAAATGGAGGGTAATATGTAAATAGCTTTCTTTTCTAAAAGATTCTTATTCTGAAATTTACTTGACACTAGTACAATTGACTATCGGAAAAGAAGAGAGACCCCTGTCACGATTCTACAACAAATACTCGTAGTAATTAGCATTATTATGAAGATGCCTTATCTTCAATCTCTGTTTGGTTCTTGATCCATAAAAATAAAAAAAAATAAAAAAAAACCTACCCAAAATCCTATCAGAAATGAAGAGTGTGAGTCTAAAAAAAAAAATCCTACCCAAATTCCTACCAGAAGCACATCCCGGGGAATAAATGCTACATCTGTCCTACTGGGCAACCTACAGTTGAATCTCAGGAAAATACAATCTGACTAATACTTAAAGCTTGACATAGTTGGTAGCAGAATCTGACTCAATAGATCTCCTCAATCATCATGCAACAAGAGAACTGCTAAGCATATCAACCAACTTCGAATTATTACCAAAGCATATCTAACATAGATTAGATAAACAATACGGTCAATTGATGGAAAGAAATACCCACTATCTGGTCCACCAAGCTGGGTGATAGCGTCTACAAAGCGATTGTGAAGGTCTTCAGTCCATCTTAATCGTTGTTTTCCACCACCACCACCACCACCACCACCTCCTCCTCCTCCCCCGCCTCCTCCTCCATGGGGAGAACTTTTTGCAGTAGGACTTCCCATAGCACCATGGTTTGATGGGGGCTCGCTGGCTTGAGTTTTATGCGGCACCAAGCTCACCGTTGAAAACTTCTTAGCATGGTACATAGCTCAAGTGCCTAGAACATCCAAACAAACATAAAACCGAAAGCAACATTAGCACTTGCTGACACCTTGAGCAACCTCAAACTCGCATATACCTCAAAACATACAAATGCAAAATCACATTTACGGTACAACTTTCATTTCACAGCACATTTAAGGAAAACTCACATGTCCTAAAGCTTATACATCTAAACCCGATTGTGCAACTCAGCCTAATTCCTTTCCGCACAATCCCATCTCTCTAGCTAGACCAACAAACACAACTATCTCATCATTCACATCACAACCTAATAAAACTCGAAAATCGCTATTCTACAACATCCAATCTGATTAATCAACTGGCAAAAAACACATGCTTTTTCCACAAAAACACCCTAGTACAAGTTCACTCCTTCCTAGCCTAAAATCAATTCCCAATCAAAAACTTAAATCTTCCTAAATACTCAACCTTTCCTCAACAATCGTAACCAAAATCGAAACAGGCAATCACAGTGCTAACAAGACAATCATACCAATTCACTTAAACATAGCTTATGCTACAAGTATCAAACATTTCATTTCCACAATTGACCAATCTATACACTAACAACAAGAACAATATAAACTTAAACAGCTCACAACATTGCTAACACACAAAATGTTACATTTAACACTACAGCGATCAAATTATCACAATAAATTACACTATAAGATAAAGAGTAAAACCTAGCTTACCAATATAATAGTGGACCGTCGCATATATTGAGCAAAAATAAGCTAATTTTTTTGTTATTTTTTTAGGGAAAATCAAAAATAAAAAAAAATTGGGTGATTTCCAAACTTTTGCAACAGAAATTAACTGACAGATTTAATCATGAATCCCTCTTTTTTGACAGAGGAATTCAATTGGGTACTCAGAAACCCATAAGAACAACAAAAAACAGGTCAAAATCTGGGATTTTTATACACACTTACTAAAAATTAAAAAAACCCCACTTCAAATCAGATATAAAATGATGAATCAAAAAGTGGGTAGCTTTCGATTTTGCAAATTTTAGCTTGTTGAAGAAGATTAACAATAAAAAAATTGGAAAAATGTAATAAAAATTGGGGGGGAAAAAAACAAGAATAAAATCACAGTAAAAAAAGGAGATTGGTTGATTTTTTTATTATTATTGGGTTGATTATAATTGTGGCAGAGGGTTTTTGTTAAGCTGCAGAAAAAAAGTTTGGATTTTTGTAAGTTGTAATCAGTATTTTTTTTTTCTGGGGAGAGAGACTGGGAAAAGAAGGAAAGAAGAGGAGAGAGAAAAGGGGGATTTTTTTTATTTTAATTTGGTTTTAATTTTTCAGGCAAAAAGCAAAGAAAAATCAATCAAAAGTTAGGGATTCAACTCAATCTCAATTCTTTCAATTTTGCCCCCTTTTGTTTTGCGTGAGAGTGACGATGCCATGGTCATTTTTACATTTACACGTTTCACTTGCTGTTGAAATTCACCACATCCACTTTTTTTTTTTTTTTTTTTTTGTGGGAGTAAATTGATTTTGGAAGCTTGTTTAGATCATTATTCTATAGATTTGAGTTGATAAATCTTCGTAAGAGTCTACGATTAGTGTAAGTTGTAACGCTTTAGTTTTATTTTCATGATTATTTTTTAGTTAAAAAGGTGATACGTCAAGGTGGATCAACACATACTTGAATCGAGATGTAAAACTCTATTAATTACACGATTCGAGGTTTTGTTGTAAAATAAGATGGACCTGGGTTTACAGTTTGCTAGGGGGAACAACTTTAGAGCAGAGACCTTTGTGAAGCATGTCCGTGCTTGAACATTAAACTTGTAAGTTAAATGTTCAACCTCAACCGAGGGACGAGGGACCTATAACTTAAAAGTCCACCCTTACACAAGGGACTAGTATCTTAGAGGTCCACCCTTACACGAGGGCCCTCTAAATTACAGGTCCAGCCTTAGATGGCAGACATACAAATTAGAGGTCCTCACTTAGACCCCGAACATGTTTCTTACAGATCTACGCCAAGATCTTAGACACATTTCAAGCCTACACATACACCACAAAGTAGAGTTCGAGTCAATTTTCTATTGTACATTCTAACCTGTTTGGCCAAATTTTTCGAAATCTATTTCTATTTTTCAAAATCAGTTTCTTTAAAAACTATTTTTTGAAAAAAATAATGAGTGCTTGGTTCTACATGCTACAAAAGCATTCATTTATTATTGTAATCTTTTTTTATATTTTTGTCAAATTAAAAATATCTCACATGAGAAGTTTTTAGAGAAATAGAAACAGAAACACCATTTTGGTGCTTCTGCTTTTGAGAGTCAATATTTAGAAAAGTGCTTTTATTAAATAGTTTATAACTTCTAAAAAACTCTATGTTTGGCCAAGTTTATAATCTCTGAGAGTAAAAACATTTTGAAAAACTAGGCCAAACACATACTAAATCTATTTTTACTTTTCTATCAAGATCGAATATGATTTAAATGTAAAATAGTATGAATATTGTTTCTTGATTGTACTGACTAATCATCCTTTATTAAACCTCAATTTACAATGACAAAATTACAAGTATTGTAACAATATTGGTTACAATCCTTGTAAGGATCACCGCAAATAGAAAGATTAAGAGTTCTGAAATTCATTTGTGAGTTAATTTTTTACATTTCATTGAAGAAGTAAATTAATAGACTAGTTTCATTTTGAACAATCTTTTACTGCTTCATGGGAATTAGTAGGAACTCACACATAAAAGTAACACATAAAAGGATCGATAATATTCAATTTGCTCGTAGAAGCAAATCTACATATATGCATAGTAATTTATTTGTTCTCACATTCATACGTAGACACAAAGTATTTAGTGCTAATTAAGTTCACTTTACTTACAAAATCCTTCGGCTGGTATATTAATAAAATTCAACATTAGGAAGAATGATCCTAAACCCGCAATTGTACTTTAGGCGTACTCTAGACATAACTTTGAAAGATGATGGATTCTCATCATGGAACAATCGCTAGTATGTTGTTAGCTAGTTGAGGTTGACGGTTCGGAAGTTGACTTCTAGTCGCACGGACCATGAGATTTTGGTCATCCCCCACGAGTGGATCTAGCATATTAAGCATATACAAGTATACCAGAAACAATCTTTCATTCTTCAATAATTAGTACTCCCTCCGCCCCCTTTAAACACCACATACCCAAAACGCACCCTTATTAAGGAGCGTGTACACGCTAATCGGTTAATCAAAATTCAAAAAAATTTACATGGAATTTTTGCTAAGATTCATGTCTAACTCACTCTGCAGTTTTTTTTAGAACTTTGATTATCCGATTAGCGTGTACACCCTCCTCAACACAGTGATATTTTGGGTACGAGGTGTTTAAAGGGGGGCGGAGGGAGTACATATTTTATTCTGCAATGCAGTCTACCAACTCCATTTGATTTTACGACAAATGGATCTTCCATTTAGGCCCTGTGCGATTGGACTGCATTTTTCTGATCTGATTTGATTTGATTTGATTTGAAGTGATCTGATTTGATTTGATTTGAATAAATTTGATTTGATTTTATCTGAACTGAATCAACTGATAAATTAACTGCAACTAGACGAATTAATAACTAAAAATAGACTACATTCATTGATTGTTATTTGGATAATTCTAATCTGATTTGATTTGATTTGAATAAAGCTGATTTGATTTGATTTGATTTGAATAAATCTGATCTGATTTGAAAACACTGTTGAATAAGTTGAATCGCACAGGGCCTTAGTCTACACGTAATTCCAAACATTACAACTTAAAACTGTAGAAAAAAATATGAGAATATCTTTGAATAAGAGGGAGATCACTATTATATCGAGTTTGTGAGAACCTACGACTTTATAAGTTGTAACGTCTTAGTTCAATCTATGAGATTGTTTTATCGTCAAAAAAACAATACGTTAAGGTAGATTTTCTGATTTAGAGTAATTTTGTTGAACATTTAGGAGTGTTTGGTATCGTATCCATAAAATCGAAATGATATAGTAGTCGGATTTAGGTAAGCGAGATTTTTTTGATAAGTAAATGGCGGACACAAACTACACGAATATTGCTAAGTTTTCACCTCTCACAAGAATGTCGCATTTCGTTTGATCAAAACAAAAATCCAACTAGTGAATTGATTCTTAACCTTGGATGAATCCATACTACTTGTTGAATCAAGCATCCTAAATCATGTATTCGTGTTCGAACATTAGTCAAGTAGTATATTAATGTGAACACTTCTTTAACTCTATCATCTTGTTGTCAATTAGCCATTTTCACTTTTTCTATGTAATAGTTGTTTATTTTATATATTGAATTACTTTTCAAAAACATTTGAAAACTTTTATCTATCGAGGGAGGGGTCACACCATGTTTTTCTGATGTTGGTGCCCGTTTTTCGTTAATAGTGAGGGTCTCGGCCACTCAGCTCGTTTGTCATGCATTTAAAGTTCCTATGTACCCTTATTAACTACTGAGGTTAGTCGCATATGTGTGTACAACAAGGCGCAAGCTACTATTATTTCCAGATTAGTACATACGGAGACACGGAGTACTCCATATAATGTAAGCCTCTGCCTATCCGACCATTATTTCAGCTTGGCTCGTTTTTGTAATTCACATTCATAGCTCAAATTTATCAGTGTGCTCTTTCAAGTGAAGTTATAGCAGATCAGAGTCTATATCGCTTAACTCGTACGATAAGCCTTTAACGTAATGTACTTGGGATCGAGTACGTACCCTGCTCCTAATCGTTTCGATAAAATTGACCAATTTCTTTCATACTTTAAGGGAGCTTTGCATGCACCTAGCAGTATCATGTCATTGCCAAATTTGGGTATCTAAAAATAAATGTTATGGACTCATTATGATTTAACAATGATGTTACAATGATGTTAGGTAAGATAGAAAGAACATGTTCAACGTGGCCAGAGAATTTGATGCATTATCATTTACAATTTACAACATAATGAGGACATTATGAACTATTTCTTCACCGGCCGTTAGCTTCCCAAAGCTATACAGTTTGAAGCAGACAGTGTGGGCACTTCAGAAATTTGAAGTCGATTGTCTAGATCTCCTAATTACGAAACCGATTAATAATTAGTTGCCAATCATCAAGCAACTTAGAATGACGGAGATCAGACATGAGGATCAAGATTGGCCCATAGGCTATGTGATTTAACCCAAGGGTGGTTCGAACCGCAACCCAAACTTCTTAATTATAAATTGTTATCCAAATATATTAATTATTATAAAATTTTACCTTAATGATATACTGATATTTATCGTGGTCTCGAATCAGGATGCATAATCAGGATTTTTAAGTATTAGGGTTTAGTGTCTTTTTTTTTTTTGGGTAAGATCAGAGTTTAATCTTTAATGCAAGAATTTTAATTTTGCATATAGTTTTGTTAATGGCGGAGCAAAGCAGATGGAATTGTGTGCCAACAGACGTTTTTTTCAACATCTTGTTGAGGCTCACTACAAAGGATTTAGTGCAATTGAAGTACGTTTGCAGAGATTGGCGCAACATTATCCGGGGGAAGGAATTCATTCAATTGCATCTACAACATGCACGTAATAATTTAGGGCATTCTAATAATCGCTTGTTATTTTCCGTTTCTGTTCGCAAATCCGAGAACACGAGCCACCGTTATATTCAGCTTCACAGTGCTTACCTCGACCCGATCATCGAGAAACAAGAACAAGTAAAACGAGAACTCGACTACGAATGCCTCAACCTAAGACGAGTACGACCTGGGTGTTACTTAATCGTAGGGTCGTGTAATGGCATTGTTTGTCTTCGCAATGCTGCTGGATTTGCCTTCACTTTGCTTAACCCGACTACCGGATGTCATCTCGACATCGAGGATTGCGAAAGATTTAGTAAGATTGGAGTCTCTAATTCCAAAAGTTGGTTTGGTTTTGGTTATGAATGTGAAACTGATGATTACAAGGTGGTTAAGGTGAGTAAATTCTATAGGTCGCGTAAGTGTGACACCAAGATTATGGTCTACAGTTGGAGAAATAAGGGTTGGAGAAATTACTCTTTGGATGTTTCTTATCATATACTCGGTCAATACTATGGTAGGCTCTGTGGTGATGGTCACGGAAGAAAAAACGGGACCTCATGCAACAACGCGCTACATTGGCTCGCTAAACGTAAGGGCAATACAGGTCCAGTCGTCGTTGTTAGCTTCGATTTACAGCGAGAAGAGTTTCGCCTACGTGACATACCCTTGCCTGAGAAGGAGCTAGATGGTCTAGATTATTACACGGCTTTGGTTGGTCTAAACGGATCTCTCCATTCAACGATTCTTAATATGATTCGGAATATAGATATGGGTCTGTTCTCTTACTATAACACGGTGTGGATGCTCAAGTATGACCACTGGCATAGATTGGGTGAGATAGAGTCCTTCAGAACTCCTGCTGTTTTACCAAGACTCATCTCATTGTCGGAGAAGCATAACGAGATGGTGTTGCATCATGATCGAGGAAGCACCCAGATCTTCTTAACTGATCTAGCCACGGGTACAGTAAGGGCAACACAATGGGCTAGTAGGATGTTAGATGGAATTTCACAACCTTATATAGAAACTCTTGTCGACTTACAATACCATGATGATGTTCGAACAGATAACAATGCTCAAACTAATAACAAGCGGAAAAGGAAGCGACCAACCAGATGGAAAAGGAAGCGTCCAAGCAAGGGAAAAGGAAGCGTCCGAGTGATCAATACATCACTTCAGATTAGGACTCCAATTCAGTTCAGCTAAAAACAATTGGTTTTCGTATAACACAAGCTTCATTTGAGCTATATTTCATATATATCTATCTGTGTGTCATACTAGCAGACTAGTAGTGCTGAAAACAAACCTGAAAGGCTGAAACTGTATGAACATTGAAATTAAACTGACTGCAGTATCCTTGAAGTCACATGTTCCGCAATAGCCATGCTTGAAGTTAAACCAGGTGATTCAATGCCGAAAAGGTTTACAAGTCCAGGCACGCCGTGAACATCTTCACCCTGTTTGATGGAAGTATTAGCATGACGCGACTTTGATTTCAAAGACAGACATTGCTTAGGCTAAAATTAATTTTTTCTTCTTATAAATGAGTCTTTATTAGTTAACTCTTATCTACCTGTATAACAAAATCGTAAGGGGCCATCCCAGCACCGGAAAGTTTTGGTCGTATTCCAGAGTAAGCTGGCTCCAGAGATCCTTCCTTAAGCATAGGATAGTACTTCCTTATCTCTGCATAAAATCTTTCTGCTCGACGAGGACATACAGAGTACTCAAATCTGTAAAAATCGGAAAAAACCCTGATAGATAACTTCTGGCTGACTACAGAAAGCATAACTAAACTAGTACAGCAAAAATATGATAATAGAAGCAGCTCAGGTCTATATAGGTGAACAGTTTAAGCAAAGAGAAGGTGAGAATACCTATTCAAGAAGCTTGCGATATCAGGCACGCCACTGATCCATTCTACGTCAGGCCCAAATTTAACTTGACCATCTAAATCTAGAGTTACATGCACCCCAACTCCACCTTCTTCTGGCATTGGGTATATCAAGTGCCTAAAAGAAGACTTAGTTTTTGTTAGAGAATAGTAATGACCACGCGCATAATAGGCATCAGGAACGAAAGAATCCCTGAGGCCAGTAATTCTCTTTGCAAGTGTTACTGCAGACAGACCAGCAGAATTTATCACAACTTTAGGAATAAGTACAAGTTCCGCATCCAACAAATCCTCCTCGTTGCAGTTCTCTAGATTCTGGCTATTAGTCACAGCTAGTGCAATTCGGTTTCCCAGCATATGGCCCCCAAGGACAGTGGAATTGTAAGAAAATGTTGCTCCATTGTTTTCAGCTTCTCCCTGAACTCAAAGCGTGGCAGTAACCTGTCAATTTCAGTCATTACTTTCAAAGAATTACTGTACACAGAAGATAGGTATGCTGCAGTCAGCAGATAATTAATAACCAACAAGAACAAAGATCATAGATTCTTACCAATAACGTGAGCATCAGAGTATGGCTATCCACAATTCCTGAAACAGGCGAAAACAGGGCTTTTACACAACGTAGTTCTGGTTCCATCCTCATTGCTTCAGAGGCCTCCATCAACCTCAGGCCATCAACCCCATTTGAAATCCCACGGGCTAATAATTCATTCAGTTTCGGAATCTCTGATTCGCTAGTAGCAACCATAAGTTTACCAAGCTGCTTATGAGGAACATCCCGCTCAGTACAATACTTGTACATCATTTCTCTTCCTTTGACACAAAACTTCGCCTGCACAAAATGAGTTTTCAACCATTTTAGAAACCATTTCAATGACAAGCAGCTCAGGTTATGTAACCCCTATGTTTCAAGGCAATCTTCAACCATTTGGGTCATCAAAAGACCACATTTTCATACTATGTCAGCATCTTGGAAAGGGATTAAGCAAATGGTAGCATAAAATTCTCTTATATGCCTGAAATCGAACTAGCTAATACCCCTTCCCGCACACGAAAAAAAAGGGAAAGAAAGAAAAATACGAAAGCTAATGAAATCCATCAATCCATGTGCATATGTGATATTTCTGAATAATTCATGTTTCTTCAATCCAACTATACAGTCATTCAAGGAATCAAGGGGGCTAATTTTTACACACGTCCATATGAGAGGAGCATTGGAAACGGTAATCTACATAGAGGAGTGTAAAAATCAATCACGAGAGTCTAAAAATTAGTTCCCCTTTCATAGGCTTCTCAAGTACACCCAAGGGAAATGAACCCTAGAGCAAAAGTTCAGCTAGGAATGAAACTGACTACAACTCTATAAATGTCCATTAGCAAATACTAAACCTTTCCCCAATTCCCTATGCCACATTTCATCGTCAATACTTGCAAAAATTGCAGCTTTCATATTATCTCAAGAAAAAAAAAAAGATTGCAGCTTTGATATACTCCTACATTCCTACCACAAGTCCACAAGTAATAAATCAAGCCCAAATGAATATATCAACCCCAAACCCGGCAATCGCCAACTTTACCAACTAAACTAGCTGACATCTACGCACGAAATCATCAAAAGAAAACAATGGCAAAAAAAGAGGGTAAAAGAGTGACCTTGAAGGAATGAGGAGGATGGTAAATACCAGCATGAATAACCTCACTGTTGCGAGAACTGGTGCCTGTACCAAAAGTAGGAGCAGAATCAAGTACCAAAACTTGTCTACCCTTTAAACATAATTCCCTTGCAATTGCAATTCCCACAACTCCAGCTCCAATTACCACACAATCAACCTTCTCCTTTGGCACTGAACTTGATTCCCAGTTGCAATTTTTAGCACTGCTGCTGAATTTTTTTGCTGGGTTTTTCTGGGTTTTGAATGATCTGATGATTCTGCTGCGTTTCAGGAATGCTGCTGATGCTGTTGACAGTATTTCCTGCATACTGTTTTTGGGTTGATCTGGTTTTCTGACTTTTTTTTTCTTTTTTTTTCCCTGTTTTAGTTATGTGTGTGATTTTTTGTTATGACTTCATGACATGTCAACTGTCACATAAACTTTGTTTTGCCGGGAATCTTTATGTGCCTAATTGGGCGAGGCGAGGGTGAGTAGAGTCGGTAAAATTGACATGATATGATATGAGGTCAAAGCGGAATTGAAATTATATTAACGGGGTTTGATTGAAAATTTTGATACATTTTTATAAATGTGGGACGGAACTAACACGAGCAATGTTATTTTTCTTGTTACTTTACGTTTGGTTGGAACCAAAAGAAGGTGAATTTTACAATACAAAGGTGTTTGAGTCCGAGGACCATTTTAGCACCCCTTATGAACAGGTCCATAGCTCTTGAATCTTGATCACAGAGAGCTTCACCACGGTTCAAAACTTTGGGGATATGATAGAACTCCGGTGAAAAGCGTAAAGAAACCTTTCTTCAGCTGTCAGATCTCGAATTTGATCACGTTCATGAAGTTCAAATGGTTGTGAAACCGGAGAAATTCAGTGACGATTACAGTAATGTGATCTCTTCCAAGTTCCAAGCAAGAAAGAGCATAAATAAGTCCTTGTCATACAAAATAGGAAGTCCTTTTCCAAAGAGATTATCATTACAATTGTAGTGAAGTACATAGACATAATCAAGGCAACAACTTCCTAACCTCGCAATTTTGCCTAGATCAACATTATTTTTCGAGAATGAACAGGTAGTTTACTTAATATTTAACAAACACATAGTATGCGAGAACTAGATCAAGCGTAAAAACAATTAGTAGTACACTACTATACTAACCACCTACCCTGTTTCTTCCCTTCATGACATGCGTTCTCAGACCCGGAATATGCACATTGCATATGTATTGGGTCCAATCTATACTCCCAACATCAAAGTAGAACGTATTTCGCTCTTCATCTGACATACTCTCCAACAATGAAGTCGTGCTGCTATTGTCAAACCTGCATTTGTCATTTGCATCAAGATTCAGGAAACCATACAAAGGTAGTAGTACATTAGTAATAAAAGGGGACATTATTCCTAAATCACGCATATAGCAAGTAGGTGAATTTCATGATCTTGCAATTGTGCATGAACTGCACATTCATGTAAAGAGGAACATGAAAGAGTACACAAAACACAAGTGGACCAAGTTTTCCAGAACTCACCTCCCACCATAGAAGCTGTACGGTTCATATACATTAGCAAGGTGCTTAGCTTGCTCCACAGCTTTTCTACAAAAATTTTCGAGAGCTCTTGAATGCCTTCCATTAGGCGAGGGCTTTTTGGAGGAACTGATATGACGTAAGGTCTCTATCCAGATTTGAGAAGAATATTCATCCATCGATTCATAAAACTTAAAGGGCTCAACTTGGATCGGTCTTCCCTGTGTATCTAGGCATGGAAATCGTGTGAAGTGTTGGTGAAGCAAGTCACCTAAGTCCCCATAGCCTAAAGGGTTTACAACCGATGACGCTACTTGATATACACTTATTTCTGGTTTGCCTGCCATCCCATGCTTTGCAATAGCTGCTATTGTTGCGTTAACGACCATATCAACTGGAACCTGTGAAACTTATTCTATAAGGAAGTGTGAAAAGGAAGCCAAAATATGAGCTACCAACATCTTTAGTGGTCAACCTACAGAGGTACTGTTTTTGATAAGTAACTCTGAAATCAAAATCTAACTTCAGTATATTTAACCTATCACGCAGTCAGGCAAGCGTATGTATACTGCATCAAACTGATTCTGATGGCGGGTGCAAATAACTATAACTACATGTCCAAATCTTCAAAAGAACTAGGCTCTTAATTTCTCAGAATACCTTGTTATTTTGGAAGTGTTTTATCATATTGTACCAATTTAGAAAGTCTATCGGAGTCATTGAAATATCATTGTTCACATTGTCTTCCACTCTTCTGCATGAACAATTTTTTATCCTTAGATGGCAGTAAGGTTGTTCAAACCGCCTTAACTCTACTTTCACGAAGGGTAAGTCACAGTCAAACATAGAGTCAGCGAAGATGCATGACTCAGAAAAGCACTGGAATATAGTAGGTAAGTCTCTTACCACATCAATTACCCCATTTGGATCAACTGGAAAGCCAGACAGCAGTCCTTTACCATAGTATGTAACCACTGGATCCATCATCCTGAAAGAATACGAACGAAAATATGAGGTGCATGGAGCTTGCATATGTCAAGCTTTGCGAGAAATTCATGAAGAAATTACCTATTTCCTTCAATCCATCCAGGGAATGGATCTCGAAAAGTGCTTTCAATGACACTAGGTCGGAGGATGACAACGGGGACATCCCCTCTCACGCTACCCAGCAGCATCTCTCCCATGGCCTTGGTGAACACATAAGTATCTTGCCAACCATATTTCCTAGCCCTGTACATGATTAGGACAGATATTAACATTATTATCCACCTAGATCTACATACATGTCAGTTGGCCTACTTAATTTTCACTACTCAAGGTAATACTTTTAAAATCCCAATGAAAAGAAAATCACAAAGTAATGACATGAAATCCAATTGGAAAAATTACCTCTCTAGTCCTAACTCTTTCATCTTCTGAGACACCTTATTAGCTTCAAAGGCTTTTGCTGATCTAGAAGCTAATTCTAGCTCTTCCTCAACATTCAAAGAAGGGACTTGACTTGCTAAATTTCCATTCACAACCTTTTCCCCGTTAATGCTCTCTCCTATTCTAAATGGTCTCTCCATGATCCTCCCTTGCCTTTGTCCATTCACATAAGCTGCATTTCAAAAATTATCATGCAAGTTATTTCCTTTAAAGCTGTTCTATTATTAAACATTTATGACGAATAGACAGTAAGTATTACCAGTTGATACTTGCAGGAAGAGTTTGAGTTTCTTGCACGTCTTTGCAAAGGCCATAACGCGGCCAGGTCCTCCTGTGTTAATATTGATTGCAACATCATACCTGGCTTAAAATGAAAATCTTAGTCAACATTACAATTAATTGAGCAGACAGGAATGGAAATAATGAAAGAATTGAGGAAACAAATCTAGTCAAAGAGGGGGCCTGTACACAACAAAATAGAAAAAGGCAAGATGCAAATATAACAAGAGATGTGCTTAACCTCTCATGAAAGTTTGTATTGGCAGCAGAGTTGACAATTACATCAACATCTTCAGCGATCATACTCATAGAAGATTCATCTAGCCCGAGATTAGATTCACAAATATTTCCAACTACTGGGATTAACTTGCTAAGCATGAAGGCTTCATATGCCTTCCCATGAATTTCTCGGAGACCGGTGAAAATTTCTGTGTTTATGATCTATTAACAATACCGAAAAACCATGTTAGGCATACATCAAACTAAAAGTATGTCAAGTACCATTTCAAAAAAATTGGCATTGAGGTGCAGCAAATACCTCATTTTTCAGTCTTCTCAGCGCAGCTTCCCTGCTCTTTGCCTTGATCAAGACATATATTCTACTGATATCAGGCTCTGTCCTTAGGAGCTTTTCTATAAGCACTGGTTGCCATTTCCAAATCCCCAAAAGAAGAGTGAACGTAAGAATGATAATCTTTGCTCGTTAATTTGACTCAAATAGTTAAAGGACAATGAGAGAATAAAAGTGAAGCACCTTTGGCCAAAAACCCAGTTGCACCCGTGATAAAGAAACCTTTTCCTCTAAGAAACTTGACGATACCAATGCCTTCTTCACCTTGAACTAAAGAAAAGGCTGATGAGCCAGTATAAGGCACCGGATCCTTAACCACAAGCTCAGCCGAACTCTTCCCATTTGGACTAATCACCACGCTGCTACTGGAATTCAAAATCAATGTTGGTGTGTCGGACAAAATGGAAGATGTCTTCGTCACTTTGCTTCCACCTTGACAATGCACAAAACCCTTTTTCTTGCTCTTTGACAAGCATCTTGGATGATCAAGGGGTAATTTAAGCCCACTAGGAGCAACTGCGAAGGAATTTCGCAGCAAAGCCCCCATCATCAACAAGGGGGAAATGAGGAAAGTTAGAAGTGGCAAAGGTAAACAAACACAGGACAGAGTTAGGGAAGGGGGGAAAAGTTGGTAGGTGACAATTGGTGGGTTTAAAACCTTAGCTAATCACTTCCTGAACAACAGAGAAAGAAAACAAAAAATTGAAAACAAATGCATGGAGGCAAGTAAACAAACTAATGTCTAAAAAAGATTAGAAATGGTTTAGATGTGACAAAGAAGGCATGAAAGTATTGAAATCATTTATATAAAAGTGTAAGACGATGAAGGTTAGGTAATTTGATACTATTAGATATGATTTACTCTACATAATGGAGCTCTCTTTTTGCCTTCCTCATACATTCCCCACCAAATGGCTACGAAGGCGGAACTTTATAATTTCCGGAGTTCCCAGCACATTGATAAATTCGTAAAGATGTGAATACTTTAACAAGAACAAAGGTTGTGGAGGCCAAGAAAATAGAGGTCTTCCATTAGATAAGTGAATAAAGAAGGTTGGGTTTCAACATGCTCAATTTCTTTCCCGAAAAATCAGCTTATCTTTCAGCTAAAAGAAACTGTTTTCCAATTTTTTACCTAAAAGAAACCAATATATATTGCACCACCTATCATTACCATATTTATAGTCTTGGTTCATCATTTGTGATATAAACATGTGATCTGTTTGTCAAATATTGTGGTTTTGAAATAGTGTACAAAAGAAGACTATTTTCTGTCTGGGTATCCAGTCTGGATACAATACGTAAACATGTAAAACTAATGAGCAACTCAACTATATTGTACTGCTTGATTTGAATGTAAATTCCTTCTTCTTAATGAGCAACATACTAAAGCAATGATACTTATAGTCATTAACTCATTATCGGGAGTAAGAAATGTGAATCCTGTTGATAGCCAATAATTAATCGATAACTATATTGATCCAATCACTCAAATTCTTAGCAGGGCAAACGTTTGAAAGAGAAGTTTTCTGACGATTGGTCGTTCTTAAATGACAAGTATCTCAAATTCAGAGGAGTGGTTCATATTCAGAAATGAAAGCATGCAACACATGTCTATGCAGCACATTTTGCTTTCATATACTCCTGGTCAGAACCAAAGTATCACATGGAAACTAAAAAAGATTCAACTGCTGAATATAACAATAAATTGCCCCAAAACTCCTAAGA
The DNA here is from genome assembly GCA_963457585.1 of Spergularia bocconei. Classification (NCBI taxonomy): domain Eukaryota; kingdom Viridiplantae; phylum Streptophyta; class Magnoliopsida; order Caryophyllales; family Caryophyllaceae; genus Spergularia; species Spergularia bocconei. The sequence continues at coordinate 2,027,911 of OY734946.1, read as the reverse complement.
AATTGTTTTCCAGTTATTTTACCTAAAATAACTTGCACAAGCTTACCATTACCATACTTAACATCTTACAATTGGATTATCAATTACTCTCTTTGTTTCTTTCAATTCTTAGCATTGGGTTTAGATTCCTCTCACATATTGAAACCAAACGTAAGGAATTCAAGGAAACGGAGGGCAATAGGATTTAGACATATTCGAAACAATGTACTCCCTCCACTTCTTTTGATTGTTTATGTATTCCTTTTTCGGCAATTTACTTCTGATTCATTCCGTATCAATATTGGGCCAATATTTGTGACATAAATTCCCGTAAGTACCTCTACTAACTCTACTATCGCATTTTCAAATTGGATCACTTAATCTAATCAACCGAAAACCCAATCCAATTACTATCTAATCTTTCGCACTCATTTTTAATCCAACAACCCAACTCTAATCACATACCCAACCCAAATATCATTAACCTACCCACACAAACACAAATTCATCATAGTAAAATCCCCATTATCAACATCAACACATTCAACATCATTCACTAAAACCCGACCCATCTTCATCAAACATGAGTTGCATATGCATTTTCCCCCTTTGAACCAATGCTAGTCTTTTCTTTGGTTCAAAGGAGCAGCTAATGCTGCGGGGGTGGGGGATACGAAAATTCCAACCCCGGACTTCCCCCCAAAGTCGAGTTCCTAACCACTAGGCCAACCTTGATCCCCACCAATGCTAGTGAAGTTGATTGTTGACTATGATTGAGATTAGCATTTCATGCACCCAATAATATGACTATGATAATAATTAAAGGAAGGAACTTTCAGTCGAATTAAGTTTATGTACGAAAAGATAAATGTATCAATGCCAGTACAGACGTACTACAGTATCTAAAAGATCGAGGAAAAAAGTACCTTCAACTTCACTTCACTGCAAAACAAGAATTGCAGGAAACTGGGGGAAGAAATCTGAAAGGTCTCATACTTGAGCATTCAGAATCATCATGTGTCTTCTCTCTCAATCTTTCTCTTCACATTTCACATTGTGCCCCAAACTTGCTTGTTTTGCCTTTACTATTCTGATTTTTTTTTTTAAATATACTATTCTGAATTTTTTGGGTCAGTTCTTAATACTCCCTTGTTTATTGTTAGATTGTTTATTGGCAAATTGTTATTCCATATTTAAGTGTTTAGGGGATTTTGAATTCTGTAGCAAAGCCCAAAGGGAGAGAGCTAGAAAGGGTTCATATCCATAAATAATCCATCTATGAAAATTTACGCATTTCGATATTTGTTAACTTTTCATGAATTTGGAATAGATGAAATAGGATAAATTGCGTAAATAGGGCCGGAGTACAAAATCAATTTACAACCAACGCACTCAAAATTAACTGGTACACAATCACACGCAGTAGAACATAAAACGTGCACTCTTATTTCATACAAAGTACTCCGTAACATCTTTAAGATTAGTGCATGTTATTAAAAATACTTTTGAAACATCGACTCAAAGTATTTCAAATCGTAAACTTCTCCTGTAGAAATTGAGCTCCCTATTAATGAATACTAAACGCTACTCAAAAATGTACTATGTTACACATTTACACTACGTTTCTCTTACACTCTCAATAATTTATATTATCGTTAAATTATCGTAAATAAGAGTGTCGAAAAACTCTAGTGAAGTGGTATCACTAACCCACCTTAATCAAAAACTAGTACCATGGGAGCAGACCAAGTCAAGAATAGCTGCCATTAATAAAGTCTTGTTCCAAGTCCCAACCTTTCCACTTATTCAAATTTCTTATTCTTTTCCCAAGTCAAACCCAACTGCCTCCTTCCTATCTCTCTCCTCATCAGTCAAGCTTCACACACACGCTTTTCTTCCCCCTTCATTCTCCACTCAACAAAAAAAAAGGGAAAAAGATTCCACCTTTTCTCCCTCTTCACATTCCCAAAGTCGACAACTTTTTTCAGTTTCAACTCAATTACTATTAATAATTGAACAAAAAAAAGAAGAAGAAGAAAACCCTAATTTTGTGAAATTGGGGATTTTTGAAGATGATGATGAAAAAGGCAACAACTGGGTTCATGCTGAAATGGGTTTGTTTAATGGGGGTTTTGGTGAATTGGGTATCTGCTAATTCTGAAGGAGATGCGCTTTGTGCTTTTAAGAAGAGTTTATCGGATCCGGATAATGTTTTGGAGAGTTGGGATCCGAATCTTGTTAACCCGTGTACCTACTTTCATATCACCTGTAACTCTGATAATCATGTCACCCGAATGTATGCTCTTTCTCTCTCCTCCTCCTTTTTTTTTTAATTAATATTATTGTCAATTTTTTGGTGAAATTTTGGTTGTTGAATGAATGTTTTTGTTGTCTTTTTTTTTTTTAATTAATTATAGTTTATGGATTGGTAATGGTTATTTGAAATGTTTAGAGCTAAATTTAGTCGTTTTATGATTGTTAATTGGGGCTTTTTGATGAGGTTTTAAGTGATCAGCTGGAATTGGTCTTTAGAATTATGCCAATTTTGTTAGTTTCGACATGGGATGATTCGTTTTTGGGAGGAAATCTAGCCTTTTTATGGTTTGTACTATCTGGTTTAGTAGGGATTTGAGCGAGTAGGATTACGTAAGGCGAGGTGAACTCTTCTGATGGGTTTTAACAGTTATTGGATGCTCAAGGATCGATTTTGAAGTTGCTTATCGTGCCATTCGATGATTATATTGATGCAGGGTTTATTAGTCTAGGGCTTGATTCAAAGGCTAACAATTTTGGGTGGAAATCTAGCCTTTTTAAGGTTTGTACCATCTAGTTTAGTCGGGATTGAGCGAGTAGGATCACGTAAGTCAAGGAGAACTCTTCTGATGGGTTTTAACAGCATTCAGATTCTCAAGGATCGATTTTGGAGATAATTATCTTGCCATTTCGATACTTGGTTTTTTAGTCTAGGGCTTGATTCAATGGCTAATGGTTTATTAGGCTATTTGGTTCTCCTAGTACTTGGAGACTAGAGTGCCATACTCTCTCGTTTTGATCTCGTTGGGTTTCCCATCGGAATTTCCTGAAATGAAACCCTCCGGATTGATTTGTATATATCATGTTCGACCTGAGTGCTATTTGGGGAACAGAGGCCTCTTACTAAGGTTGGTGCATTTTGCTGGACTATGGTGTTGCATAAGATTAATACTGATGAGGGATGGCAGTGACCTAGGTGATAAAATGGGACTAAAAGTTTTTTTTTTTTGTGTTGGAACATATCTTTTCCTTCATCATCAGCTTGCGTATGCTATCTGGCGGAGATTAATTGGTATTCGAGACGATATATGATTCGATGGGGTGTCCTTTTTTGTTCTTTGGTGGGATCAGTGATCGCTTCTCTGTTATCAACTTATCGTACATATAAGACTGTATGATGGTGCACCTAAAAAAAAGACTTTAGGACGGCGCACACACGAAACCTGCGTTCCCACCATTCTCATATTTGCCTATTGAAGTCTCTTTAGAAATCCTATGATGATTTTCATCTAGAAATGATCGTGAAAAGGAGGGGGGCTGTGTATGTCTCTCTGAGCTAGTGCCTGATATGAAAACCGACGTGTGATTTAGCTTTCAGCAGACTCTGTTTGTTTCAACTGTGTTCCGGCTACACGCTCTTAGACTCTCTGAAGTCTGACTGTTTGATCTCTGTCTTGCTTATGAACACAGAAACACTGTATTACCTTCATTTTTTCGCCAATACAATTGCTCTGGTCAGCTCTTTAAAAATTTAATGTGGACTCTTGAAGCTGGTTACAGTTACAATACGAACTGTTGTCTGGCCTTTTAGTTAGACCATCACTATACGATTTTATTGATCACACTAGGGTTTGTTGATGCAGAGATCTGGGCAATACAAACCTATCTGGACACTTAGTGCCTGAGCTTGGAAAGCTTGAACAATTACAGTATCTGTAAGTGCTCTTCCAATTTTCTGTTTTGGCTGAATTAGTTGCATCAGAAGATTGGAACTTTAGATAAATTTTGCCTGTACTTGTTGATCCAGGGAGCTGTACAAGAACAATATTCAAGGGTCCATTCCATCTGAGCTTGGGAATTTGAAGAACCTTATTAGCTTGGATTTATATAACAACAACATATCAGGAACCATACCTAAGGAGCTGGGAAAGCTAAATTCCCTGGTCTTTCTGTAAGTGTGAGATATATTATCATTGTAGTAGAAGTTCGTTTAACTAAAATTCAAACTTAAATCTATATAAATTGTCTTATGGATATCTTAATTATTCGTCCTTTTCAATGCTTTGGTAGGCGATTGAACAATAACCAATTAAGTGGCCCAATTCCAAGGGAGTTGGCTAACGCTTCCAGCTTGAAAGTTGTGTAAGTTTTCTGAGAGCGCGGTTCAAGCTGATTATCTTTTTTAACCTTGTGCTTCTTCTGATTCGTTTTCTATTTATCTTTTCTTCAGGGATGTTTCCAGCAACAATTTATGTGGAACAATTCCTACAACAGGTCCTTTTGAGCACATCCCTATGGAGAAGTAAGTTCCTTGCTTTATGCTTTGTTTCTGGATTTTTTTTTTTTCGCGCCATTTCTTGTGGCTTTGGGATGCTGGTGGACTGTGTTTATTTGATAGCCTTTGTTATTGTTGCGCTACAGCAAGTCACCGCTTGAAATAGAATATGGTACTCCGCTGCATGCGTTGTTCTTATGTTAGTTATGTATGCACTAGCTGAAGAAAATTGCGACCTAAATGTTTAAACATGGATTGTAACTTGTTGGATTGTTGATTGGTTCATCAGTGCTTCAAGGGAAGCTTTGTTATCCATCTCCATTATGTAGTATGCTTTGAGCAAGTTTAATGCAGCATCTTCTTCATTATGTGCCATGTAGTTAGAAACACCTGAATATAAATGGTAAGGAATAAGTGATTTTAAAAAAGCTGGAAAAGTTTTTATACTTTTGGAGGTTTGTAGTTTTTATTCTTTTTCCTTTTTTTTAAAGGTAAGATTTTGCGATAGTTATGAAGCTTTTTAGTGATGCTTTGTACTCTCTAGCTGATAATGTGCTCATATAGTGAGTCGCAACTGGTTCATTGTCTGCTGTTATCAATCTCTTATATGTTTTTTTTTCTCTTTTTTCTGACTAGAATTCTCTTTTAAGATACAATCTTCACTAGGTCTTATGGTCATCATGTGTCGTCTCACATACGTGGCCGTCGGCTATAGTGTATTGGATTGATGGAGTGCACAATGCCCTTTGATTAGCAATTTAGCATAAGGGCTGACTTGTGAAACTATTGCTAGAACTTGATACTTTAGTTACACTTGTACCATTCTGCTCAACTGTTCTGAAGATTTGAGAGGATGCAGTTTGAGTTCTTTCTCTTTTTTTTTTTTTTATTTTTTTTTTTTTTTTTTTTGCGTACTTACTGTTGCCATGGTTTGAAACTTTTCCCTCTGCAGCTTTGAACACAACCCTCGACTGGAAGGTCCAGAGTTGATGGGTCTTGCAACATATGATACTAACTGCTGAATATTGATGTCCATGTTCGGTCTGCAAGCTTGCCCTCAGTGAAGGTTTTGCTGTCTAAATATATAGTCTACATAATGTATCGTTGCATGTAGTAATGTAATTTGTAATGTAAGGTTGTGGCAACCAAGTTTATCGTGGTTATGCAAGTGACAAAGTGCTCGAAGTAATGTCCTCTTTCAAAAAGAGAGAAACATCTGCTTGAAGTAAATGTAATGTGAATGGAGTTTCTGTCTAAACATTGTTGAGCACAATAGTCTCCCAATCTAACCCGACTTTCCAACGGCTGCAGAGCCTTCAGATTTCATGGGTTAAAACGGTCCTAACCTGGATGGCGTTCATATATTTAGGAATTGTCACGCGTACAGGGGCTTTTAGAAGCCCAAGTTGTGGGCAAAATTGGTGTAATTTCAGTTGGGAAAAAGCGCCAAATAAAACAGATTTGTGAGTTTTCAGTTTGAAAAAAAGCGCCAAATGAAGAAATTGACTGATGGCCAGAAGAGTGAGACTGAAAGTTGCTCTGTTTCTGAAAAACAGCATCAATATTGTGCTTGAAACTTGGCGTATTACTCCTGGGAATAGAGTCCGAATGATACCTAAGTAAGCGCATTCACAAAACCTTTATGGTGAGTTTTCCGCATTTACTTCTTGGCGTATCTAGAAAGTCGTGAATGACAGTTGAACTCTAAGTGAAATGAAATATTGTATGTTTCGGATTTTGATGGTCAAACTATATAACGAAATAGAATTATACACGTTTTTAGAAAGAAAAAAATTGGTCTAATTTTCCTGTTTCGGAGGGCCGACCGACCCCCCAAACTTAATTGTAATTGCGCAACTAGTATAGCAACATGAATAGATTAAGAATGGTTGTTGATGAGGGGTAGGTCTATCAGTAATTCAGTATGCATTAATCTTGGAGGGAGTTATTACTTATTAGGTGGTGGTTTGTTCTGTGCAACTCATGAGGATATGTTTGTTGATTTTTGGGAAAATAGAGTGAAATTTTGGTACATGATCAATAAGTTGTTTGGTGGCAAAACATGTATACTCCTTAGACAAACACTACCAATGAACAAATTAAAATAGCCAACTAAATCTCGAGCTTAATACTCGCGTTTAAAGAGCACTAACTAAACTTTGTCGAGCGTAAATGAATGCATTATTAGAGGATACGAGATCATGTGATAGCGTGACGACTAATAATTTCCCCATTGGTAGTCCATTTTCACTATTCACCAATATGTAATCTCATAAATGTTGCTTGTTTGTCCGGTGCAACAGTGCATAAACTTGACTTCTGAATTTTGAGTCATACGGGGTATATAATAAAAAGGGTAGTGATATCGCCACTACATGCACGCACTAAAAAGGAGATGGCGTAACAGTTGATATGGGACGTGGATTTATGCCCGCCCATAAATAAATAAATAAAACTAAGGTTATAATTACAAATAATTAGAACTAGTTGAATTTTGGTGGGTTTTTTCGTTACATTTTAAGGGTTTAAAATGGCTGAGACTAGAGAAGAGGCATTGTTGGTGGAACAAGAAGTTTACTACTATGAAAGCTGCCCAGGTTGCAAGATTGACAGAAGAAAAGCAGAAAGTCCAGACATTCCATGGCTCCACTTCTCCTTTATCTGGATTATCACCCTTTGTGCTGGTATGTAATTTACGACTCTTTCCGTAAAAGAATATAAGTCGTTTTTACTTTTCGAGGCAACTGCTTGACTTTTGCTGGTACAACAAAAATGTAAGAAAATTTTGTTCTTACCTTAGTTCTTCCTGTAGAAGCTAAAATATAGAAAAATAGAAACTTTATGAAGAAGTTGGAAGCACGATCATTGACCTTTTTCTTTTATCTGGTTACAAAAGTTTAGGAATGTAACCTTAGTTATCATGATTGGACCTTGAGAAATTGTTTGTTAGGAGAAAAAGTGGTATGATCACTTAATCTATGAGCTAAAGTTTACTTTCTCAAAGTGCATACACCTACAGTGTGATGGTGTTGGAAAAAAACCTCTTTGTGTTTTCACGTAAGGGTGAGACTGTGTACATCCGATCCCGGGAGCTTTTGAGGCACTGGGATGATGTTGTAGTTGTTGGTGATGGTAAGAGGGTGAATACAAATCCGATTCTAAATTGATGGACAAGTTTCAGTAAATTTTTGGTGTATTTCATTGAATTAAATTTGATGTACTATCATATAAAGGATGGGACTTTAAGTTTAGAATGAAATGAGCCTTAGGCCGAATTTTTCTAATCGAGTCTCCTACTTTTAACTGTGTTGCATACATATGACGTTTTTAGACGATTATTCATGTTAGCCGACCCCAAATCATTATAGGAATTGGGCTAAGGCTTGTTGTTTTTGTTACTGTTGAGTCTGAAAGAACTTTCTTTTGATGTAAATGTTACAGCTTTGCCAATATCATCCATCTTTCCATTTCTTTATTTCATGGTATGTACATTTTTTTACTCTAGTCATATGAGTTATGAGGCCTATGTCCTTCATATTTGCATTTGGTAATTTTGGTTGCGAGTTTTTTGCTCTCATTGTATTGTAATGTATGTTAGGTCAGAGATTTCAATATAGCAAAACGAGAAGAAGATGTGAGCTTTTACGCGGGCTTTGAGGGTAAGTAGAGTGCGTTCCTTAACATGTTGGACATGATAATCTAAGTAGGTGCACTGCACTGATAGTTTTATCTATGTTGAAGGGTCTGCATTCATGGTTGGAAGATTTATGACTTCTCTACTTTGGGGCATGGTGGCTGATCGCTATGGTCGAAAGCCTGTCATGATCTTCAGCACAATGGCAATGTCAGTCCCTGAAACCTGCTCTCTTTAACTCTCTTGTTCATGGTGCAACCGATATTGGCATTGTTTTTATGTCCAGTTTATTTAGCAGTTTGGTATCCCTATCTCATTTTACACGTATGTTCTTGTTAGAGCTATATTCAACACACTGTTTGGCCTGAGCACAAGCTACTGGATGGCACTTGCTACAAGATTTCTTCTCGGAGCTTTCTGTGGAATACTAGGACCAATGAGGGTACTGTGCACTGTGTTTGTATGGTGCGCTACTGCTGTATACTGTGTTTCTTTCTATGATACATATACTAAGCGTTTCTTTTTTTATATTCTCCAGGCGTATGCCTCAGAAGTTAGTCGTAGGGAACATCAAGCACTGGGAGTGACAATGGTATGAGTAAAACCTTTGTCTTAGCATTGCTATTCCATATAATGTACTGTGATGGAATCTATTCATTTCAGTTGAGCTCATCTTGGGGCATTGGTTTGGTCATAGGGCCAGCTCTTGGCGGCTATTTTGCACAGGTGCATTAATCTTCTGTTTTTGTATCGAACCCTGATCTGTTTTTCTACACTAATATATTCTGCATCAGGCATGTAGAAACTCCATTCTCTGTGTTTATCTACCATAAAATTCTATCATTTGATGGTGTTATCTTCTAGCATCCTTTGAATGGGACTGTTTTTCTTAGAGTGTATTCTGCAATTCTAATAAAAATTTCGACAGCCTGCAGAAAAGTTTCCAAATATATTTTCACAGGAATCGATTTTTGGGAGGTAACTACAGATTTTGCTGTGTATTTAGTATTTACTTCATGTTTCAAGCTGTAATTCACTCAATTGAATGATCAATTGCAGGTTTCCGTACTTCTTAGTATCTTTGATGATTTCAGTCTTTGCATTGTTTGTGTTTGTCCTCTGCTTTTGGCTCCCGGTATGTTCTCTCTGTTTCTCTTGCTCCATTGTCAACCCCTTGATGTGCTCACTCAATAATTCCATTTAACTCCCTCTTTTTTAAGTGCATTAAGCACCGTGATGTGGGTTTATTGTTTCTTGTTCCAAAAGACTGATGATAATGGTATGCTTTTCGTGATATATGTTGGCATCGTTACTGTCTGCAGCTTTTCTTGTCTTTAGACAATAAAATAGATAATATGCTAAGCTGTGCTAATGATTACATTCCCAAGTCTGAAGCATAACCATTTCCTCACAAATTGATGGTGACATGATAATTCCTGTATTAATAGCACTTTGTTTGTAGGAGAGAAAGTGAGAAAGGCTTATTGTACGTAGCCCTATCTTTGTCTCTTTCCTCACATAAGAAGCTAATACCTGTATACACCAAAGTCATACAGTGACTTTATGATCCAAATGTCTCTTTTCAAGTCTTGACCACATTGTTAATGTGCTTTTTTAATGGCAGAGCGAAACGGTTTACTGACTGAATGCTCTATTCTGAATACTTCTGTGGGAGACTGTAAGGGCCCGTGCAAAATCTGAGCAATATCAGTTCGATCTATCCTCATTCTTAGATACAACTATGATTGCAGTGATTCCACAATTTATATCGTACTTTGTATGCTGTATTCTATGTTTAGTATTCATTCTGAATTTCTGCCGGGCTTTGGTATTATTTCAGTACTTGGGTTTTGGAGTCGATATTAAGTTGAAGTTACTATTGTTAATGCCAACACCATCTGTCTTATTTAGTTTGCTGATTGATGAAGTGTTGTTGCAGGAAACCCTGCATTCGCATCATGTGGAAGATGCTGGTAAGCCTTCATCAGATAATATCGAAAATTCACAGAGTACCAAAGGAGGAACTTCAAATTCCTCCTGGCTCAGTCTTCTAAGGAACTGGCCTTTGATGTCAGCTGTCATATTATACTGTGCCTTCCAGCTGCATGATATGGCATATACCGAGGTGCTGTATTCAGGGCTATCCAACTTGCAAATCTAACTGTTTAGTTGACCTCTCTAAAGAAACTATGAGCCTTTAAGATAATAAATTGTTGGCATACATATGTCAGATATGTGTGTAACCGGACTGATGGCTTTGTCCTGTTAGGGCTAAAGCTTTTACATGATTGGATTTACACAGGAATAGTGGTTTTTGTTTATGAGACCGAGATGGATACCTGTTAATGAATGGTGTCCTAATGCCTGCGTGCTGTCTTGAGTAGCTCAAGCTTTCATAAGTTTCATCAAGTCATCAAATTAAAATGACGCTGTAGAATCACAACAAAACTTCATCAAAAAGAAAAAAAAAATATGAACTGTTTGCATCTCTTTGTTACTTGTCAGAACTTATTTCAATTTCCGCAGTTAAAAAACTTTTGTTGGAAGTTTTTTATTTTATTAAGAATCAAAATTGAATGTGGAATGTCGATATCTATCAGGTATTCTCTCTGTGGGCTGTCAGTCCCAGGGCTCTTGGAGGATTGAGCTTTGCAACTGAGGATGTTGGCCAAGCTCTTGCTGTAGCAGGTATACAGACATTGGTGTCATGTCATCTTACAACTCTTGACCTATGTTTGTACTCAGTTTCGTGTCTCTTTCATAACATAATCAGCTTTCAATTGCTAGTGGGACTGCTAAATTTCTACTGAGTGCTTAGTATGAATATTTCACATCTTGAAATTTGAGGGTGCTGATCTCCGTTAACATGAAGCTCTAAATAATTGACATGGTCTTATTGTTGATGACATCTGTGCACTGTGCATAGAGTTCAAATATGTATCATCTGATGATCTGCTTCTAATATATTTCTCTGATGCGCTCTTTACTTAAATGATTGCAGGCATTGCCTTGTTATTCTGCCAAACATTGTTTTACCCTGTCTTGGAGAGATCCTTTGGGGCAATCCCAGTTTCACGTGTTGGAGCGGTGTGTCTAGACATTTTGAGTTAATCATACATGCTATCACGAAGGCTAGACTGCAATCTGCGACATCACACTGATCACAGTTGGATTTTTATGTGCAGATTCTTAGTATTGCTCTGCTGTCATGTTATCCTTTCATTGCTAAATTATCTGGCAGAAGCCTCTCACTTGTAATCGATCTTGCTTCTGCGCTGAAAAATGTGCTTTCGGTATGTGCACTAATCTGTCACTGATAGATATTTAATCAGCTGTTAGGCCTGTTACAATGAATTTTTGCTTTATGTGCTTATAAGTTTTGAGATCTTTGAATTCTCTCCTGTTATACAACAGATTTCCATCACAACAGGATTATATCTCCTGCAAAATAGAGCTGTGGTAATCTTCTCTCTGCACCTGAGGGTTTTTGTATCGCGTTTCTTATCATTGGCGAGTTGAAATCAATTTCTCCGAAATTGTTTTATCAGGAGCAAAGACAAAGAGGAGCTGCAAATGGGCTTTCTTTGTGTATCATGTCCCTCTGCAAAGCAGTTGGCCCTGCCTCAGCAGGAACCCTGTAAGGCTTCTTCAAGTTCTACCTTCCAACCAATTGTTGATCTTATGACTTGTATGGACGCGAATGTATTCTGTACTGATTGAATGTTCCTACTACTGTCTAATGATATTGTGCAGTCTTTCTTGGGCTCAGTCGCGCCAGCATGCCAGTTTTCTTCCAGGTATTTCTGTGCCAAACACCTTATGCTTAAGTGTTGCTTAATCTGTCATAATGACACCTATGCTCAGTGATTGGTACATTTTCCTTGCAGGAAGTCACATGGTGTTCTTCATACTAAACGTGGTCGAATTCATCGGGTTTCTGATGACTTTCAAGCCCTTCCTGGCTGACCCAGCTCAAGAATTCTGTTAGTTCCTAAATTTTTCATGGCTTCAAGTTCGACCAAAAGCAGAGGCCGTTCTTCTTAAGTAAACACACGGAGGGTGACTACTGAGCGCGACTAGCTCATATTGGGGCGTTATGCCACAAACTTAACAGCAAAATCCACAGTTGAGTTCAGCTCCTTATTCCTCAAATATCAGGCTGATATGCAGAATTAGTATAGATCACAGTTTGCAACTGTCCATGAATATTGTGAAGCATATAAAATGTTCAAGGCGAGCATTATTTACTAGGCACGAGAAACTGGTCGTCATATTGTCTTGTGGCACGTGAATCAGACGGGTACGTGTGTAAAGCCTTCACCCAATACAACATGACGTGGATCCCTTGATTTTGGTCGCAATTAATGTGCTCTCATCTTCAATAATTGTACTATGATGTGCTAGTTTCGATCACTCATGAAGTCATGAGTGGGAATATAAAGTTGGACAACTTTTGTCACAGGACAAAAACGGGTACTTTCTATAAAGAGACAGATGTGGGGCCCCCAAAGGTTCCCATGGACTAGGAAATGACACCATTTTTGGATAAAAATAAACTCTTCATTGCTCAAATTTTACGATGAATGCGAAATAGTATGTCATTTGTGTATTTATTGTCACGTGAAGCAGAAGTGAGAAGGGTTGGATCTGTAAATCTGTGAATCTGTGATTGATAGAGTAGTCTAGAAGAAACAATAATGCAATGATCTGGTCCAAACTAAAACCAGAATGAAGTACTACAATATTCCATTCTACGTAGGTAGAGATTGAATGTTGGCGGATCAGTGGATGAGCTTCATTTATGACTAGATAGGAATAGACTCCTTTCCAATTTAGGAGAAAATCGGCGAAAATAAATTAGCAATTTTTTATCTTCGTGATTATAATGGCTACTTCAAGAGCTATTAAAAAGAATTATTATTACAAAGAAATTGCAAAATTAGGCCCTAATCTTAATGTGTTAGTTGTATACTGGAGCTGTATGTAGTAGTGTAGTACTACTTCGTATTTTACTAAGAACTTATAATCACTTTGAAAAGAAAAAGAAATTGGTTTCTTCCTCATGTAGGAATATAAAATTTTCAACAATTAGGTATAACACAGTAATCTTAACCGAATTTTTTTACCTAACTTCAAATGTAGAAGTATGTCATTCTGTTCTTCTTGGTTTGTACCTAAGTTCAAAGTCGAACTTGATAGGAATATAGCTCATTTCGCCCGTATTGTGTCAACTCGATTACTTACATTGTTATATCTTCACTTGAGTTCTACACACGACAGTCACACACATGCATGCGCCATACTTAAAACCCGCCTCGCGCGCGCCCGTGCGACCGTCCTAAACAAAATTTGATTCTTACTTTCCCTCTTTTGGACCATCAATCCATCATCATGCATAAATTGCCCCACGATAAAACCCCTTCAAATCTTCCGTATCAAATTTATGACCTAAGATTGGTGGGTATATAATCCCAAATCTTATGAGAAATATAATACGCAACGTCCAGAAAACAACCAAATTCACAGACAAATTAAAACACTTAGAACAAAATTTTGTCTTTTATATAGTAGAGTAGTGTACAACGTAACGACGACATTCTCCTCCTCGAACAACGAGAACCAAGATCCCTGGATTTTACCCAACATTTTCTTGTTGTTTTTAATTTTTAATATATTGTATTTATTATTCCTAATCCACATTAAATTTTATTATTTATATTTATATTCTACCAACTATAGTATATAAATAAATCTTATATTTGTAGTATGTTTAATTTGTATTTTTGTTACACCTCTTCATTGTAACGGTGCATTTAAAACCTGACTTTCATTGTCATAAATATGCATATTGATCATTGATCATATACCATAAATAAAGAATTTCAAGATTATAACTTATAAATACAATTTATTACTTAGCTATTTTTAAAATTTGAAGTTAGTATTTTGTTGGGTTTTTTTTTTTTTTTTTTTTTTGTGAAATTTTGTGAGGATTTTGCAATAATGGGTGACAATAGAGAGCCATTGTTGAGTAAACAAGAAGTTTACTACCATGAGAACTGCCCAGGTTGCAAGGTTGATAGAAGAAAAGCTGAAAGTTCAGAAATTCCATGGCTTAGCTTCTTCTACATCTGGATTATTACCCTTTGCGCTTGTATGTAATTTATTTACTACTACTAAGTAATTTTTTTTTACTGTTCTTTTTATTATGTGGAATTTTGGGTTGTTTTAATTTGATTCTGGGTTTTTGAGATAATTTGTGTTTGTTGTGTTAATTTTTAAGTGTTTTACCATGTTGGGTTTGAATCTGTTCGTGGTATATTTGTGAAAGTTTGCTTCTTTTTGTAAAGAAATCAAGTTTTACTAGGTACATTTATGATTGTTTATCTGTTCTTTTTGTGCATTAATCTTGTTTATGGTAAATTGGTAATTCACCTTTTTTGTCCATACATATGAATTTCGAAGTCGAATTCATGACAATGTTGCTGCTGTTTGTGTTTGGATTTGTAATTGTTTTGAATTTGATCAAATATTTTGAAGGGTGTATCATGAATTGTGTCAATTTCGAGGTCGAATTCATGACTATGTATCATGAATTGTGTCATTTTAATCAAGACCCCTATTTCCACATCACTTTTTTTGGAATGTAGCAAGTCTTGACCTAGTGGTGAAGATCGAGCCTCATGGGTAACGTTGAGTTTTAGGTTCCAACCCTCCATTTGCCTACAAAGTGTATGCCTTTAGGCTTCATATTCGGACCAATGGACAATGAAGTGTTGGTTATTTGATCTTCAGGTGGTATCTACAATGTATAGAGTCAGTTCATGTTCTTCTGCTGAGTTTTTGCCTTCCATCTTTTTCTTTTGGTTGTGTATGGTGGGTCGGGTTTTTACGAGTTTGTGCTAATTAAAGCTAATAAAAAGGCTACTAGAACTTGTTGGTTTACTTAGTTCCGTATGAAAGTTTTGCTCTAACCTTGGTTCATAGGATAAGAAGAGTTGAGACTTGAAAAGAAGATTGGTGACCTTTTTCTTTTGTCTGGTTATGACAATTTAGGAATATAACTTTAGTTATCATGATTGAAGCTTTAGGAGATGTTTGTTAGTAAAGGAGGCTCCACAATCCACATATCCAAACGTTCACACACCTACAGTGATGACATTCTTACTTGATTTTTGCTGATGATGCCATAGTGATGCCATAAATGCAGTTTTGAATTTGTGGTATACAAATTTCAGTAATTTTTCGATATAGAATGTCACTTTCGAAATTTTTACTGGGGCGACGACCCTCTTGCGCCTTACTTCCTCTGTCAGAGGTTGTCTGGTTGTTGGTTAATGAGTAGTATTCATCAAGACTGGACCTTTTGCTTCACTAGACCTAGTACATACAGCATGGAAGTTTAACTTTCAGTTTATCTTATGCATCTTATGTTCAATCCTCGATTCTCTTTTCAGATATCTTGAAATGTGTTCTACTTTCAGTCTAAAAACTGTCTTTTGATTTGATTGTTACAGCTTTGCCAATATCATCCATCTTTCCGTTCCTTTATTACATGGTATGTGCAACTTTTTTTCGTGTACCTCATGCAAATGAGGCCTCTTACTCCATATTTTTGCAGTTGATAATCTTGGCTTTAAATAATCAGTTGTGCTTTATGCATCTTATTGAATTGTATTGCATTGCATTCTGTGTGTTTAGGTCAGAGATTTCAACATAGCAAAACGAGAAGAAGATGTCAGTTTCTATGCGGGGTTTGAGGGTAAGCAGAGTTGTGCTCCTGAAGATGTTGCACAATATCTTCTAAGTTGTTGAACAGCTCTGATAGTTTAATTTTGTGACTTTTTTCTATGTTGAAGGGTCTGCATTCATGGTTGGAAGATTTATGACTGCTCTATTGTGGGGCATGGTGGCTGATCGCTATGGTCGAAAGCCTGTCATGATCTTAAGCACAATGGCTGTGTGAGTTCCTCGGATTTTCTCTCCTTCTTTCCTATGCTGTTCAAGTTTCAACCAGTGTAGAGTCTTTTATACACTTTAATCAGGAATCATCTCACATTTTACATGTGTGTTCTTTGTAGGGTTATATTCAATGCACTCTTTGGCCTTAGCACAAGCTACTGGATGGCGCTTGCAGCAAGATTTCTTCTTGGAGCTTTCTGTGGGGTACTAGGACCAATGAGGGTATGTCCAGCTGTCCACTTAACCTTGTTTTACTTTCTTCTGGTTTGCTTCATAAAATGGCACTTGATATTACTATGTACAATTCTACTAGTGACACTAGTGTTGATGGAGATTGAGTACGGCACTGATAGTGTTTCTTGAACATAATGCTGCACTTGCGGAATTTATATGTTGTCCATAGGTGGTGGCCTCTCGAAACTCAAAAGTTGTTATTTCAAAACCATTGCTTGGTGTGACATCCTTTGACATCGGATGAAGTCAGTGGTTCTAAGCTAAACTTGTTCCTAAATCCCTTTTAGGTGCAGTAATATTCTTCTAGGATGTTTTCTGGACAATGTGTCAATATGCAAATGGAGTAATCATCTAGAAAGAGCTCACTCATTCACCACCTAGGCAAGATCAACCTCCTTGAAATCCGAGTGACAAGGGTTGCTAGCTGGTTGCAATTAAGTTCATAAAGCTTTTCTTATTCCTACTTATTTTGATAGCTTTCAAGAGTTAAGGCATCTATGGCATTTCATTTGGACTACATCTATCTTTTTACCCTAATTTCAGTTGTTAGGGTTACAACACCAATTGTCATCACAGTCTTACAATCTCTATTACCTATTGATCTTGCCCTCGGTCATTCTTATGCTCTTAACCAATGAACCTTTTCAATGTCTCCAACCATTGTCTTCTGTAATATTTACTTAACTGTTACTTTTTGTTGTCCAGGCATATGCTACAGAAGTTAGTCGTAGAGAGCATCAAGCTCTAGGAGTTGCAATGGTACGAGCATAACTTTTCTCTTATTAAATTTATTCTGTATAGGTATACCTGATATTGTGATGCATGTATTGAGTAGACTTTTATTTATTTCAGTTGAGCTCTGCATGGGGCATTGGGTTGGTCATAGGCCCAGCACTCGGTGGCTATCTTGCACAGGTGCATTAATCTTCTATATTTGTATAAAACGCTGATCTATATTTTTATACTGAAAGTATGCATCAGGCATCTAGAGACCCCATCATCTTTTTGGTTGAAATATATTCTGACGTTTTAATTTCATTGCCACAGCCAGCAGATAAGTTTCCAAATATATTTTCGCAGGATTCAATTTTCGGGAGGTATTTGTAGTTCTTGTCCTGTCCAATGATGTAAATACTTCATTCAACATAAATCATTAATTGCTTTTTGGTTGAATGATCAATGGCAGGTTCCCCTACTTCTTGGTATCTTTGGTGATATCAGTCTTTGCATTGTTCGTCTTTGTTATCTGCTTTTGGCTCCCGGTATGTTCTCTTTCTTTTTCTCTCTCCCTTTTTCACCTCTTGATGTGTTCACCAAATAGTTCGAACTCCCTCTTTTTAGGGGCATTGTGTAAAATGCTGTGGATTTTGTTTCTATCTTCAAAAGATCCATGATAATGGTATAAGTTTTGCGAAATATGGTGGCATCATAAATATCTAGAGACTTTCTAAAGTTGAACTATTAAGTACTATGGGTGTTAATGCTGTGCTGATGATCTCTTGAAGCCTGGAGCATAACCAATTTCTCACAGAAGGCTTATGAAACGATGGTCATTCATTTTAGTACTCTCCCCTTATTGTTTCAGGGATTTAGGGCTTTAAATTTTCACCCCTATCAATGCCTATTTCCTCGTAGACTAGGAGTAGCAGTATTTTATCCAAGTCACAGTGACTTCATGATCTTAAGGTCGTTTTGGTAGTCTTAAGCGCATTGTTCAAGTGGTTTTGAGTGCTAAGTCGAAATGTCTGCAATTTTGTATTCTGAGTACTAATGTTGGAGATTACAAGTGCTTTGCAAAATCTGAGGATTGCAGTGTACCTCGGAATATTTAATCAACCCTCATCTTAGACAAACTATGATTCCAGTGATTCAACATTTTATTTCTTACCTTGTATGACTGCACTCTATGTTTCTTACCTTGTAACTGCAGTCTATGTTCAGTATCAGGTTAATTATGTCAATATACTGTCCTCTCCCGTGCTTTTATTTAGGAGTTAGCAAATTGAGTTGAAGTTTACTATTGTTACTGTCAACAGATTACTGCTTCTTCTGCTAAATCTTTTTGATGACTGGTAAATTGTTGCTGCAGGAAACCCTGCACTCACATGAGTTAGAAGATGCTACCATGTTTGCATCAGATGATATTGAAAAATCACAAAAGACTAAAGGAAGAACTTGTAGTTCCTGGCTCAGTCTTCTAAAAAACTGGCCTTTGATGTCAGTTGTCATACTATACTGTGTCTTCCAGCTGCATGACATGGCATATATCGAGGTACTGCAATAAAGAAAGTCCAACCTGCATATCTAATTTTTCAGTTGACCTCTGTGGGAGAAGTGGAAAACTTTGAACTATAAGATATAAAAATAAAACAGATTATATATTCTTTGCGTACAGTTGTGAAATGTAACCTAACTGATAGCTTTAGGGCTGATCCATACCAGAATTATGGTACATGTGAATAAGTCAGGGAGGGGAAAAAAGTAAACTACAAATGAAAGGTCTTGAATGACTGCTGTCTTTAGTAGCTTCATCAGAGCACTTAGCATTTAGTTCTGTATCTCTCATTACTTGTTGGACCTCCCGCTCCTACAATTTCCATTTACATCTTACAGCCACTGTTGAAATTTTTATTTGTTCTGAATGTATGTTGTTCTTCAGATATTCTCATTATGGGCTGTCAGTCCCAGGGCTTTAGGAGGGTTGAGTTTTGCAACTGAAGATGTCGGTCAGGCTCTTGCTGTAGCAGGTTTCCAGATCGTTTATTTTACTATGATTGTTATTAGCCCGATGAAGACTTCTAGGAGATCTTTGAAAGTATAATTGTTATTAATCCGATGAGGACCTCAGGAAGTCTTCACATCCCATTGTTGAAGTGAAAAGTATAATCCTGATATCTAGTGGACTGTTAAATGTCTACTGACAAGCGTGCTTAAGCTTGTCTTAGTGATTGCCTTTGCATGAATGCTGCAAATAATTCATTTCGGTCCTACTGACCTCCATTAAGATTAAACTGAATTTTTTTTGGAGAGATGGTCTTCTTGGTTTTGACATTTGTGTACATATATATCATCTGATGATCTGCTTTGGACATATTCCTCAATAATTGCAGGTGTTGGTTTGCTATTCTGTCAACTATTCTTATACCCTGTCTTGGAGAGGTCTTTTGGGCCCATCACAGTTTCACGTGCTGGAGCGGTATGTCTAGACTCTTTTAAGTTAATCACACATTGCTATCACGAAGTCTACATTGCAGCCTGCAACATGATACTGATTACTGTTGGTTTTATGTGAAGGTTATTAGTATCGCTCTGCTGTCGTGTTATCCTTTTATTGCTAAATTATCTGGCAGACGTCTCTCCCTTGTGATCGATCTTGCTTCTGCACTGAAAAATGTGCTTTCGGTATGTGTTTTAATCTGTGAATGAACTAACGACTTTGCCATGATTTACTGCTTTAAATGCTAATAACTTTTCTGGTCCTTTAACACTGTTGCTATAATCTCTATTTTTTGCAACAGATTTCCATCACAACTGGACTATTTCTCCTGCAAAATCGAGCAGTGGTAATCTTCTTTCTGCACCTGATTTTTTTTCTGTATTTCTTTCCTTACTGTTGGCTTGTTGAAATTCAGTTTCTCTTTAATTCTCATATCAGGGTCAACGACAAAGAGGAGCTGCAAATGGACTTTCTCTGTGTATCATGTCTCTGTGTAAAGCAGCTGGCCCTGCCGCGGCTGGATCCCTGTAAGGCTACTTTAAGACAACCTATTTGACGTGTACTTTGTTTATGCGCGTGCTCTGTGCTTTGGTGATTGCTTGTACTAATAATTTAGGGTTCTTTACAACCCCATGGATGTCAACAATGAATGTTTGAAGTTGTAGATCATTTCGCCTTTGGCATTTCCTTACCACCTCTATCTGATACTGTTAAAATGACTATTGTGCAGTCTCTCCTGGTCTCAATCGCGCCAGCATGCTAGTTTTCTTCCAGGTATTTTACTCGAAACACCTTAAGTTTTGGTGTTTATTAAATTGTTATGATGACACCAAGCTGATCCATTGGTACCTGTCCCTTGCAGGAAATCACATGATCTTCTTCATACTAAATGTGGTCGAATTTATCGGGTTGCTGATGACTTTTAAGCCTTTCCTAGCAGAGCCAGCTCAAGAATTCTGCTAGTTCCTAATTTCGACATGGCCTTAGTTCAACCGAAGATTAGTTACTAATACTGTTCTTGAGTAAGCAGCAGGAGTGACTACTGAGCGCGAGTAGGTCTGCAAAAAGAACTCATCTGTCATATCAGAGCTTCATTTGTTCAACAGTGATTACAACCAAGCACATTCTTCATCTTAAAGTAAATGCCAGAAACTTAACAGCAAATTAAAATCAGAAGAGATTAATTTTCATAGTGGGAGTTTCATTCAGCTCCTTTCTAGAAGCATAGTTTACTGTTATATTAGTTGGTTAGAACTTAGAAAGCAATGTGCTGCTGTACAATATAACAAACATGAATGAATTTTAGCCATGAGCAGAATGAAGCCGACTTCGATACCGGCAATTGCTCTTGATCCATCATTGATTATTTTCTAACAGATGTATTAGAATCTCTTTTGCTGATACAATATTGATCTGTTGTTGGCTTGATGCTTAGGCAAAAGTTTACAACGGGGTAATTGATTGTTATTTTGAGTGAGATTGTACGAATCACGACTACATAATATGTCCACGACCACGAGAACCTTATAATCAATTTTTAGATAAACTCGTGATATCTAGAGATAAATAAACTTGAGGTACTATAGTAGCCCAATATGCCGCTAGATTAGCTACTCCGGTTAACCCGGAGGAGATCGTCCTTTAAACAATTTTCCGCCGGGGGTCCTTTCCCTGACCGATCTCGATCTGTATGAATGAAGGCACGACGTTTAATCTCAAAAGGAAAAAAACTTGCGAATTCAAAAGAAGTGCAAGACAGCGTAAGAAGTCGTGTCGTAACTCGTAAGGCCGTAACCCTGTAACCCTATAGTCAAACGGTCTTTAACGACCTAAGTACCTGACTAACTAAAACTCCGACAATGATATGTCGTCGCATCAAACTCAGCCCGATTCACACTCACTTTCAGACTGAGTCGACTCAGTGAGTCACCCGATCCTCAGAAAACTCCATAACCAAATCATCCACAGTGAAAAAAGCAGATAAAAATTTGTGACATGCAAAAATGGTGAATCCAAGAAGAAGTTCATATGCCAATAATATTACACAAAGCTCAGAAAACCAATCATTTTATGTGTCCTCAATCATTAGCTTGTTGAAGAAGCCTCTAGCTTTCCCTGTCCTGCTCACAATCTTCATTTTTCTGACATGGGTTTCTCTCAGATTTCAACATTCTTCTCAGTTTTCTCATCTCTCTCAAAACCCAGAAATTTTGAGCAGAGAAAATGATATGAAAGTTAATTTGATTAGGTTTTCATCTGTCCAATTGTCTAAAGATAAAAGGGGTTGGATTCTTGATCCTGTTTCTGCTGCCCTTTCTGCTGGAATTTCTGGTATAATATAATTTTTTTCAATTTGTTGTATTTCTAATTTGTTTTTAGGGTTGAAATTTCAATTGAATGTTGTTTTTATTGTTGTTTGATTCATAAAAATTGTTCCTTTAATTTAGAATTGTTATAAGATTGTGTATTTTATTTATAAGTAATTTGTATGTACTCCATAATTATTCATACAACTGATTTTGGGGGTTTGGGTTTGGGTTTGTATTACATATTGAACTATGAGGTTGCAAAAGTTGATGACTTTTTTTTCAGAGAAACACTTGTTGATGAAGATACTGAAATTTAGACCAAGGTGTATGCTTGGATGAACTTACAATAGTATTTCTAGCTTCAAATTGATGCAAATTATGTGGCTGAAAAATCAAAGACAATAGTTGAGAATTGATTTAGGCCAAACAAAGGGCAATCGTACTGATTCATGTTAGCCGACCCCAAATCATTTTCGGAATAAGGCTTGGTTGTTGTTGTTGTAAAGGGCAATGGTACCGATTATCATAGGTAGAGATCATAATTGATTTTCATTCATGGGATTGGCAGTTCGTATGTATATGTTATGGCTTGGTAATTCATCGTGGAGTGGTTTGTAGTTGTCGTGTATTTATTGAAAAATAGGATGGATAGGAAGAGTGTGGAGGAGTTGATTGTGGGTGTGAATGTTGTTATACATTCAGTTGTTCTTATTGTAACTCTTGAGGTTCCTGTTATTTGTTTAGGTGGGGCTGTGAGTTGCGGTTCAGTTCATGTTGGTGAAATTCGGCCAGGAGGTATGAGAGGGAATCACAGGCACTATACTTGCAATGAGACATTCGTCCTCTGGGGTGCACGTATCAAATTTAGGGTAATGCTTATATTTATTTATTTTTCTTGGTATGACTCGAACTGCATGAACATTCTGTATAATTCGGAATTCTGTCTACTTTAGCGTAACTATATTCTTCTTTACAAATGTGGAAGCTCTAACTACAAGATTTGTAAGAGTAGGAATAATGGAAGTTATTTTAAATCATCTTTCACCTTGTTCTTGTGTAAGTTGTTTGTGCACTAACTCATCTGCATTTCGCAGTTGGAGAACAGTGAAGTCGTTGACAAGGGTTATGCGGAAGTGATAATTGGAGCGGACGAGGTTGCTGTTGCTGGTAGCCCAAGTGGGACAGCCCATGCTCTGGTGAATGTAGATCCTGTAAGGACGGCATTCTTTTTGGGGTGCCAAGATGGCATTCCTAACTATAACAGCTCTGGCACTGCTTTTAAAATTTGGAACGATCTTTAGCTATGTCATCTCCTTGTGCATTCTGATTTTGATTTTGGTATTATTTTTTTCCTGGCTAAGCATTTGATTGACTGACAATAATCATCATGCTTCTGTTAGTTATTCCGTGATGCTGTGAAGCATTTCTTTTTTCTATTAGAGATTCAGGCCTTTGAAAAGCCTGTAGCATGCTGGGTATTAAACATTGTTCAGCTTAGCTGCAAGTAATTTTTGTGGAACTGGAGACTGGTTGATTTTGCCAAATTTGAAGGTAGTGTAAGTAGTTTGGATTAATTTTTCTTCGTGGAGTTTTAGTGTGGTCCTTGGGTCTTCCTGATTGTCATTTTGATTGCTTATTTTTGGCCCTAACACATCATGCTCGTTGCTTTATGTTTAACCTTTTGCCTGGTTTGTTAGTCTTAGCCTTAACCTTCTAGTTGAAGCTGCTCTGTCCATAAATGATGACATGGAAAGAGAGCATTGCAATGGCTCTTTCGAGAAATGCTCATTTATCGATTTGGCTTCTGTCCTAAAATCCTTCACCTCATGATTGTTTCATCTGGCCTCCTTATCCTTATGGGGGCCAATGTCAGAGAAAACGGATGTCCAATAAGATGTACCCTGAGAGTGGGGACATGGACTATTGGAATGTCCTTCACACAAGAACATGTCCGTTGACTTGATGAAGCATTTATGCTCTGTGATCACAACTTGCCTGCTTTTATGTATCTAGCAGTGGTTTCTTTCCCTCTTTAGATACCCCAAAGAAAGGCGGAAGAGCCTACTTCTGTGTGCTCCTTACTGAAAGAAAAAGTATCACTTGAAAGGGCTCTGGATCGGGTAGATGCCAGTCAAGGACATTGCGCGTACAGTTTATAAGAGAACTAAGTGTCTCAGGAATATGAACTGGCAGCTATTGCACACCATTATCTCCTTGAGCAGATGGCTGGGTGGACTAATTAACAGTGGAGGTGACCGAAGGTTAAGTCCGACTGCTTGTGTCTGGGGCTCTCAGTCACGCTACGCTACTCAGATGGTTCCGCTGGTGCATGTGAGCCAGTCAATTTTTATATATCTTTTATAAGAAAGAATTGAATGAAGATATGATGCATTTTTTTTCTCTTTTGTCAATTTATTTTGTGGTTAGTTGTTTGTTCTGGTAACCAATTGAATTATTATAATTATATCTCACTCTTGCTGCATTGATGCAAGGTTAGCTTGACTTTTAGTCCGTAACAAATTATTCAAAATGGTAGGGTGCCATTCAATAATTTTGGATTGCATGAAATTTTGCAGAAGATCTTGAAGTTGTCAATTTGTCATGTTGGGTTGACTTCTTCATGATAATAATTTTCTTATATATAAATATTATTATCTTGGATTCAATGTATGTGAAAAAGGATATGTATCGTCAAATGGGAGATGTTGAAGATTGAGAAGTCCAGCCGGCCGAAAGGGATGTACTTCTACTTGTTTATAAAGGCATAATGTTATGTTATGCTATGATCTTTTAACTCTTAACAGATTACAGGTGCTGCATCAGTCTCAAAATGGTGAAGGAAGGTAAGAAGATGGCGGTCTTTGCTGGGTGCACCTATGCGGGCACTGCAGCCCAACTACAGGGAACCATTAATGATGTCAGTCGGATGCGTGATGTGCTGATTCAACGATGTGGGTTTGACCCCAGCAACATTGAGTTCTTGGTGGACGGACCCAACTCCAATGTCATGCCTACAGGTGCCAACATCCGATCAGCTCTATACCGGATGTTCAACAAGGCTGAAGCTGGGGATGTCCTGTTTTTCCACTTCAGTGGTCACGGGACACGGATTCCTAATGATGATGGAGAAGATGAAGCAATTGTGCCTTGTGATTTCAACCTTATTCTAGGTACATCTTAAATAATTCTTGTGTATACATTCTTCTTGTCTTCAGAACTTTGTTCTGTTTTTGCAACTTTATATTACAAGTTTACTTTCTGCATAACTTTTTAAAGGTTCGGTTGAATTTAAACATTTGGACAATTGGGATTGTTCGGCAGTCGTAAAGTTTCTGCGTTGTAATGTGTCAGATGACGACTTTAGGAAGCTAGTCAGGGGCCTGCCCGAGGGAGCAAGGTTCACGTTCATTTCAGATTCATGTCACAGCGTTGGCTTCATTGGCAAGGAGGAGCAGCGGTTTTGGCCTCATTCACCCTATCTTATCTGTCCTAGCTGTCCCAGCTGCTTTGATGAGCGGCCTCCTCCGCCACCTATTCTCGGAAATACCACATACACAACCCCTCTTTTTGCTGCTCTTGTTGCAGCTGCAGCTGCTGCCTCGGCCGCTGCTTCAGCAGCCTCTGATATAGTAGCTGCTATCTCCATCATAGGCACCAATGTCGACTCTGCTGCTGCTTCTGCTGCTATTTCTGCTGCTGCTACTGCCGCCTCTGCTGCTGCTACTGCCGCCTCTGCTGCTGCCTCTGCTGCTGCTGCCGCTGCCACAGGAACTACCAAGTATATGGTCTATACTCCTCCTTGGGGTGGAAATACCAAATATGTAGGCCCTGGGCCTCCGCCTATTCCTCCTCCTCCACCAGCTCGTAAGGGATATAACAAATTCTATTTCTCCACTCCCCCTCCTCCTCCTCCTCCTCCTCTCCCTTGTCGTGGAAGAACGAGATTTTTTCCTCCTGCACCCCCGCCCCCTCCTCCACCAGCTCGTAAGGGATATAGCAAATACTATTTTTCCACTCCCCCTCCTTGTCCTCCTCCACTCCCTTGTCGTAAAAAAATGAGGTTTTTTGCCCCTGCACCCCCGACCCTCCAGCAATGTTACACCCCTCCCCCGCCTCCCCCTCCTCTTCCGTATAGTGGATTCAACAGTTACATGGCCCCTACAACCATGCTGCCTTCGGGTGGAAATACCAAATATGTAGGCCCTAGGCCACCGCCTATTCCTCCTCCTCCACCAGCTCGCATGGGATATAACAAGTACTATTTCTCCACTCCTCCTCCTCATCCTCCTCCTCTCCCTTGTCGTGGAAGGACAAGATTTTTTCCTCCTGCACCCCCACCCCCTCCTCCACCAGCTCGTAAGGGATATAACAAATACTATTTTTCCACTCCCCCTCCTTGTCCTCCTCCACTCCCTTGTCGTAGAAATTTGAGGTTTTTTGCCCCTGCACCCCCGACCCTCCCTCAATGTTACACCCCTCCCCCGCCTCCCCCTCCTCTTCCTTATAGTGGGTTTAACATCTACGTTGCCCATAACACCACGACGCCTCCTCTGGTGGCTTCAGGTGGAAATACCAAATATGTAGGCCCTAGACCGCCGCCTATTCCTCCTCCTCCACCAGCTCGCAAGGGATATAACAAATACCATTTCTCCACTCCCCCTCCTCATCCTCCTCCTCTCCCTTGCCGTGGAAAAACGAGATTTTTTCCTCCTGCACCCCCACCCCCTCCTCCACCAGCTCGTAAGGGATATAATAAGTACTATTTATCTACTCCTCCTCCTTGTCCTCCCCCACTCCCTTGCCATGGAAAAATGAGGTTTTTTGCCCCTGCACCCCCGACTCTCCCTCAATGTTACACCCCTCCCCCGCCTCCCCCTCCTCTTCCTAATAGTGGATATAACAGTAACGTTGCCCCAACAACCACTCCGCCTCCTCTGCTGGCTTCAGGTGGAAATGCCAATTATGTACGCCCTACACTGCCGCCTACTCCTCCTCTTCCACCAGCTCGTAAGGGATATAACAAATACTATTTTTCCCCTCCCCCTCCTCGTCCTCCTCCTCTCCCTTCTCGTGGAAAAACGAGATTTCTCGCTCCTGCACCCCCACCTCCTCCTCCACCAGCTCATAAGGGATATAACAAGTACTATTTCTCTACTCCGCCTCCTTGTCCTCCTCCTCTCCCTCGTCATGGAAAAACAAGGTTTTTTCCCCCTGCACCCCCAACCATCCCTCATTGTTACACCCCTCCCCCTTCTCCCCCTCCTCTTCCTTGTTGTAGATTTAACAGATACATAGCCCCTATTCCGTCTCTATCACATGCTCCCTGCCTGCCATTTTGTAAGACAAAATATTTGCCTCATGATTTTCTATTACAATATATGAAGTCTTTAACTAACCAAGATGCATGCCACGTGGGAACTCTCCTGGGGACGCACTTTGGACGAGATGCAAGCCCAAAGTTCCAGTTTTCTCTGGCAGAAAAGCTTGAGCTAGATGAAAAGCTGCACCCAGACATGAGCATTTTTCTGAGTGGGTGCAAGGTTGGTGAACTAGCTGTGGATGTTGCTAATGGCACAGACACATTTGGGGCTCTCAGCAATGCTGTTCAGCTGGTTCTCATGTCTCAGAATGGCCCTATTAGCAATCAGGAGCTTGCCATATCGGTCAGAAAAACCTTGCAGGAACTGGGAATCAACCAATATCCCTCCCTTTACTGCAGTGATGACAATGCTGTTGTGGGTTTCCTGTCGCAATCTGCATAGCTACTACCAATGCTATTTTGATATGTATCTTCGATTTTCAGTGTGTGCCTTTCATGTTGTTGTAAGTATATCATTCTGAACTATTTCAGAGAATTACAAGTGGTTCTGTTTATATGCACTTGGTGTACATGTATTCCCACGTGATTGTGGAGCTGTTTAATGAACTCTGTTCTTTTCTCTTTTTACAGAAAGATTTGGCCTTCTTAAGTACGAGTAATGATTTATAAACTGATTTATAACTTAAAACTCATCTGCGCTGCTAAGCAGCTCAGTAATGATGTCCTGTGGCATGTATAAGGTCTGTTGTGACTGTATCCTGTAAGCAATTGTTCGTGGAAATACATGTTTATCTGGTCTTGGTGAAGTACATCTGATCATGTTTATCTGCGCTTCTTATTCGTTATATATGTTTCTCAAAGTTGTTATCTGCTCTTCATGAAGTACATCTTGTCATCAGGATCCTGTAATTATGATCACTATTGTCAATTTGTCCGGCAAGCATCTGATACCTGACTTTTGCTGATACCTGTTGAATATTTTCTGTCTCTTCTCTTCAATTTATCTGTTTTCTCCCTGTTAGGTCTGCACCTGTATTCCTTGGCAAACTCACAGCATTTGTCAGAGTAAATTATGCCAATGAACTGCAATTAATGATACCCGCAACTGTTTCCAGGAATCTGTTCTGGTGATCCATTACCGGAATCATTATTTAGTACAGAATAGTTATAACTTTTGAATGTACTATTTGTTATAAATAAAAAAATAAAAATAAGAAGGTTGATATGATCTATATCTGCTAAGTCGCTACTGCGTTGAAGGAGTTTTGTTTATTTGACAACTTCAGAAGCTGTTGCTGACACTTTCAGAAAAAAAAAATGATGTGTATCTTCTTTTACTGATGTTGCCCCTTGGATAATTTCAACTAACATACCAGTATTGCTGGTGGGAGGTCTTCTTTTCCTGCATCATTGATGAACTGTTCAGAAAAAACTGTATGATTGAATTTTTGGCCTTGAAGGTTTTAAGCTTGCTACAATATTTACAACAGCCCTATTAGCAATCGAGAGCTTGACATACTGAACAGAATTATGCAGAATCGCGATTCACCCCTGCCTATATTGCAGTGATGACTGATGACTGATGACAGTGCTGTTATCGCTTTTGTGTTGCTATCTGCATAGCAACTACGAATGCTACTTTGAAATGTAGCTAACACTGTTTTCTCATGACATTACTGGGTGTTTTTCTGAACTCAGTATTTTTGCCTTGTTTCCGAGAAATGTGGCTTCTTATAGTAATGATTGCAAAACTGATATTTTCATAGCTTTAGAATTGTGCTTTAAGCCTTCATTTATAATCATATGATTTCATCTGCCAACATATTAACCGGCCTGAATAATGAAAATCAGTGGATTATAATATATGTCATATCTGCATTGCTAATAAGCAACTAGCTCGGAGATGATGTCCTGTGGCATGTATATGATCTGCTGTGACTTGCATCTTCTGTGAGAAAATATTCGCGTATTATGAAATCGTCTTATCTTTATGCTTCAGAACAACATTTGTTTCTGAATGCTCCTTCTAGATTATTGGGATGCCTGAACTTCTTTGTTCTGGCTTTTTCGTTGTTGGATCTGCACCTGTGACCGTAGCAGTTTGTGTTTAAGTGCAGAGCACATCAAAAGGAATACGGAGTATGTTTCAATAATACCAGTTACTGTTTCAGAGATGCAGTTATCTGGTGATCCATTATCTAGTGATCCAGTTTCTGAATCGTTCTGAAGTACTTGATAGGCTGATTAGCTATGACTTTGAACTTGTTTATAATCAGCTTGACAACTTGCTTCTCACCAGCTGCTAATTATGACGATACTTTCAAATAAATGAGGTTAGTGTCAGCATAACAAATTACTAATAATGCAGGTGGGAATAGTTTTTCCTGAACTGAAATTTCCGGGTGTTGAAGGGTTCCGAATTCGGGACAGTATATATACAGGGATCGTCTTACTGAAGAAGTAAGCAAATTTGAGGCTAAAAATGGCAGAGGGCAAGAAAATGGCTGTCTTGGCTGGGGTCACTTACCCAGGCACTGAATCTGAGCTGCATGGTCCCATCAATGATGTCACTCGGATGCGCGATAAGCTAGTATCGCGATTTGGGTTTAATCCCAGCAACATCATGTTGATGACCGATGATCCTGATTCTGATTTCAAGCCTACAGGTGAAAACATCATGGATTCTCTTATCAGGATGTTCCAAAGAGCTGAAAGTGGAGACGTTCTGTTTTTCCATTTCAGTGGCCACGGTACTCAGTTTCCGAAGGAAGATGGTGGACTCGATGAGGCGATTGTGCCTTGCGATTTTAACGCTGTTATAGGTATGTTTTCTTTTCTCTAATCATACATTTACGTGCAAAATTTGTATACAATTATTACAGTATGTAGTCATTAGTCAATGATATGTCATCAGTAGGCCGAAATCTGTCACCAACTAGTTAGTACTGATTTATGCATTGAACATGACAGATGATCGCTTCAGGGAGCTGGTAAACAGCCTGCCCAAGGGAGCAACCTTCACATTCATTTCGGATTCATGTCACAGCGGTGGCCTCATCGACAAGGAGAAGGAGCAGATTGGACCTTACACAACCCCTGTCCAACCAAGAGACAGCAGCAATGAGGATGACCTGCAGCAAGAATATGCCTCAAAGTCCTACTTGTTTAAGCCCAAGGTTCTTGCTCAGGATGTCTTCCTGCGACTCCTCAATACAGTCAGAGCTAAACGCAAGGCTACTGAGGAGGAGGAGGCGGCTCCCCTAGGGGAGGATTTGGAGGAGGACGCGAGCCCAAAGACCCGGCCTATGTCTCTAGCACAGCGGGAAATATATGAGCGTTTGCACCCTGATATGGGCATACTACTGAGCGGATGCCAATCAGATGAGTGTTCAATGGACGTGCGTGAAGAGGATGCAGGTGTCGCTGTCGCCTATGGTGCGCTCAGCAACACAATTCAGCTGGTGCTTGAGGAGAATGAAGGCTCCATTAGCAACCAGCAACTCGCCAGTTTGGTGAGGAGCAAGTTGGAAGAACAAGGGTTTCCTCAGCATGCTTGCTTGTACTGCAGTGATGACAATGCTGCGGCCGCTTTCCTGGGAAGCATATAGCCTATAGGCATACCTGGTCTGATCTTTGCTGTATTCTGTTCATGAAATTTCAGTTTTTTTTGGGAACATCTTTATGTGATTCCTGATGTAATATATAAGGCAAAAACTTTGGTAAGACGTTCCTATATGCTAGGACACGTGATGAGAGTTGAAAGTTTGAGGGTCGATTTAAAACTCACCCAAGAACTCTAACACTCACCTCATCCTACCGTAGGTCCGTGATACCAAGAAGTTGGCGCGTTTAAAATAATGCAATTGATGCTTGATATATACATATAAAGGTTCTATTTGATACAATCATTTGATCATTTCTTTACAGATCTTTTCCAACACTGATCTATAGCTTTTTTTTCTCTACAAATTGGACATTTTCCTCTAAAACCTGCATCAGTTGACAGGCATTATGTAATGAATTGATTTGTTCAAGCAGTAGATAAGAAGTTGAGAAATGAATTTTGACCAATTATAGAAATCAATGGACACAAAAGCCATCTGGTTGCACAACAAAATTAAACAATCGAATTTTTATTAGGCTCAAGGCCAATTTAATTAGCAATCCAAGTTACCTTGAACTTTAAATAAAATATACGGAATACTATATACAAGGATTGCCTTTATAGATATAGGACAAGAAAAATAATAATCTTGTATCGTGAATATTGTCTCACGTTTATGAGGCTACATACAAGTTTTGCCTTCGTAAATAAAGGACAAGAAAAATAAAAGCTTGTATCGTGAATATTATCTCACGTTTATGGGGCTATATACAAGTTTCCTTCGTAGATAAAGGATAAGAAAAATAATAATCTTGTATCGTGTGTATTGTCTCACGTTATGGGGCTAGATTCGCCTCAACGTAAATGATTAAGCAAGCAGACGTCTGGACCTAGGATCAGGGAGTTAATTTGAAGGTCAAGCCAGAGCCTTCAAGTTTTTCATCCATGAGTTTCTTCATATTTTCTACCATGTCAGGACTAAAATGGTGAGTCCAATCACCAACTTCGCCTTTCCGAAAGTATGTCTTCTTCTCGAACAGCTTGTTGATCACTCCACTCTTATTAACCTCCAACTTCTTCATACTCTTGATGCTACACATCTCTATAATCTTCGTTATAACGCCTTCGCTTTCCTCTTGGGCCGAAAATGGCATACCTACGAATTCAGCCACCTTTTTCAAGTGAACCGTAGGATCATCTTTCATGTCCTCGTACTTGAGAAACAACACCTTGTCTGGCCGGTCTAAACTCGTCTTCCAATACCCAAGTACATGTTCGAAAAAAGGCCCAAACGGGAATTTCTCGTCACATAGAGCTCGAAAAAAATCTTGAATAGTAGGAGGCCTATAAAACACGCCCATCAACTTCCTCCAAATGTTCACGGAGAGGTACTTGTGTATGACACTCATCGAAAAGTAATACAATGAAACAATCATGTCTAGTGGATTTCGAGTTATGTACAAAACCCGACAATCGGATGTCTTGATCGATTCAGGGAGAGACGTGTAAGGTAAATGCGTACTAAGAAGCCTAGGAGAGGGAATTTCACCAAGGTGGTGTGGTCGAGGATAGACAAATGCGTCACCATAGATATCGGTCTCTAGGCTGTACACTAGCTCATGTGGATGATTAACAAGTAGAGGACTTTGATCATTTGTGTGTTGTACACGATTCACGACTGCAAAGAGTAGTGACTTGAGCCAAGTGGTGCCGGTTCTTGGTAAGCTAGTTATGATGATATCGGTGTCTCGAGCTTGGAAATGTCGTTGAAACGACAGGACGTTCTTGATGTGACCATCATGGTACCAGGTACCCTGGTACATCAGTAACTTAGTGCCTATGTATGAAGCCTGTGGTAGACACCGCGAAAGCTGTTGAATTTCGTCTTTAGACACCACTGTTTCTTCTTCATTTCTGTGATTTTGATTCATTGTAGATTGAATTTGTTCATGTTTAAGGATATACCAGTGTATGGACCTTATATATAAAGGGTATGTATCATGTATATTCAACTCTTTGATTTCAAACTATTGCATAGGATATGATATTGAGTATGATTTCACACCAATTCCTTGGAAAATTTCATTAAGATGAGATGAGATGTTTGAGTATGATTTCTAAAGTTAATTTATTCATGACAAGTTTAGTTGATTAGTACAGTTAATATATTTTATGTCATTAATTATTAGTTGGTCTATCATACATAATTTTTTACAATTTTACTAGGAGTCTATATGTAGACAACCAAAAAGTTGTCTACATATATGCCACATCAGCGTGCAGTAAATTTTCCCATAAGTACGGTAAATTATCTAGGGTATGGGATTCGAGGGGGGGAAAGCAAACAAAATATTTTTTTACCTTATATAGAGTAAGGGGAATGGACGGGAATGGGGTGGAATGGTTACTTTGGAAACAATTCAAATTGTAATTGCATTAATTAAGGAAAAACAAAAGGAAAGAATAAAAACAAAATAATTCCATTTCTTTGTTTCACAGTTCAACGAATCTCCTGTAAGCCACACAAAACATTAAAAACGTATCTCGAGGGAGGGGAGGAAGACGAAGAACAGAACAAGAAAAACGTCAAAAATAAATCAAAACAAAACAAAAAAAATTGAACCAAGTACACAACCATCAGCATAATTTCTTATTCTTCATCAGGTACTGCTTCTTAATTCGCATTTTTCTTCGATTTTGATTTTATGGTAGAGTAGCTTGTAGTGTTTGTTTAGGATTAATTTTGTTGATATGGTGCGATTAGAGGTTTACTTTGACGCTTTAATCTGTTTAATTCACGATGTGCTGTATGATGCTGAATTTCAATACGCTTAGAATTAGGCATTTGGAGGTGATACACTTCACAAATTGGTTAGCGAGGATGAGATTGTTTTTTTATTGTTTGCTGGGTGTTCATAAGTGGCGGGTGATTAATGTATGTATTACCTATGGAAAATGATGACAAAGTTTGGAGATGTGATTTTGCTTGAATATGCGACATGGGAAATATCAAGATGTCAGGTTTCTTAGCTTAGGATTTGATAATTGTTCATGTGGGGTTCTGGGCAACGGACATATATTTGTCCATTAAAAGAAATAGACTCCTAGTACAGGGATGAGGGATCTTATGTACGTATGATTGATTTTGGATAATTGATTTTTCATTTTTCTTATTGGATGTAGATGGATGATCAAGAGGTAGTAACACCGGTAGAAGGAATGGCATATCCATTTGACGACATGTATGATATGCTTAAAAAATATGCACGCTCACAAGGTTTTGCCTTTGTGAAGTTCACTCGTACAGTAGGCAGAAGTGGATACTTAACGCGTCAAGTATATGCTTGTCATAGGTCAGGTACGAGGAAACCAAATGATAGTTTAAAAGAAAGGAAGACCCCAGCAGCACGAATGAATTGCCCGGTTCAAGTAACGGTGTTGAGGACATCTCTTAATCTGTGGAGTATAAGTAAGGTGGTGCTTGAGCATAATCATGAAATAAATCCCGATTATTCACGATTCATACGTCAAAACAGGTTTATCCCATCAGACGTGAAACTGGGACTTCAGCTTCTTGATGAGGCGGGGGTGAAAACAAGTAAGAGCATTAGAGTATTCACTATGAAAAAGGGAGGGCCTCAAAACATGACATGCTTGCCAACAGATTGTCGCAACTATGTGGAGAGTGTTAGAAGGTCTACCTTGACAGGTAATGATGCTCAGAGTGTTCATAGACTTTTATCGAGGATGCAGCAACTAAGTCGGGATTTTTTTTATAGAATTGATGCGGATGAAGATGGTGCGATGCGTAATGTGTTTTGGGTTGATGTTAGGAGTCGAGCCGCGTACAAGGAATTTAAGGATGTTATTGGAATTGATAGCACTTATCTGTTAAACAAATTTAAAATGCCATTTGTACCCATTATTGGTGTAAATCATCATGGTCAAACCATTTTACTAGGATGTTCGCTGATCACCAATGAAACTGCTCAGACATACGAGTGGCTTTTTAAAACTTGGCTGGAAGCGATGGGAGGGGAACCCCCTGCTGCAATTATAACAGATCAATGCAAAAGTATCGGCAAAGGTATTGAACTCGTATTTCCAAACTCAAGACATAGATGGTGTTTATGCATATATTGGATAAGTTTCCGGAAAAGGTTGGAGGTAACAGGAGGTATAAGCAATTATGGGACACATTTATGAGTTGTGTTTACGATAGTATGAATATAGCGGAATTTGAGACCAATTGGCAGGATATGGTGACAGAGTTCCAACTAGAGGAAAAACCATGGTTTCAAATGTTGTATGAAGGTAGAGAAAAATGGGTACCCGCATTTGTTAAAGATTACTTTTGGGCGGGAATGTCTTCCACTCAAAGGAATGAAAGCATGAATGCTTATTTTGATGGATATGTCACTAGTAGAACCACTTTAAGAGCATTTGTAAAGCAATTCGAGATTGCTTTAGGTGCAAAAATAGAGCAGGAGGTGGGCAAGGATGCTAAGTGCAATAGCCGAAATATTCGCTGTCAAACAAAGTTCAAGATAGAGGAGCAATTTCAACAAGTGTACACTCTTAATATGTTCAAGAAGGTGCAAGATGAAATTACTTCGATGATCTATTGTGAAGCTGATATGGTAACGGAAAATAGTAGCCTCTGTGAATACTTGGTCACGGAAAGAGAAGAACTTGGTGGGACTGGAGTGAGATTGCGGAAGTATAAGGTAATGTATGACGTACAAGGTGGTAAAGTCGATTGTGAATGTCGATTGTTTTTGTGGAAAGGCTTATTGTGCAGGCATGCTTTTAAGGTGATGTTAAAAAGAAATATCACTTCAGTTCCAGAACAATACATATTGAGGAGATGGAGAAGGGATGTAAAAAGGGATCATAGCTCAATCAAATTGGTTGGCATTGGGGGGAAATGGACTGATGAGATGAACAGGCTAAAGAAACTTGAGAGCTTGTTTTTTACAGCCGCTGACGAAGCTATTGATTCTTCCGAAAAATGTCAGTACTTGGCAAAGGTATTACAGGATTCGAGAAATAATTTGATAGATGGAGGTTGGCCCAGGTGTGTAGAGAGTGATGGCCAAGGGGTGGAAAACCCCATGTTTGATGAGAACAATGACGAGCCGGACAACTATGACTCCACTATTACCTATCGCGATCCAAAAGTCGTAAGGTCGAAAGGTCGTCCAAGGCAAACAGGTAAACGTAAATGGGGCGGAGGAAGAGCAAAGCGACCAAGCAAGAATCCTAGAAATCAACAATCAGGGAACACCCCAACTCCAACTGGTCAAGTACGTATTAGTATTTCAATCTGATGTGTTTTTTTTTTTTTTTTTGTATTTGTGAATTAATGTCACTTATTATCACTATATTACAGAGTATTCCGAATTCTCCATACCTTGATCGATCCCCTACTTCTAACATGGAGATGATGACTTCGTCTATCATGTCGCCACCATTCGTAAGCACTAGTTACATAACACTTATATTACATAACACTAATATCAATGTCTTTTTAATTAGTTCACGTATATGATATAGCTAACTATTGGTTTTCTCAATTGAACAGGTGAATCCTCAAGACCTCAACTCCATAAGCATGACTGAATTATTGATGCTTCAATTGGGCTAAATGGGTGAAGAGTGAAGACAGTAATAATTAGGTGTACTGTTACAACAACATTGGATTGGGTTCAAATTTTGGTTTGTTTTGATTTGACACATTTTGAATTGTTTAATTTTGGGAAATTTTGTTATGCCGAGTTGTTCTGATTAGCTCACGTTTGTATTCTCCGATTGGAGTATGACAAGTACTATGAATTGTGCAATTTGCATCTCTATCATTTGGATCAATACTATGATTCAAAGTTACCTGTAGTTGACCATGGAGTTTTTTTTGGAAGAGAGTGTTAGACCTGAGCTTCCTTCCTCTCTTTGATGTGTATTCTGTTTCTGGGCTCTGTCGAATAGCCACACAAGAATAAGAAGCCCTTGCTTCGGTGAAACACAAATTACCACCTCACAAAAAAAACGTCACTCTTTCACTTTCTCATTTTTCTGTTTTTTCTTTTCCAGTTTTTTTTTTTTTTTAATTTCTTAAGTCAATAAAGAAAGTGAACTAGAACAATGAAACAGCAAGCAACCAGGCCGGGAAAAAGGGCAAGTTGTAAGCTTATCAGGCCATAAAAAATTAGGCCCAACTTTACAAATTAGAAATACAAGGAATGCAGCTTTGCCTTTTATAAGCTAAAGGTCCCCACATATATGCCTTTGATCCGATGTGGGACTAATTTTACACTTTTTTTTCTTTTCTTTTGGTATTAACTTCTACCACTTGTTACTATTGTTTGTTTGAGGGAAAATCTACATGTTACTTTGTAATGTATACTAGTTCGTGCAATCGAGTTAGTAACACTAAAATTGAGATTCGAGTAGTAAAATTATTTGTGTAAGTAGTAAAATTTTGATATTGTAGTAAAATTATTGCTCGTAATGTACACTTTCAAGTGTCAACATTGTAGACCTCTAAAGTCGTCCTACTTTGTGATGTATAATAGTTGGAAGCTTCTAGATATGCATTTGAATGTAATGGGATTATACAAACCCG
Organism: Spergularia bocconei; assembly: GCA_963457585.1. Classification (NCBI taxonomy): domain Eukaryota; kingdom Viridiplantae; phylum Streptophyta; class Magnoliopsida; order Caryophyllales; family Caryophyllaceae; genus Spergularia; species Spergularia bocconei. The sequence goes on along the minus strand of OY734946.1, from coordinate 1,990,502 downwards.
AAACCAAATTGTCTCACACGACTAGAGAAATATAATGTAGGCATATATCACTCTATTGACTTTCACTATTTCTCAAATAAGTCTTGAGCTATGAACGTTCATGTCTTTAGGGACACATACATAGATTCCTCCAATGACCCTTACAATGTATCCTACTCACATAAACTAGACTAGTCGCTAATTATGTAGATAACATAATACTAGCTAGAGTACGTGGTTTATATGTAGTATATGATGTGTCCGAGTTAGAAGGAACCTTTGTTGTTAGAAGGAACCTTTATTTTTAAAATGTCAATGATAAGTATCCTTAAATTTGATTCTTAACTTAAACGACATAATCTGATATAAACTCTTGTAAGCTAGTTAATCTTCATAAATTATTTGGAGTATCTCAAATTAGTTTGCATTAAGTAAAAACTAAGTAAATTTTCATAGATGTGTAGTAAATTTTGACAAAACTCAATAAAAAGAGTAAAGTTTATAGTAAATATATAGCAAGTGTCGTGACGTTGGCTAAACTTATGTGAAATAGTTCTCAAATTGATTAAAATGTCCCACATTGGTCATGAAAATAAACTTTTGGGTTGATATTGTTATAAAAGACCCCGAACAGCTAGCCATTAGGGTAAGTCTGTGACTTGTCAGAATGGGCCTATGCCATCCATTTCCGGCTACACATCTTGCACAGTCCGTGGCCCTAACTTGATTGGCTGCCGGATATTGAATATCCGTCATCTTCTATTTGGTGACCTCTTGGCATCTACCGATGCACTTGTAAAATTATTAATTTGTTTTTCTGACATTTATCGAATTAATAAGGGTGACTGTTAATTGACATCATCAATTGCACGTGAATTGTGCACCTGCACTATAAAGTAGTATCACTTAAAGTTGGTATGGACCTCTTTAATTCGGTTTTAGTGTTTATTTCAATTGGCTTTAGCAAATGAAAGTATACTAAACGTAAAAGACGATAGAAATAGTAAATTAATCTTTTACTTAGATAATAATTTTATTCATCAACTCATCCCAGAAATAACAATTATAGTACTCATAGTACTAATTACGAGAATCTCTACTGGTGTCGGATGACAACTCGATAATCGGAGTTTCTAAATTAAGTCGTCTAATACAAGACTCATTCCTACTAGAAGAATAACCCTTCTTATTGACGGTTTGGCGCTCAACAATAGCAATAATCTGAACGAGTGGCTCATCGCACATTAGCAGCTGCTCAACAAGTCCCGCTCCAAGTTTATTGCTTAAACGGGTCAACAACTCTTGAACCTCGTGCTCCAAGCCTTGCAGAGTTTCCTTATGATGGGAATACAATTTTGCGAGAGACTGAGGTGATGGGTAATGTGATGAGTAATCTTCATTAGTCCCTGCATTAAAAAAGATGACAATATAAGGAGAGTAGTTTACTCTAATTATTGACTCGGTATTAAATTGACAATAAGACAAAGTTAATAGAATAGTAAATGAATAGCCACAATTTAATTACCCATAATCTTGTTCTTCTTGCATTTTGAAAAGTTGCAATTCATGGTTGCAAGTTGAATCTTCCACCTTCTTGCAAAATTCTAACAAAGGATTGTACGTGATGTAAAAGTATTGGCAAAGTCGTACACCCATATATATATAGGTAGCAGTATCTTTTTTTCTTCTTCTTAGAATTAGGATAAAAATGGAAGGTATAAGGTGCACCATGTAAGATTTAAAAACGTGTGATACGTAAATTTGGCAAATAAATATCTCATCTAATTAAGGAAAAATACAACAAAATTTCATAAATAAGATCACTTATTTTTAACAAGTTCTCTTTTTTAAAATATTTGCATAACCTTTTATAAACTAATCATAATTTCAAATTTGAATTCGAAATTTGAAATATGCAATTACTTCATGAACACACAAAAAAAAAAAACGCTTAAAATTTTGTACTTACATTGATTATTTCAAAGGTATAGTGTACGATGCCGGAATATGATGCTCATCACCAATTACCAGCACCCCATCACCAACCAAACCCTGATTAACTTTGAACTTTTTGTAATTAAGACGTTCTAATTGGACCAATTACATTAGTAATGCAAAGTGTCATATGATAGAACCTCACACGTCTCAAGATAAAGGACTAGGGAGAGTAGTCCATATATAGAAACAAATTTGTTCTAGTAGTTGGTTAAATTTTATAACAATTAGGTTCCCTCGGTTTTGAAAGACTTAGATGGTCATATGGACACATAATACTAGCTAGAGTACGTGGTCTATATGTAGTATATGATGTGTCCGAGTTAGAAGGAACCTTTTTTTTTTAAACGGTAAATGACAAAATTTCATAAAATTGATTCTTAACTTAAACGACATAATCTGATATAAACTCTTGTAAGCTAGTTAATCTTCATAAATTATTTGGAGTATCTCAAATTTGTTTGCATTAAGTAAAAACAAAGTAAATTTTTATATATGTGTAGTAAATTTTGACAAAAATCAGTAAAAAGAGTAAAGTTTATAGTAAATATATAGCAAGTGTCGTAACTTTAGTGATCTTTACCACCAAACCGCTACTACCACCTTAAAGCTTTGAATTTCTAGAGGATAATATGTTCTAGTTGGTCAAATTTAGGGAGACTCAAAATGGTCGTGGTCCATATGATGTATGCGAGTTAGATGGTCCTATGGACACATAATACCAGCTAGAGTACTTGGTCCGATCCTGTATGCGAGTTAGATGGTCCTATGTACATATAATACCAGCTAGAGTACTTGGTCCATATGATGTATGCGAGTTAGATGGTCCTATGGACACATAATACAAGCTAGAGTACTTGGTCCATATGATGTATGCGAGTTAGATGGAACCTTTGTTTTAAAAGGTTACTAATAAGTGTCCCTCATTTTGATTTTTAACTTAAGCGACTTAATCCAATATAAACTCTTGTAATCTAGTTAATCGTCCTATATTATTTGGAGTATCTAAAATTTGTTTACATCAAGAGTAAGAGTTAAGTAAATTTTTATAGATGTATATTAAATTATGACAAAATGCAGTAAAACAGTCTAATTTGTAGTAAATATATAGTGAATGTCGTAAATATAAAACTGTAAAAAAAAAAGAAGAAAAAAAAGTCCCACATCGACCACTAATGGTGGATGTGGCAAAATTTCAGCTATAAATATCTGCTTGCTTACTACAATATAGCGTGTGAACTGGGCTCAATCATTCATTAATTTACCTATGGGCTTGAGTTGGGTATTACTAGTGATATTTGATTAATTATTAATTTAATGCTATTAATTAGTCTTTGTCACCTAGACCTGGAAAAGTGAAGTGAAAGGAAAAGGAGTTGGTACTTGATAACTAGCAATGCGATTTTGTAAGCTGCCACTCGGCAGGAGCATGAATCAAGTTACACGGCACGCGGCCCTGAATTTGATTCTTAGCTTACACGATGTAATCCGATATAAACTTTAATTTTGTAAGCTAGTTAATCTTCATATATTATTATTCAGAGTATCTCAACTTTGTTTACATCAAGAGTACAATTAAGTAAATTTTTATAGATGTGTAGTATATTTTGACAAAATTCAGTAAAACGGTAAAGTTTGTAGTAAATATATAATGAGCGTCGTAACTTAAAAACGGTATTGATAGTAATCGTTATCTCATATGCAATCAGCAATCATACAGAAGTAAATGGATAAGAAATGACAACAATCTATGTTAAACTTCTTTCCGACACTTTTTTCTTCTGCATGACAATCCTTTCCAACACTTCTTTCTTGCAAAGATTGTACTTGTTCTTGACAAGCTTTAACACCAGACGTTCTCTAGCATAGCTCACCTTAGCCTATAAAAGAAAATTGGTAAGCTCAGAATCTATTCCATTAATTCCAATTTGACGTATTCAAACTATTTTATGTAATGCACTCACCATAGTTGTCTGAAGTAACTTGTCATCCAATTGCGTACAAGAGAAAATGTTTTTGAAACTCCTCTCTTGACAAATTGTTATTAATCTTACTCAAAACCGTCTCATTATCAATTCCCTTGTTATTCACATAGCTAGTAAGCTCGCAGCGGTACAATTCCATATCCTTGCACTTGCGAGGAACATGTAAACCATTATTTGGGATTCCTAAAACCCAAGAGATATCATTTGCACATATATCTATTGAAACTCCATCTCTAATTTCTAGCTTGTACGTTCCCGCATCAAATCTTTGCATTAACCAATATGCTAATTTCCTATTGACCTTAAATTTACGCATGTACATCAAATAGCCAAAACCAAATTCTTTTACCCACTCTATTTGCGTTTTTGACAAATGCGCAATAATAGCGAGCATTCTTTCGGGACAACATCTTATATTGGGTACCTACCACACAAGTATCATGATTTAGTACTGAGAAGTATATCATATTTTTGCTTATTCACTAAATAATAAGCTAGATACAATGATAAAGTAGATACATGCATACCCAAGCTCGACGCTTCTTATTCTTAGGTGGTACATTCACATCGCCATTATTAGTGCTATCATTGGATCTTGAATCTTCGACATCGCTCCATTGTAACTTTCGTTTAACCGTATTGCTAGATTCTCCAGACTCCATTCGAATCCCTGCTAAGACGAACAAATAAAATCAATTTTAAGTGCAACCAAATTGTACAATATTGAGGAATGCAAGTTGGGTAATCTGCATACAGCTAGTTGGACAAGTTGACTAGTTTAACGGCTTCTAATACTGTAGCGTGCGTTTTGCTAACGCGTACCGATACAATTGACTTACTTCGTCACTTGTAAATTATCCGTTTGATATACCAAGTACATACATACCAGTAACGATAGCATCATTGACTGATCAAAGCTGTAAGTGTCGGTTAATACAACACCGGAACAACAAGTCATCAATTTCACAGGCCGCCTGGCGATCAATTAAGCAAAGAGTACGAATATGGAGCAAAGGGGAGAGGAGGGCCAATCAATAATGAATGAATATGGGAAATTGCAACCTACGAGGTTCTAAAGACTAGAGAACAAACCTAATTGAAGCCTTGCAGAATTTACAATTGGCTTCAAAATTGCTAGTTTTTGAAGAAAAAATAATAATCACAATTCACAAATAACAGGACAAGAAAACATCAATTGAACACTTCAACTTACCTATGATTTTGATTCCTCTTTTCAATTATAGAGTAATAATCTGCCAAGTTTCCACAAACCAAGTGTGTTTTTTTTTTCTTTTTGAAATGTCTAGGTAAGCGTTCTCCATTAGAGAGAGGGGATGAACAGATTTTTCCACTGATTTTTTTTTTATTCTTTCCTTTTTTAATTTCCTTAATTGATGCACTTTCCTTCCAATTTCATTCTTCCATGATGATTCCCATTCCCATCTTTAACATCTCGGGAATGAAAAGTTGATTCCTCATATTTCATTCCTTTCCCTCAACCCATTACCATTCCCCAATTAATTTACTGCTATGATTTAAAAATTTACCGTAGGCTGATGTGGCACTAGTGTAGACAAAATTTGGGTTGTCTACATATAGACCCCTAGGAGCACCCTTCAATTTTTTATGTTCTTTAGGTACAAAAAGAAAATTTTAAGACAGTGAAAAGACTGTCTTCTCATCCACCAAAGTTTTTCTAAAGTTGTAAACTTTCATCATTGAAACAAGTCTATGTTAGGTGAGAGGTACCATTCAACTAAAACTTAGAAAATTTCAGAGCTTGTTGTAAATTCACATAAACTTGATATGAATAGATCATAATCTCCAAATGACACTGCATGCTTGAGACGCAATCGCCTTTTAGCTTTATAATCAAATGTTCGTTTTGAAAACGTATCCCTCATTTTAAGACAGTCTTCGTTTGTGTCCGAAAATTGCATCGTGGTGACGTGGTGAGTCTGACACTCGTAATATGTGACTATAACCAAACTCGTACCTGAATAAGAGTATCATAGATTGTGTAATATAGCATGTGAAATGAAGATTAAATTCTTATTTCCGACATATAGAAATTCAGATTCACTAGTCAATACAAATTATAGTATAATGCATGATTCAAATATATATAGTTCATCTTAATTATTCATCTCCGAAATTTGTATATAGAAGTTTGTTCATTATTAACTGCTGATAAGTTGATAACTTCACTAATACGCTTACAGTTTAAATACTTTTTCCACCCATTTATTTATCCGTGCATTGTTATAATTAACTGATCACCAGGGTGAATATAGCCTTCGTAAAATCAAGGTAGCTTGTTCCTGACGGATCAAGTACTAGTGCCTATTGGCTGCAGCAAGAAAACTGCATCAGCATTGTCATCACTGCAGTACAAACAAGGATGCTGCTGATACTTGGATTTCATAGATTCCCTTGCACCCATCACAACCTGCTTATTGCTGAGCCGTTCACTCAACTCGGCTCGATCAAACACCTGCAGAACCGCGCAGCTGAACACCCCATGAGGCTTATGATCTGGACCCTCCTCTTCTTCCGAAAACTCATCACTCTGACAGCCACTAAGTAAGATACCGTAGTCACCCTTCTCAGCCCTGATAGCGCGAATTTTATCCTGATCAGCTTCACTGAGAAGGAAGCTTAGGCTAGCTTGGTCCTTGAAATGTGCTGTCATGTGTGTGCCAATGTCAGGGGTGTCTAGGCCTGTGAGTTGCTTGAGTTTCTCTAGGATTTGCTCGAGTGGGATGAACTTGCGCCTAGTGGTGCGAGATGCACCGGCATTTGGTGGGTCTGTCGAGGGTCCGATCTGCTCCTTTTCCTGATCGATTAGACCTCCACTGTGACAGGAGTCCGACAGAATTGTGAAGGTTGCTCTTGGGTGCAGCTCGTTTACTAGCTGCCTGAAGTCCACATCTGCAAAAAAAGTGTGTGACGATTTTGTAATTTCTATGCTCAGTTGAAGTCTATAGATTAGAAACGACTCAAATGTTATCGTATATATCATATACCACGTAAATCAAATAACTCTGTATGCATAGGCTTTACATTATTAATACTCTTATTCCTTGTTCCGAAAAATTGGTTGTCGTGTATTCGTTTTTAATTATGAAATACTATTTACCGTTTTAACAGCATTCACGTAAAATTATTTGCAATGAATTAAGATATATTGTGCATGTTAAACATGCATTAGTAGAACCTGTGATTAAATTGAAATCAGCAGCCACAATAACTTCATCGACCCTATGAGGCTCATGTGGCTTCAAAGAACGGATCAATGTGCCATGACCACTGAAGTGGAAGTAGAGCACATCACCTTCCTCAGCGCGCTCAACCATACGTTTGAGCGCGCTCTTAATGTTAGCACCGGTAGGCATGATCGATGACCCTGGTTCATCAGTTAGGAGCTCAATGTCCTCTTCTTTGAACCCGAATCTCGACACGAGTACTTGTTGCATGGATATAACATCATTGATGCAACCTTCCAACTTATGTTCTGGTGCGTTAAAATAGTTGCACCCTACCAAAACAGCCATTCTTTTCCCTCCTTTCATTATGACTGAAATTTGTTAGTATGAAACTAGACAATTTGTCGATTATTCGATTAAATTTCGATGTGATGATCGAATACGCTTGACATATGTTACGCTCTATATGACTATATATACATACCCCTGGTATGGGTAACTATTTGCTTCACGTATTCTTTTGTGAGTTAAAACGTGTTTTAAACGCGAATTATAGCTAGCTCAAACCATTTCTATTATAAACTAACCGTAATAAGATTAGGATAGCGATTTTGACGAGCTAGTACGATAGTTGCATACTCAATAGCAACTGACATTACTTAATTAGAAAGGCTTAAGCAGCAATTCAGGTCAATAGTTTTGCACGCAGGGTGTTTCCTTATTAATAGTAACAAAATTATGTTGATGATATTGTACTCGCAAATAAGAACCCGAAAATCGAAAATGAGTAATGGTTGTACTATGTATCATGTATTGGTTGCGTAGAAGGAACATTTGTTGAAGTCCATTTCAATCGACTGGCAATTGGAATAATTCTAAGTGTAGAAATGTAACAAACACGGCAAACAGATTAAGTAATACTTTAGCAGATAATCATATTTGTTATACTATAATTGTCTATGTAATCACATTCGCCATTTTGGTACGCATTGGATAAATCAACCAGCATACGTGATATAATGATAGACAATTGCGAGTAATTACATGTACATTTTAAATTCACAATTGCTGGTCACATTTATTAGTAATCACAAATTCACAATAATATACAAGCGAAATCGAATGACGATAATCTTGCATGACTAATCGTCGTGGGTCTTCATATCCCACAACAAGAAGGGTGCATTAGCATTCTCATCACTGCAATACAAGCAAGGGTGTTGGCCACCAAGCCCTTCTTTTTTAAGGGTCTCCCTAGCCAACATGACCACATCCTTGTTACTAATCGCGCCATTGTGGTCCTTAAACACGGACTGGACCGCGTAGCTGAAGGCACCATGGGCCTCCTCACTCGGCCCATGAGCTGGCATATCAGCAGAGGTCTCATTGGTCTGGCACCCACTTAATAGGATGCCCGAGTCCGGATGATGTGGCCCAAATAGATTATCAAGGTCTAGTTCAGGAATGCGGAACTTTAGACTCGAGTCCTCACCAAAGAGGGCGTTTAGATGCGCCCCAATTTCGGTCTCAACCATGTTTGTGAGTGAGGTCAAGTGGCTCATTATAGACTCGTATTCTATTTGCTTTTGCTTGGGTTGTTCGATATCCAATTTCTCCCCTTCGATTTCACGAGGTAACGAGTTCGGCCCAATTTGCTCTTTTTCCTTGTCGATCAGCCCTCCGCTATGGCATGAGTCCGATAGGATAGTGAAACTTGCTCCTTTTGGTAGACGATTCACAAGTTGTCTGAAATCCACATCTTTCGACACCAAAACAATGTAGAACACATCAGTGGATTAGATAATCAACTTAGAAACTACGAAAAATGAGAAAGCGTCACATAAGATAATCACGAACCACAAACGAGGATGATAATCAAATTGAGTGTACCATGGTCGATAAAAAAGAAAACATAAACAAATTGAAGTAAATTTTGTGGAGTCGACATTGACAATTATTACTCACCAGTGATAAGGTTAAAGTCACAAGGAACAATGGCTTCCTCTTTTTTCAAGCGTAACTTGGAAGGAATTCTAGTCCCATGGCCACTATAATGAAAAAGCAGGACATCCCCTGCTTCAGCTTGATCAATCATGTCATTCAATGCCTTCTTAATGTTTACACCAGTTGGCAACATTCCTGACCCTTGGCCATCACCGTGGTCCGTAAGGACTTGGATCCTACTCGACTCAAACCCAAATCGTTTTTCAAGCAACCCTTTCATAGCAACAACGTCGTTGATGCAACCGTGTAGCTCATACGCGGTATTGGGGTAGTTACACCCTACTAGTACAGCCATCCTCTTCTTTCCATTCTCCATTTTCGTAATCGAAATATAACAGATTATAAAGTTTGATTGTGTGAAGTAATGATATATGTTTGTTTATAGCATATGATGTTCTCATGTTCATATATATAGCTAATCATAACATATGCCGTGAAGATGGGGTTAACAATCTATGCAAGTAAGTCATTCATTGCCATATTATTAATGTGAAGACCTCTCTTAGAAACAATGGTGACATTGCTTTATTTTCTCGTTCCTACATAGTATTTCTTGCTTCTAAGCTTCAATATTGATGTAGAAAGGTCGGTCCAACATTTTTGCGTTGCAACAAGCGATTGCTTAACTTGATATAGAATTTAAGGCATGTAATCTAATCTTTTTTTTTTTTTTGGGTACAAAGGAGCAGCATGCTGCGGGGGTGGGGGTATGAGGATTTGAACCCGGGACAACATTCAGGCAGGTTGAGTTCCTAACCACTAGGCCAACCTTGTTCCTCATATAATCTAATCTTTAGACATTGCACATTTAATTTCTTTAGCGAGTGGTTTATTTCTTCGTAAAATACTAATTCTTTGTAACAATTAACGCGTCATTTTCATCCTGTTTTGGTATGTCTTACATGTTCATTTGATCATTTCATATACTGTACTAACACTAAACAGACTGAGACACATTTCGAATGAACGTATTACTTGGAAGATCATGCTTAAGTTTTAGCTCGTGGTGGAACATGTTTCATGTACTCAATTATATAGGCAGTTTTTTTTTTCTCAAAACGGATTCGGTCATTCATGATTACCCTTTATTTAAGTAGTTTCTCTGTATTATGTACCGTGTATGTAACATGTTTTGAGACATGTAACTTCAATATATTTGTTGTTCAATCAATGAAGTGTAATGCTCATTAAATTGAGTACAAAAACCTCTATATAGTGATCGATATTTTATGTTCACAAATTCGACGACAACTTCTCATAAATTTTGATGATTTTATAGCAAAGAAATCTTATGTTAAAAATCTAATCACATAAGAGTAACACAGGTTCCTTCTTAGTGATACAATGGAAGTGAAACTAAAACAATCGTACATGGTAAAACCATCTAAGCCAACATGTGAGGGAGTTTTCCCCTTATCTGAATGGGATCAAACCGGTGTGATCACCCATATTCCAACGGTCTACTTCTACAAGCCCTCAAAAGAGTGGGTTGCATCCTCCAAGTCCATAATAGACACTTTGAAGGAGTCATTGAGCCATGTATTAGTCCATTTTTACCCGTTAGCGGGCCGTGTTAAGTGGATAGGTCAAGGGAGACTAGAGCTCATTTGCAATTCAATGGGAGTCGAGCTCACTGAGGCCGAGTCTGATGGACAATTGAGTGATTTAGGTGATTTCGCGTCTCAGACTCACAAATTTCAAGACCTAATTCCTTTTGTGGACTATGAGAAACCTATTGAAGAGTTGCCCTTAATATTAGGGAAACTTACGATGTTTAGATGTGGAGGGATTTGCCTTGGGGTGACAATATCACATTTGGTAGCTGATGGCCAAAGTGCCCTCCATTTCATGAAAGAGTGGGCAAGGCTCGCTCGTGGTGAGCCGTTAGAAGCGACTCCCTACATCGATCATGACATATTGCGAGCTGAAGCCTCCCCAAGGGCCCATACTCCGTGTGCTAGGCACTCGGAGTTTGGCCCTCCTCCTTTACTTATAGGTAAGGAAAGCGATGCAGAGGAGCGAATCAAGCCCACAACTGTCGCAATTCTACCTCTTGATGGAGACCAAGTAAAAAGCCTAAAGTCACAGGCCAACCAAGAATCCAATAACAAGCGACCTTATAGTCGATATGAAGTTGTGACAGCTCATGTATGGAGAAGTGCATGCAAGGCGCGTGAGCACCACGCACAGCAACCAACATCCTTAGGATTCTCGATAGACATGCGTGGCCGCTTACACCCGCCACTGTCACCTAAATTCTTCGGAAACGGAATCCTAGACGTGGTGGCCTCAGCTAAGGCAGGGGATGTTATGGCACAACCCTTGAGCTATACTTGTGGTCAAATAAGGGAGGCACTTGAGAAAGCCAACGACGACTATGTTTGGGCCAACATATGGTTTTTTAACGGGCAGCCCGATCTGACCCATTTCCAAGACTTACATGCCCGAAAGGGGGGTGATGACGGCCCATTTTATGGTAACCCAAATCTTGGGGTGGTTAGTTGGTTGACCCTTCCAATATATGGGCTTGATTTCGGGTGGGGCAAAGAAATATATATGGGTCCGGGTACCCATGATTCGGATGGTGGCTGCCTTATGCTACCTGGGCCCACAAATGATGGGTCCGTTAAAGTTGCTTTGTGCTTACAAGTGACCCATATGGATGCATTCAAGAAACACTTCTATGAGGACGTATGAAGCATGAATATGCTTTTTTATTTTTGTCGAGGAATAAGTAGTAACTTTTATTTAACTTTGTCATATTTTAATTTATTTTGCTTAGATTAAAGTTATTAAGTTTCAAGCTCTAAAAAAATAAAAAATAAAGCTTAATGTCTCAAATACACCATGCTCCACTATGACACTATCAGACTAGCTACCGTACTGGCGTACTTATTCATAAAGTCATTTATATTACACAATTAGCTATTAACCATTTTCCTATTTTTCGAACCTGGCTAATGGATCAAACCACCTCATCTTCGAAATACAAATTACAAGGTGTTGATAATACTTCATATTAATTTTTTTCAACCGATAAGCGTGATGTGGCATGACAATAAAGATATTTCATCTCACGCAAATGTTAAGACTTGTTAATGTTGGGTTTCCTCATTTCATGTGTGTATCTGATTAATGAAATAATGTAGTCCAGACATAAATATTATTACCAACTTTGTTTAAAAGAGAATGTTTAGAGTCAAACGATAAAGGCGTAATGTATAGGGTGCTGATTTTGCCAAGGCAACAATTATTGCTGCCAAGGCAAAACTCAGTAACTCCCTATTTCGCCCTTCATCATATTTCTGAATCTACACCCAAATTCTTTTAATTTTCACAGTTTATAATGAAAAAATCAATGTTATTTTCTCTCTCCTCTTATCCCCTTTAATTTCCCAGGCCAACACCAACCATTGCTTGCTCCGCCATCCCCACCGCACCAAAACCTCCGACACCACCACTAATATCGTCCGGCGTCAAAGGCCCCACAACCACGACCACCTAAGATGTCGTCTCATCGTTCCCTATAATTTCCTTGCTCATTCCTCCAAATATTTTACTCGCATTTCTCATCTACAATGGCAAGGACGGCGATTGAGGGTGCGATAATCATCCTTCGCATGCTTGTGTGATTCAGATCGGGTGGTGGTACTAGGGGTACCAGTCGGCGGCGACGGGTGGAAAAACGGTCAAAGGAGAGAGAGGACCTCCGCAGGAACGCACAAGGGTGGGTGGGTGGGGGGGGGGGTAGGAGTGGTGGTAGATTGCCGACAATGCAAAATGTTGGTGGTTCATGATTTTTTTTTTGCTGAGAACAAGAAATTAATGTTGTACAGAAAGGAATTTTTCCTCATTGTAAAAAAATGATTTTTCTTTTGGTAAAAATATGATTATTAAAAACATTTGGATGTAAATTTGGAGAACGAAGGGCAAAATAGGGAGTTACTGAGTTTTGCCTTGGCAGCAGTAATTGTTGCCTTTGCAAAATCAGCACCCAATGTATATAGGTATAGATTTAAAAAAAAAAACAAAGTATTTAGGTATAATGTATATCATTTACAAAGTCTAGAAGTTAATTCTATCTATCGCAAATCAGTTTCACTAATAACAAGATTTTCTTATGCAAATTAGTTGACACTAGCACATATGCTCAATTTTACTATTGTCAGTTATGTAGCATGTTCCACGTCAACATTAATTAGACAACGGTTTTTATCTATACTTTTAAGTTTTGACCTTTAGCGGTGTCTTTATAACATACGTAAGAGGGTGGATAATTGAATATAAGCATTAAATTAAATCAATGGTTACCATTATTACTAAGTCACCCCTTTATGTTTGTAATTGTAGATGTAGTATGTTATATTTAGGTGGTGTTAAACATTGTCATAAAGTTCTGCCTTCATGGTAGCATCATGCATGAAATTAATCGAGTTATAACTATTTCAAGTAAAATTGTACGTTTCCAAACATACACATTTATCTATCTATCTATCTATATATATGCATGATCTTGGCATGAAAAAAAATGTCATCTTCATAATTTTCCATAAACATGATTTTCCCACCAACAATTCTTTTCATATTGACCTTCATCATTCTTGTAGTCATCTCATATCATCTCATCCAAAAGCTAAGATTCAAGCTTCCACCAGGCCCAAAACCATGGCCCATTGTGGGTAACCTTTTCGGTCTAAAACCGGTCCTATTTCGATGTTTCAACGAATGGGCCCAAATTCATGGCCCAATTATATCGGTCTGGTTCGGGTCGACCCTAAACATCGTCGTTTCGAGTTCGGATCTAGCTAAAGAAGTGTTGCAACAACATGATTATGAATTGGCTGACAGGCAAAGGGTTGGCCCACAGGCCATGTTTACCAAAACTGGATTGGATCTTACTTGGGCTGATTATGGGCCTCACTATGTTAAGGTCCGGAAAATCTGCACCCTTGAATTGTTCACCACTAAGAAAATTGGGGCCCTTAGATTTATCAGAGAAGATGAGGTCTCTTCTATGATCAAGTCAATCTACAAATACTGTTCAGGTTTTTTTTTTTTTGTTTTTTTTTTGTTTTTTTTTTTTTTTTTCTAAGTAAAACCCCTTTTGCCCATTATTTTTATTTAATGATATGTAGGAACGACAACATATTATTTAAGACGGTCTGGTTGTAACTTATAATGAAATATCGATAAAATATTCTTCATGTGAGCCTAATTATACGTGAGACGGTTTAATAGTAACTTATTCTGACCTCCTTCATGTTGCAGGGGAACATAAGGACACAGGAGTGATAACTATGAGGAAGTATTTAATGGAAATGTCTATGAATCACATCACTAGGTTAACATTTGGAAAGAGATTTTGCAATTCCAAAGGAAAATTGGATTCACAAGGACAAGAATTCGTGAGCATTCTACTCAACGTGAGGCAGATCAAAAAGCCACCCTTGGTCATAGAACATGTTTCATGGTTGCGATGGATTTCACGTTTGTATGAAAAATCTCTTGATATGCATAGAGATCGCATGGATAGTTTTGCAAAACAAATTATGAGGGAAGATAACAAGCTCCATTTTGTTGATGCTTTGGTTAAATGCAAGGATGAGTATCTTCTAAGTGAAGATACAATTATCGGACTTCTTTGGGTACGTCTATTTCCATGCGCTGACGATTTTAAACTTTATTTGTGCCAGTTCTCGATGTACTAGTCACGATTATTGATTTTCTTTTGATGTAGGACATGATTATGGCTGGTATAGATACGATAGGGAATGCGGTGGAATGGGCCATGGCGGAGCTACTAAGGCATCCAAGAGTCCTCCAAAAAGCCCAATATGAGTTAGATCAAATAATTGGTCAAAAAAGAACCATGAATGAAGATGACATAGTTAACCTCCCATTTTTACAAGCTATAATGAAGGAAACTCTAAGGATGCACCCACCAACACCCTTAATGCTACCACATTGCTCTAATGCTAATGTTAAGATTGGGGGTTATGATGTGCCAAAGGGAACAATAGTCCATGTCAATGTTTGGGCCATCGGTCGTGATCCAAATGTTTGGACTAACCCGAATGAGTTTCGACCCGAACGGTTCCTCGAACAAGATGTGGATATAAAGGGTCATGACTTTAGGATGTTACCATTCGGGTCGGGTAGAAGGGTGTGCTTGGGAGCCCAATTGGGATTGAACTTGGTAACATTGACATTGGGTCGTCTCTTGCACCATTTTGATTGGAGCCCGCCCACCGGTGTTAGATTGGAAGAAATTCCCATGTCCGAAATCCAGGGATTCGTCACTTACATGGCCACTCCCTTACAAATTGTGCCTCTCCCACGATTGCCATCTCACTTGTATAATTAGGTGTGACTTCTCCGACACGTTGAATCCGTCAACGAATGTTGTTTCGTACAAACGGAACCCTTCTTATGCCAAGAACATTATTTGCCGTTTTTTCTTCTTCGTATTTTTAATAATATTATTATTATTTTATAATGATTTACAAGAAATCGGTGGTTACAAGAAATCTATTTACATGTTCCACAACGATGCAACTAAAGGCAAAGAAAAGGGGGCAAAATGAATGAGCTAAAGAATGGACAAGGCAATGATGAGGTTTTGTTGGTATTGAGGGTACAAATGACATGCGAGGTGCGACCATATATGCCTAACTTCATTTGTGTATGTAAGATGGTCCATGATTCGACAGTGGACATATGAGTAAATATGCCACTCAATGTGGCGCATAGAGTCATTCATTTCAGCGTACAACAGGTGCAATCTAATGCTTATGAATACATTGATCGAGTTGACACGTGATTCAACTAGTTAGGTAATATGTTTTGAGTCGAGTTAGAATTTAATCATGAATCGATAAGACGGTTGTGGAAATATTCATTTCTTAATGTTTTCACTAGTGTGGTAAGATTTATCCTCCACATTCTTATCATTTCAATCTTAATTAACCATCAACCTATACAATGTTTACTTAAGTGGCCATTTTATCTCAACCACCGCCGTACACCAAGATTGTTGATTTAAATTTAAAGGTGTACAAGTTTAATAGACTGGTAGTATCAATTCATTAAGATCTTAACAAAGATCGATCGAGTTATATATCGACATGCATTTCATACAATAACAGCCCATTAACTCATTGCAATTTGCATCAAACTAACATCTCTAGATCTCAAACTATAAACTTAATTAATCGATCAATCTCAACAATACATGCATGTTTGTACTTAACAACACCAGAAGCAGGCCAAGTTATATTTATAGCTACAGCTATCTACTGATCAACAATTAACAACTATTGCGAGTAAATCACCACAAAATTTCGTCCTACTACTTCTTCATCTACCGTAAGTACTAATTAATTCAATCAATTCAATTAATCCTAATTAATTAAAGACCACAAAGTCAAAACTCAAAAGCAGTTTGTCACTAATCCAACATCCCCCATCCCTACTTTGTGAATAATTATTATGTTATCGATCTATACTATAGATGAAACTAAATGCAATATCATCAATTCACTATTGATGTCTGGCCGGCCTCATATCAATTATCAATATTGTTATACAGACTACAGAGTAATACTTTTAAACATATATCACGAGGATAAATAATCTTAATCAAGATACGCCAAAGTCTGATCTAGCCTATATCGATCCCCCGATGATGACGACCTAACATTTTCCGTGTTTTATCCCCGAGTAATACGATCCGAACCTCCATAAACACAAAACCAAAAAGGGGGGCATGCAAAAAAGAAGAGCGCAACAAAAAGAGGTATATATGTGCCTTTGTTCATCATCAGTTAACTTCAGACCACTCCACTTTTTCCAACTTTACATTTCTTTACCGTTACATATACTATGTATCATTCTATTCACATCAATTAACATAGTCACGTCGTTCTTTATCTTTACTTTAGTTTTACCAACCTCCCACTTTCCACATACAGCTCACTGATTGATGAGCATGGGATCCAAGAAAAAGAGGCAAGAAACGGCGTCGTTGAGATCGTCGTCGATGCGACGAGACTCGGTCTCGGCCACGAAGACCGCCCATCAGACCACCCACCATGTTAGTGTTGGGTGTATGTCCGGTATCTTTCACTTTGTCTCCAAGTACCACAACCGCCGCAAGTTCCTTACTTTCGGTACGTGAAATTTTACTACATTCATATCGTAATTTTAGTGTCAATAATTAACACTACCAAATAAAGCTAACAAATGTCTTACAGTATGAGTGTAAACGAGAGTCATATATCAAAGTGTTTAAATATAGAAAATTACCGCAATTAACCATGGTGCTTGTGCTCCCTGAAGCATGATATAATTTACCCATTAAATAAGTACAATGTTAAAATCATTGGAGTTATTATTGGTTTCACTGCACATTGATGTTTTGCGTTATTGGTGAATTGTACAATTCAGTTACTTTAACAAAAATATAGAGTTAAAAAAACTCTACCTGAAATCCAATCTATCTACAAAATATTTTAAGGATTTAAAATTCGGGTGGACATATTTATGACGGAATTCTTCTATTAGTGATTTAACTCGGTTCAATTCCGTCTATTTAAATAATTTTAACTTAGACCGAGTATATATGCAACTACAACTAGCATTTCTCGTGGCTAAAACGTTTCCGTAATGTTTACTTAAGGAGGTAGTAATAGAAAGCATCAAGAGCGCGAAACCACCACAGCACCACCCCAAAATCCGGGAAATGCCACGTGTCAAACTCACGATCATCAAAGTTTGCCAGCAAGAATATCAATTGAAGTTCCGAGAAGCCCTGTAATTCCGGCGGAGATACGTCGATCGTCGTCGAATTCACCAATGGCGGTGGCGCGTTTGATGGGAATTAGCGAAATTCCGGTGACGACGGAGGTGGCGGCGGAGAAGAGGAGGAAGTTGTTAGGTGCATTGGAGAAATGCGACGAGGACTTGGAAGCACTTAAAAGTATTATTAAGGCCGTACGTGCCGTGCAAACGCCGCCTTCGACACCACCGCCCGTGGCGCGTGGCGGTGGTGTGGAGGATATGGAGGTGGAGGGAGAAGATGATGAGATGGGAAGTGATGAGGGACCAAGTCCGGTGTCGGTGCTTGATCATCGTCAGTTGATCACTAGGTCTCCAAATATGTCTTACTCCAAAAGAGCTAGAGAAGGTAAATCTTTACTAAACCCTCGTGTCCTTTCTATTTTAGGAAATATAATTCTTATCATTTTTACTCTTGTTTTTTTACTTCATTACTAATCACACATTTATTAACTTGGGTAAAAGAAAATCCTAGATATGGAGTGTATAGATAGTTTAAATAAAGACGCGGTCATAAAACTTCGAATGGTAGTTCAATAATATACAATGTCGGGACTACTTAATTCAGTCAATCTTCTAACGAGTATTTACAATGGACTAGGGAGAGATCGAGTAATGTTTGCTTTTTGAGAGACTTAACTAGCTACAATTTTTGAACTACCTTAATTGCTACTAAAAAGTTTGATCTAAAATGTAGATGTAATAAGTGTTAAAATTTTCCCGACTTTGAGTAGTATAAAACCTCAGTGCAACCAAGTTCATATCTTTCGACATCCATGAATTGAGCTATAGCAAAAGATATGGAGTAGCTAATCATTAGAGTAAACTTTTAGCACATGTGTTAGGCTATATCTTCACCACTACTCAAATTGATCTATTCTAGTCAAATGCAGTGATGGTGCGTTTCTCTGTCTTCTCTTTTACTTAGTTTCCACACTTTAGAGTGTAAGTTAAGTTCTATGATTACGGTAAAAAAAAACAGGAGAGCCATGAAATTCACTCGATTTTTCTTTAAAGGACGATCTTACCACAAACTCGTTAAACAACATTTGCACCAGTAAAGCCCATCCAAAAGGGACAAATTAGCTTTAGTCCACTAGTAACCCAAGATCTCTCTTACCCCCACAAAAGCACATTGCATTGTTTCGATTATGCAGGGGTCCCATGTCATCTGTAAAGGCTCCAAAGTTTATGATTGTCGTTGATTAATGGAGTAAGATTTACCAATCTTGTCTTTCACGTATCATGTGAAACAGTGAAAGGAATGTTGGAGAACCTGTAACTCATAATCAAGTAAAGTTCCCCCAAAATATACTAGACCAAACCAAACGATTAGCACCATTGCTTGTGGAAGTTCTGTAAAAGTTGGCTCAATGGTACAATAATGAAAGTAACCTATAATGAGTACAAGTATGCTTGAGTTATCACAAAGTTGACATCATAATTGAAGACGTTACGAAATTACAACATTATTTTACGTACATGTTTAGTTGTTACGAATGTTATCATCGTTTTTGTTGGCCTAGCTTGTTCCTACTCATAGGCTCATAGCACACGATGGTGTGTTGGAGAAAAGGAGCACTATTATCGATTTTATCTACCTGACACATAAGTTATTGTGTACTTTCGGGTGTATGTGTTTGATTCGTCTCGTAATACTAGACCGTTTTAGTGTTTTCACGTCAGATCTTTACACTTGAGCTGTTGAGCGTTATTACATTGTCCTTCATTAAAGTACGAAACCATTTGCTTATGAGGATAATGTATTTACTCATGTTCCACTATCATGCTATATACAGAGAAAGTTGTGCAACATGAACAAATAATAATGCACCAAGAACAACAACAAAGGCAACATTATTCAAGCAGAAAAAGGCCAGTGGAGGAAGACAATGCCATATTCTGTTTTCAGAACAGAGCATACCCGTCATCGTTTGCGATTACAACAACCTTGCAATCATTATTTGTTCCGGTGAAAACTCGAAACCAGTTCAATAACGTCGTAGCGAAAACCTGCCATACCGGTCCATGGAGTAGCACAACGAGAGAGAATGTGATTGAAGTTTGCAAGGATGTGGAATGGGGACAAAGACGAGAGGTTGGGAGTGTTGTTTTGGTAGTTCAAGAGATTATATTTAGAGACTTAATCGATGAAATCATCAAAGAAATGGACTGTTTTCATGTTAGTAGTGCTTCTTATTACGCTCGCAGCTTGCCTTATGAAGCATGCAAGAGAAAATTGTCATTTTAGCTAGGATTGTATTCAAATGTGTAGTGTTGTTGTGTAGTGAACAAGTTCATATTAATGTCCGTTGGTGTTTTATTCGAAATGATGAATTAGGAAGGTTAATTAACTCACCTACTCATGAGCTTATAAAGTAATTAGGATGGTCGTATTTATGTACTTGTATTCATCGATTTGGAAACATTCACACTCTCAGGGCCTATGTCTCTCTCGATTGGAGAAACTCGTATTAAATTGAATTGATTGTGCTTTTAGTATGAATGACGAGGACCATTTCTAATTAGAAATTATGAGATCGAGACGGTTTTATCCAATCAATCCGTCAATAAGAAGAAGGCGATAACTTTAAATAGTGTTGATAGATCTTAAGTTGGACATTTGGAATGGTAACAATTCATTAATAAAAAAAAAACTTGGAAAGTTGGAAATGAGAGCCAATGAGAAAGTAACATCTTCATTCTTGGATGAGAGTGACAAGGTCAGGGAAATGGACAAGATAGAGAATCTAGAATAATAACGGTCAACGAACGTAGGAATGACAAGGAATTGGGACCTTCGATGAACCGCGTACACCGCGTAACGACCGCGTTTGTTTCAGCGTTTGCCATTGGAGATGCGAGGAAGCAGCCGCGGTAATTTGGGTGGATTATTGATTTTTCTAAGGCGAAAAAGACGTGACATTTTTGTGTTCTTTCTAATTGTTTATGTTTAGTTTAAACTTTTGTTATATCTTACGAAGAAACAAATGAATTGAACAGAGTGAAGGTAGACAGACAGCTACAAAGAATTAAAGGAAAACCTTGGGTTTAGAAGAGAGTTAGCATAAGGAGTAATCATCTAGGATCAATACGTACAACATTGTGTTGTGCTACTCCGTGCGATACTACGTTGAAGATTAGAAACGAGATTGATGAATAGTGAGTGAAATATTCTTACAATTTGTACTGGATTGGAGTATACGTATTTAATATTCTCCTAACAAAATATTACATTTATCATAAGTCGCATATTGTTTATCGAAAGATTTTGGAGTTTGATTTGGTTTGTTATGTTATTCCCGTAATATGCGAATAGCTAGTTCTCACTTATGAACTTATTCATACCTTTTAGTGACGAGCTCAAAAAATATTACACATTGTTATAAGCCACATATTCATATGGTAAAATCAATAAACATTTTTATACTATGACTCGAAAATTAATCAATCTAGTAGTACTAAGATAATGTATTGTTTTTACCATCTCTTTCAGCTTTTCACTATATCCCAATTCGTAAATACAATGAGTCTAATCCCGATAAAGTTACTCTTATGTGATGATTTATGGCTCAAATCAACCAAACCTGGGACATATGAGCTAGAAGTTTTTAGCGTCCTTTATCATATGATCATAATTAATTTGATCTACATTCGCCGAAAGCTTATCGCACGATCTTCCAAATTCATTTATCTTTTCAACCTCAAATTTTGTAAAATTTTTATTATTTGGAATTGAAGAAAACAATATTTTTTAGTTAATTGCAACTAGTCAATTATAGCAAATACTAAAAAGTCGCCAGCCAGCCACTATAAAAACAGGGCGGTGAGTTGTACAAAGAGCAACTGGCAACTCCTCATTTTTTTCCAACAAATAAAAAGAAAAACAAATTTTTATTTTTGGAAAAGAAGGAACAAAAATATCCTAAAAAAAGAATATAATATTATTAAACGGCTTCTTCAAAAAGAAGATAGATTTACTATTGATTTTGGAGAGAGAAATTTATTTTTGTTCTAGTGAGAGAAACACACAAAGAAAGGTCGAGAAACTCAGCGAAGGGTAAAAAAGGAACAAAAATCTCTTAAAAAAAAATGGCGGAACAATTGACAGATGACCAGATCTCCGAGTTTAAGGAAGCCTTCAGCTTGTTCGACAAGGATGGCGATGGTTTGTTTTTCCAGATCTACCCCTCGCTCTTTTATTTTTTTCCGTTTTTTTTAAATTTGTTTTTTATATTTTGTTGTTTATGATAAATGTTGAAGATCTGCTTTAATTTTGCCTTTTTTTGGTGATAGATTTTGTTTTTGTTAGGTTTTTATGCGTTTTAATGAGATTTTAGTGTTAATATGTGGACGTTGCGTAGTTTGAAATGTTAGGGTTTAAGATATAATGTTTGTTATTGTTTTAAGTTTCGTGTCGGTGAAGATTTTGTGTTGGATGATCTCATGGTGATGTTTGTTTGGAGTTATTGATGAATTTTTGGTCGTGTAAATTTGAGGAAATGAGATTAATCGTGTCGAAGAAGCTGGAAATTGGAAACGCTAGGGTTAGGGTGCTTTATGATTGATGAAGCGTTCGTTTCGGAAACTTTCGTGTTTGATTGATCGTTGATCGTTGACGAAGCGTTTGTTTCGAATTTTTCGTGTGTGATTGATCATTGATGTTTTTTTCACGCTATGTGAATGATTAATTATTGACGAATCGTTTGGTTCGGTATTTTTTGTGTGTGATTGAGCATTGATGTTGTTTGTTAGGCCATGTTCGTGTCGGTTTTTCGGATGTTGATGTTGGACGTTTGGTTAGAGATGAGTAGGTGTCATGATATCGATGATGTTATCGTTCGACTGAGTGAGGTCATTGACGTTGTTTGTTAGGCCATGATCGTGTCAGTTTTTAGGATGTTGAGGTTGGGTGTTTGGTTAGGGATGAGTAGGTGTCATGGTATTGATGATGTTATTGTTCGAGTGAGTGAGGTATTTGTGATGTTAGGGTTAATATGGTTAACAAGACGGTGGTGATAATGACGATTGGTTTATGTTGATGCTATGAGTATATAGATGGTGGGATGTGTTTTTCGTTTGTTGACAATGATGGATAAACAATGATTTTGGAATGAGTTTCGGACTTTTGTTGGGTGATTTGGTTGTTTGATCTAAGGATGTTTGTTTGGAAGCTGTCTTTTTATGACTGATCTCGGAATTGTGATGCCACATGAGAGGCCATTTTAGTGTGTAATGTTGTTTCGATTGTTTAACGACCGGTTTTTTCCTTGTCTGGTCATTCAATGAATTATGAGTATGTGTCCTTTTGTGTGTACTCTGTTACTGTGTTTGATTTTATCATGGATTTATGGTCAGATTTCACTGTGACAATATTGGATTCGAGTTTCTTTTTATTGAGTCAATCCTTTACGAGGTTTATTTGTTTTTTCCTTCTTTTTTTAAATGGTTCCATATAGCAGATTCTTGTGACTTTTCAAGTGAGTCAATCCGGATCCTTAAGGGCTGTGGTCTGGGATGTTATTGTTACTGTAGTACTGGGAACTTTGTGTTTTGTTTGATGGCTGATATGTGCTTGAGCAGTGCCATGTTCGTGTTAGTCTTGGATGTTTTAAGGTCAAGATATTGTTTGAGGAGGAAAACTTTGTTGGATCTTGTCGCTGTTTTACGTCCTCTGACCATTATTTCATACCCTTGCTCTGTTTTTGTTTCTTGGATCTCGTCGCTGTTTTACGTCATCAACCATATTTTCATACCCTTGCTCTGTTTTTGTTTCTTATTATCTATCTTTATCTCTTTTGTGCTCTTTAAATGTGTCTTTATTCATGATGGCTGGGAATGGTTTTGATATTTTGAGTTCATTTAAGTTGGAAGATTACCAAGTCTTTTGTGCGCTGTGAGTGTGTGAATTTGTTTGTCATTACATCTCTATCATCGTGGTCGTGTTATAGAACAGTTATCTGTGTCACATTGTTTCTTCTTTTGCATGTTTTGCAATTGATGGTTTTGGGGGAATTGTATGTGTATATAGCATTGATTCATTTTGGCAACAAGGACTTGTTGAGCATTTTGTTTCATGATTGCTGGATCCTTGTATGATTTCCTTATTCGGCGGTGATAATATCCGATGCGTTTGAAACTTTGAATAACCGTCGTAATTCCAGGCCCTCTCTATTAGCTGACCCTTTGTTTGTTCTGTATGGCAGGCTGCATCACAACCAAGGAGCTTGGAACTGTAATGAGGTCTCTGGGACAGAACCCGACCGAGGCAGAGCTTCAGGACATGATAAACGAGGTCGATGCTGATGGCAATGGTACCATTGACTTCCCAGAGTTCCTCAACCTGATGGCCAGGAAGATGAAGGACACTGACTCTGAGGAGGAACTGAAGGAGGCTTTCCGCGTCTTTGACAAGGACCAGAATGGCTTCATCTCTGCAGCTGAGTTGCGCCATGTCATGACAAACTTGGGTGAGAAGCTGACTGATGAAGAAGTTGATGAGATGATCAGGGAGGCTGATGTCGATGGTGATGGTCAAATCAACTATGAGGAGTTTGTTAAAGTGATGATGGCCAAGTAAGGATCTTTATGAAGATAACTGGAGTCGACTTTGTAAAATGGCTTAGTGAATTATTATGATGGGATCTATAGTTTTTCTTTCGGATGCCATGGAAACCAGACATTTTTTAGACTTCTGTTCTATGATTATGGTTGAATCAGTGTTTCCTGTTTTCTGTAATGATGTCTCGGGTTTTACCTTTCTAGTTTCCTGGTTTCCCTTGGATCTGGAATTCTGGATAACTAGATTTGCTTGGAAAAATCTAATTCTGATGAATCAATGACTCGGTTTTCAAGCTGCCCGTGTTATGATCTAGTTTCCTAATGTTATGGACAGTGGCATCCCGATTCCATTTCATGTCTTTTTTTCTTTTTTTGAATCACATTCCATTTCATGTCTTACGTTTGCCTTTAGTTGCTCATTCGCAACTGATTACTGTGAGGCACATCACAGTGCAGCCCTGCTGAGAGCGCCTTGCACAATAGCTGTGCCCCTCAATAGTATTATCACCCTCGATAGTATTATCAAAGCCGCAGATGAACCTTGAATTTATATCCACCAATCATAGTTTCTGAATACAAAATCTCTCCTAATTAGTCGATAACGAGAAGAGACTGGCCGGAGCTTGTGCGGCTCCATGTCTCATGGATAGCACGAGAGATGATGCACGTACACGGTACTTTCTACTTAGTCGCGAAAGGAAAGTATGAATAATCTGTTTGAGTGGCTGTAACTAGTGGGATTTACTCCTGCGATTTTTCCTTCTTGGTGTGTTTACGACATCTAAACTGATTTATGTGAAGCAAAAGTTAGGACTATACAGTACAAATCCGAGAGTTTATTATAACTTCTTCAATAAGAATATAAGAATGGTAAATGCACAGTAAAATGGATTTGTGTGAATCAATTGAAAGACAATTCCCATTTAGCCAAGTACAGTATTCATTACAACACATCACAACAACCTACCGATAGCGAAAACGTCCCACTCCCTCTTATGGTCAATCAAAGGGGTTTGCTGTATGGAGACTGGGGAGGGAGTTGTGGATGGGACGACCGCCGTTATTGTGCTGGTATATGTATTACAATCTTTTCAGGCTCTTCTTTCTTGCATCGATCTTCTTTTTCTCTGCATGCGCCTTCAAAGCGCCATCCTTCTTTAGTGTTGAAGGTGCTGCAGCTGGCAGGGCAGTAGAAGATCCTACAGCCCCATTCTCGTTTGATAGGGAAGCAGAAGCATTGGCAGGCTGATCCTGAACGTTATTTCCTTTACTGGTGGCTGTTGATGTTGGAACAGCACCAGTGCTCACTAATGAATTCTTTACATCGGCCTTTTGAACATTCAAAGCGGTGGTAGACTCAGATATGGCTCCTTGCTTCGGTTTTGATTTGGGCTTCGCATGAATTCCTGTGTATAGCCTGACAGAAAACGAACACAGAACAACATAAATTACCATCAGAACAGCACACTTATGTAGAATCACAAGTGACAAGTGGGAAAAGAGAACCAGGATATACCTAGCAAGTCTTGCATACTCCTCGTAATTTTCAAGTAACATTTTGCCAGCCTGTTCGTTTAAGGCTGACTCCGGAAAGGGTTCTATGAGTAAACATCTTATCACCTATTTTCAGGGAGACACATCAAAAACATCAGTTAGACTTTGAATGAAGGATATATGACTAACAGTCAGGAAAAGGTCAGTCAGTTCTACGTACCAAAAGGACATGTCGCAAGCCCAATGTAGGATTCCAATCCTTTTTTAGAGTGTTTACACATATTTCACCAATATTGGAGATATTTGGATGGAAAATCTTCGTAAGGAAGTAACCTGTGATCAGTATCCAGAAAAGTATATCATTGGAGAAAGATCGTATCAGAAAAGCAGCAGTCAGATTCCAAAATTCTAAGGCATAACCAACATCAGTCAGATGTTTGTGTAACAGAGTAAAAACTTAAGTCCTAGGCATCAGGGTTTCAGCATCAAATCGTGATCCTAAGCTATGAACTATGTAAGAGAAAGTGTCAAACTTTGGAGGTCACAAAACGCACAATTTCAATGGGATTCTAGGTCTTAAACTGTAGAACTCACGTTCTCGCAAGATTATTACTAGACAGACGGAACACAGATCAAGAATACAAGATGAAAGCAGAATGTGTACAGCCGATCCTTTACAGTAACGTAAATGGCAAGCAAAGTCGTGAAGGGTTATCATGGCATCTTATAGCAATCATCAAAAATATTCCCAAACTAACTTTATAATACAATCCAAGAATGTAAATAGTTACCTTTTGGAGGCGAATAAGGGAAGTCACTTGACAATATCAACTTCATGCGAAAGACACCATTTTCGTATGGAGTCCCAGCTGCAGAATTCAAGAGCAAAGATCACTCTCCAGGAAATTGAGAGTTGAAAAATACAGAAACTAAATGGCGCCTGTGGAAGTTTGTCGAACAATGGAATTTCTACCACGGCCTAACTCGTGCTTAAATCCAAGTGACGTTCATAATTACTCTACAACACAGTATCTCTCAAAGTAAAGCTGTAGCTTTAAGCTATATTAGATGGCTATAAAATTGAAAAGGAGCCGCAACACACCTGGTCCATCTATGTCAGCGAATATGGTTGTGAAATCATCTTCGTTTACAACCACCTTTATTCCTTCTGGAGGAGTATCATCAAGATTCCTCAATTCTTTTGCAAGCTGCTTGAGGACATTTGGTGGAAGATTTTCATTGGTTGCCTGAAGGAAGGAAGAAGCATTCTCAGTTCAGCCGTGCATAATCTTTTACTCTCCTTTACGCTTTATGCATGGTAAGTATTTTATATGAGATACGACGAGCATGATAATCAATTTTGACACCCCATAGTAATTAATGCCCCAATGCCCCAAATTCTTCAGTAATTATGAAAAGAGAAAATCAGTTGTGACAAATCTCAGGGTTTTGAATAAAATGCATGACAGATAGGAAATTCATCACAGGTCTAGATGATATGAAAGGATTTTATTAAGCAAGAGGCTGCGCCAGTATGAGACGCATGAAGCATTTACTTAGCTAATGAAAGTGACATAATGGTTTGGAAAAGGCACATTTTCATCATTCTCATCGGCCCTGGCCCCTGGGTCTTTCACTCTAATATCAGTAAACATATATCATGATCAGTATAAGGTGGTGTTCATAGAAAGAAGCTCCACACAATTTAATAATCTCCTCTTAACAATCCCATTATTATATTCCAACTTTTACCTCACAGAAAGTTAAACGCTTGATAACAATAGGTTATCATCCAGACAGCATATATCCTTTAAAGAATACATATTGATGAAAGAATAGGAATGTTACCATATTCACAAATTATCTTGGCAAATTACTATGCTAAGCTTTTTCTCCTCCTGTTGATATGCTGAAGCTCTTTCCGTCCTGCGACCACCGTTTCTGGCAGGAAAGTGGCTTCAGCAGCGTTTCCTACAAAAGATCACCAATTTAGATATACAATCCTTCACCAACCACAAGTTACATAAACAGATTGTACAAACTGTAAAGTCTGTAACAATTTTCAGGCGTCGTAATAGAAAATAAGAGCAAACTTTGTTCAAGGCATCCAGCACCTTCATATGGTAAGTTAGAATACCCCAGAAAACGTTACTACGAAGAACAAAGAACCTAAGCTTTTACGTTCAAATTATAGCACAGCTGATTTCCCACTTTGTAACTAAGCTTTAAACATATTAACACACAGCTATCAGAATGTAGCCCTGAATACAAGCTATCTAATAAAAACAACCAATTTTTCAGCTGACGTTCTAACAAATACACATCCGTAAGAGAAATGCCGCCTCTTAACAACCTTAGAGTCTTTCTATGCATTTCGAATGGATACTAAACTGCCAAAGCTTCGACAAAATGTAAACGAAGACACACAGCCGTTAGACCAAGATACTATCAATTGAATACTACTCAATTGTTTTAAAACATTGGTCTTTTTTTTTTTTTATTACAGAAGTTTCTTTGAGCATTGCAGAATGCCATAATCATCAAATTTTGTATCTTTCCCAACATCACAAACATATTGACACACAAAAGTTGCAGAACAAAAGAGACTACAATGAGGCAAAATATGCATGATGCACTCAA
The DNA here is from genome assembly GCA_963457585.1 of Spergularia bocconei. NCBI lineage: Eukaryota > Viridiplantae > Streptophyta > Magnoliopsida > Caryophyllales > Caryophyllaceae > Spergularia > Spergularia bocconei. The sequence continues at coordinate 1,961,803 of OY734946.1, read as the reverse complement.
CCTAACATCAAAGAATGAAAGATCACAATTTCGACAACGAAGTAACGAACATGTAAACAAGATTCAAAGTACGCAGCTACCGACTTATTCTACGAACATAAAGATCGAGACTTTGATCAGCACAAGTTAACAACCTCTACTTAGTAAATACCATGACTAAATTCAACCACATTACAAAGTAAATAGCACCTACCACACACACTACAATAAAAAAAACAATGATCACTTGCAACATTCGATTACACCACCATTCAATTTCAACACTATCTTTATTAGTCTAAAAATGCGCAATTAGCATAAATGCCAAACTTACAAAACAATATAATCAAGAAAACTAATCACTTGAAATGTCTTATACTCTAATTAAATCAATTCAATTCAATTTCAAGAAAAAAATGATGATTAATCCTACACATTTTGCCCAAATCTTTCACACAACAAGTAAAAAAGAATAAGATATCAACTTTTTACCCCCTACCAACTTTACTGGATTTGGGCATAAAGAAATAGTAAAAATTAAAGCTAAAGATTGAATTAGAACCCAATGACCAATTCTCAAAATTAAAATGTGCATAAAAAAACCCCCAATTTCTCACCCAAATTGAAATTAAATCACATCCCAAAACCCTAATTGGCTAATTCACCAACAAGATTCAACATTTCCCTACTACAACTAAATGGGCATCTCAAATTACAGCTTCTTTAGCAAGATTCCCAACCAAATTACAAACAAACCCAGAAAAAAAAACCCTCATCAAATTTCAATAATTAAAATCTTCAACATCACATCTTCCCCCCCACTAAAGCTTGAATTGATCATGAAACATACAAATCAAACATTATAACAAAAACCCATTTGAGAATTCGGATTATAAAATCTGGGTAATTAATCAAAAATCAAAAAATTTGAAAGAATATAATTAGAATTAAGAGTTGATTAAGTATGAAAAAAAGAAGCGTAAAATTCACCTTATCTGGAGTATACACAGTCTGAAAGAGAGAAAGAAAGAAAGAAAAGAGTATTTGTGTTTTGTGTTTTGTGTTGATTGGGATTAAGAGAGAAAGAAAGAGGAGAGAGAAAAACTCTTTGAAATTATTATTGGATCAATTTTTATTTTATAAATAATTTTTTGTAAATATTATCTTTATAAATAAATGTGATTAAATAAATTTAGCATAAGGGCCCACAAAAACAGTTAAAAAATGTTCAAAAGTCTGTTTTTTTGGGTATTTTTGTTTGAATATTTTATTTGAATTTGAGGCGTTGGTACGCCTTCAGGAATTATAGACGTTGGAGAATTTATTTTAATTTAATTTTTAATTTTGTGTTTTTGAAAGGATAGACGTTAGAGAGAATAATTTTGATTCTTTTTGAATAAAAAAATTGTGGAAATGAGAGTTTCTGGTAAATTGGGAAGGATGGGACCCACAAGTGACCTAACTGAGTAACTGGTGAGTGAGTTTAACAAACGGCTGTTCCGATCCAGAGTTTTTTTCACACCTGCGAGTTGGTCCACGTTTCTTGTCTGCTACCGAGTCACTGACTCGGTTCGATCGTTTGCATGAGAAGTTCAAAAAAACAAAAAATATTCAGTGACTGCAAAAAAGTTCAGTAAATTTAGTAAACTATTGTAGTAGTACTCAGAATCTCAGATTGTTTAATTTTGGATTCATTACACAACTATACTGAAGTATATTGAACTAATCACCAAGTCACTAGACTCGTGTTACTTCGAGTTTTGCTAACCCGAGCACCTTATTTTCATTGCTTCCGTTTCATTGGTGCCATTGTGTGACGGCGAATGCGAGATGAGTTAGAGAAGAAATGTTGCATGGATGCTCTATGTATGTGGTATGAAATCATGAATCTATAATGCATTTGCATGCAATTTGCATAGAGATTATATACTCCGGTAGTACGTATGGGCTCAATTGGCATCTTGTGTATAATATTATTCCTTGAATTATTTCTTACTCCATACACCAGAATACCAGATGTCCAGATGTATCGTTATTTAAGAGTCTTTGGCAATATATACGTGAGTATTGAGATTTTCATGTATGGGTGATTGGCTTTATGTAGGAATAATGCTTATTAATAATCAAACTTAAGATATTAGTAGCTTAATGATTTGTGTTGGCCTTATTACAACTGGCAAATGTCGAGTTCAACTACTAAGATTTATGTGATCTCAGCTAAAAGCTTTGAATGATGGAACTCCTAATATTCCAGCATAAGTGTATCCTCTACCACCCGGCAAAATCGAGTAAATAAAATACAGTATTGAACCTCAAAATTACATTTTAAAAAAATGTTTAAAAAATCGCTTTTGTTCACCAGACTGTCGTTAATGTTATCGACGGAACTAAATCTCAATAGCAGATACGAGTACTATAAACTTGGTTTATCAGAATCGAGCCAACTCTTGTTGAAACTAAGATACTCCGAAATTTTCACTGAGACAACGATATCATTCTAGAGTTGAGAGTCCAGACCCACCCAGTGAAGGAGTCCAGCAGGCTAATAGATCCAAAAAGAAATGTGGGCTATGAAGAGTTTAGCCCACTTCATTACTCCCTCCGTCCCAGCTCAAACACCCCATATTCCATTTCGGGACGTCCCAGCTCAAACACCACATCTATTTTGGAACATATTTCTCTCTCCTACTTTTATTAAATTATTACATCCTCTCTCACATTATCTCTCCTACTTTTATTAATCCTCACATTCTCTCTCCTCCTTTTTCCTAATATTACCCCACTCAACTTACTATATCAATTTTTCTTATTCCACTACAAAAATGGGTCGGGGTGTTTGAGCTGGGACGGAGGGAGTATTCAACTATTTAGTTCATTTTTTCTGGTCAACAAAGACAAGCAGTCTGAGCTCACAACATCACAATTTTGACTTCTCCTAGAAGCTAGATTAACCCTTTAATTAAAAAGAGATTAGACCTTGTTTTTCTAAGTCAACGATCGAAGAATCTATATATAGTGATGATCTGATGAAGTATAGTTGGGAGAAAAACTCATGTGGAGCAAAAATCACTGTGAAAAAAAGCTAGCTAACTATTGTATAACTGTATAAGTTAGTTGGGCATTCTTAAATTTTTGTACTTTTGTGGTGGTAGGTATATGTTATGGTGACATATATATACACATAAAAAAGCATATAGTATATCATTTTTATGGTGAGCTTGATCAGCAATACATTGATTCATAGTCTTGGAGAGAGAAAGTACCCAAAGAGAAAAATGGGAAGTAATGAGGAAAAGAAGATGAAGGTTCTTTGTCTCCATGGATTTAGAACCAGTGGAAGCTTTCTCAAGAAGCAATTCAGCAAATGGGATCCTTCCATTTTTGCCCATTTTGATATGGTAAGTTGGTTTTCCTGTTGATGGTTGAACATCATAATGTTCGGAAATTGTTATATACATCCGAGTGCATGTACACCGTAACAGTTCACTTGGTCGAATTTTCGAGACAGAGTCGAAATCCTGATGTTTGATTTGTATAAAATTGTGACAGGATTTTCCAGATGGGTTGTTTCCTGCTGGAGGGAAATCAGACATAGAGGGCATTTTTCCACCACCTTACTATGAATGGTTCCAATTCAACAAGGTCTATACATACATTATCCTATGTTTATAAGTTTATTTATGTATCATCATCATTAATTAAGCTAGAATATAATTATAAGACTTTTATACTACTATGTGCTGATGCACTAACTGTCATGTTTTTCCTGTTACATACACAGGAGTTTACAGAATATGCTAACTTGGATGAGTGCATAACATATCTATGTGAATACATCACCAGCAATGGACCATTTGATGGTCTCCTTGGCTTCTCTCAGGTAGCGACTTCGGCACACTGATGGGTTTAAATTGTACTTTACTTAGCATTAAGACATCTCTGAATTAGCAGAACAATTAGTCACATTCAGTATTTCAGTCATCTTCTAAGAAAAATTTCGGACTAAACGGATTGTTTGTACACAGGGAGCTACACTGTGTGCACTTTTGGCTGGATATCAGCTACAGGGAAAGGTGCTGAAGGAGCATCCACCTATCAAATTCTTAATCTCGGTTTCGGGCTCTAAGTTCAGGGCACCAGGCATCTGTGATGTTGCATTTAAAGACCCTATTCCTGTGAAATCAGTTCATTTCATCGGAGAAAAGGATTGGCTAAAACTTCCATCCGAGGATCTGGCTACTGCTTTTGTGGATCCTGTCATTATAAGACATCCTCAAGGTCACACTGTCCCGAGATTAGGTACAGCCTGCTCGTTGATCGAAGTCTCAGCCTTCTCATAAATCTTGTACTACACAGTACGCACTGTATATTTGTGAATGCTGTTCAGCTGGATAACTGATAATTTGAATGATTTCAACAGATGAGGCAGCAACTGAGCAGATGCAGAATTGGGCAGGGAGTCTGTCAGCTCAGACAGGTGTTGCTGAAGAAGATGGGCGAAACGGGGAAGCTAAAATAGAAACAAAGGAGGCAGAAGCAGTGTGTGAAGCTGCAAAAGTAGTGGAAAATCCAGCAGAGACGAAAGTGGAAATCACAGAAGTGGAGGCTGTACAAGCTTGAACTTCTTGTATCAGAAAACATAAGCTTTTCAAGTAGTCACCATTATTATTGTGATAATGAGTTTGTAGAAACTCAGTATTTCTTGTATGTTGGATTTCGAGTTTATGTGGAGTATATGTTTTGCAATATTATGTGTAATGGAAAGGTGAATCCAAAAGATCGAGCTCACCGAAAACAAAAAGGTGCAACTGAAAAGGCACTTTCATTTAGATTGCTCTGATAATTATTTCATTACAAAGATGTAGAGAGCACGAACCTTGCCTGAGGACTGCAATTTGAAGTTACAATATTTATTTGAGTACAAAATTAGCAACATGAATCAGTCAAATTTCATCCGTTTAGCTGGACCTTGATCAATTATAGGATCAACAGTGGTTGATTGCGATTGTTCGGCTCCTTGCTGATTTTCTGAGCCCTGCTCTGCTTCTGCAGGTTGAGGTGGGGTATAGCCCTCTGGGAATGGGGGCGGTGGAGGGGCTGGTGGTAGCTGCATGCATTCACAACCCAGAGATTAGCATACATTGTCTTTCGGATTACAAAGTATCTCGCCAAAGCAGTAAAAACCTTGAATTAACATTAAAAAAAAAAAAAAAAAAAACCTCGAATTACTACCAATACCCACATTCTAAGCAGATTTAGTATCAGATGAATTTCAAGTGTTCTAGAGCACCCGTCCCAAAAGCAAAGTTTTCTCAAGAAAAATACAAATCATATAAAAAGGTGGTTTCATCTAAAATAATGAAGGTCCATAAAACCTAGGAGATTTACAATCCGTTTCATGATTAATCACAAATACACCATTTCCAATCTCTAAATTCAAGTGAGTAATGAGGATTTCTAAAGGTCAGTCAGCCCAACCCTATATGCCCTCAAACAAACAGACCTCTGTTTGGAGCTGTAAACTCTCTCCGCATCCTTAGACAAAGTAACTTATCATTCAGTGTTTTGGAGACATGTCCTAACCAATATCACAATCTGATTAAACAGCCACACTTTTAATCCCCACACTATCAGGGACTTTATTAGTAGTTACCGACAACATGACCTGGAGTCGGACTATGGGAAGGCAAAATGTAAGTAGCATAACCACGACTGAAAGACATCGGACTATTTCCAGATATCTGCAATGGGATCAGACAGCAAAGAAAGATGACATGGAAAAAAATCCTGGACAAATTACATGAAGAAGGGAGAATTGAAAGTAATGGGCATCAAAATGATGACATCCTCAGGCAAGAGAACTTAAGACCCACCAAATTAAGTCCTAAGCCCTAAGAGCATATGTCATGTTGAATTGAACGAATAGGCAAAGGCTTTTTTTGACTAAAATATACATTACGTATCTTATAGTGATAGAATAGATGTCACTGTAGCATAGTGTCCCTTCAACTTCAATGAACATTGTCACATTCATAGGTAAGTTAGGATGCATAAAACTCAAAATTCACTCACCTTACGCTGCAAGGAAGCAAGGATATGGTCCACTCTTTTTAATTCTCTAAAATCAATCGTTTCTTTTACAGCTTCTGAATCATCGTCCGCATCATCATTCTCACTATCTGTTACAACGAGGAAAAGAACAACCAACTTAACAACTATCAGAATTATTACTGGTAGTTTGCTGTCTGCACGGGGAAAATATACAAATGACCTAATCAGGAATAAATCAGGAAAAGGCTATCATATATAGCTAAGACAGAAGGGACTTCCGAGGTTTCAGAGTCCCAGAAAATATAAGAGGGTCATAGAGTGCTGTCCAATTGTTTTACTAGCTGTATGCATGCAGATGCTCTTAGTGAAATGATCACCACAGTTAGTGAAAACCAGAAGGAAACCAAACAACAACAACAACAACAACAACAACCAAGCCTTATTCCCAAAATGATTTGGGGTCGGCTAACATGAATCGTCATCCAGTAACCGTCTTGTGTACGCCAAGAAATTTCGAAAACGTTGCAAACATTTTAGAAATATTTAAACACTTTCAAAAGAAATTTAGAAAGTCGTCAAAAGGAGAAAGAAAATCCAACATGTGATACAACTATAGAAGAAAACCTCCTTCGATGCAATCACTGATAAGGATGAAGTTAAATATATGAAAGACAGCCACTACAGATGATCCTTCCATATATGCTACAAAAGAAGTAAGGGGTTCCAGAAAGGTACCATGTCCAATCTTCTCCAACTTGGACGATATAGTTGTGAATGCCTTTTGAATGTAAAACATAGCACGCCCCTACACACAGAAGCAAATGATCGAAGAAGCATCAGAAAAAAACATTAAACAAGAACGTAAAATGAAAATATAAAGAGAAATACATGTACATGCACTATTTACTTATTATAAATAAAATGAACTTGGTTATTAGAACAGATATAATATTGAGAGATACAGTAAACATGAACGGAACCTACAATTCTTGAAGCAAAAACATTACAAAGCTGTGGTGCTTGGTAGATTGAACCATCCAAAACGTAGTAAGTCAACATTGGCGTAACTTTCTCAGGATTGTCCCTCTTTTGCTTACGAATAACAAACAGATTGGGCTCCACAACTTCATACAGCATGAACTCAATTCCTGTCATCTTCCTGCAGCATCAAGAAATCTACATTCAACCACCCCCATATTGTAACAAAAGAAATTTTCTTATTGCTGTCTCCACACCACCAAGCCTACTTCTCAAATGCTTCACAATTTCGCATCCAAGAATGACAATTAATAAACTCCCACTACCAACCTAGGCATCACATATCAACTGTAAATGACAATTAATAAAGCCACATTCTACCGATTGCACCAACAACAAGCCTTCTTACCAAATGCTTCCCAACCAAGAAACCATAAAATTCGACTACCAACCTAGGCATCACATATCAACCGTAAATAATAGCTAATGAAGCCACACTCTACGGATTGCACCGACAACCCATCCACAAATTGCTACCCCCTCTTACTATAACATCAGGAGCAATTCCTGCCTATCAGCCTCGAGTTCAATTGTACTCTTGAATGTCCTTTGTTATAAGAGCCACAATGTGTTATAAATGTACTAAGCCCCCAAATACTATCGAACCCAATTCAAGATCACGCGCACACAACTCGCAATCCGTTTCTCCTAAATTAACAAGAACATCACCAACACTAATCTCATTCAGCTAGAGTTGATCAATCAATAGTTCAATAGTAGTCAATACATACCCAATTACCCATATCACAAACCCGAAACTAAAACGAACCCGATTTACACTCTAATCAAATCCCCAAAAATCAATCAAGCAATTCTTCAACAATCAACTCCAATTAACAAACAAAAAACATACAAAATCCCCAACAAATTAAACCCTAATAAACACAACACAACAAATTGGCAAAAGAAAACAGTAAAAAAAAAAAAAAGAAGCGTGAAGCTTACGAAAGGTGAGATAAATCAAGAGGGTGAATAGAGTTCATCCGAAGCTGCTCATTACTACAAGTGCGATCATAAAAGGGGGACATTGCGAAATAATCAAACACATAATTACGATCAAGTGGGTAAGTATTAAGCCATAGTTGATCTCTGAAGCATATTCCGGTCATATCTGTTCCCGGCGGCGGCATCTCCGGCGGTGTTCCGTCGAAATTAGGGTTTCCCGGCATTGGTGTTGCCGCCATATCTCCCCCCACCCCTATTTTTTGTTCAGGAAACAAAGAAGCGTGAACTTTACTCACTTGATTGTTATGAAATTCGATTAATTGAATTGGGGATTTGATTAATTTGAGTTTAATTGGTGTCGGAATTAAGCGGGTAAATTTGGGGGAAATTGAGAGTTAGGGTTTCCGCATTTCGTATCGTTGTTGGAGTTGGAGGGAAATTGACACTAGTTTTCTTTCCTTTTTTTTATTTTATATTTTTATTTTTCGGTTCAATATTTGTAATCGAAATAATTTTGGATAGTAATTGTTACCGAGGTAATTCTACGTCCGAACAAGTTGTAAGTTTAAGTACTGCGTGTTTATAGGTATTAAGCTTACATTTTCGGTTGATCAGTATAATTAAACTACTCGCTAGCCCCTGGATGGTTGGAGTGGTGATATAGAGGGAGATTCAACTCGATTACTAAACGTTATCGGCAAAAGTCGAGTTTTAACCCTTACGGTTCGATTTAGAGTTGCTTACAAGTATTATATTGATGCTTATCTATCACCTTATCGCGAGCGATCCCAACACAATCGCATACGTATCGTACGACAGTAGTGGTTTGAAACGCTAGCCTGAAAATGGTCCATGAAGATAGAGTAGTTGTCGAGTCCTTTAGTTGAGAAAGTGATTGCACTTGTTTGTGAACAAGTGGTTTCAATGCTGGACTTTTGGGGTTGCCAAAATTGAAGGGATGGGTTTCCGTTTGTGTAGACTTGTAGAGTAAGGACCATGCTCGGAAGAGCCATTTGCTAATCACCTTTTATTTTCAAGACATTTATCCACGGCATCCAAAAATCGTGGATCGATTCTACTCTAAAAACCAAGCTCCGTCAATGTTGGATTGGCCAACACATTTAATTTTTTTAGTAGACATGGGGGAGTACTCGTGGCTGTACTAGCGATCACGTATGAAACACTATTTGCTCAAAAAAATTTAGAGGAGTAAACCATATCAGTTAGAGGTCTAGAATTCGAATCAGAAAATGCTATAGCAAGTTAACAACGGTACTAAAAGCCCTCATACGTTGAGTTCCGCAACTTAACGTCCTTTGTATGGTTCTACCCGCCTCAAATTTGGAGCAAACCCCACACTGCAAAGTTCAAACCAAAGACAACACATTTCATATTTGATACCAACCGTCGATATAGTATATCTTGGGATAGGGATGTACTCCAATTCCGGCCCACGAGAATTTGGAGATTAAATATATTATTTCACAAAACCCATAACGTAACCCTCTTCAAACCCATACAACATATCCACTGACATTCGATACGCATGGTCCATTAAAATTGTTTCCTTTTTATATTGTAAAAAGGCCCAAAGACTCATAGAAGCAAATGAGGTAAATTGACCATAAATCAATGCGCAACTTGAAGAGCTTTTCGAAAATTATAACATGAGGCGGGTTAATTCTGAAATCAATTGACAATATAAAGATTAAAGAGAAGTATACTAGATCGACTTGAAACCCTTCTATTCCCACTTATTTTTCGATGTGGGACAAGGCTTATACATGTTCCAACACTTTCAATCGATGATGCTGATCTATACCAGCCATACATCTCTGCGATAAATGACTAGTTATCACTGGAACACTTGATAAAGCGTCGAAAATATTATGTATATCTAAATTATCGACCTTAACCATTAAGACATGGCCTAAAACCGCATAAATAAATGACCAACTTGCTCAATAAAGCCAATGTCTTGACCCTATAAATAACCCCCTCCACTCCTCTTATTTCCTCACAACTTCAATTGCAACAATTTCTCTATCTACTTAAGCAAATATAACAACACATACATATATAAAACATGGCATCATTCTCTGCAAAGCTCATCCTAGCCCTTGCAACCCTCCTTGTCCTGACCACCTCACACCAAGCCCATGGCCTGATTCCGATCTCGCAAGTGACCGGTTTGGTCGTGAGAGGAGTGTTGCATTGTGCAACAAACCCTGCGGGCAGCTGCGGAAGTTGCCCGGGCAGTCCGGCCTTGGCAAATGTTAGGGTGAGTCTTACACTCAATGGTCAAACCGTTGCTTCGGTCAACACTGACCTTAACGGTGTCTTCCAAATCACGATACCTGTCGGGTCACTCTTAAACAACATTTTGAGTCTTAATGCAAATTTGAGGGTCCGGGTTGCTCTTCCGATCGCCGGATGCTCCGTTTGGGCTAGCGTAAGCACCGGCGCCCTCGAAGGCCCGTGCGACGTTCAAGGAGGCAACCTCGTAAATGGTGTTCTTACTCTCGTCGTTAGCACCCTAAATTTTGTTCCTCTTGCTGCTTAAGTAACGTAGCAATTTGGCGCACCAACATGCATGCATGCATACTCGTAGAGTATGTATGTGTACATATATGTATCAATTTATGTGATTTTCCCATGCTTTCAATAATTGTCCTATCCTTCGTTTATTGGCCAAATGTTAATAATGAGGGGAGGACTAAGTTTAGTTTGCATTGTTGTACTTTAATTTGATTTTGCTTGTATTTCCATTTAACTATTGACTCTCTTGGTTGTATTACGATTTTTACCATTATCGGCTCGCAATTCAATGTTAATTTCAGTGAAACTTTGCGAGTAACTTTTTTATTATAATGTTAAAAATCACTTCAATTCATAATTTAATTTCAGTGGAACTTTGGGTAATACTTCATCTCGGTTGATCGACTATCAAATTAATCCGCATACACATATATACACTTTGTTATACGTGGGGTTATTTAATTTGACACATTAGAGATAGTTAATAATTGGCCAACTTGTTTAGTTGTTTGTTAAACTAGTCTTTACACCGTGCTACGCACGGTCTTCATTGATTAGCATGTTTGATTTTATTCGCTAAATAGTATAATAGAGAATTTACAATATTAGTCATCGACGTCTTCGGTATTCTCCAAACCGCATAATACTAAGCCTCTAAGTTCCTTCTCCATTATTTATGCTCACAACAATTTTGAACGATATCATATACCGCTATTTATCAATCACCCCTAAATTATTTTGATTTTCATATATTTGTATTTATAACCACAAACATTAATGCTCTTTATATATTAAATTCTCTGGTTAAAGTCGATTCTGAACTATAAAGAGTTATTAATTAAGTGCAATAGTCAGAGTTCAATAACAAAAATCGCTATATCATCAAATTTAATGTAGAGCGATGTGAATTATATCAGGATGGATGTACATCATTTTGAATTGAGTCCAACTTTGCAAACACGAGCATCAACAAAATTATTCTTGCAACGCAACTTAAAGGACGTATTTTCGTTCTAATAAAATAAAGGAATTTGATATATGCAATCTTGGTAAAATTAGAAAGCAAATTATTTCGTTTGCAAGCCATACTGAAAATGGAGTCCAACCTCGCATGCACATTATTATCATCAGTTTATCACAACTTTATTTCCTTGTTATCGACTTATCGGGGTGATGAATTATGATGATTGATCGATCATGATGATGGAAGACCACCAAGAAGAGTATAGGGATAAATTAAACGGACTAATAACTAACGGATCGGCGGAGTACGTAGGTTCAGTCCTATATATCTTCAATTCCTCTATTACTAGCTATCACCAACAATTGATCACGGTACGTACTGGCATAGTACGTATATACATGTACTGATGTACATATTGTCACAATTTCACGTTACTCATATAATTACCGGTAGAATTGCAACGAGGTTTTCCGGCCTGATCGGTAATGCTGACGGTTTATATTATTATGTATATATTTATGTCATTCTACATTTCTCAATACTACCAAATTCTAACATCATGCTGGCATACTTTCATGAGGCATCACATATACATACATACAAATTCAAATATCTCAATATTAAATTCAAAATCATTAGGCCGATCTATTATTACACTAGAAATCTAGAATGGTTTTCTAGGTGTAAAGCTATATATGGACATAATGACATAAGATATACGGAGTATACTCCATTAAGCAGCAAGTTGCTATTCCTTTTCTTTCCATTTTTGGCATAATGGAGGGCTGAAGCCCTACTACTAAGCAACTTCCTGTAGTTGCTAGGCCTAGATCAGATACGCACTGGCCGGTCACAACTCACAAGTAATACTCACTCCCTTCGGCCTTCGTAGAACTTTTTTAACGATATGCTTTTCATAGTATTTCGAGATATATATTTTCTTCAAAACTTGCAAATCAAACCTCCACATCCATATATATACGTACTTATATGTGCACGCAAATGATGTCTTAGCGTGTGCCCTGTGTGCAGTGGGCAGTGGACACACGATAGAAAAACCATAATTAATAACCGTTTAACACTAGTACATACGGAGTATATAGTAAGAGGACCATACTCAAAAGATGGTTGACCTTCCTTTATTTTATGGATCAGATAGCGTTTGTTATTCCCAATTGCAATATTTATGTCGAATTCGGCTTAAAATGGCAATCAGCGAGGTTTTGTTCGGACATGGCTGATTTTGGGTAATGCATAATCATTGCATATTATCACAACTTTACTACTATCTTTTTTTTTTTTTTTTTTATGGTGGTGATGAATTATTATTGATCATGATCATGGAAAACCGTACCACCACGAAAATAATTAAAGAGTATGTATAAGATAATTAAACATTTAAATTAATAAAAGCATAGCTTCAATAATTCGGATATATTATTTCAAAAAAAAAATAAAAAAATAATTCGGATATAAAATGAAATACGGAGTAATTAATAAGAACAAGTTGATCAAACTCTAACTCTATAACTAACACCCTTTACTTCCTCCACTTTTCCATAGAATTGAAGTAATACCTCAATATCAAAAATAATATTCATATACACCGGCCATGACTTCTGCTACATTTTTCTTCGTCGCAACCTTCCTGATGGTGGTTGCTTCCACCTCACAATTTCACGGCGCCGCCCTCGGCCCGAGCGTGCTGGGGTTAGAGCTGGATGTCATGTGCCACCATTGACGTACGATAACCAAGTCTTTGACATCCCCGGCCTCGAATGCAATCTCCTTAACAGAGGAACTCAGATTGCTAGCAGCACCACTGCCCAAGATGGCTCATGCAAGATTATGGTCAATAATGACCAGAGTGTCATGGGCGCCATTGCCAACATCGCGAATTTGACGCTCAAGGTGCGGGTTCCGAGGGTCCGCTGCCTTGGTATTACTGTTCCGGCTACTCCTACTTGTGCCCTAGAAACTATTCCGGGTGATATAATAGCAGAAGTAGTAGAAGACGGCAGAGGATTAGTTTCAGTCCACCTTAAGGCAGGGCCGATCCTGACCACCAACTAGGGCGAAATTGAAACAATATGGCCGCCCAATTCAAATGCATGCTTTTATATGAGAAAATGTATTAGAATTTGCATCTATAATTCTATATTTATCATAATATCGATCACTGCCAATAATAATAATCCTAAAAGGCCATATCGGATTATCGATCTGATTGTCATACATAATTATCTGATCGTAGTCAATGTCATTATGTGCAAATGCATGCATGCACGGAACTCTAATTATTCCATGGAAATTGATTTGCTCTAAAAATCTTATACGGCTATACATACTACCTCCGATCCAAAAATATTATTTGTCCTGTTTTGTTGCTGCATGCCTCTGATTAGCTAGCCATATGAAAGATCGGTCTGCCTAAAATCAAGTCGATTTGGTATGTCTAGTCATTATTAGGTCTACGATGGTATGTCTAGGTGTAAAGCTATATATGGCATAATCATACAAAGATACATACGGAGTACTAAGCAAGTTGCTGTATGTTCTTTTCTGCCCATTTTTGGTACATAATGGAGGACCGATGCCCTACTACTAAGCAACTTGCTCGTTTGTTGCTGCTCGCTAGATACGCACCTTTTCATGAGTAAAATTACATACGGAGGATATTTAATACTATATATTAAAACCTGAAACCAAGTTTTTCCTAGGATGACACTTGGCGTACATTAATTGGATAGAACATAAAAATAGCATTAAATTACAATTATCGGTAAGATATGGTAATAAATAATCATACATTAATTGGATAGAACATAAAAATAGCATTAAACACAATTATCGGTTAGGATATGGTAATAAATTATTATAGAGTAGTAGAGTATTAGCTATTGTATGGAAAATAATCATTATAGTAATTTATTGAAACAAAGATAACCGCAACAATTTTTTTTATAAAACGAGTATAAATATTATAAATAAATATATAGCCCGCGCGTGGCACGGGAATGCAAACTAGTATAATATATTTGTACAACGTATATATCTACGGTCGAGTTTAAAAAATTATTTGTCAATATGATTTCGAATAATGAAATAATATATCTTGGCTTATATTCAAATAGCCTTATAGTATTCGGAATTCCGGTTCATATTCTTTGTAGTAAGAGGACCATGCTCAAAAGATAGATGACTTTCTTTTAAACGGAGTAGAGCTTTTGTTGTCCTCTTGCTGACTACTTGCAACGATTATGCACTGGGCTTAAATTGGAAATCAGCGAGGTTGCCGTGCCTACCACTTTATTATTCTAGAATGTTTATTACGCATACGTTCAGTATGTATTACTATTAGTAATAAGAATGTTCATATCTGATTTTAGTGTATTATATGCATGTAAGATTATATATTATGGTTGTAAACTGTTATTCGGTTTTAATTTTCAACTATGTATATACTCGGTATAAGACAAAATTTTGTTTTTTTATTGCAGAAGGCTGCTTATTCTGGATCGGTTAGTTGACACAACATTTCGACCAAAATAAAAAGACAAAGTGAATTAAATATCTAGAGGATAATTATATGATTATAGTCACTATACTATCAAAACAGTCACAAATAAAATTGCAAAAAGTAAGTGTCTACTATCAACAATAACTTTACCACACTATTAAAATTTTACTACTCACACAAATAGTTTTATTACCAACACAATCAATTTTACTACCTGAAGTTTACATCATTACAAATCAATTTTATGTCTGCAATCTCAATTTCACTACTACTAACTCAATTTTACATCATAGACAAATTAATTTGCTATTATAATATTGTAGACTACTTTCAATTACTTTTGGGATATAGTGGTTATGAAAAAAGAAAAAGAAAAAAGAAGAGAAGCAACAAGCAATAAGTTGCTGCTACGCACTCTCGAAAATGGTTTTCCGACCTTCCGTTCATAGTAAGGGCCGGGACACATGCTCAAACTATTGTACTTGTACTTGCTATCTATAATCGTAGCCTTCTGTATAAATTTATACATGCAAAAATCTTAGCTTGGAATTCAATTTGAAACGAGAGAATTATGCAATCTACAATATATCACTCGGCCGGCCCCTAACTACATGGATGCTAGAGAATCATCACTTTGAAGCTTGCATGGCAAGATGCGAGGTAGGGAGTATATGAATGAATCAATCAATCCATGAATATTAGCAAAGCTATTTACGATGTCATGATCTATATACTTTTACAGAATTTTGAGATAAATTAATATCAAGATAGATCATAGGTTTATTTAAAAAAAAGATAGATCATAGGTCAGCCGGTTTGCCTAACTATAAGCCTCATTAAAAGAAAAAAAAAAAGAAGAAGCTGATTTTATATATAAGAATGTAACAAAATAAAATTTCACTAGCCTTATCGATTATTATCATAATCATGTAGTAATAATCATTCAAAGTAGTAAATTATATTCAATATATATACTTGCTTGAACACCTACATTGCAATATATGCTGAAAATATACAACGTCGACAATTGATACAAAATAATATGCGGTGATATTTAATACAATGAAATACATTTCCAGGCATGCATCTCCTTTTGAAAAGTTGTATTTCCTTTACTAAAGCTCCATGATTGGCTTGGATTTTCCATTTTTTAGCTTAGATTTGGCTGATCATACACTCATACAAATACAAAATACACAAGTAGCAACATACACTAACCAACAACTTGCTCAAACTTTGCTGACCTCAAAAACAACTTACTCCCTCCGTCCCAGCTCAAACACCCCGACCCATTTTTGTAGTGGAATAAGAAAAATTGATATAGTAAGTTGAGTGGGGTAATATTAGGAAAAAGGAGGAGAGAGAATGAGAGAATTAATAAAGTAGGAGAGATAATGTGAGAAATGATGTAATAATTTAATAAAAGTAGGAGAGAGAAATATGTCCCAAAATAGATGGGGTGTTTGAGGTGGGACGTCCCGAAATGGAATATGGGGTGTTAGAGCTGGGACGGAGGGAGTACTCAAACTAAATAACTAACCTAGCTCGTTCTATAAATACAGACCGAAATTGCACTAATTTCTTCACACACTCACTTCCAACTTCCCTACATCACTCACCCTAGCTATACACACACATACACTCTCTAATTAGCTTCCTCCACAACTAACTCACACTACCTTAGCCATGGCAGCGTCTCCTACAAGCATCTTGATCGTGGTTGCGACCGCGATCCTAATGATGGCAGTAGCCACCAACTCACAATTCCTTGGCAATGCTATTCCCTCAACCGTTCACCTGATAACCACAACCATACCCGGGGGCTTACCTTTAGGAACCGGCCAAATCCTGAACTTAGCCGGATTACCCTGCAGGCTCCTCTACGGAACTCAGGTTCTTGTTACCAGCCAAACAACCGCAGGCGGCGCGTGTCTGCTCAACCTCCTTGATACTACCCCTCTCAACCCCGCCCCAACTATCACCTCTCTTACCAACTTTGTGTCAAGTGTTCAGCTTCCAGCTGGCTACTGCGGCCCTCAGGTTCCGGCCGGATCCACCTGCTCCCTCGTAGCCAATCTTTTGCCCGGAGTCAACCAATTTCTCGGAACCCTTAACCTTGCTTTAAACGTTGCCAGCATTCGTGTTGGCGTACAGGGCTAATTAAGCCAACTGCTAAAGGTCTAATGTATGGTTTCACACAATGTTTGGTTGCGTAGTGGTCATCAATAAGTCAAAATCTGTCACTATAGCAAGTCTAAATGCGTTGTCAATGTGTGTGCATGTTACTAATATAGCATGATACAGCAATGACGAGCTACTGACCTATTGGCTGGTGATACAGTACATTTGTTCGATATTTTTTTTTTTGGAATATGTTCCAAACATATTTAAGGAGCGTAAACAAGTGTTTTTACCTCTTTGAGTAATCTTGAAAATGTCTTTCAATGATGTACAAAAAGTTTATTTTCACTTTACGAGTAATGTTGATGACAACGGGAGTAAAATCATTTGTGCTGGTCTCTATTTGCTCTTACTTAGACAATACATCATGTCCAAACTGCTATTTTTAGACGTGCTGTCTTACTGGACATCTTAAAAAGAATTGCTAACCCAAACAGTGCCGAGCTTAGCTGACCTATCATCTCAATTCTCAATTCTCAAGTCGATGTACCAATTGCCAATTATGGTCTAAAAAAAAAATATATATATTATATGACCGTTAACAAAAAAAAAATCATATTATATGACCGTTAACAAAAAAATAAAAAAATTCTACACTCAATTTTTGTTTGGTGATTAGAAAGTCCGAAGAGAGAGAAAGAGGAGGAAGGAAGGAAGAAGCGCAAATTTTTCCCAGAAAAAAAAAAAAAGAAAGAAAAAAAATGGGAGGAATACGCTTATTAATTTCGGATTTTACGCTATCATTTATGTGGGTATGGTCAGGCGTGTTGGTGAAGATTCTTGTGTTTCACATTCTGGGTTTCCATCATGATGTTACTGGTGAAATTGTGAAGCTGTGTTTCTCTCTTATCAACCTCTTTTTATTTGCTGTTTTAATTAAATTTGCAAAAGGTGCTGCTTATAATCCTCTCAATTTATTATCTGATGCTATTTCTGGCGGATTTACCAAGTTTTTGTTCACTTTTGGCGCCAGAATTCCTGCTCAGGTTCGATTTTTTTTTTTGTTGATTTTGTATCGTTTTTTTAGTTTTTTGATGAGTTGTTGGTCCAATATTTTGATGGGTTTGGTTTAATATGTTGTTTAGTTGAAGAAAGTTTGATGCTTTATGTGTTAATTTTGATGAATTGGGGTTTTGTTTGGGTTGAATTGGTTCTGATCAGGTGATGTTTTTCTGGGTAATTTGTTCACTGTAGTTTTGTTAAAAATGGCAGTAATTTCAGTAAAAAAAATTGGAGTTGAAAAGTTGGGTTTCTTTGTTGAATATGATTGTATTCATATGGATAGATGCTGGTATGATTAGAATTGAAGCTTTCTAGTGGTTGTTATGATGTCAAATTGTCCGTAAAATTCGATCTTTGGTAAACATGCTGCTACCATTTTAGCTCGTTTAGCTTCCTTTTGTTCACTGTTGGTGGCGGAATTCTTACTCGGGTTTAGTTTCATTAATTCTTGTTATTCGCGGTTTATTGCTAAATTTTTTGGATGAATGTTTGGTTTGATAAGTTTGATTAATAATGATTTGGAATCATTATAGTTTGGTGCTTTTAAGTTGTTTAGTTTAGCATATAAATGGGGCTGATTATGTGTATGGTTCTATCACATTTTGAGCATTGGGGATGGTGTATTGGATGTGTGTATTGTTTTTAATTAAAAAGATGGAATTTTATAATGCTTGAGGGGAATATATGCATATGCTTGTAATTGAAGCATTCTTGTCTTGTAAGATGGTGTATGCATGCTCTGATTGGACTCTTGCTGTGAGTGGAGTACATTATGTCTTATATCTTTGCTTCGAAGAATTCCATTCACAGGACTTAATTGATCTTGAGATTAGCCAACTCTCAGAAACCTTTTTGTTGAGGATGGACTTAATATAGCTTCAGTATGCTTTTTCTAGTTTTTATTTTACTTCGGTGGTCAATTCCCTTTCGATGAATTAGAATTACTTCAGGAGTTGTACATTCTGAATGAAGCTTCTTACTTGGTTTCTCGAGCTAAGTGTAAGACTTTATATATCACGATAACTTGACCCTCTGCAGAGTTGTAAATTCTGTCTTAATCATGCTTGTGTTTATGCTTGCTGAATCGAGATTTAGATGGATTTCCCATTTGCTTACACATGGCTACCCACACTGGCACCTCATCTGAGGTAGAGGCCGTTAGTCTGTCTTACCACCTGTCCCGGGTCACTATATGCCTCATTGGTTGACTGACTGTGACCTTGGTTGTTTGACATATGCAACTGCAGCATGAAAGGTTCATCAGTGGCTAAATCATGAGTATCTGGTCAGAAATTTTCATGGACGGCTACTGTCAAGTTCCTGACAGCTATTGCTTATTCTGTGTATGGTTTGAGTCGGAGTGTGTCGTTGATGTAAGGTTATAAAGTTTACTCTTTGAGTTGGAGACTGTTGCTTTTCTGAGAGGAGTGGTTGGCTCTTTGAAAATTGAAATTTTCATTCAATACTTATGACTGTTGTATGTATGTCTACAAATGTGCTTCTTTCGTAGTACAAGACATCTTACTTCATGGTGAATCATACTGTTCTGTACATAATGTTATCAGGTACTTGGAGCCATATATGGGGTTAGGCTCCTCATTCATACTTTTCCTGAAATTGGCCGTGGACCAAAGCTCAATGTCGATATCCATCATGGTGCATTGACTGAAGGACTTTTAACATTTATGATCGTCTTCATTTCTATGTTGGTAGCAAGAAGCATTCCTGGGAGTTTTGTAAGGAAGACCTGGATTTCTAGCCTTTCCAAACTTACCCTTCATATCCTTGGTTCTGACTTAACCGGTGGATGCATGAACCCTGCTTCTGTATGTTCTCTGCCATTCTCTGCATTTTGTCGTTGAACCCATATACGTAATTGCTTAACTAATGATTACTGTAAATGATCTATTCAGGTGATGGGATGGGCATATGCACGTGGTGATCACATAACCAAGGAGCACATATTTGTTTACTGGCTTGCCCCCATAGAAGGGACCTTGTTGGCTGTATGGATCTTCGGTCTGTTGTTTCAAAAATCTACAGAGAAGGCAGACGTAAAACCTAAGAAAGAATGATACTCATATTCTTTGCAAAGACCACTCTTTCGTTACTTGTACAGGCCGGTAAGTGTGAAATAGGAACTATGGGGATTGACACTTGAAGTCAGATAGGAGGGGAACATTTCCTCGTTGTATCAACTCCCATTGTACACACTTAGTATAGACTGAAGACGGAATGTATGTCAACGTTGCGCTCTACTTTGTCGCTCCACCAAACCAAGCTGTAATTGATAATGTGTCTTTCTCCATATGAATATGGCTGAAGTAGATATACAGCATCATTTCCAATTTTCCATGCTGTGTACCTGTTGATGTCAATACAGTTGTGACCGATTAATGGGAAGTCATATTGCTCCTATTTTTGACATTTGAGTGATGCTCTTTTTTTCTTTCTCCTGGGAAACATTTCCGCAGCTTTGGTAATGATTCTGCTGCGTGTGTGTTCATGGGTCTGACTCCTGAGCCAACCATGAATATTACTCGAGAGAAGTCGTATGCAAGACCACGTCTGTGGATTTAATTTGTACCCGAAATGACTCCATTTATATACTCGTTTGAAGGATTTTGCAGAATATCCGACTATTTAAGAATTTTCGGCCATCAAAGTGTTTTGTATCATACAGTCAAGATCAAAGAAGCTGTAGATCTTACTTGGATTCAAGTTTTGTGATCCAGAAAGTTGTGATACTACACTATTTGCATTTCAGTCAGTTAGTTTGAGCCAATCATAAATATTCCGGGACAGTAACCATATACTGTATAAGAATAACACCCGGGTTCATGGATTTGAACTGGAAATTACTTCTTGGAAAGGATAAGAAATTTTTCGGATCAATGATAGCTAATTAAATGTCAAAATGGACAATACATGAGTTTACAATGTTGCAGTTTCTTGTTCTCCGTAATAATCGTTCGAGTCATCCTCAGTATTAAGCACTAGAAGAAAGAAATACAATGTAGTGTAATGCACAGGAAACACTAATATACAAGCTGTGGCTCGAATTCTGCAAAATCAACTGATCCAGATTCGATTGGTGGCATGAGATATGCAGCTAGGATCTCTGATGCAAGGGCTGCAATCAGTGGAATTCTCTTCAAGTTCTTAACAAAGCCAATGTCATCAGTCTGTCCAACAGCTTGCAGCTTATCGTTAATCACTACCATCCGATCAAGCTTCCTCTTGAACTCTGGGTTCTCCACATCAAGGACAGCCGGGAATATTCTGGCTGTGGTGCGGTTAGTCTGCCAAATAACAAAACAACATAAATTCAGATTCATACGAGTACTTCTCAAACTGTAATGTGCAAATGCAACACAAGATTTTCACTATAGGCTAACCTCGATGATGACATGCATGTCGAATTCCTTGGTGTTGAGGCCAATGCCTTCGTAAAAAGCTGTTCTCTGGCAGTCATTGAGGTACATTGTAACATAAACCTGTCACAATTCAAACATATGTTATACTCATTAGCATTTTCCAGTTAAATCAAAATTCAATCATCAATTTCTGAGCAAAGAAGTGCAGCTACTTAGACATATTAATGTACACACTAGTTGTTACTGATACGAATTCCCTGCAATTGTTGTAGGATCCTGTTGTCCTTACGGATTATCAGAGAGTTCTACGACAGTTAGTAAAGAACAGGTTAGAAGCTGAAAGATTACCGAAAGGCAGAAGAAACGGGACCAGAGTTTGGCCTTCCAGTCATTGAGAAACTGTGGCTGCGCCTTCATGAGGGCAGAGAAGAAATCTCCATGTCTGTTCTCATCTTGGCACCAGTTCTCGAAGTACTTGAAGATAGGGTAACACTGAAACTCAGGGTTTTCCTTAAGGTGCCTGTAAATGGTAATGTACCTCCAGTATCCAATCTTCTCTGACAGGTAAGTTGCATAGAAGATGAATTTCGGCTTAAAGAATGTGTATTTCCTCGCCTTTGTCAGGAACCCGAGGTCCAAGGCTAGGTTGAAATCAGACAGCCCTTTGTTCAAAAATCTGCATCATTTACAAGAAAGACGAATATCGTTAGCCCCTCCTGAAATTCATCAAGTTCCATTCATAGCAAGGGAACGAGAATATGAGATGGACAAGTTAATGTAAGGGGTTGACAGAACATACCCAGCATGTCTAGCTTCATCTCTAGACATAAGGGAGAAAATCTCAGCCACCACTGGATTTGTTTTCTGCAAATTACACCAAATCAGATATTGCCCTTGTAGCCACATCTTAAAGACACTACTAATCAATGCGCATTATACGACACGTTAATCACATCCTAATATTACTAAAACATGACGCTTTACTTTTGAGGTAGCTTAATATTATTACTAGATTATCAACAAATGTATCAACTAAGGGTCCATAGCTCAGTGGTAGAGCATTTGACTGCAGATCAAGAGGTCACCGGTTCGAACCCGGTTGGGCCCTTAAATTTGTGATTTTTTTTTTTATTTCAAATTTTTGCACATTCTACCCCAATTTTACCTCTACAATCTCTTCTGTTTTCCCCAAAATTTACCTCTAAAATCAATCAATCAATCAATTTTTGATTATTCCACAATTTACCTCTACAATCATACGAGTACTTTCTTTTGTTTCTCCTAAACATCATCAATCAATCAATTAGCACAAACAAGCAAATAGTACTAATCTAGTAATCTTCTCTTATTATACATGCAATTACTCTAATTATCTCAACCAACAACATCACAACTCACAATTAACAGTAATTACCCAAAATTCTACCCACACAAACAAATTCATTCACCAATTATTACCCTCATCATACCATAGTAATAAAAAAAAAAAGTTACTGAATTAACACAATAAATTAAGTTAAAAATGAAAATAAAAATTACCTTGAGCCTCCTACCAAGCTCCTTGTAGAGCAAGAATCCAGAAAACTCAGCAGTACAAGACCTCTCCAAAAACTCAACAAAAATCTGTCTGAGTGGGCCATCAAGCTTATCAGCAGCTTCCTTAAACTCCTTGTTCCTAACAAAATGTGTCTGATTGTAATCAGTCTTAAACTCTTGCAACAGCGCCTCGAATTCGGCTTCATTTAAGTTTTTATTAATCTGGGTGTTGAATAGCTGCTCCATTTCATCAAAATCTGTTGTATAAAACCTGGGTGTCAACAAAGTTTCAGAAATCTCCTTCTTGGTACCCTTCTTTGGGTTAGTTGGTTTTGTGGGCATTGGTGTGGTTGTGGACATGGTCACCCTGAAGAACTTGTTGGGCCGGGCTCTCGGGCTCGGGCTCACCTTTGGGGTGAACTTTGACATGGGTTTTAGCAGTGCCATTTCTGCTGCCATGGTGGTTTTTTTTGGGTTTAGGAGGAGTGTGAGTGTGAAGTGTATAAATTTTTCTGGTATTTGGGTGGGAAAATAAGGTGTGGATTTTTGGGAGAGGGTAATAAATCTAATCCATGGGAATCTAAGGGTGTATGTGGGTGTTTGACACGTGGCGTGTGATTGTTGGTTGGCTTGATTTCATACTTATGGGTGAATTTTGTGTTTGTGTTATGTGGTGGTACTAGTTGGTCTGAATGTCTAATTATATGTGGCTACATTATGTCCAATGTTTAAATTGTGTATGGGGATGGTACATAATTGTGTCATGAGATTTTTCCTTTAGCAGTTTTGCGAAGACAAGGATAGAGTCGCAAACAGATTTTTCGATTATGTTTAAAACTGCGTTCATATCTTATCTAGGACGTGAGGGATGAAAAGATTTTATACAAGACCGTCTCATGTGGCATAGCCGCATAGTTGATAAACCAAAGATGGTTGTTCTTTAAAGATTATGGGTGTTACAAGTGAGTTTAATTAGATCGAATTTCTTTCAATTCTGTTAAAGTTTAACATGAGATTATTGAAGTAGTTATACCATTGGCATGTACATTTTGGTAAATTCTTCTGAGCGAAATAACAAAATGGACAAGAATTGCAAAGGGAGTGCAAAAGAATTTGTCTAATCAGTTAAAATGAACAGAAAATAATTTACAGTTGTGTGAAAGGATTTAACTTTGGGGAAAATGAACTGGTATGTATGTGTTTATGAAAGTCCCCTGTAAAATTAGCAACCATGAATCATTGGATTGTCAGTCTTAAACTCTACAGACTATGCCAAAAAAAGAAGGTCAAAAGAGGTTGCAGCATGAAAATCCGAAGTACAGAAAACACGAGTGACATGTCTGAGGGAGACGATTGAAACCTCAGCGCCTCTTTCTGTAAACTTATACGCGCTGCACTGCACTGCTTGGTGATCAGGTTGGTTTATGTGCATTGCTGTTCTATAATTCACCAACAAACCTCCAAAGAATATCTATGTCCAGAAGAAGATGAATGTTTCGCCAAAATTAGCATCACATTACGCGGATGATGAATGATCCAGCCTGTAACACAAAAGAATCATCGATCAAATACCGTGTCAGGCTAACTGATCAAAGATTAGTACTTTGATAACTTCGGTGTGTTCCATCAGATAGCAGTAAAAGAGTCAAAACAATGATACTAAATCGGTCGAAGATCAGCAAGAAACCTAAAAATGCTTTTAGACCAACACAAAAACAAACTGCAAGACCAATTAAGGTATGGAAGGTGGATTGGTGGAAGTAGGAAGCAAAGACAATGAGGCCTCGAAAGTGAAAGTTTTTATGTCAGAGATGGTGATGTTCTAAAGAAACATCAAACATGGATATAAAAAGTAAACTTGGGACACAATGACTCAGTGATGCTGGATATGAAATGACGAAGATTAAATACCAATGTCAATACCGTGGATCTGGAGTGCTTTGCTCCACGGGATAAACAGCTCCTCCATATGAGCTGCTTCTTTGATACTTTTCATCATTGAACTCATCTCCAGCTAAGGAGTTGTGCAAATATTGTCTTGGCTCTTCAGTGACCAAAAATGGATCTGCAATAGATTCTTCATCACCTTTTGATTTCAAGTTATCTTCTTCATAATCATAGTCCAAATTCCGCAAAATCTTAGGAAGTGAATAGTCCTCATCATCGATAATCTTATTGCTCATTTCAATGTCGATTTTCTCCTTTGAGCTCTTATCCACATCAAAAGTTGGGTGTACTGATTCCACAACTACCTCCACTTGCTCTTGTTCGTACACAGTTGCTTGGAAGTCATTCAATGAAGGGGGCATTTTGGAAAAGAACACTTCAATGAAGTTCCAAAGCATTCCCCTATTATAAGGATTCTCCTTTTTATCATACCGGTAGCGGAAATTTTCATAAGTTGACTGCATATACAGAGAAAGACACATAAGGCCTGATGCAGAAAACTAGATTAGCAAATATGATAATATCATATATGTGATCACAGAATTCTCCTGCTAATAAACTATATATCAAACTTCATCAAAGCTTCCAACTATAAAGTTTGTGTATCTGCTAATTAGGATTCATTTTCAATATACGCTCTGTAAGATAAAGAGTCTTATGACTGCCAAAGACACAGGGTGAAAATCTCTCTCACTGTACGAAAATTTCAAGTTGTATTCTTGCATCCTTGGATCATCGCTATAGCAGTTTCCTATGAGAACCCGGTTATGCAGCACGTAGCTATCTAGTCCAGAATGCAAGGAAGCATCACACCTAATAATTTCTAGAAACTTTCAGACAATTTCCCCTCTTTCATTTTCTGGGTCTCAGAACAGTACTTTTTTTTTCCTAATTCTGTTAGCGGGCACTTAGTCAGTCGCAAATCAAATCAAGGCTAACTGCCATACAGTAATTTTCCTGAAAGCTACAAGGATGGATCACATTTAATTAAGCACTTCCGGAGGCCATTACCTGGTTGGTGCTGATGAGGTAGAAATGAAAGGCAGTTAGCCCTCCAACAAACCAGACAGCTACGAAGCAGTACACTATCAGGATAACAGAGATCACATCATGCGACATTGCCTTCCAAACACCCTTATGTTCATGTAGGAGGCTAATCCATGAGAATATGTGAACATATAAACACAAGATTGTTGCTGTTGATATGAACAGGTAGAAGAAACGGTAGTTCCGCTGCAACAAAACAAAGCAAAAACATCTCTATCAAGTCAGAAGACTATGATGAATAGCTGCAATAAGTATATAGCAAGTCTTGAAAATGAACAATTATGTTCTCTGTTTTGTCAAATCTTTTACACACGAACGATCCAATAAAACTCAAGATACCGCCAATATTGGCTGCCTTTAAGCATCCATGGACCAATTTGAGATGCTCACATAAACAAAACTTTTGATGTAATAAGGAAAAAAAAACTAATCCTTCTTTTTCGAGGAAGGCAACAGATATCAATTGATTTACAATACACACTGCTGAATGTCAGATTTATAATTCCAAAACTTAACCAACAGAATTTGTGAAGCCTAGCATCACCAAACCTCAGGACTTGCGCAACCATGCACTATTTACAAAGGGATCAAACATAGGCAATGAACTAACAATTACTCCTATATAGAAGATCGCCTCCAACATTCACATAATTCCACAAAGACATATTGCAAAACATCACATACTCAGAAAATAGGCTGCATTACACCATTAAAGAACATAACAATTTGTGTTAATGCATATGAAGTTTGGACGATCACAAGTCTATGTTCGAAAATGATCACTTCCTATAAAACAGGGGAGTAGGCTGGGACAGGAGTCTGGCAACATAGGATGAAAGTATGAAACTAATTTGTAGACTTTAACCAAGAATTATAAATGAGCTTGAGAAAGTCAAACACAAGCTAACTTACAAGTCCAATGCACTGACCGACCCATGGGCAATGATGATCAAATCTTTGTACACAGTTATTGCAGATGGAGCAATGGGAAGCACGAGGAGGACGATAGAGTAAACATGTATCGCAAAACTTCACTTTAACAGCATAACCGTTTACGTATACATTTTTCACTCTGGGTATCTTTAACTGTGGGTGCCTTCCATGGACCCACTCCATTGAAGGGTTTGTAACATCATATGTCTCCTCTGGTTCAGGCGGCTTCAAACTTCTAGGAACTATACCAGGATCTCTCCCAGAAGTCATATATAGAAAGATCAGATCCTGTGATAAAATGAAAAAAATATCAAATGCTACACTAGCATATAGTAGCAACTAAAATTGTAAATTGAAAATGCATGCTTTTTCCTAGACCTTTCTCTTCTAAAGAGATACTGTGTGCAATTGAGCAGAAATTGCTGATGAGGTAGAAAGATACATTCCCTATCATTGTTATTTTCTTTAAGCCGCCCCTTTTCATTCTAAACTTTAAATACTCTATCCGTTAGAAAGTGTAAATGGTTGAGTTGTTATATAATAGACATAACATCAGGAGTTTACATATTGTACACTCATCAACGACCTCCTTGAGTCCTTGGTATACTCACACATTGTGTTAATACATCATACGTACTTCTACAATCTAAACATAGCAGGAGTTTATTTAGCCATACTTCATGCAGCTAATTTGAATAGTGTCAAACGAAACTTACCAGCACGGTGAGAACCAATCCCACTGCCCCTACAGGATAAAATATACTGTTGTCTTTTGCCTTCAGCAATATCTTTATACAAAATGTTATTGCAGGCCCAGCAATCAAGAAAGTTGATAGAAAGAGTGATCCCACATCAGGTCCGAATATGAATCTCCCATGACAGAAGAATTTCTATAGCACCATACAACAAAAGATTTCATCAGCAAATACTAGTTCCAAATTAACCCAAAACATACAAATCCTAGATTAATTTGACATTCAACTAATGTCAGGGTGACTCTGGTTATTAAATCAGCTTCAGTGTCCCTTGACAGCAAAAGAAAAAGTGGCTCAACAACATCCGGAATGATGTTGTAAGACTTAAATGGCTGGCCTTCTATGTAAATATCCCTTTTGGTACAGAAAATGTGGAAACTGAAGAGGGGGGAGAAGAGTGACATGAAAACAAATAGACCTGATGTACATGCAACTATTAGAGCATAAGTGGTAGCACGGTTGCAGTGTAATACAAGTCATTTTTGTACACACGAGTGGGAAGATTGGAGGGAGGGCGGGTCAAGATATAGGGATGAGCAGTTAGATACGTGAATATGTTAATTTGCAACTACTCAAGTTCAACTTATGAAAACACCATCATATAAGTAAACTCTGCAACTATTTACAAGCACTACCAGGATGATTCAACCACTTATGTATTCTTCATTGCATTACAATACACACTAAAAGCAGTTAAACATATCGTACATGTTGATTAATTTAGGTTATCTAAGAACTTGAAGACACCTTCACCCAAAAAGAAAAAAATGAAACTTTGATGACACAAAGCTCAGAAATTGCACAATACAATGTCTCCATAGGTCAAGTACCATAAAATTGTGCCCCTCCTCCTCATCAACTAGCTTCAAGTTCCAAGCTTTCCTATAACTCTTCTCAGTGATACTAAAGCCATTGTGGCTTATCTTTGGCTCCCCTGAATCTAAAACCCGCAAAGAGTGCATCAATCACGATTTATACACATTCCAAGCGCATACTAATTCATAGCACATCTCTTCCTCCAGAATTCACCACCCAAAAATTGCTCTTCAACATCCCATGTATCACACATAAGAGTTCATAATAACCTCACTATATTTCTCCTTTTCTCTCTGCAATTTCACCACCCAAAAACCGGCTCTTCAATCATGTCATAATATCCAACAATAACCAACCTTAGTCCGGAACTGATTTGGGGTCGGCTAACATGAATCGTCATATGAAGCGTATATATCACGATACCCCAGCACCAAATTACTAAACCCTGATCATTCCACAGACATATAGACCATCATCTTGTTGATTTCAAAAGTCAACACCTATAAATTATGATCATGTCTTCAATTATACTATCATCCAACAACTCTAAACCCAGTCAAATGTAACACAACTCCAAAAATTCACATCAAACACAACAATAAAACCTTAAATAAACCCACTTTATTACTAAATTGCGCATAATCCATTCAACATATAATCAAGTTAATTACTCTATATCATAACACAATTTCATACAACAAGAAGTACCATTTCATGATATAAAAAATACAGCAAAACCTTGTAAGAGAAAGAGGGGTGAAATTACATTATTGCCCTTCCAAGCTTGATAAAGCTTCCTCGGTTGGTTCGTTGCCATCAATTGACAGAGAATTAAGATCAACCCAGAAAAACCCAGATACAAAACTTCTCAAAGACTCTACCTTTCATCACATCTACAGCAATCACTGCAAATTTTCATCTTCCCACCCCAAAAAAAATCCTAATTTCCCCCAAATTAATTAAAAATGGTATCAAAATTCTCAGTCGAATCTATGAAACTGACACTGTAAACAAACAATTTGGAAAAAAAATTAAAATTAAAATTTCGAGAAATTCTCACACTACTCACAAACTTTGCTCAGCAAAATTCTTACCCAAAAATAAAAAATAAAAACCCACAAAAAATATTGCAAAAAAAGGAGTAAATAAAACTTTTTTATTTCCTTCTATTTTTTTTCTCTTCTTCTACTTGTGAAACAGCAAATTCTTCCCTTTTGTGCAAATATTGGAAAATGTCCACACTTTTTCTCTCTCTTCTTATTTTCTTTGTCATTTTATTTTGTTTATTTAATTAAAATTATTATAATGTTTTATGAGATTATCTGGCACGTAGCCGTAGGCCACGCTGGAAAAGGGCGGATGTTTCAGTTAGTCTTTGCCGATCTCGCGGTTTTTTCGGGTACAATTATTTTGATAATCATTATGCTAACTGAGAAATTAATCTTTGATTAATCGTTATACACTCGGAAATGATTCATACGATTACTATAAGTAGTAATATAAAGGAAATTATAGTATCGAAATGATCTGAAATCGACTAATCTGACCCTTTCATTTAAAATCGAGTTACGGGTACGAGTAAGGAGTGACGGTATTAACAATTTTAATCATTATAAAATGATGTTGGTTGGTTAGTCGGACCAACCAGACGTGCAGCCATGCATATTACGTTAATTACCCCGTGGAATTTGTCTTCACGCGGTTCGGCTGATTGCATGTTTTGCATCATTTCAGGGGGCATGAAGTCCTCTGTTTTTTTCCGGACGTAATTGTGTAGAACAAGTTAAACAAAAATAATTTAGTTAGACTAAATTGACCTGATTTATCTTGAGTTCTATTATTTGCTTTTGTTTAATCCAATAGAGTTGATTTACCGAGTATTGTATATTTGTATGGAGTATTATATAGTTACGTCAGTGATAAAGTTTAAGTGTACGCATTATATTGTTTAGAAGTAGCTACGAACATGGCTACTCAAAAACAGTTTTCGAAAGGGGAAAATAAAAGTGGGTAGGAGGGAGTATAATGTACATGAATGAATACAATAACCTTTCTTTGTTATTAGAAAAAAGCTTTATACGTAGAAGTCACCATTCGAGATGTCCTTTGTGCAACAAGTCATGATTTGAGTTTGAACGAAAATTGGTGAATTGATTTTGTATGAAACAAACTAGTAAGTCTTGTGAGAGATGGTCTCACAAGTTTGGGGAAACCAATGATGATGAAATATTTACTGTCTCAATTGAAATAATAAGTTGTTGTGATTCTTTAATAAGTTTAATGCTAGTGGTTTTGAGAATTTTCGATAAACAAATGACTAGGTCTCAACATGTGCAATGTATAAATTAAACAAGTTAACCTTAGAACTGAATGTCAAAGAAGGATCTCCTAAACTCGGTTATATCAACACAAGATAGTGAATTGTTAAGACGGAAAAAAAAAGAAAAAGGAAAAAAAAGCCATTGGTTCTAAACATTTTTACAAAAGCGAACCCCTGACTATCTGCACAACCCGTATACACGATAAATGTCACCGAATGGGAAATTAACCCCTTTACATTGAAATTCACTTCTTTTATGGAACATGCTAACTAAGGAGCTTTTTCAATTCATTCACAAACATACATGTATCTCAAAATACAATGTATTCATGTCAATTTCAACCATCAGTCACTAGGGGTAGTCCACGATACAATTAGCATTTCCAAGCACAAATGTTGAATCAGCAATTTCCCTGCACTCTTATGTCAACTGCAAACAATATAATACTTCATGTTAACAATGATCCCAAACACATCAAATAAAGGGTGCAGACCAGGGCAATGGTCTTAGAATGGCCGAGACTTGAGATCGAGCACACATTCACCAACGTGTTTAATTTAATTTGTTGTTGTCTTAGACAAAAACGGCAATAGTCTATGCCATTCTCGACACAACTTTCATTATGGTTCCGCCATAGGGATAAAATTTAAGGAAATGAATGGATTTACCTTTCCTACACTCCTGTAGTTTGCCCTGCAGTCCGACAAACTCGAAAATTCTCAGCTTTTGACGCGAAAACTTCATCTTGAGTTTTGGGGTAATGCGCATGTTGTGCAGATATTTGACCTGGATTAATAAGCAACAGATCAATCGGACCATCTTTACCACCAGTTACCTTCTTCAATTTCTCATCAATACCAGCATAGTCTAAGTTCTGCAAAATACCCGAAACCACCAGACTTCCATTCTTAGTAAGCCTATTTCCGACTTCCATGTCGAAATTTTTCCTGAATCCATTGTACCCATCACGGTAGCTCGGGGACTCAGGTACAGGAGCATCTTCAACCAGCACCATTTCTCTAAAGTCGATTGCTGAAGGCGGAGTTGTGGAGAAGAAAATCTGTTTCAGATTGTTGATCACTCCCAAATTGTGTGGATTCTTGTCTTTGTCATACCTGTACCGGAAATTCTCATATGTCGTCTGCCTTGGGAAATACCATTTGTCAGAATGTAATGTCAAAGAGTAATACAGGCTCCAGAGTTTGTAATTAGTTGACAGT
Source organism: Spergularia bocconei (assembly GCA_963457585.1). Classification (NCBI taxonomy): domain Eukaryota; kingdom Viridiplantae; phylum Streptophyta; class Magnoliopsida; order Caryophyllales; family Caryophyllaceae; genus Spergularia; species Spergularia bocconei. The sequence continues at coordinate 1,929,633 of OY734946.1, read as the reverse complement.
AAAAATTATAGCTATAGTACATTACTACAGTCTGATCTGCAGCAAGTTCTGAGGTAAAAAATACTGAAAATGATGTCTTTGATGTAAGATAATTACCTGATTAGTAGACATCAGGTAAAAGTGGAAGACTGTAAGCCCACCAACGAACCAGACAGCCACGAAGCAGTAACATACAAGAATTACGGACACAACATCATCGGACATGGAATGTAAGAAAGTTCCTCTTCTACGAAGAAGGTTGATCAACGAGAATGTAAAGACATATATGCATAGAAATGTTGATGATGATATGAACAGGATGAAGAAACGGTAGTTTCGCTGCAAGAGCATCAAAGATCGATTTCCAGTTAGAACATGTACATTGAAAACCCTAATTAACAGTAGAGTATCAGAACAAGAGACATTACACAGACTGTAGGACAGTAGTAGACTAGTGTTATGTAAGATACCGAGAATCAGGATGATACACAAGCTCAGAACCGCGATATCAGAGTGACGTATGAGGCTAAATTAAGAAAAAGCCTGCAGTCTGACAAAAGCATTGTCTGATGCAGGACATAACACACACATAACATACAAACTGCCTCAAAATTGAAATGTACTAATGCTGCTGTAAGCCAAATTGACGAGGATATACTTACTAGCCCTATGCACTGACCGACCCATGGACAATGGTGATCGAATCTCTGCACACAGTTGTTACAGATAGAGCAATGTGAAGCACGGGCTGGACGATACAGCCTACAAGTATCACAAAACTTGACTTTGATAGTGTAACCATTGATAAACACATCCTTTGTCCGCGGAATCCTGAGATTTGCAGTCTTTCCTGCAACCCATTCCATTGATGGTGTAGGCGTTTCCAGATCATCTTCATCTAGTGGCCGTAAGTTCCTAGGGACTATTCCTGGATCGCGCACAGAGGTCATGTAGAGGAACAGCAAATCCTACATTGTTTGACAGGATGCCATAAGACAGACATTACCTACAGGAAATTACCCTTTTTACAGCAAAGTTAGACTTACCAAGAAAGTGAGAATAACACCACTTATCAGCACGCCGTAGCCATACATGGGATCATGTTCTTCAATCCTAACCAACATCCTTATACAAAATGTAATAGCAGGACACCCTATCAAGAACGAAGACAGATATAGCGACCCTGCATCCGGACCAAGTACTAATCTTCCACCACAAAGAAATTTCTGCCATCCAAAAATCAAAGCTTAGCTCTCAACCAATAAACCTAATCTTCACGGGAAATGAGATAGCGCTATAAAATGGTTACTCAATTTCAGTATCACCTCCTCGTATAGTTAGGGTACACCCCCACAAACAAGACAGGATTTAATTGAGGCATAATATCATTTCTACTATGCACAAATAACAAATTTCATGCATATTGGACTAAACCCTAGTGACCATTGATCGATTGAACTTCATTAAAGCCTCGTGGTTCGAATCTTCAAACCCCCTTCCCTAGTTCAAAGCTAACCAAACCAAATTTACATTGTCAATAACAAAAACTCGCGCAACAATAGGTATTTTACATAATTACATTACATCAAATAAGTTTAACAAAAATGAACAAGAATCACAATTTAGATTTTAGACACAAACACACAAAATGCCTAATAATTGACGATAAATGAACGATAAATCGAATATATATGTATAAACCAATTTCATTAACATAATAACCTAATAATAATAATTCAAAACATTGATAACATAACAAGATGAACATACATTGTTGCCAGGCCAAACTTTGTACAGCCTCTCTGGTTTCGCGGAGGGCATCGACCTATGGGAGGCACAACTCCACGTCGAAACCCCGTCAGGAGGCATGCTGTTACGTTTGCTTAGCATCTTTGTCTCATCGGACATGGCTGTTATTTGATACCCATCACCACATGAAATTTCATGTGAATTTAATCATATACATGCAACAAATCTTTATTATATGGTTTTTATACAAATGAAATTATGTAACATATAGTTAGTAAGCAGGGGAGAAGAGACAGGCTAATGATCTTTTGGTTAATGATCAGCCTCCCCTGCTAATCATTTTTTTTTTCTTAAAAACTTTTTGGATGATTCTATAAATTTTATTGTAATTTTGCTTATTGATCTTCTTTTGAAAGTTTCTCTCTCCTCTCTCTTGTTTTTGCTGATCTTGTTTCTCACACGCAGAGACAACAATTCCTCCAAAAACCAAGGAATTCTTGCTAAGGTCATGTAAAGGATTAGCTTTGGGCCAAAATTTGCCTCAATTTTAGGAGACTTATTGCTAATGCAATGCATGTTTGTATGCATATATATATCTATAGCGATTTTTACACTTTCCATATTCATTTTAGGACGCTTATTGCTAATGTAAATGTAATGTATTGCATGCTTATTGGAAATGGACTTATACTTGTGCATGTGACGATACCTAGTATATACTCCGTATGTACAAAGGTATGTAATATTCTATACAAAAAGTAGTAAATAATGCGTGAATATTAAAATCAAAGGTAATGATGTGTACATAGACCTGTAAAACGGGTCGGGCGGGCGGGTTTCGGGTTCGGGTAGATTCGGGTTCGGGTAGTTTCGGGTTCGGGTGTATTTCGGGTTAGGGTCTCTATACGGGTCGGGTCAAAACGGGTTCGGGTCGGGTTACGGGTTGACCAGCGAGTCGAAAATACATATTCGCGCCTTTTTTATCGGTAAATTTTAACAGGTAAAATATTATTTTATTCTTATTTTCCAAAATTTTTATATATTATATTATATAAAAATAATAATTGTATATATGTATGTTTTATATGTTTTAAAAGAAAATTTTAATTAATATTTTTTAATATTAATTGTTTTATATTATTTTTTTATTATTATAATATTTTTTTACTAAATATGTTTGACCCAACGGGTTGACCCACTCGGGTCGGGTCTTGACTCTAACATTTCGGGTCATTTCGGGTTTCGGGTTGAAAAAGTCCGGGTTTTTCGGGTTATTTTCGGGTCGGGTCAGAAACTTACAGGTCTATGTGTACATATGTGAAAGGGAATCCAAATGTCTGAATTTAAGCTCGGCCAAAATACACCTCCAATAATATTGTGTCAACTACTCATTTCAAGTTCGAGTCTTCCAGTTATATAATTTGGTAGTCTTGGCTTGAAAGGGCTATAAACCGAATTGCCTAAAATTTAGGTTAGTTTGCAACTTCTTACCATGCTAAAAATGGGTAAATGTGGTTAAGATCGCGTTAATTGGGTTTGGTCCAGGCCAACTTCGTGTGCCAATCTAGTCAGGGCAAGATATATTAGATCAGCCCTATTTTCGAGATTAATTACCATACCGATTGCTAAGACAATTTTTCTCGAGTCATGTAAGTTTAAACGAAAGAAAACGGAACATAAATAATAACAGGACACTCATTTGGTTCGATCCAGTATAGTCCGAGTTCGGCTAATTCTGGACCGGTGAACACCCCTACTCAAACGCACCAACTTGGTCCTAAGCTCCTAACACAACGATGTCTCATCCAACCCAACCCAACCCAACCCAATAATACATTCTCCTCATTTTATCGTGAAAGAAAAGCTTATCCAGAAAGACACAGCTCTCTCTTCCACACTTACTACTGCTGCTGCTGAAGCACACAAAAATGGCGCTCCTTTCCCCTTTCACTTCCCTCTCTCCTACCCTTCCCTCAACTTCCGTCTCCCTCCCTCCCACCTTCCGTAAGTCTCTCTCTCTCCTCTCTCCTACACACAGTTAATTACTGTCCTCTACTTTCTGCATTGTATGTATGATTTACGCTACTGAATTTCACATTTTTTTATGTTTTAATTAACTTAGCTATTGCATTGCTTGAAAACCCAATTTCGTGTATGTAACATTGCTTAATTATGTTGGGTTATTTTGAAATTAAGTTTCATTGAGGCAAGTTGTCGAACAGTTGGAGTGCGGTTAGAATTGATGTTGAATTGGGGGTTTGGGTCAATAATAAGCAATTTTTATTGTTGGTTCATCTGTGTAATCATCTAAAATACTTCTGTAGTGGTGGGGTTTCGGTGTTTTGGCCCGATATCGAGTTTTGTTTTTGCAATGGGTTAGTAATTCTTATTTCATATCTTGTTTGAGAGTGGATTTTTGGAACTAATTGCTGCTTATGATGTGCCAATTGCTCATTTGTGTTACAAAAGTTCAGCTGATATCGCAATTTGTTTCGCCCCTGGTGTTTTTAATTTGGGATGGGGGAGGGGGTAAAAGAAGGGATTTGTTCAAGTTTTCGGGTTTTTATGCCTGTTTGACAATGCATTGTTTCATCATAGTGAGAGATGTATTTATAATTTTCTTGTTAAATTGGCTTTGTATTGTGCAATGCTATGTTTCTGTAAATTATGATTTTGTGTTTGCCGCGCATCTGCTTGAAGATAAATCATACCATATTGGTTTTCAAGTACCATAATCCCAGTCTATATGGAATGGGTGAACTATTGATTATCTGAAGTTCAGAATGGGAGCTCTCGGTTATGGTACTGTTGTTCGTTAGCTATGCTTGATGTATCAGCTTGATTGCTTAAAGAGGAAACTGATTTTGAGTTGGTTGCAATATTCCTTGTATACACTGTGGCTATGTGTTTGATTTTGTGTTAGGCTGTATTGTGCACGTAAATGTCCTGCTTTTCGATTCTTAGCATTATTCAAATGCTATATGTTCATGCCTATGTTTATCAGTCTAAAGATTAAGCTGACTTTTCATTATATGAATGGGAGCTTTGGCTATGTTTTGATCTCTTCAATCATTATGTTCGATCAGACCAAAAAAAGCAAGCCTCATGTTTGATGTATGAAAAGTTTATGCTTCAAGTGGATCCTCAGTTTTTGAGTTTGGTTTTCAGCAATCAGGCTGCAAAGTGTTTCTCTTGGGGTTCACTTGACATCTGGACAAAGCTTTCAGATTCATGCTCCGGTAGTATCTCAGAAGAGAGGTGCTGTCATTGCTAAGACATCCGCTGGTCCTGATGAACCAGCCACAGCGAGTGGAGATGGCGACTCAACAGATGAGGAAGAGAAACTCGGTATCCAGAATATGCCGCTGGAATCAAAGTTGCAGCTGAAGCTTGAACAAAAGATGAAGATGAAGATTGATAAGAAGATCAGACTTCGTAGGAAACGTCTTGTGCGCAAAAGAATGATGAGGAAGAAAGGCAGATGGCCACCTTCTAAAATGAAGAAGCTCAAGAATGTCTGAGTCACAGAATCAGTTGAAAATGTGGGCATAATCTTCTTGTTTTATCAGGTCTTTGGTTCTGGCTTCAGTATTTTAACTTTTGTCTAAACATCAATTACTTCAAATGGATGATACTTCGCGGTATATTTGCTCTGGAAGAAAATGTCCTGTAGATGCAAGACATTGATCAGATATATAGAGAGATGTTAGTTTGTTCATTGAAGCAGGATCTGTTTGTAATGTTTCAGGAATGTAACTCAGTACCTACTGTTCTGATTCATTTTGACAGGAGCACTATGTAGTATGTACCGGTTTTAGCCTTACTCGTCTCTTAAATTATCTATTTTGAGTTGTGCTTGGTTGTGCTGTACTCAGTATTTTGATTCCTCTCTAAGCTTACAGTCAGGAGTATAAGCTAAGGAGTGTACAAGAATTGTGTCTTCTCTGTTCCCAGTTACTCTACTCTGCTTCAGCTGTGACAGCATCTTGGCCTAAATCACCATCTAAATTACTTGAATCTGAATTTGAATCCGAATCTGCAATTGTGAAACAACCAAACACCATTTTCAGCTTGAAGGGAATGTATACTTAATCTCTAAATAAAATGTTGCCATTTTTTTATCCTAATTGACGAAACAAAATTCAATCTGTTTCTAGAACAGGGGAAATCGAGATTGAATCAATATAATGCTACTAATTATGAGACAGTGAAGAGAGAATGAAGTGTACCAGTATGTGCATCAGAGTTCATGTTTTTCAAATCAATCCATATGCTTTCGACGTGCTCTATCTTGCTCCAATCTTCAACTGTCTTCGAGTACCTCTGCTTTAGGGAAGGACAATCTTCAATTATCAGAGTCTTTAGTGAAGATGACAACTCCGCAACTGGCAAAGACTGCAGCGCTGCGCATTCACTGATTTCTAAGTGCGTTAAGGAGGGAAGCCCTAAAGTAAAAGGGAGTGCTTTTAATTTGGGACAACTCCGGAGAATCAGCTTAGATAGGACTGGTAAGTCGTGCCTTCGCACTTTTGTCCAAGTTTTCAGATTGACCATGCCATCAACAATTAAATCCTCCAACTTTCGAAATGCCACACTGCTTCGATCACCTCCACGAAATATGTAATTAATTTTTTCCACGCAATTCATTTGATCAATGTGCAGGCACTTGAGTTCTGGTAGATGCCCAGAGTAACGCCAAGCTCAACATTTTCACATCTTGTAAGTCTGATATTGGCAAGGCTAACAAATTGCGCATCCCCCATCCAACCGGGAAGAGAGTTACCCGGAAAATTTAACATCAGCAAATCTTTTAAGCTTGAGTAATTAGGCCTAAGTTGTTCTGCAATGTTATCATGCGGTTCTTCATTGCTCTTCGACCTAGAGTAATTCGGATTCCATCTTAGTTGCAAATGAGTTAAGTGAATCTTCATCCGCAATCTAGCTTCTGCAGCATCATTGTCCTCAATAGTTTCCAACCCAGAGATGCAGAAACTTCCACCAAGGTTGTTCAGTGTATTCAGTTGTCGGATATCATGACCGTTTCCTTTTTCAAGGACAAAGGCTGATAGAGTGCGAAGCTCCGTAAGAGCCCCTATTCCAGCTGGCATAGAAGATAATTGGCCGAGCACATCAAAATCCAAATGGCGAAGATTGACTAAACATCGCGTGCTGCTGGGTAAGGTAAAAAGACGCTTGCATTCCTGAAGCTTCAAGGTTTGTAATTGAAGAAGACAACCCAATGATTCCGGTAACTCTTCAATCAACGTGAATGAAAGATCTAGGAAGCGTAACTCAGTCACGTACCCTATAGAGCTCGGCAACTCAGATATATGACTTCCACTCAAGTCCAACGTATGTAGATTTCGAAGAGCTATAAACATGTCATAAGGCACTTTTGTAAGGGAGGAGCCATAGTTGTGAACGAAGAGAAGTGTCCTGAGCTCCGTTATTTTCTTCAATGACTCAAATTTTGTCTCGTTGATAGAATCACACAATACCGAAAGATGCAAATGCTTCGTAGATTTATCAACACCAACTTCATATCCAATAACGTCTAAATCGAAGTCCACATCTTTAGCTTTTATAAAAAACAAACCATCAACTTCCTCCAATCCATCCATAAAGGCTTGAACCGTATCCAAATTGTGTTTATACATTTGCTTGCCTGACAGTGTGTCAACTCTCAAAGATGACAAGAATTCGTCCTCCACCATCATGTCAATGCAGCGGTTACCAACACTTTCCATTGGTGTTTCCCGTGTTTCTTCTAGTAAGCCACCTGCCATCCATAACTGAACCAATGTATCTCCCTCAATCTCGTAATCATGTGGAAATAGACGACAATGTAGCTTCTTTTCTTTTAGAAACTCATCGTGCTCTTTCTGAAGTTGCTTTTCAAGTTGCTTTTCTATCTCCCTCTTTCTTTCTTTGAGCAAGGCTCTCATCCTAAACACTGCTTTTAGGACTGCACTGATGAGTTTCCATGGTCTATACTCGTTGATATCTTCGAGAATGCCTACTAATTTGTAAGCAACAAACAGTTGTTATTTTTTACATATGTTTAGGTTGAACAATAGTGATTAGTGTAGGGGAACTATGTTTTAAACACCTCTAGCGTACAGTTAACACCACTACTCTCTCCTAATTGACATCTTTGTTCTCTTTTTATCATGTTAATTGTGCAGCTAATGTTTATTACGGAGTATATCGTAATGTGATCCCACCTATCAAACATGCACTAGCTAGCTAATTGAATGGAAAACTCTTGCAAAGGATTGTATCGAACATCAGCAGTAACAAACTATATATTCCAGGGCTGACAAGATCATTGGACAGTGAAACTAAAGATTAGTTGAGTTCCCTAGTGTATAGGATACTTAGGATATGTTTGGTAGCCAAGTAGAAGGTAGTTTAGTGTTGTAATTTGACCAAGTCAGAATGACACTGTTAGAAATTAAGTACAAATTATCCTAATTAATTACACACCGAAATTACAAGTCCTATATATAATTACACACAACAACAATGAAAATACAACGAAAAGAAAATGGCTTCAAGGCGCGCACACAACACTTTCCTTTAGGCGAAATTCGCACCCAATTTCGTGCATAGGTCCAGCGAATTGCCGTAGGATACAATGAAGCCTAAAACACTAGATTACTTGCACTAATAATCTAACCCTCGAAAGTCGAAACTCACTGACTTAACCGTGATCATAAAGATAATCCATTTTTGTGTTTTGTGAATTTTCTTACATCCCAAAAACAGGAAGCAACAGGGTATTTATAGAGCAAATAATCCTGACATAAGGATTAACTGCCGACGGTTATGGTAACTGCCGATAACCACTTGTCATAATCCGAGATTAGCAAAACATTAATCCTTATTTAAACGTCGTGCAAAGTGCAAAGTGCTAAGTTTATGATTAGTAAATATAATTAGGAAATAAATCCAGTAAGAAGTGACAATTTTGTCAGAAATCAGAAATAATCTGGTCCATTCATCTTAGTTGATCCAATGGCCTTTAATTATTAAAAGAAAAGAAAAGAAAAAAAAAAACATCCCCAACCGTAATTTGGTCCCTCACATTTTCTCTCTCCTCTCCTTCCATCTTCTCTTTAACCCATCCCGTCCCCAACCGCCGCGGCCGCCGACGCTCACCGACGACCGCCATCGCCGCCGCAATAGTAGCGGCGGACACCAACGACTCCGGCGAGTCTTCGTCGGACATCAACCTCCCAATTCGAGCATCATTCCACCGCCAAAAACGACTTCTCCTCCCCTCATTTCGTTTTCGTTTTTGTCAGATGTCGCCGCCGCCGTCGAACGCCACCGTCGATCGTCACCTTCACTATCCTCCTTCGACGTTCCCGCTTCTCATGCCGGCATAGCCTCTCAATTTCACGGCGGTTGTGCAAAGTTGAAAGAAGTGAGAGGTGAGGAGTAGGAAATGAGAGAGCGGAGAAGCTGGAGTCGGTGGTAGAAGAGGTCTGATTCGCCGACGACATAGGTAGGGCGGCGGTGAGGCTGTACAGTAGCCGTGGCGAAGGAGGGAGACCGGGAGGATGGGGGTGGTGTGGGAGGAGTGAGAAAATGGTGAAATGGGGGTTAATTTTCTGTTTTGTTTTTCATTTTTTTGTTTTTTGGAGTAACGATTTTTAATTTGTGGAGCTATGAGAGTTACGTGTTTTAGATCATTGGAGTTATTTGGAGTTACGGCTTTAAATTATTGAATTTTTTTGGAGTTACGTATTTTAGTTGATGGAGTTAAGTTGGAGATTTGGAGTTATTGGAGTTACGAGGTTTAATTATTGGAGTTAGTTATGAGAGTTTAGTTGAAGTTGGTGGAGTTCTGATATTACTGGAGTTATACAATTTAATTACTGGAGTTAGACGTCTGGAGTTACGAGTTTTAGTTGGTGGAGTTATGTGGCTGGAGTTACTGGTAACAGTTGATACAGTTTGTAGAGTTATGTGAAATTAATGGCTGAGATTACTAATTTTCTAAAGTTGATACAGTTTGTAGATTAACTGTTGAGATAGTTGTTAGCAGTTTGACTAGCTGTTAGCAGATAGTTGTTAGCTGTTGGCGGAAAAGTAGTTGTTAACAATGACGTGTTTGGTACGATCACTAGTTGTTGAGTTATTACATATCAGAAAATTAGAAATAATCTACAAACTGTAGATTATAAACACGTCATTGTTAACAACTACTTTTCCGCCAACAGCTAACAACTATCTGCTAACAGCTAGTCAAACTGTTAACAACTATCTCAACAGCTAACAACTACCTGTTAACAGCTAGTCAAACTGCTAACAACTATCTCAACAGCTAAAAGCTACTCGTACAACTACAACTACCAAACACACCCAGTTTATCTCCTAATTAACATTACTCCTATACTCAAGTAGATATTTGCTTGTATAAATAGTGTACGACATATGAATGATAAACACAACAATCTATGAATGATAATAAACACAACGATTCACGCACAATACTTTCCTATCACATACTATTGGGGTTATGAGCTGTTTATCGAATGTAGTGAAATCGAACTGTACCTCCAGAAAAAACAGCCGTATCTGGCGCCATCTGAGTTTTCAGTGCGAAGAAGGGGACGAATCGGTGAGAGTGGGGATCCTTCGCTGGAGAGCAAGATGAATCGATAGGCTTGTGCTGCTCGACCTAGGCCCACAACATACATATTATTGTTACTTTCAACGCAATTCGATTTCAACCAAGAAAGAAACCGAAAGGAAGATTGGAGTAAGATTAAAACCTGGACCGTCTTTGTGCATTCGGGTTGAAGCACAATATCTGGAATATGAGAAATAGTAGGCCATTCATCTGTTTCTCGAGCGTATCGGGAAACCAGTGTGGGACACTGTGTAATATGTAGGGACTGGAGTTGAGTGAGACCTCGGATCCCGTTCGGTAGAGCTGTCAGCTCTGGACATTTGTTGATACAGAGTCTTTGAAGCGATTGGAGATTCTCAACAAGCTGATCAGTTAGACTCTTCAGCCTTGTGCAGTTAGCAATCATCATGTACCGAAGATCGCCTGCATCCTTAAGCCCACTAGGCAGTTCCAACAGCTTAGGGAGGCCTATTAATTCCAAGTATCGAAGTCTTGGCAATGCTTTCATGGCATTGCCTTTTAACAAATCCAGACGACGGCAATTATGGACCACGAGCTCCTTGATACGAGTTAGGCCCTCGAGAGTATCAGGAAGCGATGTCAGTTTGGGACAATAAAAAATCCGTAGGATTCTTAGAAACGTGAAGTTTTCCATGCCTTGAGACAGGCTTTCGATATGCTTGCAGCTTGAAAGTTCCAATATTCGTAGAAATTTCATTCTGGATAGATCCAAACTAGTTCCTGTCGAAGTTAAGTACAAATGCCTTAGCCATTTTGACATGCAGCAATTTATGGAGATTATGTTGGAGTGATCCACACTAAGTGTTTGAAGGTATTCTGTATAGAACAGATGATTTGGAGACGATTCGATTATTTTATCCAGAGACAGACGAAGGTACCTCAATTTGTCGGGGTGATAATTATGACGTAGTTCCTCGATTGAGGATCTACTAGTTGAGCTCAAAACTTTCAAATCCCAGTAATTACTTTTCTCCAATGAGGGGCTATGACTGTCAAAGAGCATCAACGTTGTTACTTCTAATTGTAACCAGTTTGTTTTAGTATCATGGAGGTTGCAAAGTGCCACATACTTTGTGCTGGGAGTGATACTCTTATCACCAACAACATTGTCATGGACGGCTACTAGTCCTGCAGCAATGCGGCGCGCAGCATCATAGGCAAGAGGGTGCATCACGCAGCTGTATACCACACCCTGCCCATCATCACCCGAGGTAGTGTCGTACGCATACGTGACCTCTTGGAACACACCTCCAAACAGCATCTCATCGAAATACTGGTTCCCCATTTCTTCCAAATCTTCGTCAGCGTCTCCTACTTCTTCAAACCTTTTATCAGCTCGTGAGAGCAAGAATAGCTTTTTGGCAGCGGCATCATATAATTGAGCTTTTCGGCCGAAGAATTCTTGGGCCAACCACTGGTTGATTAAATCTTCGCGGATTATAATATGACCTTTTGGATATAGAGAGCAGTAAACGAAACATGTTAGGAGACCAGCGTTAGGCCAGCATCCTCCTTTTACATCAAGAAACGTATCTGGCCGTGTCGGCCAAATCCTAAGCTTATTTTCCTCTTCCCATGAAAGGTCTGGATCGTAAAAAATTTCGTTTAATAAACACTCTCTCTTAAGCTTATACTCTCTTCTCTCTGTCCATGAAAGGTCTGGATCGGTCTCCTCAACAGGAAGGGTTTCGACAAAGATAAGTTTATCCTTCAAATCCATGATTCTATCGGATATGAAAGGAATGTTAAGGTGATCCTCGTCTAAGCTTGTGAGCTTTTTGAGAAGGATTTCGATGGACTCACAGATTGCAGATGTGTCCATATCCATGGGTATGTATGTGACGGGGAGGAAGACGATTATTCTAAAGAAAAACAATCAAACACAAGGCCGGGAGAAGATTAGGAATGGTTAAAGATGGAGTTGGTTCGAAGTCTCAGACTATGGGTGCTAATACTACCCTTGCGGAAGTTGATAGGACTGGTTCGCCATTTTCTTACCTCAACGGCTCAGCTCAATAAGAAATGGTGTGCACGGGCTGCAATGACTTTTTAATATTATTGGAATAGGAGAAGAGACGTCACGGATAACACATGTAACCACGACCATGGTGTCGTGTCGATGAAGAAGACGATTCAAAAGGAAGAAGGAAAATAAAAATCACTACAAATAGGAGAGGAGTAGAAGTGGCTTGATAATAAAGATGTGGTTTGGACGATGGATATATAGGTGGGTGCATCAATCAATTGGTGGGAAAGTTCAAGCTAGCTTAATTATCTAGTATGGTGGAGTATATTAAACTACAAATTAGCCATTTTAAATCTTGTTTTGGTAACGTCAACATGTTTACCATTTCTCGATTGCCTCAACCCAACTACAAATAGCCATTCCTGGTAATGTAAGCGCACAGGCCGGCCGTTGTTGTGCAAAGTCAACGATTTGACTTGTTCATTTATTCACAAATCGCAATTAACCAACTAGGTACGTCTATCTCAAAAAAAAAAAAAAAAACCAACTAGCTATGTACTACGTCTACTAGACAAATAATTGCATCTTCAAATAATTAAGGATTATTTGTGGGGAACCACCTACAAGTTTGACATTTTTTTGGAGAACCACCTTATTATCGATCGCCTATAAACCATGTTCTTGGAGGTAGCAGCTGCTCATGTGGTAAATTCAGCTTTACCAAGTCTTTTTGTAAATGAAGGGTATAAGGCTATGGAAGGTCTACTAAGTCAGATTATAAACTATCAAGACGCATTGGATGATCTAGAAATCAATCATTTAACGGCACTGAGAATCAAAATCAGCAAGTTGGACACATTTCTAGAGGAGGTCGAGATTGCGAGGGCCATCGAAACCCAGAGCAACAAACTCGCTGTACTTACCTACGATGTCGAAGATCTCTTGGCTGACATGAAGCGGAAATCAGCATCAGTGTTTCGACCTTTTAAAGGACCGGGCATTTGTAACCTGGGTGAAGAATTACGAAAGATATTACGAGAATTGAGAAACCTGGTTGAGGAACTAATACAACGGAGTGAACGCAAAACCAAGCCGCAGTCGTTTAATGGTCAAGTGAACCCAGAAAGACCTTTAATCGGGAGGGAGACCGAGAAAATGAGTATTATTGAGTTGAGGTCACCTTCATCATCTAGTACTTGTGGAGTTACCATAGTAGGTATCCGTGGGATCGGGAAGACGATGCTTGCTGCAAGTATTCTACAGGATTCTCAAGTGACCGAGCATTTTAGGACATTGCCATCTACGGTGTTTGATGGCTCCTTACCCTATAATGATATCATTCACGCAATGAAGGAGAAACTCAATGAGCTACGTGGTAGTGAAAATGCCGAGATCCTCGATCAACAGCACAACAAAACATGGTTGATCGTGATCGACAATCTGATGGACTCACATAACCATCTGTGGAATAAATTCTTTTCAGACTTTAAATCGATGTTTGGTCCAGATCTTACGATCCTTGTTACCAGTACAAATCCTCAAATTCAAAAAATAACTGGGACAAGTGTGTGTGTTTTGAAGCCCTTGTCAGACGCAGACTGCAAGCAAGTGATCACAGACACCGCATCGATGGAAAACGATGGTTTAGATACGAATCATTTGACATCAATTGCAGGCAAACTAGCAGAAAAATGTCATGGTTTGCCTTTAGCTGCAGTGATGTTTGGACTTGTCCTTCGTAGGGAAGATAATTGGACTGACATATTAAACAAAGACATCTGGAAAATCGCCGATTTTAAGAAAGAAGTTTTTCCGACCCTTAGGTTGAGCTGGTTGAATATGAGAGCTTGTCTCCAGCAATGTCTTGCCTACTTTTCACTCTTTCCTGACTCACATGAGTATTCTATTGATGAGTTGATACAGCTCTGGATAGCTGAAGGATTCATTCCTAGACCTGACGCCTATGACCTTTTTGAGGAACTACTCGGAACATCAATACTTGAACATGATCGTGATAGTGCAAGGTATAAACTCCACAAATTCAACCATGACCTTTCCAGGTTAGCTGCTCCATCCACATTCTTATTTTCAGAAGTAAGAAATCAAGGTAATAGCAGTGCGGATCCAACTTCCTACACTAACGTTCGTCATCTTTCCTTGTCGTGTAAAACAATTGAACGTGAGACCTGGAGAAAATTTAGAAAAACCCGTCTACGCACGTTTATTGCGCTACATCCTGCTACAGAACTTCCTCCTCAATTTCAGAGTAATCTTAAACGACTTCGAGTTTTGTCCTTGAAAGAAACACAACTAACAGAACTACCAAAGTCAATAGATAAGCTGAAAAACCTTCACTGCCTTGACATATCCAATAATCCAAATATAAATATATTGCCCGACAAACTTTCAAACATTACCACCTTAGAGTTTCTAAGGATCCGTGGTACTAGTCTTTCTTGCTTGCCAGCTGATTTTCAAAAACTGACTAATTTAGTCTTTGTAGATTGGGGTGTATCTGACATAAAACGATTATTAGAACTACCATCCCACATTGGAAAACTCAGTCAGCTTGAGAACCTTCCTTTGTTTCCAGTGCACGATAAAGAGGGATATACAATTGCGGAATTAAAGGACATGTGTAATCTTCGAGGTTCAATTCGGATTACGGGTCTCCAAAATGTTAAAAGTAGGGCCGATGCTGAGGCAGCTGATCTACACAACAAGAAATTTCTCGAGGAGCTGGAACTAGAATGGCGTGGGCAGGTAGACGATGGTCTTGCTACCCAAGAAATCCTTAGAGGCTTGAAACCCCATGATAATTTGAAGAAATTAACAATTACTAATGGCATGTTTCCTGACTGGCTGTGTGATAAAGAAAGACAGTTGGAGACTATACATTTGATGAACTGTCGATCGAATAATGCCCTACCAGTACTTGGTGAACTTCCAATCCTCAAAACCTTAAAAATCGAAGGAGCGAATGATCTAGAGCATATGAATAGCAACTTTTGCGGAAATTCAGGTAACAGTGCAGTTCTCTTCAAGTCGCTCAGTTCATTGACACTAGAAAGTTTGTCTGCGCTTGAGGAATGGACAGGATTGGGACCAGCAGACATGCCTAAGCTTCGTGAATTGAAGATCATTAATTGTCCAAAGCTCATGAGCATGCCTTCATTGCAGTCTTTAACCTCACTAGTGCATTTGCAGATTGAGTGTTGTCAAACTTTATCTTTGCCGGATGTGCCAACCTCAATCACTTCCCTGATTATAAAAGATTGCCCGTTGCTCAACGATTGCTGTAACTGGGAAATATTTTGCAAGAATAGAAAAGTTATTATCGATGGCTACATTCTTTAACCCTGAATGAGGGGCAGCATCAACCCATTTGATATTCAGGTACACATATCTCTATATATACAGTTAATCTGACAAAATCAACTATTCTTTTGATTCACTATCAAAACTTTTTAATGCACTAAAATTCAGTCGTTCATTTTTACTTGAATGCTCATCAGGACGAGAAATCCTTATAGATGTTGCAATATTTACAAAGGTAAATTCACATATTTTGCAGCATGGATTGGATTAAAGGTGTTGGTGATTTTCGGTTCGACTAACGAAATTTACTGTCCATATGGGTTAGGTTTATCAAACAATTCAAGTCAAAACAGTCATGAACAATCTTGTCAGCCTTGTTCGGGGTTTATTTTCTGCTGGAAAATAGTTCTGGTGAGGCTTACGTTCAGTTAGAAGGAAGCCAAGGAGTTGAAGTTTGAGCTGGGCTCTCGGCAATATGGTTGCAACGTTCCCTATGTGGCTGTGGAGTCACAGAATCAGATGAAAATGAGGGCATAATCTTCTTGTTTGATCAGGTCTTTGGTTCTGGCTTCAGCATTTTAACTTTTGTCTAAAAATTGAGTACCTCAAATGGATAATAGTTCGCGGTATATTTGCTCTGGAATAAAATGTCCTGTAGATGCAAGACATTGATCAGATATAGAGAATGCTTATTTTGTTTGTAATGTTTGAGGAATGTAACGCAGTACCTACTGTTCTGATTCATTTTGACGAGAGCACTATGTAGTATGTACTGGTTTTAGCCTTACTCATCTCTTAAATTATCTATTTTGAGTTCCGCTTTGGCGTGCTCTACTCAGTTTTTCGATTCTTCTATAAGCTTAGAGTCAGGAGTATACAACAATGTTGGGGGTCAGAGTGCGGAAGCGATAGAAATTCAACCAAAGATTTATGAGAAATTAAGAAAGACAATAAAATATGACACCAGACTTTTTAGGTGGGAAAACCCTCTATGAATAGAGGTAAAAAACCACCGGCGAGAGAGCCAAAATATCCACTACGAAAATAGGATCCTCAACGGCTTACAGATAAATAGCCAAATAATACTCTCTACGGGTATAACCCAAAATGACAGTAGAGAATATAAGAATAACGAGGAATATAAGAACCTACTCTACGCTTAACTCTCACAAAATGGGTAGCTAAATACCCGAACGGAGAGAAGAAACTAAGCGTATAAAAGAGAGGATTGAGTACTGAGTAGTGGTTTTGATTTTTGTGGGATGTGTAAAATAGCCAAAGGACATGGCTATTTATAGCAGCCAAAAGCAACGTGGTCAAAGCTTTGCATTAAATGCAAAGATGAAATTTTCTTCTCTGCATGCATAGCTAGGCAGTAGGACGGAGAAATAATTCGGCACCGAACACAAATGTGGAAAATGTGGCAATAATCCAACAAACAAGCTAAGGAGTGTACAAGAATTTTGTCTTCTCTGTCCCCAATTACTCTACTCTGCTTCAGCTGTGACAGCATCTTGACCTCAATCACCATTGAAATCACTAGAATCTGAATTTGAATCCGAATCTGCAATTGTGTAACAACCCAACACCAATTTCAGCTGGAAGTGAATGTAATGCTACTGATTATGAAACAGGGGAAATCGAGATTACTTCAATGTAATGCTACTGATTATGAAACAGTGAGAACTTGAGTAATTTGTTGCAAGTAAAGTATAAAAGAGAGCACGAATCTTACCAGAGTGCATGTTCTTTAAATCAATCCATATGCTCCCGACATGTTTTATCTTGTCCCAATCTTCACCTGTCGTTGCGTACCTCTTCTTCAACAACGAACAATCTTCAATTATCAGTGTGTCTAGGAAAGATGACAACTCTGCAACTGGCAACGACTGCAGCCCTGCGCATTCGCTGATTTCTAGGTGCGTCAAGGAGGGAAGCCCTGAAGTAAAAGGGAGTGCTTTTAACTTGGGACAACTCCAAAGGTTCAGCTTAGATAGGACTGGAAAGTCGTGCTTTCGCACTTTTGTCCAAGTTTTAAGGTTGAACATGCCATCAACAGTTAACTCTTCCAACTTTCGAAATGCTTGAATCCTTGCATTCGATCTACAAATTCTGTCGTCGATTTCTGTAACAAGATTCATTTGATCAATGTGCAAACACTTGAGTACTGGTAGTTCCCCTAGAGCAACGTCAAGCTCGACATTTCCACATCGTATAAGCTTGATACTAACAAGTTTAACCAACTGTGCATCTCCCATCCAAGCTGGTAGTAATTTACCCGGAAAATACAATATCAGCAACTCTTTTAAGCTAGAGTATCTGGGCCTAAGTTCTCCAATAATATTATCATGCTGCTGATCTGCATTGCTTTTCAACATAGAGGAACTCGAACTCCATTTTAGTTGCAATTGAGTTAAGTTAACTTTCCTCCATAAACTAGCTTGCGCAGCATCATTTACCGAAACATTTTCCAACCCAGAAATACAAAAACTTCCACTCAGGTTATTCAATGTCTCTAGCTCTTTGATATCATCACCCTTTTTTTTTCCAACTACGAAGGCTGAAAGAGTACGAAGCTCTTTAAGGGCTCCTATTCCAGACGGCATAGATGATAATTGGCCAAGCACATCGAATTCCAAATGGCGAAGGCTGATTAAACGTTTCGTACTGCTAGGTAGAGCAAGAAGTCTCTTGCAACCTCCAAGTTTCAAGGTCTGTAATTCAAGAAGACAACCCAAGGACTCCGGCAACTCTTGAACCAGCGTGAATGAAAGATCTAGGAAGCGTAACTCTGTTACGTATTCTATTGAACTCGGCAGCTCTTTTAAATGACTTCCACTCAAGTCTAATGAATGTAAAGTTCTCATGTTTAAAAACATCTCATACGGCACCTTTGAGAGAGAAGATCCATAGTTGCGAATCAACAGCAACGTTCTCAGTTGGTTGAAGCTCTTCAGTGTCTCAAATAATGTTGTCTGATTAATATTATCGGACACTAAAGAGATATGCCAGTGTTTGTTCGATCCATCACCAACTTCACCTTCAAATTTCTTGTAAAGATCTCTAGCTTCTATGACAGGCAATTCATCCATAAAGGCCTTAACATTATCTGAATTGATCTTATACATCTGCTTGCGGGACAAACTGTTGAGGTTCGAGCTTAACAAGAATTTGTCCCTCACCATCCTGCCGAAGTAGCTGTTACCAACATCTTCCATTGTCGCACCTTTTAAAAGGCCTCCAGCCATCCATAGTTGAATTAATGTGTCTCTCTCGATTTCATAATCATCCGGAAATAGACAGCAGTGAAGTTTCATTTGTTTCATAAGCTCTTCTTCATTTAGACGTTGTACTCTCTCCGTTTCTTTCAGAAGCTCCTCTTCACTCAGACGTTGGACTCTCTCCGTTTTTTTCAGAAGCTCCTCTTCATTCAGAAGTTGGACTCCCTTCGTTTCTTTCAGATGCTCCTTTTCATACAGACGTTGGACTCGCCTACTTTCCGACACCAAGCCTCTCAACCTAAACACTGCTTTCAAGACTAGACCGATGATGTCCCATCTGCTACAGTCCTTTGAATCGTACTTTTCATTACTAACGCCTACAAATTTGCACACAACCAATAGTTGTGCAATTAGTTTTACTATCGCAACTCAATTTTCCAGACTAGCTTAGCACAATTCATTGTACTGTCTTGTATTTCAATTTCAAAGCTACAATTTTAATGCAAATCAATTCTAAAATGACATTCCACGTCATTGGAGTGTGAATTACTATGGTCACTCTGTGAAATTCGCTTCTATCTCCTAGAGTCTGATCTACACACTACAATATTATCGGAATTTCGAGTATTTGAACAATGATATGAATTTGATGAAATTGAAATGTACCTCCGGAAGACCCAAGATTATGACTTTTCAATGCAAAGAAGGGAATGAATTGGTCGAAATGGGGATTCTTCTCTTGAGAGTAAGACGACGAGCTTGGCTTCTGCTGCTTGACCTAGTGAAAATACCACACCATATTGGTAGTTTAACTTTGGTGATCTTTAACATATATGGAGTGCAACAATTGAAATATATATTCGAACCAAATGTAAGCATGTAAGCAAATCGAGTAAATTAAAACCTGGGTGTTTGTGGGTTCCTCGTGAAGCAAAACATCTGGGATATGCGATATGATAAGCCAATCAGGTGCATCTCGACCGTATCGGGAAACCAGGATAGGACAGTGTCCAATATGTAGAGACTGGAGCTGGGTGAGACTGCGTATCCCGTTTGGCAGAACTGTCAAGTTTGGACATTTGTAAATACAAAGTCGCTGCAAGGACACGACATTCTGCACCACATCTGTTAGCCTCCTCAGTCTTGTGCAGTTTCCAATCATCATGTACTCAAGAGCAGCTGCATCCTCAAGCCCACGAGGCAACTCAAACAACAACGGTAGACCTATCATTTCCAAGTATCGAAGCTTTGGCAATGCTTTCATGGCATTGCCTTTTGTTAAATCCAGACGGCGGCAATTATGAAGCACCAGCTCTTCCAGACAAATGAGGCCCTGCATACTATCAGGAAGCGACCTAAGTTCCGGACAATCAAAAATCCGAACTGTCCTTAGAAACCTGAGGTTTCCCATGCCTTGTGACAGTGGCAGATCTTCGAGACGTTTGCAGCGTGAAAGTTCCAGTATTTCTAGAGATTCCATTTTGGCGAGGTGCACAGTGGTTTCTTCCGTTGTCAAGTAGAGATGTCGTAGGTGTTCTAAGAAGTTACCACGTAATATTTGCGCGCTGGGATATTTCACAGTGAGTGTTTGAAGGTGGGTGGAGGGAAACGAATAGCAAGGCGGTGTAGATATTCGAGATTGATCCAGAGATAAACGAAGGTACCTTAACTGTTCAAGGCTATTAGGACGAAGGTCCTTGATTAAGGATTTCGTTAAACTCAAAACACGCATTTTGTCACTTGACGACCTGAATCGTGCATTCAATAATGGGGGAATGTGACTGTCAAAGAGCATCAAAGATTGTGGGTTACGCAACCAGCTTACGCCAGTTTCCAATTCAGTGACATCGAAGTTGTGAAGGGCCACGTATTTTGTTACTCTGCTGCTGGTGACTTGATTGTCAATAACACCGTCATGGACGGCTAGTAGTTCAGCAGCAATGCGGCGTGCAGCACTGTAGGCGACAGGGCGCATTACGCAGCTGCGTATAACAGCATTTAATCCATCACTCAGAGTAGTGCCATACGCATAGGTCATATCTTGGAACACACCTCCTAAGACCATCTCGTAGAAATACCGATTCCCTATCATTTCCAACTCTTTATCCGTATGATTACTCAACCCAACATCCTGTGGGAGGAAGTTTTCTTGAGCCATCCAATGGTGGACTAAATCTTCTCTGATTATTGTATGGCCTTGCGGGTACAGAGAGCAGTAAACGAAACATGTTAGCAGACCGGGGTTACGCCAAACCCAATCTGCGTCATTGACGGGAGGGTAGGTGAAGGATTTTTTCCAAAAATTCGACACTTTATTTGTAATTTTGGTTAGTGTAGACTCGTTCTCTATAGACGGGGATGGTTTACCAACCATTTTTCGATGTTGGGAAAGCGTAGAGTCTGTAGACTCGAACTCTACAGACGAGGATGGTTTACCAATTGTTTTCCGCCCATACACAATCTCACCTCGCCATGAAAGGTCTGGATCGGAAACAATCTCTTTCGATAACAAGAAAAAACCTCTCTTATTCTCTGTATCGGCAGAAAGGGTGTTGACAAAGATAAATTTATCTTTCAATTCATCAATTCTATTCGATATGAAAGGGATTTCGAGATACTCCTCGTCTAAGCTTTCGAGCTTTTGGAGAAGGTATTCGATGGAATCACATATAGGAGATGTATCATCCATGGTGGGTATCGTATTGAAGAAGAACAAAAAAAAAAAAAGACAGAATGCCGGGAGAAGATTAGGAATGCATGGCAGAAGAGTTGGTTTGAATGGGTGAATCGATCAAAGGTCAAGTATATAAATGGTTGGGAGTAGACAACGACTCAAATGTAAGTTATGAGTACGTTGAAATAAAAAATAGTGGGCGTAGTATAGTTGATAATACTTGTGAGTTTTTTTTTTTTTTTTTTTGAGCAAGATAATACTTGTGAGTTAATCCTCTCTTCGTTTACGATTATGCCAATATAAACTTAGCCAACTTGGCCACCATGAATATTAACATGAGTAAATAAATTTAGCTAGTATGGAGTAGTTAACCAACTAGGTCATTCATATATTGTTGGTGACGACCACAAATTGACTTTTGAATGTTGGCAACGAGTAGTTACTCTAGTATTAGTCTATTATTACTCAAATAATTTCGTCTATATGCTTTAAATATCAAATAATTGTCATTTAAAATGCACCTAAAATCCGGATGACGGAGACATAAAATCTTCAAATTGTGTCTTATTCTTTGCGTCCAGACGAAGGTCTGTCATAATTTTCCCAACCAATTTAATGATTGTCTTTCAAAATTTTAATTGGTCTGTCATGTCAAATAAAAATTGAATTGGTCTGTAATAAGAGAAAAAAAAATTTGGAACGTAGTTGAATTGAATTAATATTGGCAAGTAAGCTAGTAAATAAATTGCCGTTCAACAAATTAGTCTTTAACAAACTAAATAATAGCCCGTTAATAAAACGTCAAGTATACTAACAAATGATCCAAAAACCTATTTATAATTTCCCTTTTTTTAAAAAAAAAAGAAGGGTGGCATAGATCAAACATAAAGAAGTTTTAGTGTCGGTTACAAACAAAATATTCCCTCCATTTCCTAAGGAACTTGGCATTTCATAAAACTTGGCATTTCATTTGGGCATAAGAACCAAGAAATGGGGGGAGCGGGTGATTAAGTGCCAATTAATCTAAATTAATCTTTCATCTCCTCTCTCTCTCTCTCTCTCTCTGGCGATGAGAGATTCTTGGTGCCGGTGGTGATGATGTTTGGTGGCCATCTTTTTGGTGGTAGTTTGATGATCGTGGGTTCATGGTGGATGTTATAAAGGTGGTGGTCAAGACTATATTTGAGTGGGTTGTTAATGTTGAGCAGTGTTAATGGTGATTAGTATAAAGATTAGTGGATTTTAGATACGTAACTTGTGGTTAGTATTGTAAGTATGGGCATATTAGTAAGTAAAACTTTTCCGAATTAGAAATGCAAATAATTGAAAGAAATTGTCACTTCAAAAAAGGATTATGAAAAGAACATAATGACACGAAGGGAGTAGCAAGCTAGCAAAAGTCTCCGCTCAGAATTGTAGGGTCCGCTAGGAATCCCCTTTAGTACCTTTACAATTTATATGGTATTGAAGTTGATTAGGCAACCCTTGATAACTACATTCTCCCTGAACCCTAAGACGACATGCATGCTTGATTGCATAGTTGCATTTATTCACGATATGACATTTTGCAAATCATAAGTTGCACACCATTATTTAGTTATTAAATTCTTAAAATGTAAATCAACCAATTTTTACTTATCTATGGAATGCCAACAATTCTAAGTTGAGCTCTGACAGGGGACAACGAGGAGCTTAAAAAACCCTAAGACGAAAGAACCAGCCCCTTTAATTCATGAAAGGCATTTCAAAGATTTATAAGTTAATGTTTTATGGATTTTTAGGCACTTTGGGAAAGTCATAGGATATAATCCACGTTCTATCAGCAAAAAAACACTGGAGTCAAAATGACTAAATATTTAGCAGTAGATCCTAAGAGAAACCTTATATGTTTTGGAAAAATATTAGAACTGCAAGCCTACTGTATGCCCACCAAATAATTGAAAAACATACAATTTACTTGCCGTGACACGAGACAAAGAGGAGTTTAAAAAACCATTAGCGAAAAAAAAACACCTTGAATTCATCAAAGTCATTTCAAAGATTTAAAGCAAAGCAATGTTTTGTGGATTTTCACGCACTTTGGAAAAGGTGGCCGAAATGGCCAAAACAGAACAAAATCATAGACGGTAATCCACGTATTTTGACAAAAAAAAAACACTAGAGCCGAAATGACTAAATTTTTGGAAATGGATCCTAGGAGTCATCTTCTCTGTTGAGGGAAAATATTAGAACTTAAGGGCTACTGTATGCCCTCCAAATTATTAAAAAAAAAACCATTTGATCGGTGTGACACGAGATAAAGAGGAACTTAAAAAAGCCGTAGACGAAAGAACCAGCCCCATAAATTATTCAAACGCATTTCATAGATTTACAAGGTAACTTTTAAGGTATTTTTAGCCACTTTGGAAAAATTGACCGAAATGGCCAAAATTGAACAAAATCATAGGCTAAAATCCACGTTTTTGGGCAAAAAACAGCACCGGAGCCAAAATGACTAAATTTTTGGTAATAGATCCTAAGAATCATCTTATATGTTGTGGAAAAATATTAGAACTTAAGGCCTATTATATGCCCTCAAAATCATTGAAAACCATACAATTTACTCGGCGTGACACGAGAAAAAGAGAAGCTTAAAAACCTTAGACGAAAGAACCAGCCCCAAAATTTCATATAAGTCATTTAAAATATTATTAAAGTAACTTTTATAGATTTTTAGTCACTTTGTAAAAAGCGACCGAAATGGCCAAAATTGAACAAAATCATAGGCTATAATAATCCACGTTTTTTTGCCAAAAACGGCACTGGAGCCAAAATGACTAAAGTTTTGGTAAGAGATCCTAAATGTCATATTATATTTTGTGGAAAAATATTAGAACTTAAGGCCTACTATACTATGTTGCACGAGTACGGACACCGACACCGACACCGGGAGGACGCGGACACCGGGACACTTCAATTTCGAATTCTAGGACACCAACACCGCTATTATTTTTTAATATAAATATATTAAAATAAATTAAATAGTATTATTTTTATAAAATAATGAGAATTTTTCACTTCCAAACTTAAAACAATTTCAAAATAAAGATATTACACACATGATCATTGAATATGTAAAGGGAAACGCTAAGGAATTCGAGATTAACAATGTCTATTTCACCCAAAATCTTACTTAATGTTTGTTTTTTGTGTCCTAGAGGTGTCCGAGAGATGTCCAACCGGTGTCCTGTGATTAAAAACCGGGTTTCGTGTCCGAGTCAAAAAAGAATAAACCGGACAACGTTTCGATGTGTCCGACTCGTGTCCTCCCGGTGTCCTCCTGGTGTCCGTGTCCGACACCGTATTGGACACGGACACGTCACTTGGGAGAGGTGTCCGTGCTTCATAGCTACTATATGCCCTCTAAATTATTGAAAAACATACAATTTGCTCAACGTGACACCAGACAAAGAGGATCTTAAAAACCCTTAAATAATGAAAGAACTAGCCCCATAAATTCATCAAACGCATTTCATAGATTTATAAGGTAACTTTTAATGTATTTTTAGACACTTTGGAAAAAGTGACTGAAATGGCAAAAATCGAACAAAATCATAGGCTATAATCAACATTTTTTTTGCCAAAAACGGCAATGGAGCCAAATTGTCTAAATTTTTTGTTATAGTTCCTAGGTGTAATCTTATATGGTGCGGAAAAATATTAGAACTTAAGGCCTACTATATGCCCTCCATATTATTGAGAAACATACAATTTGCTCGAGGTGACACGAGACCAAGAGGAACTTAAACAACCCTTAGACGAAAGAGTTAGCTCCTTAAATTCATCAAGTCATTTCAAATATTTATAAAGTAGTATTTTTATGGATTTTTAGGCATTTTAGAAAAAGTGACCGAAATGGAAAAAATCGAACAAAATAATAGGCTATAATCAACGTTTTTTGCCAAAAACGGCAATGGAACCAAAATGTCTAAATTTTTGGTAATAGATCTTAGGTGTAATCTTATATGGTGTGGAAAAATATTAGAACTTAAGACCTACAATATGCCCTCCATATTATTGCAAAACATACAATTTGCTCGGCATGACACGAGACAAAGAAGAACTTAAAAAACCCTTAAACGAAAGAACCAGCCCTTAAATTCCTCAAACTCATTTCAAATATTTACAATGTAATGTTTTTTTATGGATTTTTAGGCACTAAGGAAAAGTGACTGAAATGGCTAAAATCGAACTAAATCATACGCTATCCACGTTCTTTTACCAAATATAGTATTGGAGCCAAAATGACTAAATTTTCGGTTATACATCGAAGGAGTCATTTAAAATGTTGTGGAAAAATAATAGAACTTAATTAAGGTCTACTATATGCCCTCCAAATCATTGAAAAACATATAATTTGCTCGGTGTGACACGAGAGAAAGACGAGTTTAAAAAACCCCGAGACGAAAGAACTAGCCCCTTAAATTCTTAAAAGTCATTTAAAATATTTATAAAGTCATTTTTTATGGATGTTTAGGCATTTTGTGAAAAGTGACTGAATGGCCAAAATTGAACAAAACTGTAGGCTCTAATCCACTTTTTTGGCCAAAAACGATATTGGAGCCAAAATGACTAAATATTTGGTTATAGATCATAGGATTCATCTTATATTTTGTGGAAAAATATTAGAACCTAAGGCGTTATGTATGGCCTCCAAATTATTGAAAAACATACATACACATTGCTCGGCGTGACATAAGTCAAAGAGGAGCTTTAAAAACCCTTGGGCGAAAGAACCAGCCCCTTAAATCCATCAAAGTCATTTCAAATATATTTAAAGTAACTTTTTATGGATTTTTAGGTACATTGGAAAAAGTGACTGAAATGGCCAAATCGAACAAAACCATAGGCTATATAATCCACGTTTTTTGGCCAAAAACGACACTGGAGCCAAAATGACTAAATTTTTCGTTTTAGATCCTAGGAGTCCTCGTATATTTTGTGAAAAATATTAGAACTTAAGGCCTACCGTATGCCTTCCAAATCATAGAAAACATACAATTTCCTCAGCTTGACACGAGACAACGAGGGCCTTAAAAAGCCCTTAGACGATAGAACCAGCCCCTTAAATTCATCAAAAGCATTTCAATGATTTATAAGGTAACTTTTAAGGTATTTTTAGACACTTTGGAAAAAGTGACCGAAATGGCCAAAATTGACAAAATCATAGGCTATAATCGAAGTTTATTGGCCAAAAACGACACTGGGGCCAAAATGACTAAATTTTTGTTAATAGATCTTAGGAGTCATCTTATATGTCGTGCAAAACTATTAAAGCTTAAGGCCTACTATATGCCCTCCAAATCATTGAAAAACATACAATTTTCTCGGGGTGACACGAGATAAAGAGGAGCTTAGAAAACCCTTATACGAAAGAATCAACTCCTTTAATTCATAAAAGGCATTTCAAATATTTATAAAGTAATATTTTTAAGGGTGTTTAGGCACTTTGGAGAAAGTGACCCAAATGGCAAAAACGAACAAAATTATAGGCTATAATCAACGTTTTTTAGCCAAAAACGGCAATGGAGCCAAAATGTCTAATTTTTTGGTAATAGATCCTAGGTGTAATCTTATATGGTGTGGAAAAATATTAGAACTTAAGGCCTACTATATGCCCTCCATATTATTGAAGAACATACAATTTGCTCGGGGTGACACGAGACAAAGAGGAACTTAAACAACCTTTAGACGAAAGAGTTAGCCCCTTAAATTCATCAAGTCATTTCAAATATTTATAAAGTAATGTTTTATGTATTTCGCACAAGGTCCCTGATATTTGCGAGAGGGCCCTGACGTTAACAACTGTTATTAGTCTTCTAACCCACTTCAATACGTTACAATGGACATATCACCATGCGTGGCTCTTTGTCATTATGGATAAATTTTGGAAAGATGCACTGATGAGGACCAATTATTGAGACTAGTTTTCTCTAGCTTCATGAATTAAAAAGTAACAAGTAGAAACCCACGGCTAAGGCCATGCATGGCCATCGCCAAGTTGGGCGAGTCGAGCCAACTCTAGGAGCGAAGCACGATGTGTGACCTTATAATATTTTATTGAAAGGATTCCTTTAAGTAATTTCGGTGAATTTTTTCATTTTTAGTAAATTAAAGTGTCTTGGTGGCTTTAAGGTCAATTAAATAAATTCTTATAAGGCTTATGACAATTCATGTTAACCGACTCGAGATCATTTGAAAATAAGGCTTGGTTGTAGTTGTTGTAAGATCGAACATGTTCACGCGCTTTAAGTAATAGCAACTCACCGTCTATTTAAAGAGAGAAAAGAGACCAAGCAACTCACCAAAATTCAGAAACTTTCACAAGTAATATAAACATTCATTTGATCAATCATTTTCCACTTTTCAAAAATTTGGACTTCTTATGGTTAATTCTTCAACGACGAAACAGGTAACAAAGTTTAGAACTTGTCAAACAAGTTATATATTGTGCCTATGTTGGGGAATAAATCATACGAAAGTTTTCCCATTTTCGAATCACTAACTACTTCAGGTAATGTATTCTGATGTCTTTAAGATAGTAGTGTCATGATAACCCATGGCATATCAACATTGTTCTATCATTATACGATATTCGATCTCCGTACTCGAATGGCGTATCGTTTCTTTATCTTTTAACCGTATCTGTAATCTGTAATTAAAAAGAATCTATGACTTGAAAATAAGAATCTAGGATAGGTTTAGTGAAGTTGATGATTAATGAAGAAAACCGTACCCATTGCCAAATCCCATTGATAGTTAGCTAGCCAGTATCAAACTGCGCTGAAATCATATCGGTGGTGTAGACGGGAGAGAAAGGAGGTGGGTGGTGGTGGTTTGGTTGAGAAGGAGTGAATGATAGTTGAAGAAGTAGAGAGCCATGCTTAAGTGGGTTATTACATGTAGAGTGATGTTTCTAGTACTAGTGTGATAGAGTTATTTTTCAACTCGATGTGATCTCGATCAATTGATCCTAAATATATTAGCTCGTTTTTGCTTTTGTAGCGATAAGTTATCTTTGGAGGTCATCAATCGACTATAATCATGGAAGCAGCGTTTGGGGGTCTCTTAACATCAATCATCAAAATCATAACAAAGCTTGTTATCACTAAAGCATTAAGCGCCCTTAGTACTGAACTACAACAGATCAAAGACAGTCCCCAGGAGCTGAAAAATCTGGAAACTGATCATATTCTGGCGATAAGAAACAGCATATGTAAGCTGGACGCACTTCAATTCGACGGTGATGAACGTCGTGTCGTCAGAGAACGGATCGACCAACAGACACTACTCTGTTACGAAATACAAGATCTCTTTGTTGATATTGGACGGAAGCCGTCACGGATGAAAACCAGGAAATCAGATATTGATAAGCTAACAAAAGCCCTCGAGAACGTATCCTCGCAGTTGAATCGTTTCGAGGAAACAAGGTCACGTAATCGTAACGGGTTCCACTGTCAGGGCGAAGGATTGCCTTTGGAAAACGTAAGATTGATCGTAGGTGCAGGTGGGACTTGCCATGTTAAGCCGGTGGACACAAATGCCAATAACCAGACTGCGAACTGCAAGCAGCTGATCGTTGACACGGCACTGTCCTTGGATGCAACACTACCTCTGCCCGCCTTGTCCCTTACCGCTGACAAACTAGCAGAAAGATGTGGAGGATTCTCTGAAGTTGCTAGGATGCTCGGAGTTGAACTCGCTTCGTGTGACGAAGGTGATTGGAAAAAAATAATTACCACAGACCTGTGGGATCTCCCTGGGTTTAAGCAAGTTTTTCCAACACTAAGACCCCGCTACTTAGATATGGAACCTCACCTGAAGCAATGTCTAGCTTACTTTTCACTCTTCCCCTGCCATTACCAGCATCTTGGAGATGAGTTGATCCAGCTCTGGGCAGCAGAAGGGTTCATTTCCTCAACAAAAGTCGACTGTGTCAAGGAACTACTTCAGCGAGTGATACTTGAACTTTCTCGAGAGAGTATCCAAAACGGCGAAGAAAGGCCAATTTATATATTGCAGAAATTCAGTCATGAAGTTTCCAAATTAGCTGCTGCATCCACATTCCTGCATTTTGAACCCCCAAAAGAAGGTAAGGGTGTGTCATCTTCGTCAACTCCAGTTGACAAAACATCCTACACCCACGTTCGTCATGTTTCATTTTCGTATGAAAAAATTGATTCTAAAATCTGGAAAAGATTTAGAAAAAGCCGCCTACGTACGTTTATTGCCTTATCTTCTACCACAATACTACTTCCTCATGATATTGTAAAGACTCTTAAACGACTTCGAGTTTTGTCCTTGAAACAAACCAACTTAGAAAAGCTACCCAATTCAATAGATGAACTACAAAACCTTCAATACCTTGACATTTCCGGTACTCCAATAACAGAATTGCCTAAAAAGCTTTCTAAAATCAGCACCTTGCAGTTTCTAAGGATCAAGGAGACGACAAACCTTCTTCACTTGCCACAAGATTTCCAAAATTTGAGTAATTTGGTCTGTATAGATTGGGAAGAAAGTGACATAAGGCGTTTTGACCTACCATCCCACATTGGAAATCTTCGTCACCTTCAAACACTTCCTTTGTTTCCTGTGCACGAAGGAGGATGTTCCATTGCGGAATTAAAGAACATGGATTTCATTCAAGGGTCAATCTGCATCACCAATCTTGAAAATGTTGAAACAAACATCGAAGCTGAGGCTGCTAATCTACGCAGCAAGGAGGGTATTGATGAGCTGAAACTAGAATGGACCGAACAGATAGACCATGATGTTAACCAAGAAATCCTTAGTGGCCTAGAACCCCATGATTTATTGAAGAAATTAACAATTACAAATGGTGTGTTTCCATCCTGGTTGTGCAATCCGGAAAGAATGCTGGAGGTCATACATATGAAGAATTGTCGATCAAACAATGCAATGCCAGCACTTGGTGACCTTAAGGTGCTTAAAACTTTGACGTTTGAAGGAGTAAGCGATCTACAACAGATGGATAGCAACTTTCGCGGAAACCCCAGTCCCACTACTGCAGAACAGTTCAAGTCGCTCAGTTCATTGACACTAAAAGGTTTGTCTGCGCTTGAGGAATGGACAGGATTGGGACCTAGAGACATGCCTAATCTCCGCGAATTGAAGATCATAGATTGTCCACTGCTCATGAGTGTGCCTTCATTGCGATCTTTAACCTCACTAGTTGATTTGCAGATTGAATGTTGTCAAAAGTTATCTTTGCCGGATGTCCCAACGTCTCTCACATCACTGATCATAAAAGATTCTCCGTTGCTCAACGATCGCAGTGACTGGGAATTTTTTCGCAAGAATAGGAAAGTTATCATTGATGGCTACATTCTTTAACCCTGAATGAGGGGCAGCATCAACCTATTTGATATTCAGGTACATATCTATACACATAATTTGACAAAATCAACTTTTCATTTCATTCACTACCAAAACTTTTAATGCACTAAAATAGAGTGTTCATTTTTACTTGCAAAGGAGGAGTATGTTGCAATATTTACATAGTAATTTGACAAATTTTTCAGCATGAATCGGATCAAAGGTGTTGGTGATTTGCAGTTTACTGCGCATATGGGTTAGGGTTATCAAACAATTCAAGTCAAGACAGTCATGAACAATCTTATCAGCCTTCTTCGGGGTTTATTTTCTGCTGCAAAATAGTTCTGGTGAGGCTGGTTAAGTGGTGAGGCTTAAGTTCAGTTAGAAGGAAGCCAAGGAGTTGAAGTTTGTGCTGGGCACTAGGCAATATGGTTGCAACGTTTCCTGTGTGGCTGTGGTTGATTTTGTGAGATGTATTGCACATGTTAGTGTCCTACTTTTAAGAGTTATTCAAGTTCTATATGTTCATGCACACTTTCATCTCGGAAGACATTTTTTTTTTGAATGGGAGCGTGTGGCTATGTTTTGGTCTCTTGAATCATTATGTTTGATGTATGAAAAATTGATGCTTCAAGAGGATCCTTAGTTTTTGAGTTGGATTTTTAGCAATTAGGCTGAAAGTGTCTCTCTAGGGGTTACCTTCACATCTGGACAAAGCTTTCGGATTCATGCTGACGTGGTTTCTCAGAAGAGAGGTGTTGTCATTGCTAAGGCATCCATTAGCTGATCCTGATGAACCACCACAACAAGTGGAGATGAGGAAGAAAAAATCGGCGTCCAGAATATGCCACTGAGATCAAAGTTGCAGCTGAAGCTTGAACAAAAGATGAAGGTGAAGATTGAAAAGATCAGACTTTAAGGGAAACGTCTTGTGTGCAAAAGAAATGAGGATGAAAGGCAGATCGCCACCTTCTAAGATGAAGAAGCTCAAGAATGAATAAGTCACAGCACCATTTAAAATGTAGGTATAATCTTCTTGTGTTATCAGGTCTTTGGTTCCGGCTTCAGCATTTTAACTTTATTTCAAACATCGTTCATCTCAAATGAATAATATTTCACATATGTTCTGGAAGAATATGTCCTGTAGATGCAAGATATTGATCAGATATATGTTCTGGAAGAAAATGTACTGTTTAGATTCATTTTGACGGGAGCACTATGTAGTATGTACTGGTATTAGCCTTACTCATCTCTTTGATTATCTATTATGAGTTCCCCTTTTGTTCCGAGGCCATTTTAGGCCAAAGGCCGTGGTGTGGAGCTCTGGACTATACACTTTAATTTTTGGCGAAATTTGACCATTTTAGCCTAATGTTCTAAAAACTTTACTATAGACATCCTTAGGGTACCCTTATTGGTAGATATGAGGAAGTTCTTTAAACCCTTACCACAAACGTCACTCGTTGAGGCTAGAGTGTGGTATTTGGTGATTTTTGGAACCTATCATAGTTTTTTGGCTCCGATATCTTGCCCAAACCCATAATATGACCCTTAGGGGCTTACGCAAAAATTTCACATGGTTTTGCCATGATTTTTACTCATCACAAATAAAGAAAGCTATAAACAATGCGAGGAGCTAGAACAAAAATTTGATTATAACTTACCTGTATAAACATGGAGAATCCTGGAGAATGGATTGACCACCTGCCACAATCCAGTAGAATCCAAATGCCCACCAAATCGATGAAGTTATTGTATTAGCTGACTCCAATCTCTTCATTATGCTAAAAGCCAACAGGCGTGAAAGGTTAAGTACATGGGATATACAGCAAACGGAATTAGTAAAGAAGGACAATCGAGAGCACAGTACAATGCTCAAGCCTACAACAGTACCACTAACAAGTATCTGAGTAGAAGCAAGCAAGTCATATGCCAACCACAATTCAGCTTTGAACGACGTGTTTGTCTAACAAAAAAAGAGGGAACCGAAGGGGCAGGACAGAGAGAGGGGTGCACTCCCCATCCTAACCATTTCACTCAAGGAAGAAATAGGTTTTCTAATGGAGAAGGGAAATGAATCACTCCATTTGTTTTCCTCGTCCCCAACCCCATATTTAAACAATGGAAAACGTTTCCTTATATACTCAAGACCTCTCATCAGATCATTCCAAACATCATAACCATCTAAACTGTACAAAACATACTGATGTTATCACCACTTATAAATAGTTAGAGATCCCCAAGAAGAAAAGTTAAGAAAGAAAGCACCTCATATTCATAAACCATGATACCATTATATAATTTGCAAACTCTAAGCATAGTCCATCAAACCCTCTTACAAAATCATCCCGAGATCAGAGACATCACTTTCTAACTTTAAGTTGACAAACTAAACAACACCTCCGTTTCACAAGTTTGAGAGAAGACAACTTCACAATAATCCTTAAGATTCAAGTAAGACAATGAAATGTTGATACTTCAATGTGATGGCATCATTTACACAAACGTAAAATTCACTGCAGTGAAAGTTCAGAACTTTAGTCCACTTACACGAGCATATCTTCAAAATAAATAATTTATCTAGTATCCCCAACCGTAATTATCAGCCTTTTCAGGCTTACAGCTGATTACAACCCAAACCTCCCAATGAGAGGCATCTTGATCTTCCCAGAACAGACTTACTAACCCGATTAATCAATCACATTTCTCCACAGATAACAAAAACATCTTCCTATAAAACCAATAAACAAAATGCTAAGTATCATCCATAATTACCAACAATCTCACATCATCATTTTGTAGCCATATTTATCAATACCATAATCGTCTCTCTCCCCCTCTCTTCAACATTCAACGCCATTAATCACCTAGAACGAACCAGTTTCGATAAATTTTCCAGATTACCATCACTAATCAACAAAATAAAGTCCCACAAATGTCAGCAATCATAATTTCTATAACATTCAGCCAAATCAATACATGAAACCCCAACTCAAAGTCTCAAAATACAAACTTTATAAGCTTCCTGGGCTACTCACATTCGACCACAACCCGCCCCCCCCCCCCCCCCGCCCGACCGTCATTTAAACACTCCAACAATACGATTTCCAACCAATGTCAGCTTTACTGATCCCCACATTGCTTACATAACCACAATACACCAATAATTAAGCACACAATATCATCAAAACCATAATATAATCAAACAATTCGACAAATAAACAGCTTCAAAATTCAAAACAAATAAACCTAGCTACAAAGTTCAAAATATACTAGTATAAAGTAAGCATTCATTTATACCTGCTGCGATAAGACTGGCCAACGGCGGCCGAAAGACGGCCAAACCAATCAGAATGCCGGCGCCTGAACTCATCAAAAACAAACCCCACATGCAAAAGGCTACCTAGAAATCCGAACCCTCAAAGGAGAAGAGGGTTTCTCTTGAAGAGTACGCAACAAGACCCATGTTCCAAATCACGTCTAAAACAACAAACGGCTAACAATAAGAGTTCTATTTGAGAATTTATGGAAAATGGTGTTACTTTGTAATGGAAATTTTTGGGGTTTTCGGTAGAATTGAAGTTGGAATTTGGGAGGGTGGGTTCAGAGAAAGTGAGGGGTTTAGAGCGTGGTTAGCGAAAAAGTTGAGAAAATAGCCGAATATAGACAAGGCGCAAAGTTCAGGGTATTTTGGACAAGTCGCAGAAACTTAAGGGATATAATGAAAACGTTGCAAACATAAGGGGTACCATAGGAAATATCCCTTACTTTTATCTATCTATTGTAGAAACAAAAATCTCTCGGATAATTCAACGGAAGATCTAGCTCGAGAATAGAACATTCATAACACGATTTAGGGAGACTTGAAAACCAGGAAGAATAGAGTCTCTTAAGGCGCCCGAAGAAAAAATTTCAAATTTCCGTTTTCTAGAGTCAATACTCCGTATAAGTCTATGACAACATTGTTTAAGCCGTTTGTATGTGTGGATAGCTCGAAAACGAACCCTGAGCTCTACTCTCTTGGTTCAATTCACTGGTAGGAGTTGATGAGAAAGCACATATAACTTGGAAAGTGAAGGAAGATCAAACTCAAACAAGAAACCCTTCGTATTAAACTCAAATAGACATTTTTATTATAAGATGTAGATAAAGTTTATGTACATAATAACTTGGACCGACGTATAGTGAAAAGAATTGCATACAAGTGATACAACCATCCTGAGATCTGAAATTCGGCCAAGGCTAACAAGTTTGATCCAGGAGCAAGCATTGATTTCGAATGGTTGCATGAGGCAGCACAGTCAGCTTGTGTAAGAAGTTTCTTTCCGAGTTCTGAGTAAGATCTTAGAAAGAAGACTTGAGATGAGAATCTGAATCCTTCATTTCCAGATGACTTGCTTGTTCTTGTACCAGATCAAAAGAGGTAAAAGAATATGGTTTCAGCTGGATATTTGAGTCTTTCCCGCTTAACTCGAATCTACTTGAAGATGGACTCACCTGCACCAGCAAAGTTACCCACAAACACAATATATGGTGTTAGAGAAACTTTTGTGTATGACACTTATTACTTAACCATTTGAGGTATGATCATATCTACAACTCTTCTAAGATAGTTCACTTGACTGATGTTCGAAAACAAATTTCATCACTATTCTAAATTTTTCAGTCACTGATATGCTGATCTTACATATTTCTACAATCTAAGTCACTGGAATTGAGAAATGAGACGATAAAGCAGTAAGACTTAATTTCCTAACACATACACTGCACACAAGACAAGTATCACGACCGATAGACCAAACTTATTCTAAACACAACCAGGAATATGGATCATGGATGAAGACTTTGCTTAAACAGAGAGATTGTTTACCTTCAAGGGATTATCAAGTGAATTTTCATCCATTACATTTGGAGAGGTAAGAACGGTCTTCTTTAATCCGCTCAATCTTATAGAATTTTTGTCAAACCCAAGGGAGAGCTTCAAATCTACGTAATTACTTCTGAAATTCACAATCTGCACCAATCAAAACACAATTTATGAAACTGGAGATCCAAATCTATATCGCATGTCTAATTGGGCATCCAATCACAAGTTAAGCACAAGAAAAACCCCTCATGAATGATAAGCTAATGGTCTATGTTGGACTCCAAGATCGAAGTTTACAACATCCAGTATACGATGCATATCACCATAATGGGTAGAAGAAACTCGTTGGAGAAATCAAGCTAGTCAAAATATGTAACTGAACAGATATATGACAGCAAGATATAGGTTTTCAGGTCTAAGCTTACAATGTAGCTTCAAACGACGAATTACCATGAGAAATGAAAATGTCGGAGAGAAAGTCAGACGTAGAGAAAGAATGATATGGCGACAGAATTTGAAATACAATTACCTTAATAGTGACGTAATTCTTGTTGGCGGTTTCATCTTTCCAACTTATGGCAGAGGCAACTAATGAAGACACATTAGCTCTAACAGTGCTGTCAAGAAGCGTTGCCCCACTGGATTTTGTGAAATATTGCTGCATCCAATAACTTGGGGTACCGTAAACATGGGAGGAATTGTAAACAATGGCATCAGGGTTCCACCTTCACACAAATTTTCAGCCATCAAAACTAATCATCAGTAAAGAAACCAGAGACAATTTCAAGTTATCTGTGCCATAGAAGTGGGAGATATGGTATGCTTTCTTGGCTATCTAGATACTTTTCTTCCGCTTGTAAAAATGTAAAGCATGATACTATTGAAAATTTTAAATTCAATCTCCATTATGGAAGCCAAGCCATTTAGCTGAGAAAGCTACCTAAGTAGTGGTATGTTAGATAATAAATCATCATAGATTCTGGCTGAAGAGAGAAGATTACCGTCTATCATTGGTATTTACAAAGAGTGGGGCATAGCTCGCCATCTCAATAACATCACTGCACTCAAAAATAAAAGTTCAAGTTGTCAAAAGTAGAAACTTAAGAGGAAAATGGCATGCTTCCAAACATTTCTGCATTCTATGTCATAAGTCGAAAACAGGATAGAAGTTAATAGTATCATTTATAAGCTTCTGGAAAGCAATATTCGTATCATGACATTTAGTTACACTATTGAATGTCAACATCTGGATAGGGTGCATGGGATAAAAGAATTTATTGCGTACCTATTCTTCTCTATGCCAATAAGGAATGCAGCTTCAGCAATAGCGGCCAAAAGACTTCCTGTGCCAGCATCTTTTCCAGTTACAGCATACTCACTCACAAAAGCCTGTTAAAACACGGCAGAAATGGCGAGAACCATCATGTTCTAGAACCTAGATAGGTTCTCAAATCAAAGGCACCTTAGTAACTTACTGTACCTTTGGACCATTACGTATGGTATTGTCAAACTTGTGAGTCTTAGAGAACATATCAGTGGCAGAAGTATATATCTGGCAAAACATCGTAGAAAAGATGATGCATTTATCGGCATTATTAAAAATATTAAGACATAGATTGACATTTTTTACACCAGAAGATCGTTGAGAACATTACATGAAAGTCATACAGATCAGCAGGATGATCCAATGGAGTAGATGAAGCATCACAATTTGAGATAGCTTGGATGTCTGGATAGGCTTTCTTCAAAGCATCGTAAAACTTGAGGTAATTTGCTGGTAAGGCATTGAAAGACCAAGTTATATCTTATAAGATCAGTATTATGTAAAAGAGAACTGTATCTGCAAAAGTTTCTAATATCTTATCCACTTTCTCTATGTCACATGAAGTTCCTTAATCAAGAATAAAGTAGCAGTTGGTAGACTGTAGATTTAATGCCTTGTGTAGTTGTGTTTATACTTTATACAAGTCTGTCTCACAGCTCTTAGATTTCAGGAAAACAAAAGGAGTAAATGAACATACTGAACAGAGTGCAAGACCAATGAGGATGAATCAGGAGCATAAACAACCACGTCAACAAGTCTATAACTTTCAGCCCTAATCTAATGACAATCCAGACTTTTGTGTGAATAAAAGGTTGGTAATGCACACAACTTATGACAATCATATGGGAGAGACATGAAGACTGGAAGCTATCAACCCCAGCTGCATTGCACCAGATAGTCAGGAGAGGCCGTCCAGGATGCAAGCAATGGGGACACAGTGCTCATAGTCGTGGGTGGGATACATATGGTCCATCCGTAAATCAAGACGAAAGTAGATTAACATGCAATGTAAATTAAATTCAAAAAAAAAAAAAAAACATACCTCGATAATATTGCTTCCCACAATCTTCATTGCCAATAGCAATATATTTGAGATCAAAAGGTTCTGGGTGCCCCATTGCAGCTCGAAGGGACCCCCACTTAGACGACTTATCACCTCTTGCAAACTCAATACTGTCGAGCATTTCCTATATTCATAGAAACAAATAGTTTGAATGATGACATTACTAGTGGGAATAACTTGATTATGCGCTAGGAGGAGATGGAACGGAACGAAAGTCTGAGGAACAAATGTCAATTGAATTTCATCTTTGTAAGTACTACAAATTGCTTTCATGAGGCAAAGTAATTGTAATGCATAGTAATATATATCTCTTGCAAACGGCAATGAGGGGGGGAAATGATGACATACTTCTACAAAAGGTAAAATCTCTGATGTTTCAACTTCATCTTGGTGGCTGATTCCTAATGTAGGCAAGACAGCAGCAAGCACAGTTCCGTGAGATTAGAAAATTTGACAGCAGCTAGTATAACTAACTGTAAGACACTAATCATACCATTATTTATTACCCATACTGGAGCTGCACCCAGGTCTTCAGCCAACTGCAGAACCAGGGTTAAACATAAACCACAAGAACTTGGATACATTTTTGTTGTAGAGAAAGAAAAGACGAGGAAAAAAAACATTCTTGTTCATCAGAAAGAAAGTTACAAAACGAGTACTACAAAAGAGTTTACTGATCTCACTTGGAGGAATTCGAAATAGCCAAGACCATCATCAGTCCAATACATCCAAACGTCACCGAAATGTCCAGGTCTATTCTCCCATGGTCCAACAGTTTCTTTCCAACGAAAAGCATTTCTCAGCCATTCGCCTTCAACAAAACAGCCACCTGATGCATTGGATCATACTTTAATACTTCGTAAAACTAACAGAATGTATCAATATAGCTTTCAAATGTAAAGCAAATGCCCATTCCTCATTTAAGCTTTCCTAGCTATGCACTACACAACGGAAGAAGTAGAAGTTTCACCTGGAAATCTGATAAACCGAGGTTCTAAACCAACAAGCTTTTCATACAGGTCCTTGCGGAATCCATGCCCCTATAAGAAATAATTCTTCTTAGACGAATGAGAGTGGGGGAAAATGTAGTATATCATATTTCAATACGTACTCACGTTTATTAATGTGTGATCACCTCTGAGCATTATTTAGTTGAGTGTTAATGGAGACCAGTCAATTCACCTACCTTATAGGTATCTTGTGGCATTGCAGAAACTTGGTCAAACCATATTACTCCCTTCTTGCTTGTTGTCAACTGAAGCCTCGAATTTGTGTTTGAACTTTTAGCTTCTAACTTAACTTCCATCTTAGTCCAATTTGCAACTTTAGATGCATCAGCACTGCAATAATAACAGGGAAGTCAGCATCATAATGCTGGCATAAAGAACTGTTAACATATAATACGTGTTTAATCATAAGGGAAATCCTGTAATCTTACATAACATT
Organism: Spergularia bocconei; assembly: GCA_963457585.1. NCBI lineage: Eukaryota > Viridiplantae > Streptophyta > Magnoliopsida > Caryophyllales > Caryophyllaceae > Spergularia > Spergularia bocconei. The sequence goes on along the minus strand of OY734946.1, from coordinate 1,889,986 downwards.
GCTGGTAGCAAGGACATCCAATCCACTTGAGCTAGTTAATGACACAGTAATGTCAATCGATTCGAGCGACCGAACATAGAATACTACCTTATAGCTCTTCCCACCTTCAATGTTCTGCAATTCCAGACCAAATCCAAAGACAATTCAGAAATGTAAGAGCACAGGCTAGTAAGTGCACTCTAACAGATCACTAACACATCAGCATAGGGTGAAATGCCTGACCATATTTCTTCACCACCCTAACAGATTTGAGAGTAAATTGATTTCACCATCTAATCTTAATTCATACCAGTGAAATGAAAAATAATTACTGTGACCCATTGACTGTAAAAACTGTGCTTTTCTAAAGAAGACTGAAGCTATACATCAAGTTTCAACCTTGTCTTGTCCCAGGTTGGCCAGGGAGCAGCACAACGCACATTTATTCAGAATTTCTCGTAGAGATTCCAAATTAATAAATTTGAAAGTTGAAAAGCCATGTATTCTTACCATCCCCCAGTATCCAGGGTTATAAATTCCTACGCCGCCACTGGGACAAGTGTTGGCACCATCACTGTCACATAAAACATCCATCCGAAGTGCGACTTGGTTCCGGTCAAAGCATGATGTAAGGTCAGTAGAAACAGTTATGGATGATTCATCTCCAATTGTTGACCAAGGTTTGATGTTTGATGGAGTGTGACGACCACCAGCTTCAAATCCTATAAACACAAATATCCTATTATTAGATACACATGGGCAAGAATCTCTACTGCCAAGTGAAACATTGCTTATTTGGCAATTGTAAGCCTACTGAAATGCAAAATTTATCTAAAATGTCCAGCTTTATACTCCTTAATAGATTGCACGAACCTATGCAAAAACAATAAATCCAAAATGACAAAGCATCACAATGACGGCAGGAATAAGTGTAATAAGTCACTCATTTCGAATTGATCAGGAGGTAAAATATACCTCTGTTGCTAACCAGTTCAGCCCAAAGTCCGCCAGACCCTGCATGATTGATCTCCTGCATTTAACATAGTATTCATCAATCATCATCCATCTGACATATTCTTAAACTAGAAGCTGAAGGAACCAAAACACTACAGAATTATTCTGCCATATAGCAGTACAGTTGACCAAATCTCCTGATAGCCCATAGTTGATTAAAGAAATTAGGAAATCCCAATCCCAAAACAAAAAAAGAACAAATAAAGTTCTTAAGAAAATAACCTCGAAAAATATTCCAAACAATGTATCAGGAATTGTTCTGACAGCCGAAGAAGTATTGACAAAGAGCACTGCTGTTTGGTTCTGCTTGATTCTTTCAATATCATAACAATGAGACATGGTCCATGGCCCAAGCAATAGGCAGAGTAAGAAACAATACGCAGCCTTCAAAGAACCCATTTCGCCTCAAAACATCAATCTTTTGCCTTTCTTCAAAAGCTGCTCAAATCTATGACCAATTAATCTCAATAGGAAAACAATTATCAATCACCTTCAACTAAAAAGTCACTGTTACAATTAGCTGCAAAGTGCTTCATCAACAAAACCCTACATCCTAGCCTAGGCATACACAACAAGGTGATAAATTAGCAGTGGCTCTGGTGACAATAACAACAATTACAACACGACCAAGCATGAATCTTGGCGCGATTGTTGGTTGACATCAAACAATCAAGCATCATTTTTCGAAAAAAGAAAAAAAGAAAAATAAATGAAAATATGCAAATAACCAAATTAACAAGAAAACTCGAATTGACATATTAATCTGGGCGCGAATTAGAGTGACTGTTGATTGACAGCAAACATCAGTGACCTATCAATTGCAATATGCAAACAATCAATTGACAACAAAGCTCTGAAACACATAAAAGGGCAGCCCCGTGCACATTGGCTCCCCGAAAACGAGGGTCCGGGGTAGGATCCTACAACAAGGGTGCATACAAAATTGAATGACATGAAAAATCAATACAAATTTGATACAACATACAAGAATACCACAGAGGACTGACTGATGCTATTTCAGCTCTTATTTACAAAACCAAACAAATTAGCAATACAACAGGAGGAACAGACTGATGCTTAGCTCTCAATTACATAAGCATACAAAACCCAGGTAATTTCATAACAGAATAGCTCACAAATGTATTTACACAACTTCAATTGCTAAATATGAGAAGAAGAAAAAAACACAAACACCCAGATAAAGATTATAACAGTATAATTCGATGATGACAATAAGATCAAAAACCCACTACAATACCACGACAAAACACGGTTCGAAGTTCAGATGTACGCAACCTTACCTCTAGAGCTTGTTTCTAACAACAATAGTCAAATGGCAATTCATGCAAACAAACTAATTGAATATTGATCACATGCAATAAGAACAGAAAGTCAAAGCAAAACCAAAAAACATTAATAGAAGTAGTATAAAACAGTGTATCATAGTAAAACTGGTAACTAAAGTAGAGTTTGTTACCTGGGAAAATGGGCTGTCTTCAAAGTTAAGTCCGATAATTTCGTAGATTATTAGATATAGTTATGAATTTATGAGTGTAATTTGGAAGCAGAAATAGGTGTTATATATAGTGCGAGATAAAGTGGGCAAGTGACACCAAATGTGGAAATTCAGTCTCAAAAAGATGGGGCCACTTTGAACTGTGATGCGCCGGAAGATTGAGCATGCATGTCACTTGGAGATAACTTTGCCTTTGTTTTCACGAAAGAATCATTTTTGCCATTGTGGTGGTGTGAGTACAATGTCAGACCACTAGAACACTACTCATACGAGTAACTCTTTATGTTACTCGATTCGGCTAGAATAAGTATCTGATTTGGGTGCGTGTTTAAGTGTTAGACTCGTTTACTTATGATCAATCATTAAGTTTTGAATATAGAGTATCAAGTGTCCGACAATTCAATATATATGTGCACAATTAGAGAAATTTGACTATTTTTATAAACTTTGTACACTAGAAGAAGCATAATAATAACCTTGTTTGCAGTAGCATTATCTACATTATCAAAAATGTGACATTGGATAAGGCACTAATTTTCTAATACAAGTTTAGTGGACCCCTAATTTGAGAGGTTATTATTTAATTAAGAACAAGTTTAGGCCGTTTGATAGTGATGTAGAGGTATGATGCTCTTAATTAAGAGCTGGCGTGAAAGATTTGTCGATAATTACCTGCTCCTCAATCCTTTCCAATGTTTTTGTCATAGGATAATATTATTCCACATTTTGGTTGTTAAACTAGAAAGAAGCTTTCTCTACAAGACGAGTCATTTGCGTTTGTTAGAGTGATGTTAGTTGTTACGTTTTTTGTGGGTGCAAATTAGTAGGATTTCTAGTTTGGATGACCTTGAAATTTCTTCTTCATATACACGTGTATCTCGTGTATCGAGGAATGTAACAAACTATATCCGACAATCGCATAATAATCTCTTTACTAAAATAATCCGCATGTTCCACATATTCCACATATTCGTTCCAAAATAGTAAGAAAGAACAACACATTCTGAATCAAGACGACGTGAATTTTCTGATGATCTATAGTCCATTTCATCAACCCGAAAAATATCGTAACTTCCATGCCTCTTGTTTATCCATTTCGACAATTAAACAAATTATAACGAAAATTATGTGTAAACTAGGATTAGACTCTTTCCCTTTTTAGTATGGTGCCAGAGCATCAGCAATTATTGAAGGAGATAACTATTACCTTCACAGTTCTATTTCTGGTTAATAATTATAAGAAGTGGGGAATAAGGCATCTGCTAATTGCGTAACTTTACAGTAAATCCAACCCCAAAAATATCAGCAAGGTTTGAATGATATGTCCACTACGAAGACGTGAAGTTTTTGCACTAAAATTTTCTGACTTAAAAGGATGGATAAGCCTTGCGTTTACTCTAAAATACTGCAACTGTTTGGGGACCTCATATACAGATGTGAAGTAGCAGTCCTAGTTAACTCCCTGCGTCAGGTTCCGCCTTCCGAAACCAAAGATGGTCATCTGAATAACAGTAAAGTTCGGCTTCACGAAAGAGAGGTCCAAAGTAATGTGCATCACTACATGTGCAATGTGATGCAGGCACCAGAACTTGTGAAAAGTCCCCTAAGTTTTCAATGAAACCAATATAAGTTGTGATATACAGTTGAGCTTTTCTATAAAGGAAGCCCTTCAAATGCAGAGTGTTTTTTCCGCTATTAAGTTTTGTAATTTGGCCTTAAAACTGTGGCTGTGAGACCTATATGCAATGCTAAACATATATGAAAGGCATAGCAAAGTTGCGGGACTCGGACCAGAATACCGAGAACCTCTAATAAACCACACTGCAGCAGGGAGGGATAATGTTCTGGTGTAAATGATAACTGATTGTTGATCTCAGACAGCAAAAACAGCCTATAGTCCTACACCATTTAAACACTCTGTGAGGTACGCCCTATCCAAAGTTCAAGGACTTGACGTGAAAAGAGAAGGATTCAAATGCACATTTGGTAATTGGATAAAGTACCTTAACATACTCTTTACAGATATAGCACTGATACAACCGCGATCCAACTAGTAAACTCTCCACAACTTCCAACGAAGACAGCCAACGACCTACCGCACTAGCTAATGTCTCACAGAACTACAGGAATGACGAATGTAAGACCACAGAGCATGACAAACAGAGATCATAACAAAATTGCATCTGACTGTATGCTCATAAGTTTTTTCTATTCAGAAAGGGTAAATCACCAAGAACAATCCTGATCTACAGACATACCTCAACTAAGGAGTGACATGAGAACGAAACAAAAGAGGGTATGTGCAACAGAAACCAGTGCTCCAACACTGAAAAGAAAGGTGAGAAATTTAGAATTCCAATAAGCAACTCCCTATATGGCTATATTAATTAAAAGTAGCAGATAAAGGAAAATGTCGTACCACAGAAAGCAGAGGTCCTTGCTTGAACTTGTTATGGAAAGAAAAACTGATTGGCTTGGGATTTTCACCAGGCCCTCTGACAAATCCACTGCCGAATTGGAAACAACAGACATCAGTGATTTGCACATTTTGAACATTACCAGGCAACAAACTACAAGTATGTTACAAACATGTTGCTTGAGCTGAGGATAACCTTGTGCGTATTTAATATCAGGTTAACCCTACGGCATTTGTTAAATGGCTCGGAAACACTTTTGTAACCGTTATGCAGAGATCTGGGCTGTTTGCTTACGATCTGTGTGTAGGGATTTCAATTGCTTTTTCTTCCTTGTTCTACCCATCCCATCCCATCCCAAACCCCACTGCCCAAAACCCGCACACCAAGAGCAAAAAAAAAAATATACACGCACCGCCCTCTCTCTCAAAATAAAATGAGTGGAGAATAATGAACTAGAGAACACATCAAATGAAATTAAAGAAACTCACAATAACGTAGCAGCAAGCAGTGGAGTCCTCCTGACATCATATATGGCAACAAGGCCTTGGTAAGATTCTTCCCCTTCTTTAAAGGATAAGGCTAGGCGTTCTCCTGAACCATCCCAAGCCACTTTCTCAATCTTCTGACTGCAATAAATCACAATTTGGAAATAAAAAAGTTTGGTTAAACACAGTAGTATGCATAGTCAAAGTCTGGACAAACAAATCACAGGCAGTAGTGAAGCAATGAAACAAAAAGATATGAGAACCTTAAATTCAGTAGTGTCTAATTCATGTCACAATTATTTCCGAGTAACTGAAACCCCAGTTTTAGGCTCTTCCAATACCATGTAATGTTAAGATGTCCCCAGAACACCGATCTGAGTTCTCACAGGAACGGGTCTATAATCCCAAACACCAACTACGTAGGAAATCCTTGTCATTTAGCATTACTTCCTAGATGACATAGGTATACTGACGACTCAGATTTCAACCCGCTGACAAGGTCGACACAGGCAACAGTCTCAAAAAGAGTAATAGAAGGACACTCAAAGTAAATATCATACCTGCCCGTCAGATTAGCTATCTCTGGCAATTCTACTGGGAGCAAATTCGCCACTGTACGCAAATTAAACATTAGAAAGGTTAGATGAGATCAAACAGAAGTTCAGGTATCAGCAAGGTATGAACTATGACAACAGAAGAAGAATTAAGCACCAAGAGATGGAGGCTTTGATGCAAAATGAACGGAGCCCAGTGTAGAAGACTCAGAGAAGGCAAGCAATATCATACGACCATCAGGATCCCATGTTGCTCCCTGTTAAAAGAACATGAAAAGACAACAAATTTTAGATAACCGTTCACTAGCTCAGATGAGTCAAGATTGTGTCAACCAACTCATTACTTAACCATATGTTTACCGCATACAATTAAGTGGGTCATTTTTATATACACATCATACGCCAAAGAATAATGAGTTTTCGGCTTAATTACAAATAGAAACTAACTCCAAGTCATTGTGATATATGTTCTGTCGTGCCAAGGTAACTGAACTGGAGACCGTTTGGCCCCAGATTCAATTAAATTATGACTTCTTCTGGATAGTTTACTTGCAGCAGTACCACTGAACAGTGATGATAGATACTAAAGTACCCATAATTCAAGTGAATCTGGAGCAAACATAGTCTCGAATTCAGCTGCATTTCCACTGCAGGACATTTCACACAATAGCTCACAGGCTTAAAGCCGAATGGCACATCTATCAGACATATAGTAAGTGACCAAGTAAGAAATCCAAAGTCTTGATGCAGGACTGTTCACACTTTGGAGCAAAAGGTCAGGTATGGTTAAGCAATCACAACATTCACTTACAGTAACAAAGCCACTACTGGAAGACCATGGTTGTGATGTCCATGTCCCTGTCTCCCACAGATAGAATGTCCCATCACTGCAAAATATCATTTAGTACTTATTGAACATATTTTGAATAAAAAGGTTCAAATTTGTACACGCTTGGGAACATACAACTTAGCTGATAAAAAATAATCTCCAGTAGGTGACCATTTCAGCATAGATATGCCTCCCAGCCCTCGTCGAATAGGAGTGCCAAGCCCTAATTTACCACAAGGAAATAAAGCCATCACCACACCAAGATCAAAATTAATAAAAGAAAAGGTTGTCACATAATTGCCACTGAATCATTATTAGAAAATGGAGCCTCATTCATGTAAACTAAACTATCTCACCGACAGTAAAACACACTAGAGGCGGTCTTAGTAGTCAAATGGTTCACTGATGAAATTTCCATTTCCTGGGATGTAGATATCATATAAATTGGTAATTCCTATAAGCCACTTCCTCCATATTGGACTGTATAAACTCTCAAATTGACAATTCCAGAAAAAATAGAATTCCAGTGTTGTTTGTGTGCAACCAAACGACCAATAAGAAGTTAACCCTAATATAACAGGCCCTCTCTATATATGGTACATAATTGTGTCAGAAGTCATTAAGTCATTACACAAAGTCAGATAAAGATATAATAACAAGCCCTCTCTACACTCGAGATATCAGATCTACATGATTGTGTCCTAGTTCAAGAGATATTGCCGAAGCCACTTGGCAGTCCTATATGCTGTAAAGCCATATAATGGGAGGCTAGCAACATCAGTTAACATTACAATATAAACAGACAAAGAAGGCTAGAGTTCACTCATACCTTGAGAAACGTCCCATATGGTAAAAGCTGAACTCTCATATGAACCGGTCGCCAAGTATGTGCTGATTAGTCAAGGGAAACTAATAGCTTGCAACTATGAGCTATTATTAAGAGGTTGAAAGCGCAAGGCGGTAAGCAGTGTTCACACGTAGGAGGAGAAGATATAAACAGAGTGTCTAAACCAACAAGCTTCTCATATAGGAATGGGAATGGCCATTTTATTCTGTCTTGTTGATTGAATATTCATCATAGGAGACACAAATTGAATGTTAGCACATATCAAATGAGCCAGACATAATGAGGATATAACTTAATAATAACATAAAGTGGTTTAAAAATAGCATCAATGATTTGACCTCGTATACATCCAGTATGTTGCATGGCACACTGATACAAAGCTACACATTGTACCTTTTGCTACCCAAGCAACCACAGCCAGGAAACAAATCAGATTGACACATTCATGAAACATATGCACCATCCGATAAAAGGCATTTCACTTCATTTTCTATCGCCGAACCCAAATCCAGACTAAAGGAAAGCATGTATCCCATATTCCCATTGTATGCAATTATGGGAATGTATAAATGGAGTGGGGGTCCTAAACAACATGAACCAATATGAAAACAAGGATATCTTCCATCAGGGCTCCAAGAAAGTGCGCTGATGTGCTCGCCATCATGACTTTTAAGAAAATCCACCAAAGTCCATCTCATGCCAGATCCTTTGGAAATAGTACCAACAAATGAGGCAGCCCCAGATCTTACAGATGCTGGATTACCAGGATAGGAAGCAGCCCATATGCAAATTCCACCCCTGAAGGATAATAACACGAAATTCTGGGCTTAAGAAAACAGGGCTAAGTAGTAGGTACCATGAACAAGAAGGGCAAATCCACAGAGATATGTAGTGTGCTCACTTGCATGCTACTGAAAGTGTTCTCCCACTATTCGGCCGCCACTCAACAAGCTTGACTTCTTGCTGAAACTCACCATGCAAAATACTTGGATCTTTTCCATCTGCTCAGATTAGGTGACACGTTAAATGTCACCAATATTCGAATAATGAGTATCTACCAACAAGATTATCAATTGCCATAAGTTTTAAGTTACATTTCATTAGGAAATGATTTATCATGGAATAAACTTTACAAATATCTTTGGGAGACTTCTTAATACATATTCACCTCCCTCAAACCCTCTACTTCTTTCCATACCAAGCTTTACGGGTTGGGGGTAGACACTTTGATACATGCATATTTCCTAACCACGAGGAGGAAAGCAAAATATACCTGAATCCTCATAATCGCGAATAGTGACCTGGTTTGACCCTGATACAAATGCCAATATATGTTTGTGTTGGTGCCAGGACACCCCTTGTAAATTTACTTCCGGCAGCAGGTGTACCTGTAATTTTAGATGGACATAAATAAAACAAACTAAACCTTTGAAAATCTTCTACTATCTAACCAACGAAATAATAGTAAATGAAAAAATTGCACTTGATCATGATTGACGTATCCTAATAAACAAATTCATGATTAACTTCATTCTCATGGTTGCTCCAAAAGATATTACACACCGAATACTAGAAAACAATTTCTCGTGGCAGCTGCTTTTGTACCCAGGCTTAAATATCAGTGAACACGCATTTCATCGTATCAAACCAAAGTCTTACTTTCGCAAACATAGACAACTTCACTACCTTGACAAACCGTATACATCTTAAAACAATCAATACCACCTTGTTCAAACTCTTACTAAAACGATAACGCTTACTCCCATGAACTCTATGTTAATACAACGATACACATTCACAACAAATTCGATAAACCCTAAAAATTTCAAACAACAAATTCGGAACGATCATACCTCCATGTACTCTACAGTCAACCACAAGTCAAACCATAGATAAATCCACGAAAAATTACGAAAATTCACAGAATTTAAATAACAAAGAACAAAAAAACACAAGCCTAAATTCACAACATACATCATTAGGGTGAAAAATCCGCTTAAAAGAAGCAACCAAAGCTGACAATCCCTTCTCCCCATTTCTCCCTTGTTGATCATCACCGTTACCGCGGTCTCGGGTCGGTAAATTCCCAGCTTGAAACTGCACCGGACTAAATACTAAACCCTGGAAAACAATCACACCAATTTCACCACACAATTCCACCAACAATTTAATCAAACAAAAAAAAAGACAAACAATTAATCCAAACAATAAAAAAAGGGGGAAATGTTAGCGTACGAGAACTTTAGCGTAGGTTTCGTTGGCGCGGTCGTCGGACAAAGCGTCGGCGGTAACTGCGTTAAAAAAAAATTAACTCCGTTAGTTGGGGATTAAATTGGGGGAAAGGGGTAAAAAAAAAATGAGAGTGAAGGAGAGAAAGTTACTGAGGTTGCGGTTGATTTCGCAGATGGTGACGGAGCCAGGTGGCGGAAACGACGGCATATTCGGAGCGACGCCGATGTCGGTGGTGTTTTTGCTGGTGGTGAGAGTGATTAGGTGGGTGGTTAGGGTTTTAGGTTTTATGCTTCACTCTTTTTTTTTTTTTACTTTTTTTTTTCTCTCTTTTTCCCGCCAGAGAACTTGAGCTTGACGGCTTGTCCTTAAGAATTTTGATTTTTCTAGGAAAAAAGTCTGATCGTTTGATTCATTTCTTTTCGTTTCTTCTCTTCGAGTCCTTGCAATAATTAGTTTAGCTCACAAAAGAAATTACAAAAAATCGACAATTGTCATATTTTTAACGAGATCTTGTTACTCGTTATGCGTGTTTTATACTCGTTTTTGTTTGTTGCCGAAAACTTCACCACCATATACCACCATTGCATCAAGTGCAAAGCTTGACGTTTGAGGCAATGGCTAGTAGTTAGTATTTCTCTGTTTGGCTATTGTTTTCACTTTATCATAAGACACTTATATTTTAATGTAAAACTATTCAACTAACGTTTAGTAGATGAGTTGTTTACTTGTTTATACATAATCATATACATATACATTGTTTGTACTTCATAATGGAAATACTTTAAGGGCAAACCTCATGTGGCTGTCGAGCTTGTAAGCAATCAATAAGACTGATCAAAAGTTTTGAACTTACAAATATGCATACTTCCATATATACCTCTTCATAAGCTAATAAAATAGATACACGTCGGCGTTCTAGAATCTAGATGAGCCAATGAGTTCCCACCCATGGCTTACATTTTGGTTCAAGTGTTTCATAATAACTCGACGAAAGACGATGTAAAGTAAGTTACACAAATCTCATGTCATCTATACATATTTTTTCAATCTTAATACTCCAACTCAAACGACCTTATCAACTAAACTAGCTGACATAAGTACGAATGATTTATTTTTTCCCGACCAATTTGTACTCACACATACTAGTATAAGAGCTTTCATTACAACTCAAAATTATTCTGAACTTCCTCTAGCAACTTTTTATTTTTATTTTCGACCCTAATTTTTTCCCAATTTATTTTATTTTATTTTCCAAGCACCAAATGATCAGTAGCCCGATATGAGTCCGACCCAAAAGCCCAAAATGTCCAAACCCAAAAAACCCTCTTTATAAACCTCACCCTCTTCCACTCCCCACCAAAACCCTAATTTCACTTCAAATCTAAAGCTTCACTCACAAGCTCACCAAAAAAACCACACATCAATGGAAGGAGGAGAGGGGATCGAAAAAAGACCCATCTTCGTCGACATACGTCGATACTACTGCCAATTCTGCGGTATTTGCCGATCTAAGAAAACCCTAATTACTTCCCACCTTATTTCTGAGCACCCGGTAATTTAATTTTTTAATCGTTTTGATTTGATTTTTCTTCATTTTTTGTTCCGAATTTAAGGGGTTTATGTAATTAGTAGGGTTTAAAGTAATGGGTATTCGTTGGATTTGGATTTGCAGGAGGAGATGGAGAAGGTGAGAGAAATGGAGGAGAGAGAAAGTCAGGGGCAAAAGGGTAATAATAACACATGTGATGAGTGTGGTTCAAGTTTTAAGAAGCCTGCTCATCTTAAGCAACATATGCTTTCTCACTCTCTTGAGGTGAATTTCTCACTCTTTGATTATGTAAAGGTTGATGCTTTATGTTGGAAGAACATGTTATTAGTGGAAGCTTATTGTAGAAGATATGAGCTTGAGTTGATTTATATGAGCTTTGATAGTGTTATGGAATTCTGGGTATGTTAGATTGAAATGATGTATTAGTTGTATGAGTTATTGGTTGAGTTTGAGATGGTAGATTGGATGAATTTGAGATTGGTATTAGGCGATTTCGAGGCGGTTTCGTTGTGTGTGCTAGTATTCACTTCTCTCCGAAGTGAGATTAGCTGTAGTTTTGAAATTCGTTTAGTGAATATCGATTTGATTACGAAACGATGTTGGGTTTTGGGCAAGTTGTGATCTTTGTTGTGAAAATGATTTACTTGTTTGTTGCATTGGTGTATGTATGCTATTCTAGGGTTGACTTTGAAGTTTATTTGGTAGACCAATGTTAGTGTTATAGATGTGTGTAGCTGTAATTTCGATGGGTAAATCGAGATTGAATGTAAAACAGAAGATCGGATGCTCAGGTTTCGTGATGCGTTTTGTGGTAGAATGTTTGAGCTGGAGACTTAGGGATCTGGGATGTTTTGGGCGATATTGATCATGGTGTCAAATAAGTTTTATATCGCATCGGAAAACTAGAAATTTTGTCTGATATAATGATTTGCTTGTGTGTTGCTGTATTGCTTGTAAGCTGCTTTTGGGTGGACTTGTGCTGGATTGGCTGACTAATGATAATGTTGCAGATTTGGAAGTTTGAAAGTGTGTGAAGCATTGGATCCCCATTGAGAGAACTCCAAAATGCGAAGAGGCTTATAATGTTGTTACTCTTGACTGGACTAGTATCAGGATGGGGGACCTCCTGAGAAGCTCCGTCAAGTGAAGCCTCTCACACGCACTCTTTTGAGGTTGGAGAATTACTGCAAGTTTCTACATGATCAAGCTTTCTTTATGATTGAGTTTCCTTCACAGTTTACAGTTTTGCTGGTTTTCTTAAAGTTGCTCTTTTTGCAGAGGCCTTTTGTTTGCCCAGTAGATGACTGCAATGCGAGTTACAGAAGGAAAGACCACTTGAATCGACATCTTATTCAGCATGAAGGGAAACTTTTTAAATGCCCTGTGGACAAGTGTGATAAGGAGTTTGCTATCCATGGGAATATTGCTAGGCACGTGAAGGAATTTCATGAGGGAAAGCCTGGCCCTATTGATGTGCAGGAGGAACAAAGGAAACATGTATGTCAGAAATCTGGCTGTGGGAAGGAGTTCAAGTATGCATCCCAACTGCAAAAACACGAGGAGTCTCATGGTAAGTTTTGTTCTTTCCTCTGGGTATTCTGGTTATTCATGCTTTAAGTGAAAACGTCTAATTTATGTACGTCTGCAGTTGAATCTTCGGAAGCGTTTTGTGCTGATCCCAGCTGTATGAAAGCCTTTTCAAACCGCGAGTGCCTCAGGGAGCATATGAGATCTTGCCACCAATATATCATCTGTGAAGTTTGTGGGTCAAAGCATCTGAGGAAGAATTACAAACGACACCTTAGATCTCATGATGATAGCTCTACTGAAGTTCTAAAATGCAGCTTTGAGGGTTGTGATCATTCGTTTACCACTGTAAGAATTGTAGCCGTAATTTATTGTTTCATTGTCCTTAACGGTGGCATTGAGATGAGCGAGTGTTTCTAAATCTGCTGAATGGTTTTTGCAGAGTTCAAATCTGCGACAGCATGTGAAGGCAGTGCATTTGAACATCAAACCATTTGCATGTAGTGTCCCAGGTTGTGGTATGAAGTTTGCTTTCAAGCATGTGAGAGATAATCACGAGAAATCCGGTCGCCATGTTTATGTGCCGGTAATCATCATCTCCTCAGTCTTTTTGTACACTTGTGCTATTTGCCTGCATCTCTTCCATATCAGTGCCTCCTTTTCTGACAACAGTTGAATTTGCAATGTTGGCAGGGAGACCTGGAGGAGTTTGACGAGCAATGGAGGTCTAGGCCTCATGGTGGCCAAAAAAGAAAGTACCCCGCTGTTGAGACACTTATGCGGAAAAGAATTACTCCACCTAATGAATGCGACTCTGTCCTCAATCACAGTACAGAATATCTCGCGTGGTTACTCTCAACAGATGACTAAACCTGCCCATGGTGACAGCATCAGAGTAAATTTTGGATGTTAATTTGTTTGTAGGCCTTTATTGTAAAGGAGATGTGCCGTCAAAAAAAAAAAAGTATAAGTCAAGGAAATGTGGTTAGTTTTGGGTATATAGAAGTTCCAATGTTACAGTTACTTGGTTCCTGAGTAACTGTATTTTGAGGCGATAGGATTGTACATATATTTAGAAGCTTGCTTTGTGCAAGGTAATGTATGAATTCTTGGTTGTGGCTGGCTAAATGAAATTGAAATTTCTTTGTCGTTTAAAATCGATTTTGTGGTGAGCTTCACTTGATGGATTTTGGAATAAATTTTGAAACGCTACTAGTTCTAGCAATCGTGAGCTATGTTGATATTTCGATAAGGGGAGGAAGACCGACTCCTACTTGTTTATATGTGAGAGAAGCTTCCTCCGAAACTTTGCCCCCTTTCGTACAGAGATCGAAATGAAAATGTTACGTTCCCCTGCAACGATAGTTTTCTGAGTGGTTAAAACCGACGAGGTTCCCACATAGTCTTCCAGTTGTTCCCAGGAAACTATAGTCTTCCAAGTTGGTTACAAGCGACACCGAAGATGTCAGACGTTTTTCTACGCAAGTCCGCATAGGTCACTTATGGCTCCCGGTAGTGAGATCACTAGCGTCAATATTATTACATAGTGGTGAAATGGTATTGCAACTTAAGGATAAATTAGAACTTTTTTTTTTGGTATATGACTTATCGGTGAGCTGCAGTGAGAGAGGGAGTGGGAATGACTGATCTCTTGGTGATCTTAGTTCACTGAACACAACCAGGATTCGACCACAGCCCGGATGTTTTCAGCTTTCTCTAACAAACCCAAGACAAAAAAAAACCCGGATCCACAGTGATAGTGTTGTATGAAAGATACAGGCAGGCGCAATAAATTGTAGTTTTATCAAAAGATGGCTCTGTAACATAATGTAAGGGGGGGGGGGGGGCAAAAGTGATAAATCCATCACATTGACAGATGAATCATGTATATACTCATATTTCCAGGAAACGTTTTCTCTGTTTTGACAAAAACTCAAGGAGACTGATTTTCCCTTGTGTAACAAAGGCTAAACTTAAAAGCGGTCTCAACTTGAGAGAGCACGCCCCCGGGAAACATCAAAAGGACGCCATTGATTGGCATTTCACAGGAACAGTAATGTACAACATCATATGCTAGAACAACACTGCACTACCACAAGGATGTACAGATTCACAAGCCGGTATGACTGTACATTTATGTCCACTCAAAAGTTTGGACCTTTAGTTGGCTTGCAGATCGTTGATGCATTGAAAAGGCAGATCCAGTTAGTGACAACGAAATTCTGTCTTCAATTTCCGAAGATTGTGCACAAAGAGATCCCTGTTCCTGGCATCTAAACTCCGAGTAACACCTCCCATGAGAATATCAAAGTGCTGAAGAAGATGCTGCTGTTTATCCATGGGCTGCATTGCATGAGGATGTCAGTGAAATGTGGAAGTGATGGATGGGACAAAAACAATGGGAAGGGGTGTTCATTGTTCAACTGAAACCTAGGGAAATACCTGTGAAGTTACGATTTGATCTTTCAGTTTCCCGTACATCTGCCGGAATGAAAAGCAGAGTGTCAGAATAGCCAGACAGGCAGAAAGTAAATAGAAATCATGTCAAATTCAGAAAGAGATTATTACATCATCATTGAGAAGAATCAGGCCTAACATAGCTCTGCCGAGAGTCGAAATGTTGACTGTGTCTTCAAACAAAACAATCTCGAGCAGGGTCTTCAATATCTGACAAATTTTGTGTTAAACTACAAGATACTGAAAACCAATTTTACTTCTGATTTTTGAAGGTCCATGCGGGCTCCACTGCCCAGGATTGGCCCGGCTGAGGCTTAGGAACCCAATCCCATAGCAGAGAGGGGCTTAGGAGCCCAAGCCCATGGTGAGAATCACAAGAGCAAGTGAGCAACCAACAAAATTATTGAACAGTCATAAATCAAGAATGGAAAGGAAACTGTAAAATACAATACTTACTTCAAGAAAAATATCACCACAACTGACGACCTGCTTAACAAAATTAAGCATTGACGGCGAAGGAGACGATTCTTCCATCAGAATGTGGTGAAAATAAAAGATTGCCAAGTGATCAATTGCAGCAGCACACTGAAAGTATATATAAGCATTACCGGTGATAATCAGTTATTATGGATGTGAAGTTTCAAACCCACTGAATGGAGAATAGCATTAACCAAAGTTATCAGATCCTTTTAATCCCACCCCTTCCCTTACTCTTTGATAAAACGAGTAAGAACAGAAGAGAGGGAGGACGCAAAACACAAACAAAGAACACTCCAGCGCATAGTTGGCATATTTCACACGATTTGAGGTGGGGCACGGGGCATGGAATAGTGTGCCTGAGAACTGAAGCCCAATACCATCGAACTTCTAACAACACTATCTAAGACCTCTTGGTACAGAAACCCATGAATGAATATACACTGGCCACTTGCGGAGAAATTGGTAGTATCTCTTCCCTCAATCGGCTTGTCATTGATAATTTTGTGTTTTAATTCGTGTTTGAACAAACTAAAACCACAGACATAGCTTCTTTTCACGTATTTTCAGTTTCTTTTCTTGGACTGAATTATCGAGAAATTTAAAAACTTGTACCTTTGAAATGAGATTCAAATCGAGACTCTTCAAACTTGAGAGGAAAGATCTGATAATATACTCAAAAGAACTCGCATCAAGGTCTAAAGCAAATTTAATATACTTTCCTAGTATAATGTCCAAAAACCCGAAGTAGGCTAGAGCAACCTGAAACCAGAAATTCAGCACAAAAATAAGAACCATGATTAAAACACTGGGAGATAATCTACAGGACGAAAGCGAAGTATACCTTTTTATATGCTAAGATATGAACAAGAGGAATTGAGAGTATCATTTTCACAGACATATCAAGAGCGTCTGCAAGAGCTCTGTCACCATATAACTCAAACACGCCGAAGTTGACATAATTCCCCTCAATTACTGCCATTCACAGACAAAAGACCACATTCAATCCATTAAAAAATCTTTAAACATAACAAAAAGTCACCCAAACAAGGGGACTTTAATTTAATACGCATATGCACCTGGAATAAACAATCAGTCTATGTAGCAAGAAGTTCAAGATTAAGATCCATGTCACACAATCTACACAGTCAAATAGCCAAATTGATATAAAAAAATGTAGGCCTTTAACATATTGGTATAAAAAAAAACTCAAGAGGACAAATTGGTATAACAAAATGCAACGAGAGTCAAATAGGCCTAATTTTATGCCGGAGTTGGAAAAATTGACAAAAAATGTATTTACTTTTTTTCTAAAATATGCAAAATAATCACTTTACTAATAGTTGAAAATAACTTTTGAGAGTATAAATCTTTTTCAAAAAAAAGAAAGGAAAAGCACTATTTTGCAAGTTTTTGAAAACAACAAATAAATTTTTCTGTCGACTTTCCAATTCGGTAAAAAATTAGGCTTATTTGACTCTCCTTGCATTTTTTTTATACCTATATGTCCTCTAGAGGTTTTTTTTATACCAATGTGGTAAAGGCTTGTGTTTTCTTCATACCAATCTGGTCATTTGGCCCAATCTACACAAAAATGTGGTCCTATCTACCTAGCCCAGCTAAGTATCTCAAGAAACCATTCTACAACAAAACAACCTCTGCACAAGTACTTAACTAGTTACAGTTGAAAACCCTCAAGTTGCATATGTTTTGACTTCGTTAAGCACAGCAAGACACAGGGTAAAGTCTGCTAGATGTAGTAAGTAAAGGACGATCTTTGACAGGCTGCATGGTTGGTTTCGTGGCAAATGAACATTTCTGAATGAGCACATACCTTTTGAAAGAATAAAAAGGGATATCCAAATGCCCTTGTATTTGGTAGAGTAAACATCACTTTGACCAGGAATATTGAGAATTCTAGATCCATACGCCACAAGAAGCTTGCTAACTTCTCGGAAAAGTAAAATTCCGTTGACGGATGATTGTTCAAACGTTAAACGCGAGGATTTATTCTGTACCAACTCTGCGACAAATTTCAGCAGTGGATTCATCACCTGAGACAATAGTTAGGATCTATGTCATTCCAATGGGAAGAAGCAAATAAAAGCTACCTAGTCACAGATAACTCATTCAAACAATTAAGGCTGGCTCCCTTCAGATTTGAGCGAGGAAATTCAACAAACTTTGCATGTGAATAGTGCTAGAGATCAAATACTCCCCATCACTCTTTTGGCTGTCCCCTTGATAGGCCCCCAATCACCATACATTGTCTGGTACGGAGTATGTTCTTTGGTAGTGTAAATACATACAATCGTTATTAATATCTAAACTGCCCAACTACAAATAGTTGGGTAACCAGTTTTTATTTTTGGAAAAGTCACCGTGGTAGGTGAAACACATATACAAAAGACAGCTAATTAAGCTCTCAGACTGTATTGAGAAATTTTATCCACAATAAGAAGGAACTTCAAGTGTCGAAGGGAATGTAACACTGGACTCCGAACTATATAACAACCTTAAAGGCAAAATTTGTAGTCTTTGGTAGACGAATTACTTCCCCCACTCTATCCAATCTTTCCATCCTATTTCCCCAATTTCTTTTGTAAAAGGTTTATGAAACTATTAACTAAAACAAATTATAAAAAACCACAATTACTAAAAAACCTCCCATCATTACTAATTTACAGCCACCAAATGATAATAGCCTACCACCAAATGCCCCAGATTAACTAATTACCAGTTTCCAGGATATTCCCAGATTACCCAGCCAGTCCATCCCCATTCTCAAATCATCGTGTCTTTTCCTATGCTAAGATAAACTTGAGGTCTTTCGCAACAGCTGTAGCGCATTATCTTTAAAACGGTAACAAAGTTTTTTTTTTTTTTTTTGGAGGGAGGGGGGGATTGGGATGTAAATCTGGACATCTGGTAGTAGGGCAATGGGTGGAAGATGGTTACATAGAGAATCTAACAATATCAGTCTGCCAACAGTAACGAAAGACTGGTCAAACACAACAAGAGTAATAAGGTCCTGGAGGTCTTAGTAATTCTCACACAGATATAGAAAAAAAAGGTCTGAACTGAGCATAAAAAGAATATAAAAAAATTCTATGTTGCCACAGTAAAAAATTATTTCACAAATTTATGTTCTATATCCTAAATGAAGATGAAAGGGAAAAGCAGATACCTCAGGATTATCAGCCCAAGTCACAATAGCTCTCAAAAGAAGCGGCATACGTGCTGGATATAACCAGTCAAACAGAAACCCATACGTCCTGCGGCTGAAATGAGTTGAAGAGAAAAATAAGTCCTGTAAAATTTCTGGCATAAACTGAAAATCACAATCCCGCCTACATAGAACCGCAATAATGTAAGCCTCCAACCTGCTTGTGGCCATGGCAATTCCTCTGAGATCCCGCATCAACCCCACTAAAGCACATTTTGCTCTTTCACTCCGGAAGACAGAATCAGAAGTGGACTCAAGGTTGACAAAAACCTAACGTGAAGACCATCACCAGCACAGGTACATAAACGATTAGCATGATAAGCCTCTAATGTCATTGTGATACCTAATTACAGCAGCCATTCTGAGTTTGTGACAGAAAGAAAAATGGACTAATAATTATGGATCATTGTCTACTTGACCACTCATAAAGAAATGCAAATACTCTATGAGTGCAATACATGCAGATATTTATCAAAAATCATTTGCATTTTGATGTCTCCATACATACCTGTAACAACGGTTCCATTATTAGCCTAAACTTGACGATGTTTTCTTCAATGAACACCAGTGTGCCGATAATGAAATAGAACTTCGTCCTCTTACGAGATCTATAGTCTTCAAGGAAACGAAAATGTTTCTGATCGCCAAAAAACATAAACAATAAGTGATCTTATTTTTTTTTATAAGTAAGATAGGATATCAATAGATTCAAAAGGACACCAAGGGGGTGACTCCCATATACAAAAAGACACCTAAAGAGGTGACGCCTACAAAAAAAAGAGAGCTAATCAAGCTCTAGGACTATCATGAGAAATTTTATCCACAAAAAGAATGAAAGTCAAGTGTAGGTGTGAAGGTAACACTTATTGGGAACTTTGAACATAATATTACAGACCAAAAGAGTTCTAACATACAAGGATCTATCTAGACGAAAAAGACTCGAATTGATGAATGTATGGCCTATGGAGAATGGTTAATTTTGGCTATCCGGTGATGTATTTGCAAGGAGAATCTAAGTACTTTATAGAGTAAGCAGTGTACTCCCCAAAAAGTTAAATCTTCCTTTTTGAGATTGTCGTATGATTGGAGTATAGCAATTTGACCCAAGCAATATTTTGACAGAGTTTTGTACGATAGTCCAAGGGCATGGGTTTGTTTTTGCATCTGCGCTTTTTTCGTATACACATGTACTCCCTCTTGTAAATGGGTGTGACCTCATTGGTCTCTCTTCCATATACTCTCTTGATTACTTGGTAAAGAAAAATGTAGTCTTAGTATGTTTTTGTTGCCCTAAAAAAAAGAACAAGAATGAGTGCACACATGTGGAGGGCGACCCAGGGGGACTTAGTTTGAAAAAAAGGCAAGGTGCAACACCGGGCATGATATGAAGCACACCACTAAAGTAAATCTTCTACAGGTTCGTTTACTGCACCTTTCCCTTTGCCCCTTAAAGGACAAAAAATATGAAAATATTACACAACAAATTTTTTTAATTTTAGAAATTGTTTGCAAAATAGAATGTTTCCCTGAGACATGCGCCCTGCCTAACACCTAGAGGTTTAAAATACTAAGAAATGATTATCGGGAGGGAGACAAGAAGAGGAGACAAGGAGAGGGGAAGGGGGCTTAACAAAATCTGCAAATCTGGAGAAGAAGCTCTGGAAAGGGAAAGGACTAAGCAAGAAATCATTACACTGTGGTTCGCTATAATATACTGAAGAGCATCCAGCTTCAATAGTAGCTTTGAAGTCATATACCTACAGAGAGTTTGCATTATATTGTAGCAGATCAAACTAGATAATTAAGAACGAAAAATCCAAATTAGCTTTAGAAGAAAGAGAACAACCCTGATGCTGTTTCCAAGAACAAGGTTAATGTCTGATCCAGAACCTCGTCACTCTGCATTTCAGTTTGTATCATAAATAGCGAAGTCTAAGATGTACATAACACGATAAAAAAGAAGCTGATTAACTAGACTAATATCTGAGTCCTTAATGCTCTTCAAAGAGTACCTCTGAAAAAGACTTCAGATTTATCGCAATCTTTTGGACTATGACATCCAGAACCAAAAGATGATCATGCAGACCAAGGAGCTCAGATAATCGAATATATAACTGCTGAAAAGTAGAAATCAGTGCCACTGAATTAATCATGTAACAAACTTTTCCCAATTCCAATACAAAAATCATTCATTTATTGCCATACCTTACTAGAATGCATTGCAGAGTGATCGCCAACACATGTCTTCCTGAAGGACTGAAAGAAACTGATAACAGCAAGCTCAAGCCTCTGCCTGCTGAGCTCACCATACCTCTAAGAAATGCAAGGTCAATTTGGATGAAGTATGAGAAAGTGCAGCTCAATAGTTCCGCATTAGTGTGCAGACAAGATAAAATTGTAGGTCATAAATGACTAGCAGCTTTCATTTGATAAGTATATGTTTTTAAAATGAAGCATATAATAATCGAGCTAAGGAGACCAGACACTGAAAGTAGATCACAAGTGCCGAAGTTTAAGCAAAATATTCTTATATCATATGGGGGCTGTATCGTGCTGTTGTACTTCTTGAGAGAAAACACTGCCATTTAACAAAATAACGACCAACTCCATTTTGAGCACAATACTCCCATTTAAAAAGCGCATATAATATTTATTGAGCATTTCATACTATATTGCTAGGCATGGCAGTTATTCAAGAAAGCACAATTCAGAAACATTGAGCAAAATTCACAATATTGGTGAGCACAATCTATACTTAGCTAGTTAGCTGAACATAGATCTCACTATTATTGAGCCCAGTAAATTTTCACCGCTTATTTAATTTTTTTTTTTTTTTTTTGCAGAGAGCAGTTCGTAATTGGTAGTTAGAGAAAAATTATCTGAAGGAGTAGAAAACAATAAATAACCCGGGGGATATTTGTTATAATTTTCCACAAAATAGCAGTACCCTAACAAACCAGCAAGAACATATTACACAATGAAATGAACCGGACATTAGCAGGAGAGGGAAATTCAAAAAAATTATCTTACTGTCACCCTAATAGGCTAGAGTTAACTTGGGGTTGTACTATATAGCCAAGTCAGATTTTGCGCATAGCACAAATATAACTATTCCTTAATTAACAAGAATACCTCTAACTTCAAGCTCAGATAAAAATAAAATAAAATACAAGACTTATGCAGTTAACAATACCTGGACATACGCTCCCGTGTCCATCACATTCACTAACCGTAAAACACGCGCAGATAGTTCTGCATCAATAGTTTGATCGGGTGGACCACTGCAAAAAAATAAAACAGAAAATGCTTAGAAATCCTACTGAGAGTAAGAAGATTTCACATCAAAGTGTACCAAGGAAAAGGACTAGGGATAAGAATACCCAGGGCAGTCCTTTATACTCATAATGGAAGCGATTATATGCACCATCCATGCAAGTTTGGTCTCCATAACTCCAAGATTGCTAGTAAATGTATGATCTTGTTGCATTGCACCATCCTATATGATGCAATCAGAGCAAGCAGTTAATGATCAAGGTAAAATTCTAAATCTAGAGACTTTCAGTAAAAGGCTATAGTCAGAAACAAATCATATACTATACCATATATGATTGTAAAATAGGATCCAGAACATTCAGTACGTGGGCACTCGAAATCCGGTACTGTAACCAAGAAGACAAGGAACACACAATCAGAAGGCAATAGCAAATGTGTATCACCAAATAAATTTGGCATTACTGGTTGATCTGGACCACTGTCAGACAGCAAGACATGTGTTGCAGAGTATATAAGGGAAGATAGATCTGTTGTTAACTGTACTGGTTACAAACCTGAGATCTGCACAAGTATGGAAAGAAATCAAGCTGATCCTGCATCAGATCAATCTTATCAAGTGGATCTTCCACAAGGTCATCTGCGAATCCAGCCTGTTCATTTGTTCAATTCACAGCAATTTCATTGCAGAAAGCATCAGAAAAGGCTACGTATGTCCAGATACTGCATGAGCACAATTCCTCACCTGTAGGGAGTCAAAGCGTGACGAAACAAATCCTTCCAAGATCTTAGGTACCAGCTCATTCAATCCGGCAATGCCAGGAGAATCACCCTTCACAAATGGTATAGATGTCACCATTTTTGACCACAGTTCCAGAAGGTAGTAAACACTGCTGCTTGCCCACTGAAACAAAAACGACGTTCAAGAGTGTTTGTAGTAGTCAGAATTTATTTTGCTTACAGTTTTTTATTTTTCAAGAGACAGTTGAAGCTTCAGTCTATAATTTGTAAGGATGGGTAAAGAGGTGCTTAACAACGCTCTTCCACAAATTTGCATTGAGGTCCAATTACCTTCCACGAATTTAGGGACTTAAGCGTGAAATCTGATACTAGGCATATCCATACGTTGAAGCATTCCATGCTCACCATCTCTGACATCTGTATCAACTTGTTTAGAGGTGTTATAAATTCACAAACGAAGGCACGCTTAATCAACTATATTATGAATGCATCAATTTGTGGACATCAGTATATGTGAAATAATAGCATATCACAAACAAATGGCTAACTAAGTGCGGGGTGCATGAGTAGATGAGGTATTATGAGTTCACAAACGAAGGCACACGTTATCCACATAGATATTTAAAACACCATTCGTTGCCAAATCACAATACAAGAGGTTCATTTTAGGGGTCAAGGGCCAATCAAATGGGATTCTGTTTCCTTTAGTAGCATAACATTCCAAAATATTATATTAACGTAACAATGATAACACCCAATGTTAACACGTTTCAATCAAGAACCAAACTTACCTTTCAACAAAAAAAAAATCAAGAACCAAACTTGTGTGACAAGCCATAACCACAAAATAAAGTCGTTCATGCTTTTCAATGTAGCAGTTTGAGTCTTTCAAGTATATAAGTAAAAATTATGACAAATTCTTCGCTAAGAATACCCTTGGTGTCTTTCGAATATGTTGATATCCTATCTTACTTATCAAAAGAAAAAGAATATAATGATTTAAGTTTCATAGTTTTTCTTAAAATACTTCTCTGTTAAACTGAAAGTCAACATTACCTAAAAAGAAAAAGAATGAGTTTATACAGAATTGGAGGGAGTATACAAATATGACACATGCAAAAGTTCGAAACGGATTTAATACAACATTCAAACAAAGAATGTATACCTGACAATACATTTTAAACCGGCTAAGTAGACGGCAAAATTCATGGTAGTTATCATGATCATTAAGACCTGTGGCAATAGTAAAGTAAGACTTCAGTACAGCTAGTTCTGCAAATTTTATATTTTTATATCCTTAACATTTTTAAATCAAAACTTTGAGTTCAACTTCCATAAGCAAATCTTGTACATGTCTAATGAGGCAACGGGATTCAGCTGATCTAGCCAAGACAGCAGACACGAGCCTTTTCTCTCCACCAAGTACATATCAATAATAATGAAAACATGAAATTAGAATTCCCTCACTCAAGAAATTACATACATCCCTTCTAAGACAATCAGTGTACAGCAATCAAGAAGCTCCGGAAAAATATCTTAGCAATTAAACTTTACTGATGTTACTAGGAGGAGAAATCTTGCTTAAAGAGAAAGAATAATGATTACAGTTTTAGAAAAGGTTTACTCGTATCATGAAATTTTAACAATAAGAGCTGAAAAAATATGGAAAGTACGTTTATACTCGTATATGACAAGCAAGAGATGGAAAAAATTGCCACGACTGATCATCAAACTCACCTCTCCCTGTTTCCAGAATATCCCTAGTGCCCATCATCAATGAGGTGAAGAATTGAAGACGCGTATCATTGCTTGTAAAAAGAGATCTTCTAATTGAAGCCAGCAGCACCAGACATTCCAGAGACTTAAACATGAATTTCCAGCTATCTATGTTAGATTTAACTAAAGAAACTACATTCGTAATAAATTATGAACAAGATCTCAGTTACTATTCCTGAACTGTAGAACATCCACTAGTAATGATGACAACTGAACAGGTGAAAAAGTACTTACTAATTTTGAAAGCGGAGGGCTAGTGATAGCATAATACTCGAAGTAAATATGCACAGTTGAAGGTTCCTCAATGATTGGTTTCCACAAAAGAGGCATCTGCCACCCCCAGTTCGAAATACAAGAAAACTTTCATATAAGCAGATGGTCAAGACTTAAAAGTTAAACCTTACATTAATCATGGTATTACAATAAGATAACAGTCTTTGCACTTCTTAGATTAACTTACCTGGATAGCCCCCATTTCCTCAGTGCTTTCATCTGGTGACACCCCAGAGAAGTCGAAGGATAAGCATCGAGATGAAAGCAAGAGAGCCAATTCCTTCAACTTTGACGGACCTACATACCTAGAAGTTGTTAGGATGCCAGCAGTATATACATAGTAATCCCACGGGATAAGATGGCTCAGCAAACTTCCATTATTACCTTCCTTTTTCAGTCCATGCAGCGATGTTAGAGCAATCTCAAATATTTGGAATAGAGCTTCATCCTTAAACTTAGTTGCTACCTTACGGTTGTCCACCAAAGACAATTCTGAACATTTCTGTTACACGAGTTCAACACATGAATTAGCATGTCAAAATCCCAAAAAATGTGTATGTCAGAAATTGATCATCAAAACAATAACATAAACCTCTAAATCTCCATGGAAACCTCATCTTCAAAGATATCAAGGAAGTCTGTTAACTCCCTACCGTTTTTACCAGCTTACTGGTTAAATATTGAAAAGGATGGGAAGCAAAAAGAAAAGAAACGAAAAGAAAGGCAGTAACTGTTCCAATGTTTGGTTTGATAAGAAGGAATTACAGGAAAACAAAGTTAGTTTAATAGACATGAAAGAAATGAATGAAACTTTTTAAAGAGAGACAAGTTGACACACATCCATGACAAGACGTATTTCAATAGTATGCTGAAATTACGTCAGCTAATCAAAAGCAAAATAAATCCCTACGACAAATTTCATTGAGAACTGTGCATTTAAATTAGATCAAGGAAGGCACAACAATATTGGTAAAAGAGATATAAGCCTGTGATTCCTTGCATGCATATATACTAATCTTGTGCAACATGATCATGGGTATCATATTGTCCAGTAGTCATCTAAATAAATAAAAATGACACAACAAAAGTGCAAAAATTAAATGATTCGCCATATGTGTAGGTGAGTGTGATGAAGGCACGTGCGCGCTTATTTCTGAATGTATGTTAGAATGATCAGAGGACTGTATTTAGTTTTGGTAGGGTCATAAAATTTGGTTTGAGAAAAAAAAAATGAGTCTCGGAGGATAATATTATTGTTGGAGGGGAAGAGTCAGAGGTATATGGCAAATCTAATTTGTTGAGAACCTTTTTAAATCTCAGTTTCCGTCCTAACTCCATCGTTTTAGGAGAAGGAACTGACAATTCTATGAAGGCCTATTCCTTTCCATTTTCTATTCTTTATTTCTCTCTTTTCAGTTCCTTCATACTTTTGTAAACCAAACATAGAAAATCACTAAAGTTTCAATCCTTTCTTTTTGTTTTCACACAATTGTCACAAGGGGCGAATCTAGTATTTGGAATTTGCAAATTGGAATATTATGGCAAATTTCTGAAATCAATAATTATCCAACTTGAAAATATATTTATGGAGATTTATTTATTTTATTTTTCTGAAAAATTGGAATACGAAGCTAAAAGATCTTCAAGGACACTGTGGGGGTTACATTTCTTAACTCTCGCTTACCATAGCTGTACTTTAATTACATGCCAGATTTTTTTTTTTTTGATAAGTAAGATAGGATATCAATATATTCAAAAAGACACCAAGGGGGTGACTCCCATGTACAAAAAACCCCTAAAGGGGCGACGTCCATAAAAAAAAGAGAGCTAATCAAGCTCTAGGACTATCATGAGAAATTTTATCCACAAAAAGAAAGAAAGTCAAGTGTCGATGTGAATTTAACACTTGACTCCAACTATACAACGTCCACAAGAAACCAAAAGTGAAGCCTTGGTGTGTCAACCTAATATCATCAAAAATGCGATGATTTCTTTCTTTCCAATTACATGCCAGATATTAACTGGAGCATTTAAAACCCTATCCGGCAACACATACCTGATTCATTTCACTGACAAGCTGATTCAATATCTTCAAACCAACCTCATAATGTTTTGCTTCCTGCTATACAAAGTTAACCGATAACATTCAATTAAGCAGCGCAAACGTTAAATGAAAAGCCAAAATCGCCAGACTAAAACTCATCATGTTCCAAAACAATGAGGTTCACCAAAGCATGATTCTTGCCAATGTGTGGTATCAAAATCAAATTTTTTTTCTGTATGTACAAGAATGGCAGTAATAGAAAGAATATGAAAAGAAATCAGAACATCAACTGTGCACAAAGCATCTAAGGCCTTGATCCAGGAAAAAAAATTCATGAGGCATTTGGTAAGGTCTTTCATGTTATGGCCGCACAGCTCACTCGTAAGTTTATACTCCAAACAGCTACTGTGTTTCAGCAAACATTACATTCCATCATTCTTTAGATCTCCTTCATTCACAAAGAGCTACTGTGTTCAGCAAACATACTTACTATCAATCTTTAGATCTCCCACAATTCCAAACAGCTACTGTGTTTCAGCAAACATAACTTTCCATCAAGTAGTTTTGTTACATTATCGATTTTTCTTTAATGAAAACTGTTCACCTTGCACCACCAAAAGAATAAGGAGTAAATGATTCATCATTCTCGTGCACTAACCTGATTCAAAAAAGTCATAGTATCTTTAAGAATCTCCCTGAATATATCATCTTCAAACCAGCTCAGCTTTGTGACTCGACAAAGAAGTTGTATGAGAGAACTCGTTACAAAATGCTCCAGCTCCGCACCTCTAGCAGCCAGATAGTTTATAACATGGTTGCCTTCAGCAGATACACAGATCATCTTAGAGAGGAACAAGGGTAAACTCAAAGAAGATATATGGGCACATAGAGAAGTTTAATCTGTACAGGATTTACAAACTACAATGCTGGTGGAGAGCAAGTGCATCCAGAGAAAGACATGCTTATAAGTTATAACACCAAGCTAATGTATAACGTGAGCATGACACCTATTTACTACACCTATTTACTACACAAATTCACATTTCACATGACCGACTTTGGCACATATCCCTTCTCTTTGAGCAAGTCTCAGAACAAAATGGTTCCACGTTATGAAAATGACTAATCTTAATTTACGGCCTCCCATTACAGTAAAAGAAACAACTCGAGTTCAAATCTAAATGCATTTCACTCCCTAATCCAAAAAAGAGGGAGGAATGCCAAATTTGAGTAACATTAAGATTTTTGCTGCATAAAGTAAAACTGAATAGGAAATTTTTTAGCAAACTCGATATACAAGAATCAAGACTTCCCATTCCTTAATTTTGCTTTTAGAATTTCAGGTAGAGTGAATGTCAGAATAAAGGATGCAAGAGAAATAAGAAACAGTAAGTTAAGTAACAGAAGACATTTATTTGGGACTAGATATTAAGAGAAAGCACAACAGTTATATTTATGTAAGGCGTAGACCTAACTAGACCGTAGAGGCGTAGAGTTATACAAGATGAGAGACTTACGAATTTGAATTCGCAGCTGCAACGGGGGACTTTTTTCTGTCACATGCTTCAACAAGCTTGAACTAGCGAATAAGACTGCATAAGAATTCCTTGCATTCTCAAGTATATATTGCAACTGCGGAATACAATTGCTATCACTAGAGAAGCTTCCGAGGGTGTTTTCCACATAAGAACGCTCAGCAGGATCTTGAGATTTATAAAGTCTCTCACACAAGGCTTCCAGCTGTGCCAAGTTTTCCATGTAGGCGAGGTAGCACAAATCCCGCCAATTAAGTTCAAGCACCGAGCAGGTATACTGATAACAAATGTCCGCTTGTTTCCCAGATATAGCTGGCTAGAATCTGCAAAGTTGGAAAGACAACGCAAAAGAAGTGTCTAGATGCACGGTACTAAACAAATCTTGGAACTCTTAAAATGTAAAGTCTCTCATTTGAACATAACCAGAAACATCAAACACCAAGCTTTGATTATTTGATAAAATGCATACACTTGATATATCGATGTTCCTTCTGCATGTTATACTAGATAAATATACACACACAATGTACTATTTAAAAAATTGGAAGTTACAAGGTTTGTTGATAGAATCAATTACAACTTTGAGATAAATGAGCTATGAACTCTGTCAAAGAAATCTCAGCAACACAGGTGTTCGTCTTATGAAAAGAGCACCAGCAAACCTGAAAGGAAATTAGAGCTCATAAACTTAAGTCCATCTAAGACACTAAATATGTCAGCTCGAAATCAGACCACAAGCATAGAACGAACAAAAATTAAGAAAAGTGGGCAGAGAAGATGGCAGACAAGTTACACATGCGGATGCCATACAACACTGAAGAAGGCCACCTTTAGATGGAGGGTTGACTATACGTGCACAGATGCCCAATAGCAAGGTACGCTAGTATTAAGTCTATTAACCTAAAGAAAACTCAGGCTCACTACCCTATTCATAATAAGAAAAACAAGCAACAAGAAGCATAGCTTCATCAAAATTCACACATACCTTAACAACACATCACCTACTAACTGGCAGCCCACATTACTCAGATTCACAAGTAGTAAACTTGAGTCATTTTCAAAAAGGTAGCACAAAGGTTTTACACGATGGATGATCAAATAACTAAAAATATCGAGGTTAACCTACCTCGAGATATCCAAACTAATATAACCACCAGACATTATATATTGGTTGGTGATCAGACTGGAGATATTAGATGAGGTAAGCTTGGACATAAGTTAGGTTAAGTTGTAACAAAAGCAGAAGCTTTAAAAAGTTACGAAATCTGCATAAAGCACACTAAGGACATTAATGACAGCAAGTCTCGACTCAGATAACCTTACTATATAGCTCAAGTTGCCCACCTAAACCCTACAACAGTGTAAAATCCCACAAAACCATTTGTAGTCCAACCTTACAAGCACTTAAGGCCTAATTAGCACGTCGGGCAGCTCAGAGGTTGCTGATTTGTTAACAAAAAACTATTCATTTCCGCACATTTTACAAACAAAAAGATGAAGATTCACACGAATTTGCTTTTAAAAAACATCAATTCTTGCCATCACTTCACAAATCCTAGTCCAAGGATTAAAATTACCAAAAATTACAGCTTTCTTCCTTAATTAAGTTCCACAATTCCGATTTCATCCCAAAATTTTCTTTAAATCTTAACAAAGATCATTTAACCACACACACACACACACATTAAGACAAGCCACACACCAACAAAAATATAGACATGATCACCAGCATTCATCTCACCAATTCGACACATACCAAGAACTCGTAAAACAAACACAAAACATCAATTCAACACACACTCACACACACACATTAAGACAAGCCACACGCCAATCTACTTTACATGATCAGCAGCATTCATTTCACCAATCCAACAAACACCGAAAATTCGCAACATAAACAACCAAAACACGGTCAAAGAAACCGACTTTACAACAACCAAACTCGTAAAAATCATTATAAAACCACTCCAATCATAAATTCAAACAAAATCAATACATTCAAATCACCAGCATTCATATCATATCATCACTTCACACAAAACAAAATCAATCATCTATCAAAACATCTCCAATCAAAATTCAACCACAACCACAAAGATTCCCGAACACGCAACAAAATTCAACTAACACCAGTTCAACTTCCAAGTAACAAAAATTCACATTTTCTAGCTAAAATTTCGGGAATTAAAAAAACAACGGAAATTCGACAACTTTTTTTGCTCAAATGTTGATCATATCAAGAAGTTAAAAAATCAATAAAAATTAGGAATTAATCGGGGGAAAAAAAAAAAGAGGAGAGAGAAAATGAAGAAGACAAACCTAAGTAGTGAGAGAGATTGAGTGACGGAAATGGAGGAAGAAGCGAGAGATACGGCGATTTGTAGGAGAGGATTGTGGGAGAAGTTTTTATGTTTTTTAGAGACCCCACTACTCCTTCTATTTATATATACTGTCTTGAAAAATTGTTATTTATTTTATGTTTTTCTTTTTTGCACTTTTTGGAATAGGGGTTTGTGGGAAAGGTGTTCCACGTTAGCACGTGACACTGTGATGATTAGGATCGGTCTCTCGATCGATATTATATAGTGTTCTTTCTGTGTTATTGGATTGTTGGTGTTTGGTTTCGTTTAGAGGATGCGAGGGGGATTTGAGCTTGTGGTAGCGAATTGAAGGAGTAGAGATAGTGTGAGTTGGGTTTCGTGTACGATAGTCTGATTAGAAGGTCGAGTATAAATGCGCGCGCTTTGAAGTTATGTTTGATATGAAAATTGAAAGAATTTGAAAATAAGGCGCGCACATTGGTCGACCCAAGCTTAACCCATATGCGCTAAGTTTCCCCGGCCATTTATCAGTTCTCACTCTCTAATCGAAATGTGGTGTGTCAATATCGGTAAATAATCTACCATTTTGTTGTTTTTAAAAAATATAAAAACTTGGGAATTAACTAGTGTCATGCGGAGTGGAGTATCTCATACGGCATGTAAACTCAACAATATATGCTACTTAGTACGTCAAAATTAAAAGCTCATAATATCATTGAGCCTATCTATACTGAAAGTTAGACGTAACACGTATGAATTCTTATGCATTGTATTGACACTAGGATATATCACGTTTATTCATTTATTATCGAACCCTATTTGCTTGTTTTTCTAGATAATAACCCTTGTTATTTTAAGATAAATGGTGTTTTTTTCTTTTCTTCTTTTTTTTGAAAAATAAAATAGTGAAAGGACCATATTATAATTTATTTATTTTTGAGTTATTTCAAAAGAAACAAAAATTGTGGGAATTTATATGTACTTTATTGGGATGATTATGAGCACTATTTAGTTCCAAACCTAAATGTACAATTATGCACTATAACAATCCAAAAGAATCAAGCAAATTATCTACCTTAAATGTTTGGATAAGGGTGTAAAGTATTCATTTTCTTCCATTTTAAACAAATTGCATTCCAAATCTAGATGTGCATTTCTTCCTATCTGCCATTCATTCATCTGTTTTTGAAGTATTTGTTTCTTTCAATAATAATATTTTTTAACAAGTAATTTCCTTGCTACAATCACATATTATACCATTAGTACAAATCCTGATTGATTACCAATGATGTTTTGTTGATAGTATTGATAATCATTCGAGCACAAATAGAAGGGGTGCATTTGACGAACATAAGAAGATTGATGTGGGTTCACACAAGTCGAACACAAATTATAACTAACGTCATGGGTCTCATGACTACTAGTCAACTAACATTGTCGCATATTTAAAACTTACGAAACAGTAATCACACGTATAAAGAGAGTGAGTTCACTTCATAAGCTCAAAGGAGAAAAGATCTGTCTGCTGAAGATCTGAGAATCAAGGGCTAATGAATTCTTTGTCTTCATTTTATTTTCCAGAGCTATACTTC
The DNA here is from genome assembly GCA_963457585.1 of Spergularia bocconei. Taxonomy (NCBI): domain Eukaryota; kingdom Viridiplantae; phylum Streptophyta; class Magnoliopsida; order Caryophyllales; family Caryophyllaceae; genus Spergularia; species Spergularia bocconei. The sequence goes on along the minus strand of OY734946.1, from coordinate 1,857,322 downwards.
AAACCTGCATTTGTACATCGAAAACATCTACGAAGGATACCAGTATGCAATCATGCCTGTTTCCTAATATGCAACGCGATAAAACCAGGGACCGAGTGACATTTTTGGAAATGCAAGAATGAACTTTCAACGGTAGAATCTTAAATTGATGGTCTTTTACAGAATTTCAGTAGATTCAGAACCTTTTCCGAAGAACATACAGTGATACAGATACGGGCGATTTGCAGAAAGCAAAAGCGAACATATTTTATCTCTATACACGATTGGTGAAACTGTGAAAGTCGTCCGATTGGAGAACACTCCACCAATACTTTAAATAGGGCACTTCGCATTTGAGAACACTGCAAATCTCTCCATTATATACACTTCCATTGAAAGTTTGAAGTTTGGTGTTGTATCTGAGACCTATGACAGAAGAATGGACAAGTTTAGGAATAATGCCATCTTATGTCAAAGCAACAACTAACCAGCGGGATGATGCCACGGGGCTGCTAGGCGAAAAGGTAAACAAATTCGGAGCAATCACATCAGGAAAAAAACAAAAATCACACAATTTTATTCTTCACAGAGAAGCCCCAAATGCCCAAGTGTTGCTAGAATTCAGGTAGAACGAGAGTATAATAAAGCTTACCAAAGTTCGGTCTACAAATATTTAATCAAAGCCAATGCGACGAGGATGAGAACCACGATGAATACAACAAGCAGGATCAAGGAAGAGCAGCCTCCTTTGGTCTTTTTGTTGAGAAAGGCCAGTTTTCTTTGAACACGCTGTTCCATAGGCAAATGGGGAATTAGTTAGTATGAAGAAAAAAAAACACAGAAAAAGAAAAAAAGAATAACAATTTTACCGAATAAGACAAAGATAATGTGCAAGAAATAGTACCCTCAGATGAAAGATAAATATTAAACCGAACAACACTATGTCTTTCACCCTTAAAAGATGAGCTGAAAGTTCTAGGGGGAAAATAAGAACTAAAACATAACATCCAAGATAACAAAGGCCTATAAGGAGAGGATAAGAACTCAAACATAACATCTACGATAACAAAAGGCCCAGGAGTAAACCTACGAGGCTGACAAGAGAAACTTCAACAGAATGAGTATTTATATTGTTCCATCGTCCATCCCCTTTTTCTGTTGCAGCTTAAATCAACGATTATTTTCAATTTGGTCTAATTGATTTAGGCATTTAGTGGATAATTTAGGAACACTATTACTCCTCAATCCTCACCTCACAATTCAATATTCACCTAATAATCCATAGTATAAAGAAACTTATTACAATTAAGTAACACCACACAGGGAGAAAGATATAGTTACCTGCATGCGAGTACTTGTTGCCTCCAGATGATCATCCAACCCATCCTGTAGACAGATTTATGAATTAGGAATTGAAAGTTCAAAGAGATATTCCAAAACACTAGACTAACGCTAGGCCCCTTTAGCAATTTACGTACTTTCAGTAATTAGCATAAAAATGGCATCCAAAACATAATACCATTTTCTCATAATAGAAGGAGTTGAGTGGAAAAGACACGATGTAGTATGCAAACCATAATACCACTTTTCTCATAATAGAAGAAATTAAGAGGAAAAGACACAATACCAGGAGTCTAGTATGCATGTTGAGCTCTTCATTAACCGCCAACGCAATATGTTTTGTACTTATAACTGTCTCATGTAATTTATCAAGGTCCTCGTCTTGCTCTGTTTAAGGAATTGATACATTGGAAAAATACCATAAGCTGCGAACAATATGAATTTAACACAATTTAAATTAAAAGAACGCAGATTACATGTCCATACCTCTCATAACCTGTCGCTGAAATCCTACAAGACCATTGTTGTCCATGTTAGATGCCCTCTTCATTACATCATCTGACTTTGTATCAGGACCTAGCAACCGATCCCTGTGAGCGGTACTGTACGAATTGAGAGTATTTTCCATCTGGCTGACTTTGCTATTCAAATTGGTCAACATGTCATTGCGCTTATTCATCTCCCTTCCTGTCCTGCATTAACATCAAGATAATCAACACAAAACATATACCAAATTAAAATTATTATCCTACAGCCGACTTTTTGTAAGTTGTAACACAACGGGCAGGGTATTCAAATTTGTCATTTATGTAGAGCGAATAGAAGCATAATGGAGAGTATCACTTTGGGAGCAACGAAAGTAAGAAGAGCAACACACATCAACTAAATTTTATAAGTAACCTCATACAAACTGTTCACAAGCCAAAAACAACTACCACAAAAACCAAAATTCACTCATCTAAACTACATTGGGTGCGAAATCTATTCAAGAAAACATGGAAAGCATAGCAAATAGATTCAGAGCACACTGAGGGTGCACTGGCATCACGAGAAGAGAAGTGGAGTATGACTAAACCTGCAAATTTGCAGGACGATAAAAGTTAGGTCAATATTGATTACTTACAAAGTCTGCCTGTTCTGAAGATCCTCTAAATCTTTCCCCAGATTGTCAAGTTTATTCTTTGTTATGTTGATCTTTCTACGACTTTTTGAAAAATGACGCTGCGTTTCTGGACCAGTTGGGGGAAAAGAATTTGCCTCTGATACCATAGTGTTTATTTCTTCAGCATTCTTTGATGCTTCATTATATTCCCGCATCCATTTCTCAGGGGTAGTCATTTCTGTAGAAAGTATAACAAGAAGGTAGATCAGCACAAAAATAACCCTATCCGAAAGCTACAAGTCCATGAGCTATGCAAACATTTCCTCCTAGCTATAGCCATAGTATAAGATAGAAGCCAAGTGCTAAGTAAAATATGGTGACTACTGCGAGGTACATATGATATATTGATATGACAAATATCATTCTATTCAGATCTCAAAGCAAAGACTTCAAATAGTGAGACAACGATCATCATAAGAACAAATGACCCATAGAGTTTACAGGATTTTAAAGTAAGAACTTATCAGATAACCAAGGAATACATATAATATTGATGCTCGAAATAAAAGCAAATGCACAACAGTACAAAGAAGTTTGATTTCAAACTTGCTCCAAATATGCATCACATCCCCCGTTATGACACAGTACAATCAATTCCGTAAATTCCATTGTCTCATACTCGAACGTAACGAAACATACACTCATGGACCTAAAACAAAGCTCCCTAGTCCCAACCATACCACATCGGATTCTCGGGCATCACTGGCATTCTCACTAGAACACAAGGGGTGAACATGAGATACAATTGTTCAGCTCAGTGGTATCCAGGGTACCATAAACTCACTCATGATGCTTTTCTATCATACTTGAACTGTCTATGTAGCGTATCCTATACACTATCCATATACTCGAGGAAAATTCCGTCCTCGGAGCATCGAAAATTGAGCATCAAGCTACAATCTTTCTGATACATGAAGGTCACTATTGTAAACGATCACATCCCAACCCTCACAAAAAGAGGTAAAACCCAGCTCAACTGCTAATAATCACAACAAATTAAGACCTCCAACCCATAATTGCTCAATTATTAGGGTTACCCATAAATTCAACAATCATCATCCTAATTTCCAAATTAACATACCAAATTCATCATAATTTCAGCAATTAAAGCGTCATAAGAACAATTCAACATAAACCCACATCAATTCCACAACTAATTACAGCATAATTAGACAAATTAGCACAAACCCAATTCAAATTTCCCCAATTAGACAAATTTCCCCAATACAGAAAATCTGGGTTCAAACTAATTAATCTATGCAAAAATTAGTGATGAAATTAGGAAGAAATTAATCAGTAATTTTACCTGTGATTGACAATTGGACTAAAATTTGGGGGAAATTGGATCAAAAAGTTTCGAAAGAGGAGGAGAGAGAAAATGAGGGGACAAATTTGGGGAATTTCGTAGGAGAGAGAGAGAGGGGTTAGTTGGGTTACTTGGTACTCCTTCGTTGTTGTCTTATGCGTATTATTCAAAGTTGTTTATATACCTCCTCTTTTCCTATGCTTCCTAGTTTTTCCGTTCAATAAAAGGAAAAATCGTAACAATTACGCTTTCCACCATAATAACGTTCTTCTAACGTTTGTGTAATTCTACACATAAGTTCCCGATCCATATACTACATCAATCAGAATTTCGCAATCCTAAACTATAATAATATAATGAGTTTAGTAAACCGTTTAATTTGGAGTTTCAATTTGTGATTGGTATGATATATTGAGTGAAACACAAAATGAGACAGAAGATCTGCTATGTTGTGTAAGTGTCTAAAATGACACACTTTCTCGTTTGTAACCTCATGTCCCGTTATGTTTTTTTTTTACTATCGTGTGTTACTCTTGCTTGATAGCTTGAGTACTAACTTTGGTATGATACAACTTTCTCATCGTCGATCAGTCTCAAGACTCAAGACGAGTCTTGGAACTTGCAAGACTTGAAGACCTTGAATACAATTCACATTATTGATGTCTTTATTGCTAGTTCTGGGTATATGTTGGACAAATCTCAAAGCGTAATCTTTGTATTTGATTAACGTCGATTTAAGTCTCTCTAAAATCATACATTAATGGAGTTTCCATTTCTTTCAATAAAAATCGCATTACTCCCAATACAATTACCCCATATCCACCCGTTTCCTTTGGCAAATACTGGTACTCTATACGACGGACCATCTAAATATTCGAACACGTGACAACCCCGACAAAGTCGATGTCTTAACCAACATTCTAGCTCCTTTCCTCTCCCATCCTCAATGACATAAACCCTAACAAACCCCCCAATTTCCCCTCCAAATTCCATTTCTTTACAATTTTCAGCAACAAATCCAAAGAAAATGGCTGTGAGTCTGGCATCCACAACCACACTCTCCTTCCTCCGCACTGCCACTCTCTCTCCTCCAAAACCCCTTCCTTCCTCTTCACGCAACAACTTTAATTCCCTTCCTTCAACCCCACTTCAAGTTTCCTCCTTTTCCGCCCCCTTTCCATCACGCGCCTTCTTTTCTCACTCTATTCTCGGTAACATTTCATCTAAAAACTCGGGCGTTTCTGGGTTTTTTAACGGGCAAATGGATAAGGGTTATAATCGTATTTCGGCGGTTTCCGGTGATGGGTACGGCGGTTCTGGTGGTGGCTCTGACGGCGGTGGGTTTGGTGGGTCCGGGGATGATGGCGTTGGTGACGATGGTGGCGGCAATTCTAATTGGAGCTTGTTATCTTGGTAAAGTTTCCGTCTTTACTTTTTTTTGGAGTAATTAGTAAGAATGTTAATGCAATTTTAGCCTTAATTTGTCATAATTTGTATTGGAAACTTCTCGGTGAAGATTTGTGTTACAGTAAATGAGTAATGTGTGGTAAAGTTTCAATCTTTTAGTGCATTTTGTGATATAGTGAATTTGTGAGAATTGTCCCATGTTTGTAAAGTTGGATTTTTGGAACATTTTGTGAATAAATCGGATTAAGTCTACATATGTAACTATTTGGAATTGTGTCAAGCTTTACTGCTGCTTGCTTGTTGCTTCGTTGGACATGAAGTGTGAAATCAGTGAATGGTATCGGAATTGTACGAATATTGGAACTTTCGTGTAGGGGAATTAGGTCGAGATAAGTACAGCTTTTTGGTAAACTTTCTATCGTTTCTGGCTCACTGGCTGTTTTCAGTATTGTAGGTTGCGTTCTTTGAAATGAGTAGTGACTGACTGGGAAGAGTAATGCTTCTTTGCTAACCGAGTTTTGGAAGTGAGGAATTTCGATGGCACCTGTAGTGTATATTGTTCGCTCATTGTAATTATCACGACAGGATTATATTTTTTTGAAGTAGGGGTTACAATTAGTTTATTAATTAGGTGGATCAGGGAAACTAGAGACTAGTGAATCAGTGGGATGGTGTTTTAGACTGACACTCAAGATAAGAACTTTGTGATAGGATCGTAGTATTAGTGGAATAAGTGGTTGATAAAATCTATTTTGTTATGCTGGTTGTATTTTATGTAAGGAGGTAAGTCATGACTTATGAGTTATGAGGTTATGACAGTGGTTCTATCACGTGCTAAAGGTATAATATGTGGCGGAGGGTCGGCCAGGTGAGTGACTTGGTTGGTTCGTATGCCTTACTTTTTAGTACATAATGAAGGATAATGTAAAGCTGAACTGGCATGGATGAAGAACACAAAAATAGCATCACTTTCTTTTTTTTCTTTTTTTATTTGTGTGTGTGTCTTTAGAAGCTTGCAAAACATTCTGCTTATGTACCAGTCCAAACAAACCCTTTATGCTCTGTTAATTCAGTCATCTTGGGCTTTTTTGAGAAGATTGATTCTAATATTTGATCTGTGATCTTTGCAAATGCTGTATTAGTGATGTGATGATGTGACCATTTCATGCACTTCAATTTCCATCAATGCCTACCAGTTTTTGAGAAACTGATCAGATTAATTGCAGGTACATAGACCTTCTTGTGAAGTTTCCTGTCTTGACCAAGTCGGTAACATCTGCGTTGTTAACTTTGGTTGGAGACTTAATCTGCCAGGTAGGACTCTCAACTGTCAATATCACTGACTCAAAGAAAACTCTAATTTTGGGAGGTTCCTTTTTTCCAATTCTTACGTTGCTTGCGGTTATTCTTGATGTTGTAAAAACTCTTGGAGCCTTGAGGTTTTTAGTTCATTTGTTTGATTTTCAGTTTGCGACAAAATGAAATTACTGCAAGGAAAAAATAATTATTTTAAAATTTCTTTATTGATGTCAATTATTGTTTCTTGACATAGAGACTTGTACTTTGCCACCAATGTATTCATGTATCACACTCACCGAATATACTTTGTTTACACCGTTGTCTCCTTTGTTCAATTCTGTTCGCGTATTTTTTCATCCTTGTTCTGAGATCACTAATAAATTCATTTTGCACCTACAGCTTGTCATTGATAAGCTTCCAACTCTGGATTATAAAAGGACCTTCATATTCACTTTCTTGGGTCTAGCCTTGGTGGGACCAACGTTGCATTACTGGTGATGCTTCATTAACCCTTTTCTTTTTGTCATTAGTTCACAGCTTTTTTGTGGTTCTCCGGATGCGTTTGTGTAAAGCTACTTAAAGGAAGAAACATTGTTAAGCTTTATTGCCAATTTATTACAAAGAACAACTAAAGCAAGATTTTTGGGGTTTCATGTACAATGTTGCAGTTCAATTCCTTTTACTAAAGTAGAAATTGTTGCTGAACAATCAGAAACTATATATTGTCATCACGAGTTAAAATATGTTTTCTAATTTGTTCAAGTTGTGTAACAGGTACCTGTATTTAAGTAAATTGGTCACTATGCCAGGCGCTTCGGGTGCTTTCTTGCGCCTTGTACTTGATCAGGTTATTATTTCTTTTCATTTTCGATTGTGACAATGTGTATGTCCTCTTTTGATTGACTGGCACCCCCTAATGAAGTTCTATTTGATGCCTGACATGCTTCCGTTCTGTTAATTAGAGAATGGAAATGTTTCTCAATGATTGATGTATGTCTATTGCAGTTTGTATTTGCTCCAGTATTCATTGGAGTTTTTCTCTCTTCGTTGTTGACATTGGAAGGAAGGGCTTCACAGGTTGTCCCAAAGCTTCAGCAGGTTTGTCAAGCGATGTTTGTATCATGAGTACTTGGATTGTCTGTTCTTCCTAAGTGGCCAACTCTCTTGGAAACGTATTAATATATATATCATTGCTTGGTCCAGGAGTGGTTTTCATCAGTTCTTGCTAACTGGCAATTGTGGGTTCCGTTCCAATTTCTCAACTTCCTTGTTGTCCCTCAACAATTCCAGGTGAGTGGTGATGCTTTTTCAATTTGTAATCCTGGTGGTATTCATGATTATTATGTTACTAAGATTAAATGCCCAGACTTATTATTACGGTAATGTCCAATCAACTCAAATAGTCTTCTTAAGCCACATATAGTCAGATATCAGATATGCCAGTTTATTTACCTCAATTCTGCTTAAGCTTGGTCACATCGTAAATAGTTAGGGCATAATTTGCCACCATAGTGGATCAAGTAATCATTATTCCATAGCCAAACACCTTTGGGGCAAGGGGATTGTGTGTTTTTTCTTCTCTTGGGGAGGTGAGGGGCTGGGGGTCTTGCTTTACTATGATGCTTCTGTGTTTCGTCTTCTGCAATTACTATTTGTACCTATACATCTGAATGTTAAGAAGGTGGGTTCATGTTTGGTTCTTGTATGTATGGTCATGATTAAACGTTTTGACTTACATTAATGATAACTCATCGTGCTTTGATCTTTTATCTGTGTTTTTCATTTTAGGTCCTTGCTACTAATTTTGTTGCTGTCGCGTGGAATGTAATCCTGTCGTTTAAAGCTCACAAAGAAATCGTGACGAAATGAAGGTTTGCTTTGATTTTTCATCAGTCTTGATATCGTTTTATATTGCTTCCAGTGTGTGACTTTATGTTATCAAATTACTGTATTGAAAGTGCGTTACTGTACTTTATCAGAAATGTAGGTTCTGGAACTCTAGTTCTCTAGGTATATGGTGGTATAGAATTAATTTCTCACTGAATGATTCCATGAATCTACTCCAGCGGTTTCGTTATGTCCCATTGAATGTGGTTGTGCTATTAAGAAGATGTCATTAGACTCATTACTATGTTAGTCATTCCTAGGCATGTTTATTGGTCGCACTTTATTTTCTCAGAAAGTATAGCATGGTTGACCTTATTGTTGAAATTGTCTGAATCCTGTAATTTGAGGACTTTATAGATAACCATCTCTATTGCTATTCATTTTCTACGTTATGATGGCTCTCAGTCACCGGTTTGTGGCTTGAGCACTATATGGCTTCGGATCTCATGTCAAGAGCATTTACTGGTGATGCTTTGTTCTTCCTTGTTTGAGTACACTCATAGTAGCTTGCTGCATCCACAATTTGTTTTGGAAAAATAAACTAGGAAATATATTGCAAAAATTTGCAGAAAAGTTTATTGTCTATAAGATTGAGGGCTAAGTAGCAGTGGAAGTGAGAGAACAAAATTGTATTTCCCTTGGTTATAATTTGCAACTTTGTCAAAAAAAAATAAAAAAAATAAAAAAAAAACTGCAAGTCACAGGTCACGGTGCTTAAGTTTTGAAAAAGATTCCAGCTACTGGCTACTGTTTCCTTTATTCCCCTAGAATACTTAATTTTCAGACCTGGCATTACTTTAAAAGTTTAGCTTTGTTTGTAACTCTAAAGATCTTAGGAGCCAAGGTAGAAACTTGAAACCAAGTAACCAACACTTGCTAGTTGCTACACAGTAAATAGGCATGGTGGTATGGTTTTGAATGTCCCGATTTTGAGCTGTTTGTGTATTAGGGTCGTTTGGGTCACTACCTGCTTTGTTAGACTCGTCACTTGTTCCTGAAAGCTTTCTGCTGTGTGGATAGCTGTGAAGAGAGTAAGTATACATGGCCAAGAGGAAAGAAGAACTTCTGAAACCATTCTCAGAGCTCCATATCCTTATACGTTGCTCTCAGGCTCTCCCAATATTGGGAGCCTGAAGATTTGTGAATTTGTGTCTTACCATTTGCGGCCTTCAGATTAATTGTCGCAGGTAAATAGGTTATTATGTCTTTCTCCGAATGTAACTTTAGTCTATTAACACCAATCTCATGCAGGTAAGGAGCGTGTGAGGTAATGCAGAAGACTTTTGGCCTTCAGTGTTCCAGTCCAGGCACCCACAATTTCAGCGTCATTCCTGCTCGGCTGAGTTCTGTACAGTTGTGTTTTCAAACAGTTTGAACTTCTACCAGCTGCTGATCTTTTGTAGCTTTCTGCACCAGACTCCAAAGAGATTAGCAATTTTGGCACTCCTTCGCTTCCATTACTGCATGCACAGTGATTCCACCAACGTGATTGCTTCCAATTTTTGCCTACTTGATCACCCTTCATCCTGCAGAATGTGACGCGCTCATTAATGTTTGATCGAGGAGATCTGTGCCTTCTTCTTAAAGTTATTGTAAGGTACTAAGGTAGTAAAGCGTCCTTGAAGTTTAAACTTGACGCTGTGACTAAGAGACCGTATTTTAACTTGTGTAGCTGGACCAGTGATCTATAAATGTATGCGTTTATGCTAACTTTTCTCAGCATTGTCCCGAGTTTTCCTTCCCTTTTTTTTTGGTTACTTGGTTCTTTGTCGTGGGCTAACCACTCCAGATATCTACTAGTACATTATATATCACATACTAATATCAGCATTTGAGCTTCGCGCAAAAAAAAAACATTTGACATATGTGCATACTAGTATATTCATCGGATATAATACAATCGAAACATTTCCATCCTAATTTGTTACTCTGGGGTAGAATAGGAGTAAAACTAGCATGGGCTGAAAGAAACCATTAGTGCAGCTTAAATAGCCGTAATTGAACGTTCCTCTTGAAGCGGTAAGGGATCATTGTCGATAGATGGATGAGATAACTTCTCGCTTCTAGTACAATTATATAACGGATACGTATCTATCGTGAAGGCGATACTTGATCTATATTTGCACCAACAATGTTAGATTGACTATTTTGGGCCAAACTACCAAATTGGTAAAAAAAGTTGGGAGCAAATGACAGATTGGTAAATAAAAATACTCCGGCGACAAATTGGTAAAAAAAAATAAGGTTGGAGACCAAATAGACCAAAAACACTCACTTTTGGCCGGAAAATCTTCTATCCTATATATTTTCATCAATACCATGAGTTAATTACCTTTTCCAACTTATTAATAAATATTTAAAATATAAACAAGCAAAAACATTTGTTTTTCAAAATAATGCACAAAAAAAAAGTTTAAACTAAATGGTTTTCAGAAAAAAAAAAAAAAACACCTTACAACAAAAGAGGTGCACGTAGGTGAATTTTCGAATTCGCACAAATCTATAGTGTGATGAATAATGTCGAAAATTCTATATCATATTCAAATTGAACTTTCATCCCGCGTGTCGGTTCTAAATTTTAAATTAAACATATTGTCTAGTGTTTTAAACTTGGATTATTTTTGGTTTTGGTAGATGAGTACTACTCACTGTACAACTACATAAAGGTGTCGTTTGGATACCGCGGGAATTAAATTACCGTGGGAAGTATGAATTAACGGGAATTAAATTCCTAATGTAAACTCGTAGGAATTTGTCTAAATGCGTTTGGATACCATGTAGGAATTTCGGATTCCCTAGCATTTTTTTCCCATGGGTTGTTTGGATTCACTACTTCAATTCCCATGTTAATTAGTAAGAATACTATTTTACCCTTTACGTTTTTTAGTCTATTTGGTGTCCAGCCTCATTTTTTTTTACCAATTTGTCGCCGGAGTATTTTTATTTACCAATCTGTCATTTGCTCCCAACTTTTTTTACCAATTTGGTAGTTTGGCCGACTATTTTGTACAAACATTTTATTCAACCATATAGAGTGTCCGATCTCTTCGTATCACACATGTATGATGTAAAGTTGCACAACATCAGCAAAGATGTTAAATTATTGGGTTGGCTTTGAGTAGGCCTTTGTCACCGGTCCAATTAAAATGAGTGGGCCCATTCTCGATATTCTTAGCCCTCCTATCGTTTTCTGTCATTTTCTCCTTTACGATTTGCCTAAATTTGAATAAGAAACTTTTTCTCTACTCTTTGTTGAAGATTGAGCAAAACTAATGATGACATTGCTTTTGCACAAATTATAGTCTTTTTATGTCTCCGCTATTATTTCAGCTATAGTTTCACGTGAATAAAAAATATGATGATAATGAAAATTGATTTTAAATCACCTATTTTCATGATCATCAGCTCTTATTATTTACCGTTGTCTGTTTTTAGTCGGTTCAACGTAATAATAGTATATTCGGTAAAAAAAAATGCATCTTTGTCACGTATTTATGTTCCATTGTTCCACCAATCTCTACTATATTGCAGCATTGTCTTAATACGCCCCTAAACATGATATGCATGCATGCAATGTGCATGATGATCTTCCATAGACGTGGAAGAACTAAAGCTTCACTATTCTAGTCCGGCCACTTAATCATTTTCATTTCGTTTAAGGTGTCGGGTAATGGTCTATTAATAAACCCGGTGATGTACGTCTTAGTTAAGCACACATTAGTCCGATAATTCATGTTCGTTGTTTATGGTTTGACGTGGATGTTATGATTTTTGAGTGGTATTTCTCTAAATCTATTGGTTTTAATTAAAAACATGCGTAAATTTATTAAAGTTTGCATTGGTTCATCGTTTCCTTAATAATCAGGCGCACTTTCTTAAATGGCCGGGATTTAGTGACTTAGTGGTGCTCGTATGAGCTACATCATGTGGTGTATATAATAGTCAGATTCGGGGAGTACAAAGTTAACATCAAATCCACAAAATTGAAAGAAAAAACGGCACAAATTAAGTTTCTTCTTGTTTTATGAGCTAACATTAATTTCCATCTGTGATAATACAAGCTTGAACAACGACGGAAAATATACGCTACAACCCAATTTGAACTTGATGTGATATTCAGATGTGAACTTGCACAATGGTTCAATGAATTAAGCTTTGCTTAGCTTAAACTCCGTATACTCCTTAATTGTAGGACTGTTGGACTATGTATGGCCTATGGGAGTATGTGACATAATTTCGCGGGCCTGGTCGTTCTAGTCACTCGTCATTCATATGCATTTTTAGTCGATTTGGAATGGTACTCCGTAACAAAAGAAGCGTTTTCAATCTATTTAACCGATAAAAAGGATTACATCTAAAATTATCTAGCTTCAAATATACTTCGTACAACTTAGTAGAAGTCTCCAATTAGACGTAGACGTTTCAGAGTACTCCGTACTCGGTAAATTAACGAACCACATATTTCGAGATCTTTTAATTAAAGGTACCTTAGTAATATAAACTTCATGTACAATAAAAATTAAAGTATGTAGAGTGTAGATCATATCTTAATCTTAATTACGGAGTAAATTTGTTTTTTTTTGACGAGTAATCCCTATCCTAGGAAAGGTCAGACCAACCTATATTAAGGAGATGGGTGTCCTTTTGTATGGCATAGAGATGACGGAAGGGAAGCGTAAGCATGACGAGAGAGTGTGAATGGGGCCAGGGTAGGGGACAAAAGCAGGGGAGGATGGTCTGAATAAAAAAGGACAAAAAGGGAAGACAGCAGCATCAGTAGAAGGAGGTGGTGCATCGTTAACATAAATTTAAAAGAAGACCTTCCTACTTGACACTGACTTGTAAAAGTCAGCCCTCTCCAGGAATTAGACTGACAAAGATGCCCAACATTCAACGTGATCTTTACACCTCTTTTCTCCCTCACATTATCCCATTTCTCCTTTTCTAATATTAAAATAAAATTACGTAAATTAGACTAGTTCGCACATCTGAAATTCGATATAGCATTAAGTTGGCCAAAATAGTCTTGTACTAAACTGATAGTGCAATTTGTGACAACACCGAATTTGTCAAGATAGTTCATATATTAGTAAATTTGGTGCGGCACTCTAATTATACGATAGACTGGAGCAATTCATACATCCAGATATAAGCTTCACATTCCAACAATCCAACCCTATGGCAAAGTGTGAATGCATGTAGTATGATCATATTAAAGGCAAATGGGTATTAAAGTGCATGTGACATACATAGTGAGTTCCAAAATTGCAGTGCTTATACCATGCTCCCGGGAGCACAAGGAGCATGTGACATCATTTTAAGTGTGGTCCCCACTCCTTTATTGTGATGAGGACCACCATGTTCCTTGTACTCCCGGGAGCATGGTATAATTTGCGCCAAAATTGTGATCAGAATTAAGATGGAGATAGATAAAAAGGTTTTTGAAAAGAAGTGAAAAAAATAAGGAAAGTGGTAGTGTTGATGGATGACTGGAGTTGAGAAAAATCTACGAGATGCATGAAATGGTGGGCCTAGTTTATTAACCAAATACATATAATGTACATACCATCCATTTATATCCAATCTTTCTCTTTATTTTTGACAATTAATTTTGTCTTCATAAATTTTCTGTAATTCCTCATACCCCGTATATCATTATTAAAATTGCAGTGTGTCGAAAAATAACGTAAAGATTGGACTTGGATAGAGGGAGTAACGCAACATGTATCTGCATGGAATTGAATATAAAGAGTGAACTGACATGTCTTGTTCAAAAAGCCACGATACTTCTCTGACTGGAATAGATCGACGTCTTTGGTCAACAACTTCTCCCACTAACCTCATCTCATATGCATCAGATCAGACTGTTTCAGTCTCAGTCGTACTCGTTGATGAGGATCTCTTCTGAATTTCTGCCGCGCTACCAATGCCATCTCCTTTTCTTATTTATTGTTTTCATTCTTGGACCACTCTTGTTGTGTCTTAATTTTGGGGTTACTCTTACTCATGTGTCATGTGGGTATCACTCACTCACCTCGTTATCGTCTCATGTTAAGCTAGGCTAGAGTCACGTACGCGTTTATATATGTTGATTCAGGTTGGGTTTTCAGTCAGTGATTTATAAGGAACGTTATTATTTTTTGGGTGATTGAGTTCAACTTAATTGGCCAATGCAAATAAAGAAGAATAAAGGTCGCCTATGACTATTGGACCTGATGAGATTGGTTTATTGTGAGACATTATATTTATTGGAAATCGGAATAATACTACTCGATCACCTCAATTTTGTATATCAACCCATACATAACATGACCGATTATAAACACCAGAGTGATTGCATAAACTTGTAAATACTCGTAGATTTACTCTCATTACTCATGGCAAAATCATACATACAATTCAATTGATTGTGATTATATTAGTCTAGTACATGTATGTACAAAATACAATTGTGATCATATATCAAGCGCCAAATGGCTAGCTAGATTGTATTATTCTAGAGTGCTATGATGGAAGCACTTTCGTCAGCATAGATTGATCGGAAATGTGTAATTTAGCACCAAAGATACGTACGGGTGTGACTCATTATTATGTAGAGAGTAGTTCGAAGGTCTCCCTCAATAATTCTAGGCTAGTCAACCCTTTAAATATTTGTAACAGATTTCACTATACCTACCAAAGTTTGGGCAACAAAGCAATATAATGTTCATGGACAAATAAGTGATGCCTACTCATGACCATCTCCCTTCATAAATTCTGGTAGGCTTCAAGGAGTACAAGACTTGTGATCTTGTTTTAGGCATAGCTAAATGATGTATATGTGGGCTATCACAATAGTTGGAGCATAGAGACCAGATGTAGAGCTCGATCTGTCGCATAAGTCTAAGCGAAGTTTCGTTTTCAAACTAATCAACTAGATGGCATGATGTGGAGTAACCAATCAACTTGTATGTGGAACGTCCCACATATCTTTCGTGTTGAGGCCAGCCCGCTCTATCGTGATACACCTAGAACTCGTATATGTTACAAGGATATTATCAATACAAAAGCATTTCAAAGCTTTAATTAATGTTATTATCAAAAAAAAAAAGCTTTAATTAATGTCTCGAAAGGTAAATGTCGACGAAGTTCAAATTGCGATGAGATTGTAATGTTAATGTTGATCAACAAACTTAACCTATACACTAATCAACTAGATTGCATGATGTGGAGTACTACTTATCCGTAGAACCAAACACCACTAATCCACTTACACTAAGGTCAAGGATCCCAAAGTAAGATGGACAAAAAGTAGTAATACTCCTATAAAGTTAGTTGATCATGGTCAACAGTCGTCGTTTCCTCATGTAATCAAATTATTTCGTGATTAAGTTTCAAGATTGCACGAATTAATTGTTGAAAAAGACCTACGATTGATCATGATGACCATTTGACATACACTAGCCTATTGTATATATATGCATTGACTTGACTCAATATATAGCTATATACTAGTAGGTCGATCACTAAATGGGAATAATTTCATAACCAATGTTGGAAGTTAAGTAGGAAACTATGGTCAGGCAGCCATAATTCCAAATATTATTCGCTCTACAATTCGTTAATTAGTGTTTTAGCCTTGACTCAATGACTGTTATCCTATCATAATAATATTTACGTGTTAACCGTCAAAGAATACATTGTGCACCGGATCGGACTCCTCTAAATTTGCCCTTAATTGGAGGAATGAAGACTGTGAAGTACGTAATATCTTTATCATAAGAACTTGTGTCTAAGCGTTCATAAGTTTATCAATACTCCATATATCTAGTCTAGTGTAAAACATCACTATAATTTATGTGCAACAGATTACTTATAGTCTTATAAAGCCGGCTTAAAAATAAAAAGTTCAAACTTATGTAAAATAGCAATTTCTTGAGGGGAAGCTAAATACAATAATTATCATAGTTTCATTAAAGAAATTTATTTCCGAAGGTCTATAGAAAATTACTAGATTCTGACATACTCGTAGTTTATACTATGACCAGTTGCTATAGTTGCTACGGAGTATATAGGTTAGATGAACTCTGTTTTTTAAATTTTTTTGGTAAGAATATTCCTAATCACGAGCTAGCTACTTAAGCATAGGTCGATCTGAGCAAGGCACGTTGTTACATACGTTTGGCAGCAATTTTGACTCGTTAAGTTTTGACCGTTATCATAAGTCAACTAATGTCATTTTTTATAAAATTTGTCAGAAAGTATCTGACCCTTTTTTTTTTTTTTATCATTTTGGAAGAGACAACCTAACCCCCCCCCCCCTCATCTAAATTTTACGTTTCCCTGTTAAATACCATGAAATGACGGATTAATCCGGCCAAAAAAACAAGTTAAAACTCCGATATTGACTCGGTCTAGAATAATGGTTTTGTCCTAAATTTAAGCTTTCTATTTCCTTTTTATTTCTTTCAGTCATTTTTACCTACAAATCTCATAAATTAAACTCATCCATTCTCTTTTATTGGTGCTTTGAGAATTGATCATTGATCAATTGCAAAAAATCTCAAATAGATAAGACACGTAATGGACATCTATCCTGTACCTCTGGGGTAACCAATAGATTTAATTTTGAGCTGAAAGTGAATTTCAGTAGGAGATTGTGTGCGGTGGACGATGGACAAGAATGATAGAGTTACTGTGATTGTGGCCAAGTTAATCAGAATCTCTAACCGAAGTAACCTAATAGCGCTCGCTCAAAAAATTTGCAAACATGTTCTTGAAATAACTACTTATGCAAGTTACGGCACATCATATATTTTTTTGCTATCGTGCTACAGTATATTGGATTTGCCAAAATCAAGCTACCATGTTTCTTATTATTAATTCGCCTACATTATACCAGGCTTTCAGCAAATTTAGATAATTAGATTATATCATCATATTTGAATTAGAATAGATCAGATACTCCCTCCGTTTCTTTTGTTTCTTTACGTTTCGTTTGAATTCCTCTCACATATTCAAACGAAACGTAAAGAACCAAAAGAAACGGAGGGAGTACATTATTCGAAACACACAAAATCTAGATGTGGAAATTAATGTTGAAGGTGTGAAGGCAGCATTTGGAGGAAAAGCACTGGAGCAATAATGAAGGGTATGTATGTGCAAGTGCAAGTAGTAAATGAGTTCCGATGAAAAAAAAGCGATCGATCGATCAGGAGTAAATTTAAAATTAAAGTTTGTTTGGTAAAAGCGGCGAGGACGCGTTCGATTACACGCTTGCATTGCATGATAAAAAAAAAAGAGTCATTATTTACGCAAAAAAGAAAAAAAGCGAAAGTGAGGAGACATTGATTTTGGCAAAACCACCTTGTTTACTCAATTTCAAGATTCTCCATTTTTGGAACTATGTTCTGGGATATGCTTTTTTCCCTTTCCTCCTATTCAGAAAGGATCCTCTGTCCCATAATTTGTCTCACTCTGTGTACCAAGCCAATCAGAGTTGAGGAATTCACCAAATAAATAACTAAAAATTAAATTATATGGGATATTTATATGTTTTTCTGAATTATGATTGGTTTGGTACACAGAGCGAGACAAATTATGGGACAGAGGATCTCTTCTGCCTCCTATCTACCTTCTCCCAACTAGTCTACAGTACAATAGTGAATGTTCACAGCTTCATAATTAGTACCAATTTGGTGCTGAGATACTTGAACTTATAAAGCTAGTGGACAATTATTGGATCGGATGCATGTAATTGAGTTCGAGTATCGCCCCCATATGGCTTTATCGGCTGTCACCGAGTACTAGTTATTATCGATAAAGTCAAGTATTTAAATAGTTTTGTTATAGTTTCAAAATTTGTGATTTGAAATGTCCGTCGTGTCTCAACTATAAAGTCGTCTTAGATTGTTGTTTAATTTACCAAAATTGTTGAGCTAGGGGGGTATGAATTGAAAAGTGGTTTTTAATTATAACGGAATTTATAATTTAAACGGTACATAAATATCTAATTGTCGCGTAATTACTATATGCAAATTGCAAGTGCGCAACTCTATTATTCATGACCACAAGAGGGTATCTTATTAGTCTAATCTCCTTTAGTGGTGGAATTTGTTTTACTTCAAGTCTTCAACATTATTATTGATGAGCTAAATCACCATGGATGTTGGAGTTAAACTCATAAAATGCCAAATATAGGACAATCCTTGCTTTTTGTCTAGCTAGTCTCTACCTCTCTATCAATCAATTTGTTACTACAAGATACTGTCAAGGCTCTGAATTTTTTTTGAAAAAAAAGTTCCGGAAGAAAATACTCACTAAGCTTAGCTAGCTAGCTAGCTATTAGTAAATTTCAAACATCATATATTTAAACTTGATACTTAACCTTTAGTACCATTAGACTCAAAACTCGTACACGTAGACATAGAGTATATAAGTATATTACTGTACATAGTAACGTCATTTAACTTTTAAGCCTGGTACATACCCTTCCCATTGATTATCAGTCACACACTCAAATTTCGATCATTAGACCATTTTTCCTCAATTTCTATTGATCAGAAGATCTACGGCTACAAACTTATGATAACAAATTAACAATATCTATAGTGTTGAGTAACCTTTACTCAACATTCAAGTACATGATTGATCCTTGTGTTTCCACCACAATCACAATGCTCAAAAGATCCAAGCAAGGAATATATAAGATAGAAACAAAAGGGCGGGAAAAGAAATCGAAAGAGAAAGAAAGATGCCAACAGCAAAACCGTCAATATCATTGATGATTAAAATCCCGGAAAATTCACGTGGTACCCTCGAACTTTGACTGATTGCACATGGTACCCAACTTGCCAAGTTTGTGCACATGGTACCCCCAAAGTTACCACTTTGTGCACATGGTACCCAAATAGTAACTTCCGTTAGATTTTCCGTTAAGTGATGATGTGTTAGTTGTTATGTAAATTAGTTAATATTAATAATGATTTTCCATTTTAAGAAAATAAAAAAATAAAAATAAAAATAATTTTTTTACTTTCAAAAAAATCCAAAATATATTTTCATAAACAAAAAAAAAATCCAAAAAACAAGTTTTTTTTCATAAAAAATATTATTTCTCTTAAAAAAATCATAATTTGTGCACATGGTACCCTTCAAGTTACCACTTTGTGCACACGGTACCCTTGAGATCACTACATTTTGCATATGGTACCCCTAGAAAATTTAGTTTTTTAATAATGTTTTTTTTAAATATTTGAAAAAAAATATTTATTTTTCTAAGAATTTTTTGAATTTTTTTATTAAAAATATTAATTCTATAATTTAATTAACTAATTTTCAAATAACTAAATAACTCATCATCACTTAACGGAAAATCTAACGGAACTTACTATTTGGGTACCATGTGCACAAAGTGGTAACTTCGGGGGTACCATGTGCACAAACTTGTCAACTTGGGTACCATGTGCAATCAGTTAAAGTTCGAGGGTACCACGTGAATTTTCCGTTAAAATCCAGTGATTTGTGGCGCCAAAGATACCATTATTAGTCCATTTCATCACACTCATTTTACCTTTTTAACCTTTTGCCGAAACCTTTTTTTTTTTTTGGGATTGGGCAGCCCTTAGCCTATAGGCAGCCTTAGCTTTAAACTTTCGCAACAAAACACCTCGCAAATTTAACGATATGATTATAAATTAATAATGATATCATCAGATAATAAAATTTAATTACAAACAATCATTTCGAATATACATCACGATTAGTGTTACGTGTGTGCTTTTCTTTATCTCATCATATCCTTAAAGTTGGACAATTTAATTGGCTACCTCTCTTTTCCATTTTGCAATCATTGTAATTTTCATAAATATAGATGTAAAGAATCTTAGCCTTATTTGCAAATGAAAATTTGTACTAAATTGGAAAAAATAGTGCTTTTTAGTTTTACTATCCACTCTCCATATAATATTTCTCATCTAGCTTATACTTATAGTAGTAAACATGCAAGTTGACATGATGGTTTCCGCAAATTCTCTTTGCCTAGCTAAGACCATTTGATGGTGTAATGAAGAAGTCCGCTAATTTTAGGTACCAAATTTAATGTGATTTGAATTCGAGTTAAAGTTTAATCAACTACAAGGTCCTAGACTACTAGTCATACCAAACATAGGCACATATCAGGTTGTTCATGCCATATCGATATTGCGACTATTTCGTTAGAGTTCTCAAAAACAACGATTTGAATTAGATTTGCTACAAGTGAATGAAATTATTGTTTAACAAACCATTTCGTCACAACTCTAAAATTAGAGTTTCCGATTTAAACGAGGAATGTTGATCAAAGTAATTTCAACGCGATCAAATCAACATTCATTCTTGTACGAGAAATGACCAATTACTAGTCTCAAACTCTCAATTGAATGAAAAAAAGGAGCTTGGAGCACAAGCATTTGGAACAAGGTTGTACTAAGAAATAAAGTGATATTATTACCATTAATACACTAATAATACATGAGATTAAACATATGATTAATAATTATGCCATAATAACTTCATCAAATCTACCTTACATTTCAAGTTTAACCCCATAAAACTAAACTTCCCACATATTAACACCCCCCTCCATTTTTAGTAAATGGGAGAAAAAAAGGACCAAAATTAGAACTAGGGAAATTAATTAAAATAGCAAAGAAATGCTAAAAACTAAAATTAGCTACATAATTTTAATTTTCTTTCAAAAAAGAAAATTAAAAAAATTCTACATGACTTTCCATGATTCTAGAGTAGGGAAGCAAGAGAACCCATCAAAATCAAACCCGGGCCCGCTACCCTCACCCACAGTCGGCCCAACCCCAAAGCCCGAAGATCCACCTCCCACATTAGCCGGGCCCACAACCTGCTGATGATGGTCCAACAAAAACGCTGACGTGTCAAGCGTAGGCAGCATACACCCACCACCATGACCAACACCCACACCCTGTAGCCGGGTCGCCATACCCGACCCGACTCCAGCCCGAAGTGCTTCCGGTTTAAGAATCGGGCCCGGGATTGACCCGAACCGGACACCTGTCACCTGCTGAACCATCTGCCGGAAATTCGCCGGGTCGGCGGTAATAAACGTCGTGGGAGACCGTTTCGAAGCGCGTGACTTCCGTTTCGCTATCTTCCCCGCAGAAACCGGGTTTCGAGGTGGCCGTTTCGAAACGGAGGGAGCTTCCGTTTCGGGTTCAGGTTCCGGGTCAGACCCCCCGGAGCTCGAAACGCTGTGAACAGGCAAGGAAGAGGAATACGTTTCGGTGGTAGTAAACGAAACGTTTTTATGAACATCAGGGCCGTCAGTGATGGACTTGGTGAGAGCTCTAGTGAGGGCTTCTGTGTCTCTAGCAAAGGCTTCGGAGATCCATGAGTTGTCGAATGTGGTACGAAACGCGGCCCACGTTTCGATATTCGACATGGTAGTGTTGTTGTTGTCTGATGATGAAGCTGCCATTTTTAGTAACAATCAACAATTCTATATTCTATATTCTATATATAGTAATAGTGATAATACTAGTATGTTTGTATGTTTTGGTACTCTTGACTGAATGTTGTTACTCAAATGAAAGTTTGGATTTAAAAAAGTTAGAAGCTTGTAGGAGAAGATTGAGTGAATTTTGTAGGAGGAGAGGGAATGAGCTTGGAGAGCAAGGCAAAGCAAAGTGAGAGGAAGGAGGGAGAAGGGGCAGAGGGGGAATAAATAGGACGGTGGTTGGAGAGAGAAAATGAGATGATGAAAGATGATGAGAGGAGAGGTGGGGACCATGATGAGATAAAACCGCGTTCATCGGGACACGTAGTCAGCTCTCTTTTCATCTCCGTACAACTCTCATCACTTGTGTAATGTGTATAGTTGTGTTTTACTACTACGGTGCTAAACATTTTAATTAACCATGCTTTTGGGTAACTGGATCATGTTATATGGTAAAGTAATTAGCTTTAATAGCTTTTGTTAATTATCGAGTGTGTGTGTGCGCGCACGGTGCGCTGGGTGGGTAATGTGAATGTCAAAGTGTTGTTGAGTATTATTTCGGCTCGCAGGAGATGATAACTTAGTTTGTGTTACAATGTTAAAAGTTTATCTACGAGTTTTGGCGTTATATATGTTTATTTAATGTAAAATTTGTACGTTTGGATAATGTTATTGAAGTAATGAGATTTGTTGTACTTGATAATCACATTTAGTTACATTATTATAGTGTCACTCAATTGGGTTTATTGAACATTTGGGGTTCAGTCTAAACGAGTACTCAAATTGAAATGAATGAAAATAAGACCGAATAAATCACAACAAGTACGAGAAAATTGTGATACTTTATAAATTTTCACAGTTTTCTCATACCAGTAAATCTTATAAATCCGATATATTTTACCCCGAACTCTCGAAGAAAATCCCAAAATTGCAAATTATCGACGTGACTTGTGAAGTACTAGTGTGAGTGTCTAGTGGAGGAGGCAGTGAGTAAACTCCAGAGTATGAGCAGAGTAGGGCGAGTATAGTGTGATAATTTGACGGTCAACGATCTCGTCACTCGTCTACGCGTAAACTGTAAGACTCACGCAATCAAGTGTCGCAAAAAATATATTAGAGTAAATGGATAGGGCCGTTACCAGTTAAGTCTAGCTCAGCTAGACCCAACCGCAAACCTCCTGTGAAAGCCCATCAGCCCATGGGCCGCACATTTCCTGTGTTATGTCCTGCTTAGGATTTAAAATACGAGTCCTTGGTAAAAATTTGGGGTGTTGCTAAACGCAACCTAAAAAATATTACTGTAACCTATTTTTTCTATATTTCTTCCTACTTTAGCCTTAATGATATTTTCTCCCTACAACTTTTTAGATAACTTTTTTTTTACGTAAACTTTTAGACAACTTAGCCTAATCAATTTTACAAATTTTAACATTAGATTCTAATAAAAAAAAAATTATGAACTTATGAACACGATGTATTGAGTAAAAATAATTGTACTTGATTTCGCTATTGATTTCATGCAATAATGATGAAGAATAATGTCACTATGACATAATATAGGGAGTTAAGTAATGAAGGAGATGAAATAATGATTGGGGTATAATTTGTAATTTTGGAAAATATGAGGGTAGTACAGGTATTTGGGCAGGTTACGTTAGTAAAAAAAAGTTACGTTTAGCAACCATGAAAATTTGAGTACGTAGGTTTTTCTAGTTTTTCATACAAAAGGCTTATAAGTTTCCATTACGTCGAGAAGGTTAAATAAGATAATGGTTTTTCTCACGTGTGCGATATGCTCATAATGAAGCAAATCATGTGGATATATCAATCTCTTTAATTTAGTCTTCTACATTTATTATTGTTACAATAATTTAATGCTAATTAATAATAATAATCATATGGGAAATCAAAACCTTCCTAGTATATGTATATGGTGCTTCTCAATCTACCCAATTATGAGTGGTTCCTCAATCTACCCATTAAAAGTGGTATACTGCATTAATGCATGATTTTTGAAACCAGTCCATATATATATATTGCTGGTCTCCCCTCAAAAAAATAAGAAATAAAAAACATTATATTGTTGGTCATTGTATTTTTTGTAAGTTTAACTTCAAAAAGAAAATAATCATGAACAAGATTTCTCTACTCCTCTTCTTCGTTATGTCCCTGGTTTTGTTACATGGTACGTACATAGAACTTTAACTCTTTATTTAATCATTATCTAATTTCTAAGAAATGTGAATATTTTAATTTTATATATAGTTCATGTGCTAATAATTTACAACATATACATGATGATGATGATTAACAGGCAACATAGCAGCAGATATAGATCCAGGACTTGTTTGCGACCGACCTTCCCCTCCGGCTAAAATTCCAAGTTGTGACAAGTTATCATGCGTAGATTACTGTGTAGGCCACGGTATGGCATGGGAGAATGGAATGTGCCTCGACGACACCACTTGCTGTTGTCATTATACCATCCATTGATATGTTTAAGAAATCATTATTATTAATAAAATGGATTAGAGTCTTAATTTTGGCGATGATTTTGTTCATTGATATTGGTCCATATCTTGGACATTTTAACCGTCGAAAGAATTGAAATGGCAGAAATATCTCTCTCTCTAACAGAGTTTTATTTACGAAACAATGTCTTTTAAAAACCAAAATTTACGAAGATATACCTTTCATATACTATAGTATCAACCCGTATGATGCATTTCAAGCTTAGGTTAATTACTACTCCATATCTTTTGTGATGTGATATTTTCTCACGTGAAAAGTATGTCATTGCGGGTGTGTGGGAATGAAAAGTCAAAATGCAATTGATTGCGGTTTAATTAGGTCGTCGGAGAAGAAGTAGTGTCAAAATGTAGAGATCGATCAATCGATAAGAGTTTTGGGGTCCTATATATATGTTTATTTCAAGTAGAATTCACACTAAAGAACATATTAATTAAAACATAATAATCAAAGATTATATCAAGTGTTTGCTTTGGTAGATGTGTGTGCAATTGATTGTGGTTTAATTAGGTCGCCTGAGATGAAGTAGTGTCAAAATGTAGAGAATTGATAAGAATTTTGGGGTCCTATATACTCCGAATATGTTTTATTTCTGGTAAATTTCCGACTAAAGAACATAGTAATCAAAGATCATATCAAGTGGCTGCTTTGGTAGATGTGTGTGCAATATATGTGTAATGTTTAAGCAATATATATATATATCCACTTTAAGATTATCGGTAGTCTGGAGTTCTGACCCATTACGACATAACTGTACATAACCCGTCAGATTAAAAATTTGATTTCTTTCGCGGACCAGACATAGAAGATGAATGAGTAACTCTTTCCTTAAATTATATTTTGCAAAAACATAATCGAGAAACAATCACATCTGATCAAGTCTCTTAAGCAGCCAATTCAAACGCGGCGTGGTCGTCAGAAGCTTCAAACCTTGTAAAAGTGATCACATTTAGATAACTAACTTTAAATGTACGTAATTCACCCACTATGATCAATAGATTACCTCGGTTTTCAACCATTTCGGCCCATAATCCGCCAGAGCCGCCATGGTTGATCTCATGCAATACTCTAACATACTCTTACGTAGTCTACAAATTACAATGATACAGCTCTAGTACTCACATACATGCAAGTAATATACATATAAAATAGTACGATCTCATACCTTGAAAAAAAATTCCAAACAGCGTTTTGGAATTTGTTTTCCTGTGTCATTGATATTGACAACCATCAGGACCGGGGGGGGGGGGGGGTTGGTTGTGGTGGCGGTTTTTGAAGACAGCCACGACAACCACCACCAAAAGGGCCACCACCAGGAGTGCCACTGCGAGGTTTTTGAGGGTCATTTTCACGTAAATATTCACAACTTTCACTTCAATTTTTTATTTGTCAAAACCATGCAAGTATGTAGATGTTGAAAGTTAATATTGATATTGGATTAAGTTAAACAAATGAGTGCAACCATGAGAATGTACATTGCATAAGCCAGAGTGTTGCCTTGTTAAGGTGATGACTTAACTACGTTTAAATTGCCAAAAAAAACTCTAAAAATTTACGAGAAAAAAATTCATATAATTGGTCACCAGATCGTCATGTATGCAATTGGGCACAGATTAAAGCCTTTAATTCAAACCGGAGACAGTCCGACAACCTTTTTTTTTTTTTTTTGAAGTTAAAACGAGACTATATTAAAACAATAGATCAAGGTCCATTTCCGGCAACCAATTATTCCACGCACCCGCCTCGAAATTTTTACTCGTGAATTTTAACCCTTTACAAATTTTTACCACAGTAAAACAAATTATGGGTACTCCGGTTTATGAAAAATTCCTCACTTTGCTTGCGGTAATTTTTTCTGTGTATTTGGTTTCATTACATCACTTTCTCGTAAGTTATTCACAGCTTCAACTTCAAGTTTAGCAGATTACAACTTACCTGAAATTCCTCACTTTGCTTGCGGTAATTTTTTCTGTGTATTTGGTTTTAATTAATTTACTCGTATATTCTTGCTGCTAATATCTTAAGAAAACACCTTGATTTATTGCACATGATTGTTAGTGAAAAGGGTAATTTTTGAAGAAATCAAAATGTATGTCTTACGTTTCTGATTAGTTGATTGTAGTATTGATGTGGGAATTAAAGTAAAACCTTGATTTATTGCTGATTAGGTTTACACGAATTTCTACATATTATTAGTGTTAATTTGCTATTAATTGAAGCAATTAGCAGTAATGTTCTGCTGTAATGCTTCAATTTAATTAGAATTTGGGGGAAAGATGGTGATTGTTTGAGAAACAAGTAGTTGAAGCTCTAGGTTGTCATATGTTAAGTATTGGTACAACTTTTGTGAGTGAAAATCGCGGTATTGTGGGTCTGTTCGGCAAAAGTAACTGTAGCTGTAGCTGGTAGCGTTTCTACTAGCTGTAGCGTTTTCAGTAGCTGTAGCTGTTAGATGATAGATTTTACAACTAGCTGAAATCTACGTGACGTGTTCGGCAAAACTAACTGTTGCATAACCAAATTTACGTAAAAGGACATTGGTATTTATTTGCAAAATATATATATGCATCCTTGTGCTTGGAATTATATTTTGTCAACAATCAAACAACTTTATAATTAAAAAAAAAACAATAACAAATAAGCAACATAACGCAAATAATTTGAACTTGACGAAAAACAATCAAGTTTCTTTAAACAAAAACAAAATGCATCATACTAGTTACGCCTTCTTGCACGCCATAGAGAGTTAGCAATCTTATCCCGTATATCTTTCATTTGGGATGATCTTCTTCCATGATTTTCATCATTTGACGAAATATCTCCAAGTCCTGAAAATTCATCTCGAGGTATAAAATCAGGATTACTATCAAGTGCTTGAAAAATAGGATCCCTCGGTGAATTTACCCTAATATAATTATATTGGGGATATAAAATTAGCATATAAAATTAAACATAATATGAAAATTATATTGAAGGGTTAATAGTAAACTTAGGTTAATAAATTATATTGGGGATATAAAATTAGCATATTCCCAGCATTAGATACAAAATTAAATTAAGAATATGATAAATTTACCTTAATAAAAGTAAGCAAATTAGAAGTATGAGTTATTTTGAAGGGTTATATTTATAATAAGTGTACCAACGGCAAGATGTATGTTTGTTGGGAGAGTAGTAGAGTAGCTGAGATTAATTTGGGAAATCCCACAATTTTAGGATTTATTTTAGGGGTAATTTTGAAAAAAAAATCCATCATCTACTCAAACGTTAGTTTTTCCAACGTTTCAAAAAAGCTGATGTAACTTCCATAATCTACTCTATCATCTACGCAGCCGAACACATCAATTTTAGGAAAGTAGATGTTTGACATAGTCAAACCACTAAAAGTTAGTAAAAAGTTGATAAAAAAGCTGCGCCGAACATAGCCTGTGTCTCATGGTGGTGGAACTGATTCGATTTTTCTGTTTTGTTTTTGGGCAGATATTGCCTCCTTGATTTTTTGTGGAAATCAACCTCCAACTGGACCACCTCGGCCTCGTGCAGTCGTCGTAAAATCCTCCTCCTCCTCCTCTGGTTTCGTCTGTTTGAGTCCCCTACGACCCTATGCATTCCAATGTTCATAGACTTCATCAATTATATTTCTATCTTCGTCCGAAGATAGTACAAGATCAAACCATGCAGCGTTACCCCTGTGTTGAAATATAAAAAATCATAATCAAAACCAAAAACTTGGCAGAAGATAGTACAAGATCAAACCATGCTAATTGATAGTCACAAGTCACAAGTTGTGACTCAACCCACAAATCAATCAAAATATCCAAAAACATAAAGAGGGTACAAAACTACAAATTTATACTCCTTATACATACGAACCTCGTACAAATTTGAATATAGAATCAGAGCATTAATTTTTCGAAATCCTAAACAGTTCAAAAAAACTTATGAAGTATTCTAACAAGGATTTTTACCATTTAAATTACTTGGCATAAGTCAAAAGTACAAAGGGAGCCTGGTGCATTTTTTGTTATCTACTACTCCGTATGAGTTATCTGTTGCTCTGTCCTCTGCTTATATCTAGTCAGAACACTTACAAGAAATAAAATCCAAAGAACGAGAAAATGGCCGTTACTAGGTAATTTCCTAGAGCTTAGTATTATGTTCGAATCTCCATTCCCTTTGTGCACACCTTCGTGCCTTCATAAAGGACGGAAAACAGAATAAAGAAAACCGCGACAGTTTCAACATTTATTCAACGTCCCTCTATTTTTGACATTTAACAGACGGACGATAGACTTCAGTGACGGGGATTGGGAACACAGTGCACCTTAAATCTTCAAACCACACCACCGCACCATTGCTCCGGTGCCATCCTTGAAAAGTCGATACCCCTACACATTCAAATGGAAATGTAGATATAACAACACAATTGCAATCGTGAATTCAATAAAAACACGAAAACAATCAAATTTCCATGGCTCAAACTTCTATTGCCATCCTCGAAACTTCAAGTTTTTTTTTTTTTTTTTTTTTTGTGTCACATTTAAGATTGTAAAGAACGCTATTTTGTTGTTATGTTAAGATTATTACAGCTTTTTAAGATTGTTCCTAGCAAGATACGATTACGATTTACAAGTTGCAGGAATTAAGGTTGAAACTCATGTCGAAAACTCTATCAGTCGAACATAAATATCAGGTAGATGTGAAATATGCTACTATAACAAAGTTAAAATAATAAAACTTACCCGCCAAACAAAGCCTTCATTTTGTTGGCCAATAGCCATGCCAGGACTAGTAAAGTCTTCTTCTTGATGATCAAGAGGTTTAGGTAAACTTGCTGAACCGAATGTTGGTATTTTCTCGTAGTCGATCTCTACATTTGTAATGGAATCGACTCTTGGCCAGTCATCACCTCCTTGGCTACAACAGGTGCTCAATAATTCACTATCCCTTATTGTGAGTGACTCGAGTGAGGTTGGTAAGTTTGGAAGCGAACTCAACGATCCACAAGTCTCGATGTGCAGCTCCACTAATGAAGAAAGATTGTCTAGAGAAGTCATGTTAATCAACATTTCACAATCGATCAAGGTAAGGGAATGTAGACAAGGCATTGCATTTGATTCCGATCCTACAGTCACTTCTTGAAGTTGTTCCATTTGGTTGAACATCAATGACTCCAACTTTAGGAAATGCCCTGGTCCGAAGAATTGGTGATCGAGATTTACCACATTCGACATTTCTTGAAAGACAAGAACTTTGAGACTAGGGAGCAATCCAAGCTTTGACAAGACTTTAATACCTGAACAATTGTTCAAGTGTAACTCTTCAAGCTCGGGTAGTGAATGAATCATCCACTCTGGAAACGCGTCACCAGGGTAATTTGTTATCTTCAGCTGTTTCAAGTGTTGGTGAGGTTTCAGGCAACTCAAAACTTGTTTGGCCACATTATGTCTTTTTGATGCCATCCATTCTAGCTCTAATGCTTTAATGAATGGCTTCTCACTTAACATGGCGCCCTTGGCCATCGCCCAATCTTGAACCTTTTCTAAGTTGCTTATGCGTATAGATCCTTGAAGTTGGTTCATATTTTGCAACTCGGTTATGAAATGTCCAGCCTTGTCACCTATGGGAAATAGGGGGAGTGTTTGAAGGCTAGTAAGATGGCCGATGCTGGTTGGTAAACCCATATGCCTAATGTCTGATATTTCCCAATCAATGTATAGCAATTTGGTCAAATTTTGGAAATGTTTAGGCAAGTACTCGAGGTTTCCTTTGTCTTTGACAAGCTTAAGAAACTGCAGGGTGTGGAGTTCAGAGAGTGTTTCAGGCAATGTTTTTATAGCTGTACGAGATACGTCAAGGTAATGGAGGTGCTTTAAATAGCTGATGGAGTCAGGGAGCTTACTAACATCGGTCTGACTTAGTGACAAAACTCGAAGACGTGTGAGTGTCTTGAAGGCACAAGCAGGGATTGGACAGGCAGGAATTATTGGGTTGATGCTGGTTTTACATACGGACAGAAATGTCCTAAGGCCTTTGAGTTTCTTCAAGTTATCCCATACAGGAAAGCCAATATGATCTCTATACGACAAATGACGAGTATTGGAATTAGAGGGAGGCAAACCTTGGACAAGTCTCAAACATGTTCTTGAAGCAGCTAATTGCGCAAACTTATGACCGAATGCATTCAGCTCATATTTCGGCATTCCACTAGGTGACATCTGATCTGAAAGTCGAAGGATCGACATTCCTAGTAGATCAGTGAAGTGGTCTCTGGCACCTTGGGTTTCTTGGAAAAATCCTTCTCCTATCCAGAGTTGGACCAATTCATCAACTGTGAAAGAATAGTTGTGTGGAAAGAGTGAAAAATACGCAAGACATCGCTTCAATTGCGACTGAATTTTTGCATAGCAGGACTTCAAGGCTGGAAGAACTTCTTCCTTGAACAGAATCGAGTCCCACAAGTCCTCATTCAAGATATTATGCACATCATCTGCATTGTATTGCGCCAAGACTACTCCCAAGATGCTAGCAACCGAAGGCAACCCTCCACATTTTTTGGCCAGTGAAGCAGCATGTTGAAAATGCATACCAGATAGGTGCTGATTGTGAGATTTCGCGGTTGCCATGATTACTTTTTCACAGTTCTCATCAGATAATGGCTTGAGATAATGTGAACTAGTACGAGTGTTTCTCGCGACTCTGGGGTTAAAAGTAGTGATCAGAAACTTGATGTTTTTGTATCTTCTTCCATTAATCCCTTTGGTGACAACATGAGACCAGAACACGTTCCACTCCACAAGTTTCACCTCCAACAAATTGTCGAATATGATCAGAATACTCTGAAGTTTATCCTCAGCATTGTTGCTACTCGAATCAGTACTATGAAGTTGATCCAACTGCTGAATTATATGTTCAGCATTGAAGCAGCCTAGCACATCAACCCATAATCTGGAAGCGAAATTGGTAGAAATTAATGCCTCATCTCGGACATGTAGAGCAACAGTCGTCTTTCCAAGACCGTCAATACCAACAATGGAGACACCATGACACTTAGAATTGCGAGAAACTAGCTCTTGAACGATATCCCCCACATCGTTATTCCTCAAAGGCAGAGACATTTCTATGTTTGGCATTCGATGACCATTAGAAACCCCTGCTGTTTCGGA
Organism: Spergularia bocconei; assembly: GCA_963457585.1. Lineage (NCBI taxonomy): Eukaryota > Viridiplantae > Streptophyta > Magnoliopsida > Caryophyllales > Caryophyllaceae > Spergularia > Spergularia bocconei. The sequence goes on along the minus strand of OY734946.1, from coordinate 1,825,760 downwards.
CTCTGGATGGACAGCCAGTTCCACAAGGGCCTCCAATTCCGTCAATATAGCATCCAACTTATTTTGCAGCTTAAGGATATTGCGCGGCTTGGACCAGTTTCGAGGAGATGGCAAGATAGCCTTAAGCACAGACTTGTCATAGAAACTCGAGTGGTGCTTATCAGGGATCATATGGAATATGTCATCCATCATATCCTCTGTACTATAGCAGAGATCGGTCAAAGTGTCCACCTTTTGTTGCATGATATTTTTGATTATACCTTGCATTTCAAAGGTGTCAACTTGATTGAGAAGCTTTTGAGCCTGTAGGACTGTGGTTTGGAGCTTCCCTAGGGCTGCATCAGACCCTATGATCTTCCTGAGTTCGACAATAACGACATCGGTCACTTTGTTGAACAAGATGTCGAGTAAGGCCGATGCAAATCCAGATTGAAATGCAGCTTCCATTGCACAAATCAAATTTTAGCTTCCTCTGCTTGACACCTAATTAATCAAGGAGATTCATCATATTATACAAGTCTTGTACATAATTCTGGTTGACCGAATATACCTCCTACATATGATCTTTTTAACAATCAAAATGTGATATCCTTATAATTAGAAATCATAGCAAATAAGCACAATATATCTGATCATATGCTGTATCGTACTCATACGAAAAAAAGAGATAAATTACAATAGAATCAGACATGCACAAAGTTTGATCACACAAAATAAAGAGGTGACCAAGATTATTACCTGAAGAAACTTGAAAAAGAAGTTTGAGCTAAACTGTGGTGTTTCACGCTTTGCTGTGATCGTCTTTGTGTCTTAGAAGGCCTTAAAAAGTCAACAACTGCTAATACTTAGTTAATTTTAGCACTCCCCTATCATCATCCTACTTAATTAGAACGGGAATATTAATTAAGCATGTGTCACCTCCGAGAATCATTCAAAAAATCTGCATTCCATGTGAATGTGATTACCGGTAATGTCTCGTACTTGTGTACTAATAGTTTATGCAATTTAAAATCTGTATTTTATGTTTTAGCTGTCATATCATGTCGTCGTTGGTTAATTTCTTTACATTTGGTACAAATTTCTTCGAAATATAATATTCAACACGGCATAAATTAAAATGCATCTTATATAGTACAAGCTTATTTCGAGTTTCTAATTCTAATCCAAATAACCAAGAATTAAGCTCGTAAATAATGGAGTTCTTCAAAAGAGCAAGGATTGTGCGATTTAGGAGCGAGCATAGTAACAAGTATTTGGTAGCAGACCAAGATGAGGAAACCATTACGCTAAACCGGAATGGTATTCATCTGAACGCGTGTTGGTATGTGGAGTCAGTACAAGATAAACCGAATGCAATAAGATTAAAGAGCTGTGATTCCATGAAATACTTGGGTGCATTTACCGTCCCGTTCTTCCCAAATGGGCCGGCGACACGAGTCGTCCTTTCATCCCCGGGACTGCGGTTAGATCGTTCGATACAATGGGTGCCTATCAAGGAAGGATCGCGGTTGAAGTTGAGGTCTCTTGCTGGTAATTTCTTACGAGCTAATAATGCCGGGCTATCTTCTGTTGCTCTTGATGTTGAATCTAGGAGCTCCACGCAAAACTGGTTTTTGTGGGCCGTTGATGCACTTGAGATTCGTTTTGAGTCAACGGGAAATGTTGAGGAGATGCAGATGATCAGCAGAAGTGTGGGAAGTAAAGTAGAAGATCAGGCCTCCGGTTCCTCATCTCGTGATCAGGTGCGTTTCAAGTCATATGCGTTTACTCTGCCAATTTTTGTTTTTGTTTTGTTTTGTTTTTGTGTGTTCGAGGAAAGTAATGAAACTAGTTAATTAATGTCTGTTACATCCTCCCAAGAAGGAACGAGTGTTTCATTCTCATCAAAATATGCGACAATAACCCCGCAACATCCGTAAGTCCAATCTAGGCTGGATTTTATTTTTCGTATTACGAGTTTCCCCTCGGATATAAAGTAGCTAGCCGTTTTCAAGAAGCCTTGTGAATCGAATTTAGAGCTATCTGCAAGAAGCAATTAGAGAAGGGTCATAATTACTTCCACTAGAAGTAAGTTTAGTAAATAGTTTTGTCAAAATGGCCGTTTTGGTAGATAACACTAAGTTTAGATGCTTATATTAGTGTTGATTGAATGATAGACTTTCTAGCAATTGACATTAGATTTACTTTTATCGATTATATTAAGCAGGAGCCGGGCTGTTTGGAAGACAGAATTCAACATTCTGAATCAATGATTTCAACATTGAGAATCAATAATGATTCGAAACGAAACAGAAGATGGAACGTCGTAGCCTTGGTCTTCAAGATCGTATTTAAATTAAGACTTCTGCTCAGGGAAGCATACAAGACCCAAGAGGAAATGAAGCTTCATTGTCGTCTTTTCCCGAATGACTATGAATTCAGGAGAGAGACACTGATTGAGTTATGGATGGCGGCTGGCTATCTCAGTATGGACCGTATGGAGGAATATGGTAGGAGGTATTTCGACATTCTATTAAACCAAGGGCACATCGTACACTCGAGAATTGATACTTTCTCAGGGGAATCCAAGTATGGAATCAATGTTGATACAACTGATTTGCCAATCAAAGATGAGGATCTCTATACCGTATTGAAGGATGAACAATCAGGGTCTGAAAAAACGAGTTATTTACATGTTTGTCTTCTGTCTGACGATGTCAACCAGGCAACATTCGCGACACTAAAGAAATTCAGTGAGCTGAAGACGCTCCTGTTTGTCCGCGATTATGGTCCTTCCCTCAAACAAGTACCATCAGACCTGTTTTTGGCTTTACGGTCTATAGAAGCACTTGATTTAAGCGGAAGTCAGATAACTGAGTTGCCGGGTTCCATAGGATACGTAAGGCAGCTTCGTTTCCTTAATCTTTCATTTACATTGATTGAAAGGTTGCCTGAAACGATCAGTCGTCTACAAGAACTGCAGACACTGAGACTTATAGGTTGTAAGCAGCTCAACGCTCTTCCTAAAGGAATGAAGAAGCTTGTCAATCTTCGTCATTTATATTTTGATGTCATCGGACAGCTAAGTGTTATGCCTCGAGGAATTGGAGCGCTGACTGAGTTACGCACCTTATCAGCATTCCTCGTGGATGTCGAAGAGGTGTGTAATATCAGTGAATTGAGGCATATGAATAACCTGGCTGGAAGTTTATGCATCTGTGGATTGGAAAATGCAACTGATTTTGATGCTAGGGAAGCAGCCCTGCATGATAAACTTCATCTTACCAGGTTAAAGTTACGGTGGAATGATAATTGTGCCGATGATCAGGGTTTTGTTTCTGTAGACGCGTCATACCTTGAGCCGCATCCATGCTTAGAAGAACTGCAGATGATATGCTACCCTGGATCAAAACTCCCAAAGTGGATTGGCGATGAAAAGTTTGAACAACTGTGTAAAATTACTCTTCGCGGATGTGACATTAGCGAACTTGACATATACTTGGGGCGGTTGCCAAACCTTAGGTATCTTGACATAATCCGGATGGACAGAGTACAAAAATTTGATCTCTCAGGTGATCGTGCTAGTCCAAGACATGTTAGCTTTCCCAAATTAGAGAAGCTAACGATTGACGGGATGTTTAGCCTGGCTAGTTGGACCGGTGTACAACCTGAGGATTTCCCGCTTTTGGCTGAGCTATTCATGAGGCGTTGTCCTAAGATAATCGAGCTTCCTTTTCTTTGGTTTCTTGATTCCTTGAGACATCTAGAATTAAGTAAGTGTACCTTACTCGAGTCTCTGTCCGAAATTCAGTTGCCAGGCGAGCTAGAGACGTTGATGGTTGAGGGTTGTCCTTTGCTAAACCAAAGGTATTCCAAGAACGGCGCAGAGTGGGACAAAATCAAGCATGTACCAGACTTGTGGTTTGATCTCGAAGAAGTGCATTCGCATTCTGTTGATGGTGCCAGTGATGAGCATTTTAGGACTGGTATATCTCTAAACTTCTGTCAAATCTTTAGCTTGCATACTCTAGTTATTAGTTGTTTCTATATCTCTAAACTTCTGTCAAATCTTTAGCTTGCATACTCTAGTTATTAGTTGTTTTTATCTCTCTCATTTTTGCGGTATTACACGAAATAAAACACATTAGGATTATGTTTTCAAGAAGTTGATGAGGGTCGTCAGTCATTACTGATGCCCTGAATATTCTTGTGTTTCTCGGTGTTGTCAGATTTTGAATCCGATGAGGCAACCGCTGAAGACAAACTCGAGTATAACAATGCAACGTCTTTTCAGAGCCCTGAAAGCAACGTAAGGCATGCAGATGGGGTCGATGGTGAAGATGAGTATACTATTAGCATTCTACGACAGCAGGTTCGGGACGACCAGGCTGTATGCGCAGCATTGCACTCTGAGTTAGAGCAAGAGAGGACTGCTTCTGCCGCGGCTGCAGAAGAAGCATTGACCATGATTTTACGGCTACAGGAGGAGAAGGCAGTATTGAAGAGGACTTCAGAAGAGAATATCTTTTATTTTACTGAAGAGATGTTTAGACTTAAAAAAATGATTGTCAAGGGGGAACAGGAAGAGCATTTCTTGGAGAAGGAATATGAAGCTGATCATGGAAGAAAATTAATGGATATAGACGATTTATACGATGAACAACGCATTCGGGTTGATGCTGATAGTCCATCAAAACAAAAAGGAGGGTCATTGTTGCCTGAATTCAATCAGGATGATGCATCAGCTGCTTTAAGAGCAGATGTGGACGTAAGTGAGATTGATTACCTGAAATTGACTATAAAGCGCCTCCAAGAAAGGGAGAGAAATCTTGAGGTGCAATTGCTCGAGTATTACGGTCTCAAGGACCAGGAAAAGGCTGTGACAGAGCTCAACGACAGATTGAAGAAGCATCGCATAGAAGCTAAGCTTTCCTCGCTGAAGATTGAGTCGTTGCAGGAAGAAAACAAGAGTCTGGTTGCACAGGTTACAGATGCAAAGGAAGAGAGGATGCTACTGAAGAGTAAACTCTTGGATAAATCCCAGCATTACAGTACACAGACCTTAGATTATAAAGAAAGAGAAGGAAAGCCGCGAAGCCAAGACCATACTAATAATTTGGAGGCCGAAGCCAAGGAATTAAGAATGGTGAGTGACAAGTTTATACACGACTATTTGTTATACCAAAGAGGCGAAGGGCAGGGCAGTGGATGAACTTAGTTGAAGTTGATCATGTCCAAATTTTTGTAATTCTAACATTGTAATGATAGATTAACTGATTAGGTCAGAAAACACGTACAAATTTCGCAGGACGACATTGCATCATCATCTTGCGATTCTGTTGTTCATCTTCGTCGTATCTTCTTCTACTCTGGAACAACGATAGCAGCATTAGTGCAGTCAAATTAAGTACTTAGCTACTCCGTCCATTTTATTCATTTGTTTAACTTGGACCGGATTTTTTGAGGGACATAGGGCCAACGTAAACAAATAATTAAAATGCAACCTAACTTTTTTCGCGGATCGAAAACTGGTTTTCTTTTAGAATTGTTTGAGAGCCCATATTGAACATGAGGTTAAATTAAAGGGAGACTTCGTGCAATTACGACGACAGTCTTTTAAAATCGAATATTTTGATGAGGTCATTACATTTTGACTTTAATTAAATACTCCCTCCATGCCAAAATATATGACGTTTTCAAGTTACGAGACAAGTTTTGACTTTCAATTTCATGAAAAAATATCTTATCAAAAATTATAAAAATTATACCATTGGATTCGTTATGAAATATAGTTTCACATGATCATAATTTCATAATTTTTACCCTTATATTTTGAGAGATATCAAAGTTCAAAGAAGTGTCTCGTAACTCGAAAACGTCATATATTTTGAAATGGAGGGAGTACCTTTTTAAAAAAAATGTGCAAAACCAAGTTTTATACTTTTATAAGAAGTGATCGTTTGGTTCTTCACAAGATTTCTTACGCCTAAGTATTTTTTTTTTTTTTTTTTGAAATGATACGCCTAAGTATTATTATTTCTCATGGTTATAAACTTATAATGTATTTGTTTGGTTGAATATTGAAAAAGATAATTTCCTTTACCTAGACAACCAAACTATTTACTACAATTATCATTCTCGTGTATTTGAAATTCATGTCTCTAGTATGCAACAAAATGGAGCTTAGAGGATCAAGGTTGGCCTAGTGGATAGGAACTCAATCTGCCTGGGGGTTGTACCGGGTTCAAATCCTCATACCCCCACCCCCGCAGCATTAGCTGCTCCTTTGTACCAAAAACAAAAAAAACAAAATGGAGCTTACTATTTCTTTTTTAAAACGATTAATGAGAATGTATATTGTGTAAGCCAGAGTGTTGGCTTGTTAAATGGCACGAAGTATTTCTTAGAAAATATCCCCTCCATTCAAGTCCAATCGTCTAATGCCTTTTAGACACGCTTTTTAAGGTGATCATTTGCTTACGTTAAAATTGTCGAAAAACGCTATAAATTTGCGAGAAACTATATAAACGCAATTGGGCACGGCTTAAAGACTTTAACTCAAACCGGAGGTGGTTACAACCCAAATTTGAAGAGACCAATTATCCTACGCACCCGCCTCGAAATTTTTACTCGTAAATTTTTACCCTTTACAAATTTCTACCACAGTAAAACAAATTCTGGGTACTCCAGTTTATGAGAAATTCTGGGATGCGGGTTTCATTACATCACTTTCTCCTAAGTTATTCACAGCTTCAACTTCAAGTTTAGCAGTCTACAACTTACCAGAAATTCCTCACTTTGCTTGCGGTAATTTTTTCTTTGTATTTGGTTTTTAATTAAATTGCTCGTATATTCTTGCTGGTAATAGCTTAAGTAAAACCTTGATTTATTGAAAAGGGTAATTTTTGAAGAAATTAAAATGTATGCTTTACGTTTCTGATTAGTTGATTGTAGTATTGATGTGGGAATTGAAGAAAAACATTGATTTATTGCTGATTGGGTTTACACGAATTGCTACATATTATTAGCGTTAATTTGCTTTTAATTGAAGCAATTAGCAGTAATGTTCTGCTGTAATGCTTCAATTTAATTAGAAACTGGGGGAAAGATTGAATTTTTCGGTAAAGGGCAGCCCGGTGCACATTGGCGTCCCCGCTAAGCGAGGGTCCGGGGAAGGGTCCCACCACAAGGGTGTAATGAGGGCAAAGATTGAATTTGTCAGTGGGGAGTTAAAATTGCTGAGTAGTAGAATTTTGGGGAAAGTTGGTGATTTTTTGAGAGATAATTAATTCATGCTCTAGGTCGTCGTGTGTTCAGTTAAAATCGCGGTATTGTGTGTGATGATGGTGGCATTGATTCCCTTGTTTTTGTGCAGATGTTGCCTGCTTGATATGTATATGTGCGTTTGTGGTTGAATTTTGCTGAGAAGTGGTTGCGCGTCCAAACTTTTTGTAGCTCGAAACTTATTAGGAAGTAGATATATTTAGAATCATGGAGAATTTTTATGGGAATCCACCTCCACCTGGGGTGCAGTTGCCGCAAAGTTATCCTCCTATGGCCTCGTCTGCGAGTCCATTACAGCCTTATGGCAATGTTCCGTCACAACCCTATGGCAGTGTTCCTAGGCCTCATGATCAATTTTTCCATCCTCATCCGAATCACCAGTTCCATGTGCCTCATTATGGTACTACACCAAACCCACATGGGCAAGGCTTCGCTCCACATTTTGGTCCACCATCTCAATTTGGTGTTGCTCCGTATCCTCAGTTCCCTGTTCAAATGCCGCATAATTATCAGTATGGTAATGGAACTGTCCCTCCAATGCCAGCCAGTCAGCAGCCGCAAGAGTTCCCTTGTTCTAATAGTTTTCAGGCAGCACCATATGGTGGTCATGAGTCGGTTCAGTCAGGATCAGAAAGTGGTCATGGTGAAGCATCATCTTTGAACGATGTTGGCATTGTTACACGGGATGGCGCAGGTGATGGGTTCAATTATACAACACAGAATGACAGAACCAACAGGAGCATTTCTGAAGTAGGGACTTCTGACTCGTTTAATCCCAATCAAGATGATTCTTCCACGGCCGCTGGTGGCGAGGGCTATGATCAGAAAATGCAGTATAATTCACTAGGTGAAGCAGGAGGCGGAACTACTCGAGTGGATAGCGAGCAGAAAAACATAGAGAAAGATCAGTCTAGAGGGGACCAAGGGAAGTCTTATCAGGGTTCTTTGCATCATCCTGACAGACCAGATGATGAGATTGAGACAGCTGCTCAGGCTGCTGTGTTGCGTGAACAAGTACTTGTTCTTTACAGATTTAGCTTTCCGTCTATTTTAAGCTTCTTATGACTTTAGTAGTTTAGTCTTCTTTGTGAATAACTTTTACCCTTGTCTAAATTGGGCAGGAAAATGATACTCAAAGGATTATACAAAACCAGAGGTTTGACTTTGTTACTATTAGATCTTTTGAATCATTAAGGACTGCTGAATGCAAACCCATAATATCACTTTCATATTTATCAGCTTTTTTGTTTCAGGGAGGTCAGAGGAACTAGCATGCTACCTGATGATAAGGACATTCTTTCGGGACAGCATAATCCAAATGCTTTAAAGGTAACTATGGTGATTATTGTCCTTTTACTGAGCATTTATAAAATTTATTTGGGGATAGCTGGAGGGGGCGGGGGTTGAATTTCTGATGTATATACCTTTCACATGTAAGCAACATCATCTTTAAGCATACGAACCTTCACTCTTGTTCTTGTTATATACAGGAGCATTTACTGAAGTTTACTGCAGAGCACCGATCAGAAATGGCTGTAAAGCGAGGGAAGCCCTCTGCTCCTGAAAAAGGTTTATTGTTTGTAACTACCCCTTTTCACTCAAGTATTTTAAAAGTTTTTCCATGTAGACTCACAGCAATATTAAACATGGGAAGGGTCCATAAAATTGGCATTAGAAATGGGGGTGGATAGGTGAAATAACAGAAAATGAAGACTACAGAACTGAAAATCTATGGCTATTGTGATGCCAGAAAACTTATGTAGGCTGCACGGTGATGACATAGAGCACAAGTGTTAAGCTTAATTGGTTTAGCTGAATTTCTGGGCAGCTCCAAGTAAAGGGGCTGGTGGGGCTTTTTCAGGTTTTAAGGATAGAGTTTGGGGGTATTGTCTGGTGGGTGAGGGATGGAGCGGGGTTGGTGAATGTGGTGTCAACCTGAACTGGCTGTTTTTAAGTTTAAGCTTACCTATATTCTTGAACTCTTTGTTACCTTCGTTGCAAGGAGGAAAATGGCATGGGGTTCTATTTCAGAGTTCAACGGAAATTTTCAATTTATTTCCACAAGGAAGCCACAAAATCAAATGGGGTGATCATCTTATAAGTAAGAAAAACCTCCAAATATTTGCTGAAACATATCAAAGGCTAAGGAAAGAGTCCAGGAGGTTCAATATACTTCCAAAGAGGAAATGTTAAAGATTATTGGATGATGGGGGGAGGGGAGAACACTGAGAAAACACGACTCTTTTTCAACCTTTTACTTTTCGTTGAACCCTAATACACCCTTCTTATTCGGTTGTCACAAGAAGGGGTTTACAAACTTAACATAATAAGCTGGTCATTCAGAAGTTGGATACAGACATACAGTGTACAGGATTCAAATATATGTGGCTTAGCATCCTCTTTCATCAAGTGCATTGTTACGTAGCTAATTCAAAACCTGCTGACATGTATGATCCATGTGATCTTAACTATCGCCAATTTCTTCTTATGAGAAAGAAAACTTGCAAGTACTGCTACTCATCATTAGAAGTGGAGGGATTAACTGCAGAATTTAAAGTTATGGGTTCTGTATGTCAAATTCTGTTTTGAATCGGGAATTGAGGCACTTATTTGCATAGTGCTTCTTGCTGGGTGATTTTATTGTTGTTGTATAGCGTAGTTGGAATTTGTCAGACGATAAATAAGTAATGATACTTTCTTGACACGTAATTGTATTCTTACTATCCTATTCATTTCGGTTTCAGACAACTTGGAGATAGGTAATGGGTATGGTGTGCCAGGTGGAGGTGCTTACTACCATTCTGCATTGCCTGGTAAGGCTGATTAGAAATGTCACTTCTGTATCAACTATCAACATTGACATGGTTATCTCCCACCGCCTCCGCTGCCTTAGCTGTGTCTCTGTATATCTTCGCTAATCTGATTTGATGAACTAGGAACATCAGATGTTCGTGGCAGTGAAACAAAGGAAACAAGTTCTGGCCAGGGAGTGGAATCACAGCAGAACCATGGGGCCAAAGAGTTACCTGAGTTCCTCAAGCAAAGGCTGAAAGCAAGAGGAATTTTGAAAAATGCTGCTGCTAAAGATCATTGTGTTGTTACTACTTCTGTAAGTTCAGCTTTTGAGATCTTGTTATTGAATCTGTATTTCAGTAAGTCGTACAGTCCCCTGACGACCTTTTTGTGATTCTTGAGTTGTCTGCACTTGGCTCGTTTTTTTTTTCTTGTTTTTTTTTCTTCTTGCTAAAAGAAAATTAGAATTTGTGCAGGACTCCATTCATGCCATTTACTAACTTTTGATTGCTTTAAATTTCAACCTTTTTGCAGAAGCAAGACGCACAATTAACTCAATTGTCAGGTGATGTCAACCTGGCTCCTGGATGGGTAAGTCAGAATTATTATTTCTGGTGCCTCTTGTGACATTTGAGCAAAATCATAGCGAGATATTATTACTTTTGGTTCTTCTAGATAAATGTTACTGTCTTCATCCTACCGTGAGTTGAGTAACTGCCATATCTGACTGTACATCAACTTCTAACACATACAAGTAAAAGGTGAACTAAATTGTGTCTCTACATGTCCGTCGTTGGGAGGAATGTTAGGCATCATTATGGGACAAAGGGAGGTTGTTATAACAGTTATTGGCTTCTCCAAACTAGGAATGGGTCTTGTGTGACTTTTTCTTTTCTTTTCTTTTTTTTTTGCTGCTGCTTTATATAATTGGACGAACTTCTATTAAAAGAAATTTTATGGATATACATTCGTCTTCTCAAAAAGGTTGAAGCAAAGGACCCTGCAAGTGGTGTGTCGTATTACTACAATGAACTTTCTGGAAAGACTCAGTGGGAAAGACCGTTGGAGACAAATTCTATCTCACAAAGCCAATCAACTTCAACTTCGGCCGACGATTGGGTGGAGACACTAGATGAGACTTCAGGTATGCCATAATGTAGTCTGTATCTGAAAGGAGAATGTTCTCCTGAATATTTCTGAATACTAATCAAAGGATTTCCACAATAAGCATGCTTATTTAATCATAGTTGTGGGGCTTATCTGCGAGGGTGATCAAGTAGCTGTCTATTCCCATTTTTCATTTCTTTTATCTATACATTCGTCCTTATCTGAAAAACTTCCTTAATTAACAGTAATTGTAGGGCTGTCAATCTGTCATACTATTTGATCTCAAAAAAAAAAAAAACAAAATCTGTCATACTATTGTTTTGGGCTTGTGGCTAGTTGATGCCATCTTTGTGTGAAAGTTCCTGCCCATATATTTTTGAAAGTGATCAAAAGGAACAGTCTGTCCCCATTTCTTACCTCTATCACCCTTTCTAAAAACTGGGTTTGTCGAAAGTTTTGAAATTGTGTCCGGCTTGAAAGTGAAAAACCACAAAAGTATTGTCAAGCTAGTTGAATATTGGAAAGCGGTCTTATCCTTAAAAGATATTCGAAAGGGGTGGGGGAGGTGATAGCACGAAGAGTTGTGTAAACAAGAGAGCCCATCAATTCACTGTCTGGTTATTTCCAGAGTCCCTTCCAAAGCTCATCATATGATTCTCTGCAATTTAAAAAGTTTTTTTGAAATGTTTGTAATGTCCAGGACAAGTAATGGATCCAATCCAAGTTAGTCTAGGAGTCCGGCTATTTAATCTATTATTACTTTGGTATCTGATGTTTCACCGAATTTGAAGACCATCTCGATTTTTAGATTCCTTTGCCCTGAATTAGCTTTTGCAATTTGGTTAGAGAGGAAAATTGTTCATTTAGAACTGGATTCCATAAGATGAACAGAGTTGAATGTTCAGGAACGTGGTAGGAACTGTAAGTTGGTATACCCTCTATTCAACTATCTATAGTGTCTTATTTTTTTTTAACAAAGAAAAAAAGAAAAAAAAGTAACTCTCTTTAATGTTTTGAAACAGTCTGAACAGTAATATGCTCTTGTTGTAGTTCACTCTGGTAGGCCTAGTGTTCTGGTGGTCATTGGGTTTTGTTCAAGATGTGAAATTTTTGAAATAGTATAAGCCCAATCGACCGAGAGAAATGTATGAGATTGCCTTCGTTGTCATTGAAGTTTGACTTGTTTGTATTAATTTCTGCAGGTCAAAATTACTACTTTAACAAGAAAACCCAGGTGTCACAATGGGAACGACCTCATGTGTTGCAGCAGATTGTCTCAGAGCATGTGAAGAGTGCTACCTTCAAGAATCAAGATGATATCTGGTCCGACAACTCTTTACATGAGAGATGCTTGAATTGCAGTGGTTGGGGGCTAGGACTTGTTCAGTCCTGGGGTTACTGTAATCACTGTACAAGGTATGCCACTTGCAAGTGATTCTCATGTTCTAGGCAAAAGCATATGGCTAAATGATTTGACTTCTCATAAGTTAAGGGGCATATTGGAATTCTAGTTTTTTGTATCCATTTGTTGTGTTACTTTTGGCAATTATTTTCCTGCATCTCTTACTTTATCTTATTTCGAACACAGGACTCTTAAACTCCCTCAAAGCCAATACTTATTGCAAGGAAGCAAGCAGCAGAGTAACAATGACATAAATGGCACAGAAGATGGTGACGGAAAATGTCCCCCTCAGAGGTGCCGAGCTACTATTTCTTTTTTGCAAATTATATTGATGATCGTTTTTATTTACTATGGCAATCATTCTGCAATTACCAATGACCGGAATTGTATATGACCTACTGGGAAGATTAATGATGGCTGTTCTCTGGGGACCAGTTGTGAACTCTTTAGCCTTTGCCTAGTTTTTCTGGTTAGTTGTTACTGGACTGTGGTGCTGGTAACTCAATCAGAGTCATTGCATCTTTCATGATTTCAAAAGCTTTCTTAGGTGCTTGGCAGGACAGTTGTGTCTAAGGTTTAGGCAATTTCAACTTTCAAGTTTCAGAAAACTTGGCTCCTGAAGAATCTAAGATGATAGTCCAAGTGATAGATATCATAAAAATTAGAAAAAATTAACTGTGTGAAAAACTGAAAATCGAGATTCATGTGGATTCTTTAATTGTAGGATGGACTGTAGGAGTAGACAAGGAGTGCCAGGTTGTAAGTGTATCCGATTCCCGCTTTATTAAATGCAATCTTCTGATCCTATAAAGCTTTCCAGTTTCCACTATAGTATGTGATGACGTTATAAACAAATGGTACAACATAATGGCCATAGGTTCACGTCTCAAAGGAACTTAAGCAAAAGTTCATGGTTTGATTTTGCTTTCCAGACACTATATGGATCCTCGTGTTGTGGATTTTCCATGTGAATAATTATGGCATTTTTTTTTAATTATATGTGCTACTCTCAATTTCTTAGCCTGGTCATTTGACCTCCTTGAAAGCTTCTCTTTAAGCGGAGAGAGCATGCAGATCTAGTAACAGAAGGGAGAAAGACCATTTTGCTTTCTCTCCCCACTTGAATTCTAATAAATGTGGTTCTTATGTGAGCTGTAACCATTTAATCTCTGTAACAGGTCAAGTTCAAGACCTCCAATTAACAAAGGAGGCGGGAGATATCACAAGAAGCGGGCTCACAGTGAGGATGATGAATTGGATCCCATGGACCCAAGCTCTTATTCCGATGCTCCACGTGGTGGCTGGTATGTTAAATTCCCGCTACCGACCCTCCAACCCGACGCCTGTTCATCTTTGGTCTTTTTGCTTACTAAAAGTATTTCATTGTGGGCTCTACTACTATATATATTAACCTAGAACCACATTATTCTAGGTGAGCACTTGGCATTATACTATTGGATCACAAAAGGAACTAGATATATTATAGAATAAGTTTGGTAATAGGAAACTTCGTAATCTTAGTGTAGAAACAAACTACTCCCTTTGTTCCGGTCATTTGTTGGACTTCCATTTTGGAACGAAAACCAATGGAAGGTGGGGAAGAGGAGAGAGAAAGATAAACCCCACTCTTAAATTCCCACGGTTTTTGGCCAAAAAACCTAATTTGTGAAAGTCCCTAGGGGTCATATTATAGGTTTTAGCAACATAGTAAAGCCTAAAATCTAAGATAGATCTCAAAATCGGCAAAATATGCACACTAGCCTTTAGTGGTAACGTTTCTCAAAAGGGTTTAAAGAGTTTCCCTAAGAGAGGAATGAGAAATCATATCCAACAATGGTACTCCAAAGTTGTTCATGGTAAAGTTGTGAGGACATGGCTACTTTCAAAAGGTTGGTCAAAATTAGCCAAAATCGAAGTATATAATCCACTGTTTTTAGGCCGAAGTATCCCGGAATAAAAAATACTCAAATTTTAGTGGAAGCCTTTAGGGGTCATGTTTTGGGTTTTACCACATTACTAGAGCCAAAACTGATTGGTAAATCCCAAAATTGACAAAAGCCACACGCTAGCCTCAAAGGGTGACGGATTGCGATTAGGCATAAAGAAATTCCTATATCAACAAGGGTACTCAGAGGTTGACTATAGTAAACATTGAGAAAGTTTGACTAATATAAGAAAGTGTCAAAATTGGACAAAATCGAAGTATACAATCCACGGTTTTTGGGCAAAATGACCCCGGAACAAAAACTGGTCAAATTTTGGTGGAAGCCCCTAGGGGTCATATTATGGGCATTAGCAAGATACTAGAGCAAAAAATATATGGTGAATCCAAAAATTGGCAAATAAACACACGGTAGGCTCAACGGGTGACTTGTGCTGATATAGCTTACATAACTTCCCGAACATGGGAACACCCCACCCCCCATATGGCCATATGCGACAAGGTTACTCCAAGGCTGACTGTGATAAAGTTTTGAGATCATTGACTTCTTTAAAAAAGGTGGACAAAATTGGCCAAACCCAAATATTTGTAGAAACCCACGGTATTTTTCCCCCAAACGGCCACTGAATAAAACGGACTCGGATATATATAGCGCAATCTATGGTAGGTCTCAAGATTGGCGAAATGCGCACGCTAGGCACAACGAGTGACGTGTGTTAGTGGAGGTTAAAGCATTTCCGTATCAGAGGAGTAGGTACCCGCTATCAAGTAAGGGTATTGGGACACTGTTCATCGTAAAGTTTGGAAAACATTTGGCTACTTAAAAAAAATTGGCCAAATTGGCCAAAACCCAAACTTATAATCCATGGTTTTTGGCCGAAAATGTCCTAGAACAAAAATAGCTCAAAAGTTTGCGGATTACCCTAGGGAAATACTAGATGGAAAATACTATGGTAAACCCCACAATCGGCAAAACGCACATTAGCCCCTATAGGTGATGTGTGGAAAAAAAGGCTTTAAAAGTTTCACAACGGAGAATCGGGACTCATATCCAACAAATATACTCCAAGGCTTTCCATGGTAAAGTTTTGAGAACATTTGCTTCTTTTTAAAAATGCGGTAGAAATTGGCCAAAATTGTAGTGTACAATCCACGGTTTTTGGCCCAAAATGGTCCCGAAATATATATTGCTCGAATCGTCGTGGAAGTCCCATTGGCTCCATATTAATGGTTTTGACAAAATTTTAGAGCAAAAAACCTAAGGTACATTCACACAATCGGCAAAAATGCACGCTAGCGTCAAGGATGGCATGTGCGTAAAGGGCCTGTGGAACTTCCTTCACAGTGGAACCAGCCCTCATATCCAAGAAGGTGATCCTAGGCTGTGCAAAAAAAAAAAAAAAAAACTCCCGAAAACATTTCGCTACTTTAATAGAGGTGGTCAAATTTGGCCAAAACAGAAGTAAATCCACGATTTTGGCCAAAAATTGACCCGGAACAAAAAAATCCTCATTTTTTTGT
Source organism: Spergularia bocconei (assembly GCA_963457585.1). NCBI lineage: Eukaryota > Viridiplantae > Streptophyta > Magnoliopsida > Caryophyllales > Caryophyllaceae > Spergularia > Spergularia bocconei. The sequence goes on along the minus strand of OY734946.1, from coordinate 1,809,732 downwards.
GGTAGCCCCTAGTGGTCATATAATGGGTTGTAGCAAAATATTAGAGCAAAATCTATTTTAAAATCCAAGACTGGCAAAAGTTGCACGCTAGCGTCAACGTGTTGCGTGTGCCGAAAGGGCTTAAAGGACTTCCTTAACAGGGAGCTGACCCTTATATTAAAAAAAAGGGTACTCCTTGGCTGTCCATAGTAAAAATTTGAGAGCATTTGAATACTTAAGAAAAAGCGGTCAAAGTTTGCCAAAATTGAAATATATAATCCACGGTTTTGGGCCCAATATTTCCATGGAAGGAAAACCTCTCAATTTGTGGGAGCTCTTAGGGGTCCTATCATTGGTTTTTCCTAAATATTAGAGTGAAAATCTTATGTGAGGTCCCCCAATTCGACCATATACGCATGGTTGTCTCCACGGGTGGCGTCTCCCGGAGGGGCATAAAGTACTCTACACACTTGGGAACTATTTTTTTGGTTCTTGGAATTAGTTGCTATTGGTGGTGTTAGCTAGTGTTTAAGTCTAAACCATGGATATCGAAGTTTCTTTTTTTTTTGTTTTGGCTTGTATGTCAAACCTTTTCCAATCTACTTTTTTTCCCCCACTGTTTGTAGTATTACAATTTCCCCTATAGTTTTCCATTACGCTTTTGTCTTTTCTAAATCATGTACTCTTGCCATCCTTTTAAAAGGTTTTGTCATTTGCTTAATCTCCTATATATCAATTCTCAATCCTCTTGTACCATTTCTCTACTTTTGTGTTGTTTTCATACTTTACATTGACACATTCATATGACCGTTTATGTTAGTCGGCCAAGACTTTGTTGTTATTGTTGTTGTGGGGGTAGATATGGAGGTGTAGGTAGGGGTCAGGTTGGGAGGAAGAAGCGAGAGATGGCAATTGTCATCTATTTTGGGCGATTTGCATCTATTTAGTCCTCGTCCATCACATTATGTGTTAAGTTGCAGTAGTGATTTGATGAATGTGGTTTGATAGCACTAAGTTATATTCTGAATGATGATTTACAGGGTTGTTGGTCTTAAGGGAGTGCAGCCAAGGGCTGCAGATTCAACTGCAACGGTAAGGTTCATTATGCTCTTCTTTATTGACCCCTTTATGTCTATATGTATTGTAACTTGCCGACCCTTCTAAAATGCATACTTCGTAGCCATTTAAATGAAACTCGAGGGCAGAAAAAAAAAAAACCCCACCTTGAGTGTGAATGTTTCAAATTCATGTGTCCATGACCTAACATACGGCGGGAGTGGTTCTAGTTTGAGTAACTAACCAACTGCTAAATGAATTACTTCTTTATTATTAGTGACTGTTATAATATACGACCGTCTTCAGTTGTATAGAAATGTCTATTGGTGACAAGTTTGACTTGACCAAATTGATGAGTTCAGTGGCTGTAATTGTTGTATACTTGATCAGCGAACCGTTTGCAGGATTTTAACCCAAATGTGATTGTGTTTCCAGGGACCTCTTTTCCAACAGCGTCCGTACCCTTCTCCTGGGGCAGTGCTGCGGAAAAATGCGGAAGTTGCTTCACAAAAGAAGAAGCCGGGTTCTGATTTCACTGCAATATCTAAGAGAGGTGATGGAAGTGATGGATTGGGTGATGCTGACTAATGTCTTTGTGATAGCACAATGGATGAAAGATTTTGAAATGAGTATCGTTTGTGAAAGGGGTGTATACATCGATCATGAGTCATCCAGTCAGCTACTCTATTAATCTCCCAGAAAATATGCCCAACGGAAAGCACGCTATTATGAGAAAGGAAACGATGTAAACGCTAATTTGTTCGATTTACAGGTGAAGTTTCTTTTTTCAATCAAAACCATCATCGAGCATACTTAATTTCTGTCCTATGCTTTCAATGTCTGAGAAGCCTAAATTTCGTAAAGTATACAGTTGATTTTTGTCAAATGCTTTCAATCTTTGAGGTGCCTGTCAAGAAGTTCACAGTCAATCCTTTGGAAAGAAATTAGCATGTCGTTGAGATTGTACCCAACTCCGTAAGACTGCTGAAACAAAGACCCCAACACTGATGTTCCTCCTACAGGACTAGGCAAGATTGCCAAGCAAAACAAATCGTCTTCCACCTGCAAGAACAGGTTTTCGACATCCAAAAGAACGTTCACTTCTCCATCAAAGTGGAAAATCACCCCATGAAATTTCCTTATTTCGCTTATTTTCCCGTTATAGCACCTTTCGTAAGGTGGATCAGGCCATATTTTGATGTCCAGTCTGAGCTCTTTCTCCAGTTCATCTGCTAGCACGTAGTATGCATCTGGCTCTAGAAATGTCAGCATGGTTTCGATATCAATGATCACTCCACCTCCAGATTCAGTTATTTCGAATATCTCTGGTTCGATAGGCAGCCTCTTTTTCCCTATGCTTACCCCCTCGAGTAAAACATTGTACCTTCCATTGATCACCTTCAGAGAGGTTGTTTGGCCTTCTAGGAAGGTGGCGTTGCCTAGTACCAAACGATTTTGAGCTTCAGGATCACTGTGGTTTCCTAAGCAGTACGTGAATTTGGGCGCGGCTGTTGATGTCATTTGCATTGCGAATGATAAGTTACTAAGGCCAAGGCCGAGAACTCCATTGTATGGAGAAGAAGTGCTTTTATGGTCGTATTCACAGCCAAAACTGACATCTTGTACAGAGGAAGTGCCGCCATCTGATGTCTGAAATGTGAAGATATCGCTTCCAAGAAAGCTGTTGGAATGTGAAAAGTCTGCATAGCCATAAACAAAACTACACAAACTGGAAGAATCACATGAAAAATTTGGTACAAGATGACAGTTCGAAGAGGTGCAAATAGTCTTGGTGTAAGTTGAGGATTGAGATGAATCGAACATGGAGATCATCTGATTATCATTGCAGTTAGTGCAAGGTAAGCACCGCGTCAAGACCAGCTCACTGGCTGTGTCCACGGCTAAAAGCATTCCCACTGGTGGGGTTCCTGCTGAGACATTGACAAAGTACTCGCCGTCATTTGCCTCAACTTCACCTTGAAAATCACCTGTATCTCCCTTGTTGATCAGGTAAGCAAGTCTAGCTTTTGACCGGGCAAAGGAGTTCTTGACGCGATTGTAAGGGCTCTCTCGAGGATCATAGAACGGAGACAGAGATGAGTCGCGATAGATGAGACGTAAGTGGGTGCTCTCTTGGTCAGTTGATTGGGATGTTGCTACTGTAAGCACAGAAGCTAGAATGACAACTAATGTTGCTTCCGCACTTCTAAACCCAGACATTTTCAGAGTTTGGTGAAAACTGTTCAGATAGGTCTTGTTGCAAATGTCTGATATATTATATACTTGCAAGATTATGCTATTTTAGTTCACATGAACCCTTCATTGGCAACCAAAACATCCCAGAAAGATTTTTCTGTTTGATTACAAATTAAGGTCATTATGATTAGGAGAAAAGTAGCTAAAACCAAATGTTGGCCCTCCATTTTTTTTTATTTTTTTGAGAAATTCTTCCCCACATCACTGCAGACTAGTCTTTTGTGATTCTAATCAACAATACCAAAAATTTCCCTGAGAACAATATTTGATGTTCAGCTTCTGAAAAGATTTACCACGTTACGCTGATATTACGATATACTAGGAAGAACTTCTAGCCAGTGATTCAGACCGCAGTAGCAAGGATCACAACATAAACGAATTCTAAAACGTGTTGCACTTGCACAAAACTTTTGACATAAAACTTGCACTGTCATTGTTGCACATATATTTGCAGAGGTCAACTTATTCTAAAAGACTACTGGAACCTAGAAACTACGCTAGAGTATTGTTCCAAAAGCTGATACTCCAGCTATTATCATCACACTTTCGGGGTTCGGATTTCGCCTGCTGCCACCGACCCCATCAGACCATCCCTCAGAGCTACTCTTTACCAGCAGGAGTCCGTTCTTTGTCATCTGAGCTCCAGGAAGCTTCACCAAGTTCACTTCCCCTCTTTGTCACCTGAGCTCCATTTTGAACCATAATAGCCAAGGCCCTGTCGATCTGAGTCGCAAGAGCCCTGCCGATCTGAGTCGCCAGTGCCACCATCTGTTACTACCGTATGAGTCTTGTTGTCCCACTAGAATGTCCTCCATCAAACCCACCATTTCTCTAATCATTTCCGCCTACAAAACAAAAAGTACCACTCATGTTTCAAATACAACATTAATCAAACAGGACAATCACTTGAGGTACAGATCAGTCCACATTTTCCTACATTCAAACAAAGGTCTGACAGTTTGAGGGTAGACCAATGTTCAGATGGAATGCTCAGAATGTACAGGAAAACCGATGCTCACATCGTTCGTTACAAGATGTGCATTACTCAGCCTAATGCCTGGGACTGCAAGGGAAACGTAACATTAACCCCATTTGTCAGAATAAGGCTTTCCCAGCCTTACAAGTCAGCCAAGATGATGTCCTTTTAAGCGTGGACCAATGTTTGAATGGAATCCATCCGAAAGTAATGAAAAACCGATGCTCACATAGACAAGAATTACTCAAAGCCTAATGCCTCGGACTGTGAAGAGAAACAAACATTAACGCCATTTGTCAAAAACATGACTACGCCTTGCTAGACCAGATTAAATCATTTAACAGTTAACAGATGCTTGAACCAAAACAAAAAGAAGAAAAGCCTACCATCTATTTTGGAGGTGTACAAAGGAAGATTAATAACATAAAACACCACTGTCATGATGCTCCAAGAAAACAAGGAAAGAGTCAGAGACATGCTTGAGCCTAGATAATTACCTGTCATGATCGCTGTCCAAAGGCGCACGTTAACCACCAGGCCACCATCATTACCACCAGATTTAAGCGTAAATAGTCCATTGTGCTTGGTAGAGCATATGTTTTGTTTTCTGAGCATACTATCGGAAATAGGCCGTAACATGGAAACCAAGTGAACTGAAGTTACAAATGAAAACTGTTTATCTAGCATGCAACTTTGCGTTCACCATCCCCTGCCTATTATCGCCTCATCTAGTTTGATTTTCCTCTTCTCCGAGTTTGATAATCCTCATTAAGATATACACAGCCAATAGTCTTAAGAAGAACCAGCAGTATATATATTCTTAATCTCAACACTAGTCACCATTTATGCCAACCTTCATGACTCTCCTTATATGCTAATATTACAAGATTGAGAGTGCATCCAACCTCAGAAAGGGACACTTGACATCTAGACGGATTAGACAATTGAGCTGAGAATTCAAGTGGTTGTTATATATGATGTTTACAATTTCCAACAACAATCTGGCCAATCTTACGTTTGTTACCACAGAATGAAGCATGACAAGGTTTCAAGTCATCTGGTATCCTCAACAAAGCTATAATACCATCAATGCCTCAACAATTGCAACTACAGCTATGTGCGAGTTAAATTGAAAGCTGAAGAAAATAAAGGAAACGTGGACTAAAAATAATGAGAATTTCACATTAGAAAGCAAAGATGATACTTCCACTGGCAATACACAAATTACATACAGTGATGAGAAGCAGATTTTAGGCTACAGTTTTTGTTATTTCTGAAGAAAAGGGTAAGTTAACCAAAAACATCTCATATCACATAACTGACATAAGGTAGAAGGATCCTTCTACAAATTCTCTTTATGACACATAACTAGACTACTCTCACAGCTCCACTTTCCAAAGGGGGGTGTCGCTTAACTATACATTGAGTGCAAATCCATAATTTGCCAAAAAATCCCCAGTCACAAGTTATAGTTTTGACAAGTTAAATCTCCAGAATTGAACTTTGAAGTATGAACATCATGGGGAAAGACTAATGAGAATGTTCAATACGACTTACTGTCATTTGGCATACGATGAATCCATAAACCTATTAGTCCAAGCTCTTGCATGACCTGCAGCATCAAGGAATGATCAGACCTCCACAAAACAGACAAAACAAGAGATGCCAACTAATGCATAAGGTTGAGAACTTGAGACTGCATCCATCCCATCTCAGAAAGAGACACCAGTCATCGAACTGTGGGGAGAGAAATGGGAGCTAAAAAACCAAGTGCTGATTATGATTTATAATTTCCAAAACAACACTTTAGAAATGCAGGCTCCTTTCATCACTAATTTCCAAAAAGTGCAACTAACAGATGAACCTTTGACTCTCCCGAGTTTGTGGATGTTTGGTCACCAGCTTAACTATTATGAATGATACAGTAGCTACATGAAAATCGAGGGCTACTTGTTCATTTTCAAATAAAGCAGTAGTGAACTACCTGTGTTCATCTAGATCTTTGAAACTGGAGGTGTCCTCTAGATTGAACCGAGGGTAGAATTTTCCAGCATCCTCGAGATCTTTGATCAGAACAACATTCTGCAAGTTTTTGCCAATTTACCTCAAGCCCTAACTTACTCAGCAAGGCACAAAGTGGTCTCTCTATGGTGAGGTTAGAACTGCTGCCACATATGACATTTTTGAAGGCACTTCTGAAAGTTAGATAACACAAGCATAGCTAATAGGTGCAGAACTTCACCTGCCGCAGGTGATGAAGTTCAACCACCTCGCCTCTCTGAACATTGCCTGGCAACAAAAGTTCCCTATTCTGTACATTTGTATAAACATCCACCACATAGCAACAAAATTTAACAAGTAATGACATCAGGTAGTGCAACAGATAGTGTAGGCACTAGAAGAAATAAATGCATACAACTAAGGGAAGGACCAAAGAGATTAGCCATAATGAACTTAACTGTGGTTTATCAACCACTCAGATAACATAAGCAGCAGAATGCAAATATACAATAACCAGAAGCCAGCCAGAATAGAAATTAAGCGAGCAACTCGCGAATTACGACATAGTAGAGCAACAGCTCCACTATATAATTGTTCAAAAGCCAAGTACCACCAGGTTCAGCAATAAAAAAGAAAGGTAAAAGCAATAGTTCTTATAGAGTTTCAAAGCAAAGCAAATCTTTGGAGACACCGCGTTTCATAGCTACATAACAGACGATCCACAAGAAGCTGTTGGATTGAAGGCGGTCTGGGACACGAAACTCGGAAACTAAGGTATCCTTGATTGTTGAAAGCTTCAGTGCTAGCTGGATCGGTGTCTCATCATCCAAGCAAAGAGTAGAAGTGAAGATCCCCATAGCGCGTCCACTTGAATTGAGGATAGGTGCCCCCGATGCACCGTGGGCCAGCCCTTGGAGGTGGAGAGCCATGAGGTCGCCTCCCAAGTTCTTTGGGTGCGCCCCCACCAGCCAAGGATGGGCCACAAACCCCCTCGAGAGAGGAAACCACAAGCTATGAAGCCTGTGTTTCCTTTCCTCTGCAACATCATCATCATTGACAGCCATGTCCAAAGAAGGAGTGGAAATGCAAGCCACGGCCTCACCAAACATCACATTGTCACAAGAGCACCTCAATACCTTGACACTGTCCCCAACATCAGCCTTAACAACTAAAATTGAAAAGTCGATGGTTGGTGATGTGTAGACCAGTTCAGCGTCAAAGAGGTTAAACTCAGAGTTCACGACTTGCACTCTACTACCCTTTTCGAAATCCTCAAACACATGCCCACAGGAGAGTAGTAGGCAAAAGCTAACACTACGATGAACCACAAACGCCGTGCCATAACCGGTCTCACGTTCCTTGTTAGTTGGTGGAGGCTTAACAATTACCTTCATCACTGCCGGATAGCTGTTGCGGTAAAGCTCACCCACATGTCCATTAGTAGTAGAGGCAAGGACATTGGAACCAAAATTGTCACAGAAAGCCATAAACTTGGATATATCAAATTCTCGTTTTTCACCAACGTTGGGACACGATTTCTGCAATATATACAAACGATCCCCTAATTAAGTCTTGATTGGTGATTATTCAGTTCATTTAAAAACAAAAACAAAAAACAAGGGAGAAATTTCTCACATGGACGATGGTAACCCTAGCAATCCTACCCAAACAATCGAATAAGAGTTTGCGAAAATACGCCTTATCAGAATCTTTGGTGGTAACGGCAGAGAAGTAATCATTCGAATCAAAAGTGTAATCAACAAAGTCTACAAAAATAATTATTCACCAAAATTAGTAACCAACAACAAATACAGTAAAGAAAACGAAACCAACCACAAATCCTAAAATATGATAAATTATTACCTGTTGAAGGTAGAGCCTCCATAATCTTGTACTTGCAGTTGTCACAGTTAACGTGGGATTCCACCATCACAGACAAGTTAACGTCTCTATCATCATCACCACCGTCCTCACCACCGACATCATCATCATCATCATCACCACCGTCCTCACCACCACCACCACCACCACCGACATCATCATCATCATCATCATCATCCAACATTGCTTTGCTTTTGTAAGCCAAGTAATCATCTTTAGTTAAAACAGCCTGCACAAGTGCACATACATCTTGCAAAAGGTCCATTTTTATTCTAAAACACTCTACTGCAACCTATAAACCGAACTAGCCGATACTCCAACTGTAAACCATTGTTCATATAAACCGAACTAGCCCATCTGAGTAACCACCATCTCTGCTGCCATTGTATGAGCCTCGCCCGTGTCCCCTGCCTCGCCCACATCCTCCTCCTTCATAAGGCCTTGGTGTCCCACTTGGATGTCCTCCATCACGCCCACCATTTCAGTAATCATCATTTTGGCCTACACAACAAGAAGTACCATTTATAGACTGGAATTACTCAAAGCATTAACGCCCGTTTGTCAAAACATGACATTGTCTTGCAAGTAAACCAGATTATCTCCTATACCACTTAATGTCATAACAGATGCTTGAACAGAACAGATCCTTTCAAATGGAATGACTCAGAAACAAAACCAATGCTCACATCATTTGCTGTAACATGTGGGATGATAAATAGAAATGACCATTGACGCCATAACATGGCTTTCCCTTGCAAGTAAACCAGATCACCAGATGACATCCTTTAACACAACAGATGCTTGAACCAAAAGAAAAAAAGGAACCAAACTCTCTATCTTTCCTGGTCGTCGGCAAACAAAGAATAGCAACATAAAACACCTCGGACACTCAGACAAATGACGATCTAGTTCCAAACTTCCAACCAATGTTCTATGCCTCCAACAACAGATTACAAGGAAAGAGTCAAAGACGCGCTTGAGCCTATATAATTACATGTCCAATCCCCCGGGGTAGAATGATCTCTGCCTGAAGACCCTCACCAACCACCATCATTACCACCCCATCGCATTGGCAGACAGCAACTGATTGGATAGACAGTGACTCATGGAGCGGATCATTGATATGCCTCTGATAATATGCCACGACAAGCCTGTCAGTAATTCAGTATCCTCAAACATCTTCTTACAGAATTTAAATCCCTTAAGGTATAGACCAATATACTCGTGAGCGGGATTGGAGCTCATTATGTATAGGCTTAGAACGGAGCAAAATGTTGCCTCCAATAAGATAATATAAGTGCAAAAGGTACAAAGAAGTCGAAACCAAATCCTGCCCAAAATGAATTTAAGCCTGCAAGAATATCCAGTCACTGCTCGCTAATCGGCAACAAGCGAGTAGTCAATGCATTGGGGCACATGAAAGGAAGAGTGCGATGAATTCAACAAACATTACTAACCTCATCCAAGTCCTCAGAAGTATACTCCCCAAGTTTCAATGCTTTTCCCAATACAAAGCAAATCTGTGGTATCATTTTGATCCTTTCCGCTCCCAATTATCTGCTTGTGAGCATACATCTCCAGAGTCAGGATCAAATAAGACGGACCATGAGAACTTGGATGAATTTTGCTTTCACCGGGATCCTTGTCGGCTAAAATCTCTACGCAGAGAAAGGGTGGGCAATCTATAAGAGGAATGAAGTTCAAAGAAATACATACAGATTCAATTTCAGACACAGATATACTCTCCTCGTATTATAACGACATAGAAAGAAGTATATCAATCCTATGTTTCTTTTAAGGTGGAAAACTGAGCAAGAATGTTATTTTGGCATGACAATTGGTGTGTGGGATCTTCCTTTGAAAATCCAGTTCCTCAATTCAGAATTCCTTCTCAAAAACTTTGATCTAAAAAGCTTAATGGGGAATGACTAAGGAGAGCTGTTCTAGATTACTTACTGTCACGTAGTCGTACTGGGGAAGGAATGCAAAATTGCAGATCTTGACAAAAAGCAGACAACATAAAGAGATTTCAATTCATCATGCTCAATTCATTCGCAGGAGCAGACACAAGAACGATATAGTCCCAAATCTTCTCCATGGAACAGCATATCTAAGGAATCAAGGAGCACTGGCAAAGTCATACAATCTCCTCAATACATTTTTACTGTCAGGAAAAGTATTGCCAGAATTTGCCCCCACTGTCAACATCGTGATTCTTTTTTTTTTTTTTTTTTTTTTTGGTGAAACACATGTGCTAAGCTAAGTTATTCAGATTTAAGTGTAAATAGTCCATTGTGCTTGGTAGAGCATATGTATTGTTTTCTAAGCATACTATCAGAAATGGGCCGTAACATGGAAAGCAAGTTGAACTGAAGTTACAAATGAAACCCGTTTTTCTAGCATGCAACTTTTTTTCGTTCACAACCCCCTGCCTCAGCTAGTTTGATCTTCTTCATTAGGATATAACAGCCAATAATAGTCTTAAAAGGAACTAGCAGTATATATATTCTTAATCTCAACCCACCAGTCACAGTTTACGCCAACCTTGACTACTCTCCTTAAATGCTATTCTTACAAGGTTGAGAGTGCATCCAAACTCAGAAAGCGACACTTGACATCTAGACCGGATTAGACAATTGAGCTTAAAATACAAGTGGTATTTATGATGTTTATAATTTCCAACTACACTAAAGAAACGACGAAGGCTTTTCATATTAAAAGTATCAACTATAAGTTCTTGCAAGTGCTAAAACTTACAGAAACAGTAACAGCACATTCGTCTTTAGGAGAACCATTTTTCAAAATTCCTCTGGCTTTCAGCCTCAGCTTGTGGAACACAGGTAACTCTTTATTTCACTGCCACTAGCATATGATGTTCTGACTTCATCAAATCAGATTATTAATGAAGGTATACCAGATAAATGGGGGGGGGGGGGATAACCTTGACAATATCGATACAAAATCGACATTTTTTATCAGCCTTACCAAGCAATGCAGAATGGTGATATGCCCCTCCACCTAGCACACCGTAACCAATACCTATCTCCAGGTTGTCTGAAATCCAAACAGCAGAACATTAAATTAGTGAATTTGGGATTAGCAAATTCGCGTAAACCCTAAACAGCAATCAAGCCTCAAATTCCCACATCTATATTACGGAGTATATCATGTTGATGTACTCAGAAACATATGACTAACCTCTTGCTCTCTTTTCTCGAGAGCGAGTCGCTAAATTTGGCAAAAATAATCCGATGGTCGCCTGACGCCTGCACAAATGCGGGGTTACCATTTACCACATGGACTCTCTTTTGCAAATCTGTGTCTATTTTTATAGTCAAAATTATTATTTGGCAAACGCTCCCTTTTATAACATGTTCTTTTGCGAAACATTACTAAAAACCGATCACAGTAGTAGGTAATTCACACTAAATTTTTAGAGTGTGGCTATTTGCTATGACATATACATTACTCCGTACTAAACATATATGGGGGTAGTTTTGACATTTTTTCAAGTTTTTATGTGGTGAGATTGAGGAGAGCGAAATGAAATGTGGTGGGACATGTGAATAAAAAATTAGGGATATACATTTAGTAATTTATATGGATATACAAATAGAGTTTCTCAATTTTTTAAATGCAGTTAATTTTGATATTTACTACATTTAGTAATTCATTGGTTAAGATATAGGATTTGGGAGTGTTTCATGGGTAGTGGTTTTTACACTCCCCATTACGGGTCACAGTTCCCAATGTTGGAAGGCTGTAGACATACTGCTCTTATAAAGATCAGAAACGTGACTAGAAGTGGATATCGATCAATTTTTAGTTGTGTTTATATATATATATAAAAAAAAAAAAGGTGTTTCCAATAAGCACGTCAAGTTTGGGCGTCTAATTGCAATTCGACACCCAAAAGCTTTTTTCTTCTATTGTAGGTAGGGATGTCAATGGACCCAAGACCCGACCCAGACCTGGCGGACCCGATCCACTTGGGTCGGATCTGAGTCCACTTTTTGGAGACCCAATGGATCTGGGTCGGATCCAGACCCAGTGATAAATGTGTGGGTCGAATATGAGTCTTTGGTCGGATATGGATCTGATACAACATTCAAAAGGAACGGAGGGAGTAGTTATTTCAAAGGAGAAATTTACCTTAACTTATTTTCGTATGGTAATTCTGAGCGTGTAACAAGTGTTGCGTAAAACACACACCCCAAAGTGGCCCGATTGTGTTTGTTCCACAGATACAAAGACAAGCAACCTAAACCCGAACCGCCGACCCTTGACAAATTCACTTCGAGTTCCAGAATATCAGAGCAGAGAAGATATGACAAAGACGAAAGAGCAGAAGCGCAAGATGAGGCAGCGGCCATGTCCTTCCCAGCGATTTGTATGTCTTTTCTTCTTCACCTATTTTATCAGTATATACAATACTTGGCACTTGTAACTTTACCTTATCAAAGATCTCAACTTTGCTCAATTTTTTAGTGAATTACTTTGTGTTGAGCTTGAACTAAGCTTCGAATTGTTATTACCATATATATAATATATATGTTGTTGAATATAGAGTGGTCGGTCCAACTCATGATTTAATTTTGAGGGTTGCCTTTGCTGTATGCTTGGATGGTGGTCTAAAGTTATATATGACGATTCATGTTAGCCGACCCCAAATCATTTTGTAAATAACCGAATAAGGATTAGTTGTTGTTGTTGTATTCGGCTTTTGGTATTTGTATATTTGATGGCGAATGCTCGAATTGTAATCAATTATTTAATGACCACCTGACCATACCTTATTAAAGATTTCAACTTTAGGTGATTAGTTCTCGTTGTATCACGTTTCAACCTAAAAGGCTAAGACTTGTTGGTGCCTTTATTTGTTGTATGTATTCCCACTACGAAATACACTGATGTCTGTCATGGTGTTGTAGGCTTTGCAATGGCTTTGGCGATATCGAACAAATAAAGGTAGGTTTTGGATGGTGTTTGCATATCTGCCTTTTTGTTCAATCTTCTTATATATGCCCAGTTTAAGTCTAAAATGGCTTTCGAATTACGCTTCATATAGGTGTGATAAAGAGAAAGCACAGGAATTATATCAGGCAGGAGCAGCATCTTCTAAGGAATGAGGTACATATTCATTGATGACTAACCAAATGTAAATGTTGTATCTGAATTGTTTGTGTACTCCTCGTGTTTTAGTGAATTGAATTCCGTGCATTTGGTTTGAATACGTCGAGGGAATTCAAAGCAATGGTTATGACTTTAAAAATCAGAGGGGCGTATATAGCTACTTGTAGTTTATGCATTGTGAAATCGTAAAATGTCCACTATTTGCACAACACCAGGATTGGAGCACTTTGTCTCTTCTTTTCTCTTTTTTCACGAAAAAGGATGTAAATGTAACGATTACAAGTAATTGGTAGGATTGTGTCTATGAAGCGGTATATAACACGTTGGAGTGTTTCAAAAATTTGAACTCTAAATTTTAACCACCTTTGAAAGTCACGTCTCTAATTGTAAATGTAATTGGTAGCCATCCTCCGTATTTAGACTTTTCTGATTGTATTGTATGCCATCCTCCGTATTTAGACTTTTCTGATTGTATTGTATGCCATCTCTATGTTTAAAAGTCAGTTTCATGCTTTAACATGTGGTTGATGAACTTGCCGAATGCAGAGACACATGGGGCCCTTTCTTAGAAGGTGCTCTGAGCTCAGTGAAAGTGGTAAGGACGGTACTACGCCCAACCAATCAGTGAAGGTAGTGAATGGGGAATCGGGAGAAAATCACACGACCAACCTGAGAAGACAGCAAATGGTGGATCAGACTGTTTGAAAGAAAGCCTTGATTTGATTGCTGTAAGTGGTCTGTTCTTATGCTCATATTTTATCACATTCTATCTTACGACCTTGACTAGGAGGTTCTTTATGACTACAGACACTAGTGACATTCTTGTGATGATTAAGATTGTAATACTCTATATAGTAACTATATTAGATACTGAGTTGATGTGAGCATGGTGTATTCAGAGATCCGTGAAGTTTTATCGTCAAAGGCACTCTGGAATTCTGCAAAATGTAAGAAGGGCTAAGGAGGATGCTACCATCGAGCACCCTGAGAAGACCACGAATGGCGAACCGTTTGTTGCTGTATGTACTATGTTCTTTCTTTCCTGTGTTTTTTTTTTCCATTATGATGCTGGTTGACGGTTACTAGATGACGATTCATGTTAGCCGACCCCAAATCATTTTGGGAATAAGGCTTGGTTGTTGTTGTTGTATGATGCTGGTTGTGCACAAATCTCTATCATCTTTAGTAATTCGAAACAGCGTCTTTATATTTCAACACAGGGTTAAGGCTGTGTACTGCTCCCCCCCCCCCCCTAGCATAGGCAGGAGCTTTTTAGGCGTTGGGGTCTTGTTACTGGCTGTGTGCACACAATCAGAATTCAGAGCTATCTTGTGTCTTGTCAAAATCTTGAGGATCTTTGAGTAAGGGTCTTTCTGACCATGCTGGTATACTAAATTACTAAGTCAACTGCGGACTTTAGTTATACTTGTCATGATTAAGATCTAGCCATGCTGGAAAACCATAATAGAAACTAGGCTAATTGTGAAGTTTATCCCTTCAGAGGTGCTTACAGTTCTACTATGACCATCACCCTCGACACAATGGAAGGGGCAAAGAGGATGGGTTGGGCCTTAGCAAGACGCGTGACCAACCTGAGAAGACAGCAAGTGGTGGATTGGACTGTTTGAAAGAAAGCCTTGATTTAATTGCTGTAAGTGGTCTGTTCTTATGCTCATATTTTATCACATTCTTTCTTACGACCTTAACTAGGAGGTTCTTTATGACTACAGACACTGGCGACAACCTTGTGATGATTAAGATTGTGATACTCTATATAGTAACTATATTAGATACTGAGTTGATGTGAACATGGTGTATTCAGAGATCTGTGAAGTTTTATCGTCAAAGGCACTCTAGAATTCGGCACAATGGAAGAAGGAAAAAGGAGGATGCTACCATCGAGCACCCTCAGAAGACAACGAATGGCGAGCCGTTTGTTGCTGTATGTACTATTTTCTTTCTTTCCTGTGTTTTTTTCCCATTATGATGCTGGTTGTGCACAATCTCTATCATCTCTCGTAATTCCAAACAGCGTCTCTATATTTCAACATAGGGGTAAGGCTGTGTACTGATCCCCCCCCTACCCTAGCATAGGCAGGAGCTTTTTAGGCGTTGGGGTCTTGTTACTGGCTGTGTGCACACAATCAGAGTTCAGAGTTATCTTGTGTCTTGTCAAAATCTTGAGGATCTTTGAGTAAGGGTCTATCTGACCATGCTGGTATACTAAATTACTAAGTCAACTGCGGACTTTTGTTATACTTGTCATGATTAAGATCTAGCCATGCTGGAAAACCATAATAGAAACTAGGCTAATTGTGAAGTTTATCCCTTCAGAGGTGCTTACAGTTCTACTATGACCATCACCCTCGACACAATGGAAGGGGCAAAGAGGATGGGTTGGGCCTTAGCAAGACGCGTGACCAACCTGACAAGACAGCAAGTGGTGGGTCGGACTGTTTGAAAGAAAGCCTTGATTTAATTGCTGTAAGTGGTCTGTTCTTATGCTCATGTTTTATCACATTCTATCTTACGACCTTAACTAGGAGGTTCTTTATGACTACGACACTGGCGACATTCTTGTGATGATTAAGATTGTAATACTCTATATAATAACTATATTAGATACTGAGTTGATGTGAACATGGTGTATTCAGAGATCTGTGAAATTTTATCGTCAAAGGCACTCTGGAATTCGGCAGAATGAAAGAAGGGCTAAGGAGGATGCTACCATCGAGCACCCTGAGAAGACAACGAATGGCGAGCCGTTTGTTGCTGTATGTACTATGTTCTTTCTTTCCTGGGTTTTTTTCCCATTATGATGCTGGTTGTGCACAAAATCTCTATCATCTCTAGTAATTCGAAACAGCGTCTTTATATTTCATCATAGGGGTAAGGCTGTGTACTACTCCAGTACTCCCCCCCTACCCTAGCATAGGCAGGAGCTTCTTAGGCGTTCGGGTCTTGTTACTGGCTGTGTGCACACAATCAGAATTCAGAGTTATCTTGTGTCTTGTCAAAATCTTGAGGTTCTTTGAGTAAGGGTCTATATGACCATGCTGGTCAACTGCGGACTTTATAATGTAGAGTACATGTCAAGATTAAAATTCCGATAGTCCAAAAATTGGCTGGAACTAGATCTAGTCATGTTGGAGAACTATAATAGAAACTGGTCTGATTGTGAATTCTATGCATTCAGAGGTGCTTGCAGTTCTATTATGACCATCACCCTCAGCACAACAAAGAGGACAAGGAGGACAATACTAACAACCAACCCAAAGAGACAATGAATGGCGGGTTGAATGCTCCCAATATTTTCCCACTTCTTGCCGGTGTATGTACTCTCTTTCTTTCATATGTAAACATTTTTGTATGTAATCATGTCTATATGCCTGGATACTGGATGAAGGACTATTGATATCATTTTCTGTTGAATTTGTTTTTTTTCGCAGGAGGTTAGAGGCACTATTCGTATCAGGTTGCCGTCAAGAAGTCATACTAGATCCTGGCTAAAGGTGGGAGGTCGTATTATATCCCGGCAAAAGGTGGGCTTATTTGCTGCATTAGTGCGTTTTATAGCTTTCAAAACTAGTACTCCGTATTTGGTTTAGTTTTCCTAGTTAACTATTGCCGAACTTTCAATGCAAATGTGATATGCAGTTAATTCTTTATGTTTTGGCTACTTTGATACAGCGAAAGTCCTCCTCTACACTAGTTGGACGAAAGAGGACAGTGAAGGAGTTCTTTTTGCAAATGGATAGAAAAGCCGCAGCAGTAGCAGCATCATCTCGACAATTACCTTGAAGCCCCTGAACTAATTATTATGTTGTATAGTCTCACTCTATGCAGGCGTTGGCTTGAAAACAGTTGTGACTTTTGAGTTGTGATGCCTTCTATGTTTATGTAACTTAATTTATCGATCATAACTGAACTTGTCGAGCTGTGTGCTAGGTTGATTAATCAGAGACTTACCGGTTTTTTGGGGTGGTTTATTCTCCCTTTACTGCGGACTAAAGTCTCTTTTTAGACAGATTTTTGAAATGAGTATCCTTTTTGAAAGGAGTAATTATATGAGTTATTTTGACGTTCCCTTGTTCGATAGGCAGCCTCTTTACTCCCTCGAATAAACAGTGTACCTTCCATTGATCACCTTCGGAGAGGTTGTTTGGCCCTCTAGGAAGGTAGCGTTGCCTAATACCAAACGATTTTGTGCTTCAGGATCGCCGTGGTTTCTTAAGCAGTACGTGAATTTGGGCGCGGCTGTTGATATCATTTGCATTGCTAATGAAGTTATTAAGGCCAAGGCCGAGAACTCCGTTGCATGGAGAAGAAGTGCTTTTGTGGTCGTATTCACAGCCAAAACTGACATCTTGTACAGAGGAAGTGCCGCCATCTGATGTCTGAAATATGAAGATATCGCTTCCAAGAAAGCTGTTGGAATGTGAAAAGTCTGGAAAAATCACATGAAAAATTTGGTACAAGATGAGAGTTGGAAATAGTGCAAATAGTTTTCGTGTACGTCGAGGATTGAGATGAATCGAACGTGGAGATCATCTGATTATCATTGCAGTTAGTGCAAGGTAAACACCGCGTCAAAACCAGCTCACTGTCCGTGTCCTCGGTTAAAAGCATTCCCACTGGTGGGGACGTGGGGTTCCTGCGGGGACATTGACAAAGTACAAGCCATCCTTTGCCACTGGTGAAAACTGTTCAGGGAGGTCTTGTTGCAAATGTCTGATAACTCTGTGTTGCAGCATACGTTTATCAAGCCAGTCAAACAACTCCACATGGTAACGTAAAAGCAAAGTGAAACAATCTAAAAATAACATAGCCATATGCGTTCAGAGTTATTGCAAGATTATGCTATTTTAGTTCATTGGCAACCAAAACATCCCAGAAAGATTTTTCTGTTTGATTACAAATTAAGGTCATTATGATTAGGAGAAAAGTAGCTAAAACCAAATGTTGGCCCTCCATTTTTTTTTTTTTTTTTTTTTTTTGAGAAATTCTTCCCCACATCACTTCAGACTAGTCTTTTGTGATTCTAATCAACAATACCAAAAATTTCCCTGAGAACAAATATTTGATGTTCAGCTTCTGAAAAGATTTACCACGTTACGCTGATATTACGATATACTAGGAAGAACTTCTAGCCAGTGATTCAGACCGCAGTAGCAAGGATCACAACATAAACGAATTCTAAAACGTGTTGCACTTGCACAAAACTTTTGACATAAAACTTGCGCTGTCATTGTTGCACATATGTTTGCAGAGGTCAACTTATTCTAAAAGACTACTGGAACCTAGAAACTACGCTAGAGTATTGTTCCAAAAGCTGATACTCCAGCTATTATCATCACACTTTCGGGGTTCTGATTTCGCCTGCTGCCACCGACCCCATCAGACCATCCCTCAGAGCTACTCTTTACCAGCAGGAGTCCGTTCTTTGTCATCTGAGCTCCAGGAAGCTTCACCAAGTTCACTTCCCCTCTTTGTCACCTGAGCTCCATTTTGAACCATAATAGCCAAGGCCCTGTCGATCTGAGTCGCCAGAGCCCTGCCGATCTGAGTCGCCAGTGCCACCATCTGTTACTACCGTATGAGTCTTGTTGTCCCACTAGAATGTCCTCCATCAAACCCACCATTTCTCTAATCATTTCCGCCTACAAAACAAAAAGTACCACTCATGTTTCAAATACAACATTAATCAAACAGGACAACCACTTAAGGTACAGATCAGTCCACATTTTCCTACATTCAAACAAAGGTCTGACAGTTTGAGGGTAGACGAATGTTCAGATGGAATGCCTCAGAATGTACAGGAAAACCGATGCTCACATCGTTTGTTACGAGATGTGCATTACTCAAAGCCTAATGCCTGGGACTGTCAAGGGAAACGAACATTAACCCCATTTGTCAAAATAAGGCTTTCCCAGTCAAGTGTGGACCAATGTTTGAATGGAATCCCTCAGAACGTAAAGAAAAACCAATGCTCACATAGATAAGAATTACGGAAAGCCTAATGCCTCGGACAGTGAAGAGAAACGAACAGACTACGCCTTGCAAGTGAACCAGATTAAATCATTTAACACTTAACAGATGCTTGAACCAAAACAAAAAGAAGAAAAGCCTACCATCTATTTTGGTGGTGTACAAAGGAAGATTAATAACATAAAACACCACTGTCATGATGCTCCAAGAAAACAAAGAAAGAGTCAGAGACATGCTTGAGCCTAGATAATTACCTGTCATGATCGCTGTCCAAAGGCGCACGTTAACCACCAGGCCACCATCATTACCACCAGAGCCGCTCCATCCACCAGAGGAACGCCCAGGTACAGGACTACACATCGTACCATAGCAGCAACTGATTGGATAAACAGTGAATCATGGAGCGCATCATTAATATGACGCCAGAAGCCTGTCAATGTCCTCAAACAGTCAAACATCCTCTAGCGGAATTTAGATCCCTAGGGGTATAGACCAATTTACTCATGATGGAGACTTGAGCTTCGTATGTATGTGAAAAGAAAGTGCCAGGATGCTCATGCGAAATTCCGAAGCAGTATACTACCCTATTCAGCATTGCCTTCAGATGTCCAACTAATGGATCGACATAACGGTCCATAGCCTGCAAACCCAGAAGCAAAGCAAATATGTTCAAGAGTGATATAATCATTTGGCGCAAATGCAAATATTCACGCTTAACATGATCACTTAGCCAGATCACTGCAGAAATTCAAAGTAGATACTAGGTAGTTACTACTTACAATTAAATATTTTGCTAGCCAACACCAAAGACGTCAAACCAAATCCTGCCCAAAACGAATTTAAGTGTGTAAAAACATCCAGTTACTACTAGCTAAACGCACCAAAAAACTAGATGCATTACTAACTTCATTCAAGTCCTCAAAAGTATCCTCTTCGTATTTTCAATGTTTTCCCAATACAAAGCAAAGTTGGACGAACATAGGCTTGTGAGCATACATCTCCAGAGTCAGGATCAAATAAGACGGACCATGAGAATTTGCTTTCACCGGGTTCCTTGTCAGCTAAAAGCTCTACGCAGAGAAAGGCGGGGCAATCTATAAGAGGAATGAAGTTCAAAGAAATACATACAGATTCAATTTCAGACACAGATATACTGTCCCAAATCTTCTCCACGGGACAGCATATCTAAGGAATCAAGGAGCACTGGCAAAATCTTCAGAGCACTCTGTTGCCAAAGGTTTACTTGTCGATGGAAAAGTAGTCACACAATCTCCTCAATACATTTTTACTGTCCGGAAAAGTGGTGCCAGAATTTGCACCTACTGTCAACATCGTGGTTCATTTTTTTTTTTTTGGGGGGGGGGGGCGATACATGTACAAAGCTAAGTTATTCAGATTTAAGCGTAAATAGTCTGCTTGGTAGAGCATATGTTTTGTTTTCTGAGCATACTATCGGAAATAGGCCGTAACATGGAAACCAAGTGAACTGAAGTTACAAATGAAAACTGTTTATCTAGCATGCAACTTTGCGTTCACCATCCCCTGCCTATTATCGCCTCATCTAGTTTGATTTTCCTCTTCTCCGAGTTTGATAATCCTCATTAAGATATAAACAGCCAATAGTCTTAAGAAGAACCAGCAGTATATATATTCTTAATCTCAACACTAGTCACCATTTATGCCAACCTTCATGACTCTCCTTATATGCTAATATTACAAGATTGAGAGTGCATCCAACCTCAGAAAGGGACACTTGACATCTAGACGGATTAGACAATTGAGCTGAGAATTCAAGTGGTTGTTATATATGATGTTTACAATTTCCAACTACAATCTGGCCAATCTTACGTTTGTTACCACAGAATGAAGCATGACAAGGTTTCAAGTCATCTGGTATCCTCAACAAAGCTATAATACCATCAATGCCTCAACAATTGCAACTACAGCTATGTGCGAGTTAAATTGAAAGCTGAAGAAAATAAAGGAAACGTGGACTAAAAATAATGAGAATTTCACATCAGAAAGCAAAGATGATACTTCCACTGGCAATACACAAATTACATACCGTGATGAGAAGCAGATTTTAGGGTACAGTTTTTGTTATTTCTGAAGAAAAGGGTAAGTTAACCACAAACATCTCATATCACATAACTGACATAAGGTAGAAGGATCCTTCTACAAATTCTCTTTATGACACATAACTAGACTACTCTCACAGCTCCACCTTCCAAAGGGGGGTGTCGCTTAACTATACATTGAGTGCAAATCCATAATTTGCCAAAACGGATCCCCAGTCACAAGTTATAGTTTTGACAAGTTAAATCTCCAGAATTGAACTTTGAAGTATGAACATCATGGGGAAAGACTAATGAGAATGTTCAATACGACTTACTGTCATTTGGCATACGATGAATCCATAAACCTATTAGTCCAAGCTCTTGCATGACCTGCAGCATCAAGGAATGATCAGACCTCAACAAAACAGACAAAACAAGAGATGCCAACTAACGCATAAGGTTGAGAACTTGAGACTGCATCCATCCCATCTCAGAAAGAGACACCAGTCATCGAACTGTGGGGAGAGAAATGGGAGCTAAAAAACCAAGTGCTGATTATGATTTATAATTTCCAAAACAACACTTTAGAAATGCAGGCTCCTTTCATCACTAATTTCCATAAAGTGCAACCAACAGATGAACCTTTGACTCTCCCGAGTTTGTGGATGTTTGGTCACCAGCTTAACTATTGAATGATACAGTAGCTACATGAAAATCGAGGGCTACTTGTTCATTTTCAAATAAAGCAGTAGTGAACTACCTGTGTTCATCTAGATCTTTGAAACTGGTGGTGTCCTCTAGATTGAACCGAGGGTAGAATTTTCCAGCATCCTCGAGATCTTTGATCAGAAAAAAAATTCTGCAAGTTTTTGCCAAATTTCTTATTATATTTGGCTAAAAAGCAATACATAGCATGGAAAACTCACACCGCAATTGCACTATACCCGTGAGAGATCAAACAGAATGAGCCTTAGCTCGGCTCCACTTGCAAGGATTTCTCTGCGCACTTTTTAAGCTTGGAAGCAGTCTTCTTCTCAGTGTTGCAGTCTTCCTTAAACTGAAAGGTGAAGAATAATATAAGGCCAAGTAACACCAACTTCATCTCAATTCCTCGATAATGAAAGCAACATATAAATTGTGTTTGTTCTCACCAACACAACAACCAGTACCAAAGTTACAATGATTTCTATGAAAAGCCTACGCCACAATACCATTCGAAAGAGTGAATACTATCTATGAAACATCGTTTGTCCTGAGACGCCAAATTAGCCATAACCTCACAAGTCACATTAAGCCCTGAAATGTAGTCGGCACTGGTTCATTCACGTACACATCAGTTACTATGCAGTATGCCATGAGGCCATACAGAACCAAGCACCAGAAGGGCAGAAAAGAAATTCAGAAATATACTGCTTATAATAGTACACCAGGTGGAAAAGGAAAGGTAGAGATAACCAGCCATGGAGATAAAGGCAATGTATGGAGAACGAATATTTCCACCTCACCCACAAAAATACCCCTTAAACTACGTGTCATGGCACTTGCTCAAATATCATTGCAAGTAGCTTTTAGTGCGCCAAAGCCACCACACGAAAATAAAATGAAAGAGAATCAGCTTATGAGGGATAAGCTAACAGCAACACTGCAACTAAAACAGGCAACGGGAATCAAAGGTGTGTTCTAGCTTTCCTTTATCTACCACTTGAATGCCAAGGACATTGGTTTAGCAGGTCCCGTTTTATTTTATTTTATCTTTTCTTAGCAAAGGTTTAGGCCACCAGTCACTTCAATTAGGGGAAAAGAAGGTAACAAAGACATGAAGCCGAAAACTATACCTCATATTGCCCCTCCTGGCATTCATTTAGGAAAAGTGATGAGACAATTGTCCAAGAAGAACCTAATTTCTCCTGTAAAAGGAAACAGATATTAAGATCAGGAACCATTACTACAAAAACACACAAACAAACCAATATAATGAATCAATTACAGGCCCATCAGAAATCCCAACCTGCAAGAATTCTTGACGGATGTACGGACGGCTTAGCCTGTCAAAATCCCATATTACCTCTTGTTTAAGCTCTTCCTGTAACCAAACATCACTGGTGGATTGGCCAGCCTTGATGTATCTTGCCACTGAAGAACCAAATAAGCAAATTGAGTGTTCCAAAAGTATATGGATCTCGCATACAGCTTTGTGATTACATAACATCAAAAGAACAGCCAGTCCATGGACATAAAGTGTCCTCACCTGGCTTAGAAGGACTGAAGTTCTAAATTTTCCAACAAGACGGGTCATAGCATGCTGTGGGAGTTCCCAAATCCGAAAGAAGCCCAGAATGTGATCTATCCTATATGCTGTGATGTATTTCGCCATCTATGTCATGGAAGAGAATTGCGTATAAGTCACAAATTACTAGACAGGTCTACTGAAACTATTCAAAGTTCTCTCAATTCTTACAAACCTGAGTCAATCAGCCACGCCACCATGCATTGTTATCTTTTGACATCTCCCAATTGTAAGTTGGGAATCCCCAATTCTGACCATTCTTATCAAAATAATCAGAACGTGCTCCTGTTGACGTGTTCATCCCAGTTTGGATAGACCAAGGTATCAACACTGTTCCTGTCAACACCAATAGGGACGTCTCCTTTTAACACAACTCCTCTCCTCCTTGAATACTCAGGAGCAGCTGACTGCTGCAATGACATCCATACATGAGACATAGCTCGATCCAATTGCTGGTAACAGCATAAAGTCAAGCGAAATTCAAACTCACCTATGAGTGCAGGTGGTAATTGGATGTAATAGTGAAAACAAATGATGTCGTATTGAGGACTGTTTCCTGAAACAGTTTGTCAAGCTGAAGAAGATTGCAAAGAAAACTTCTATGAGTAGTATAGACAACAGTGAAAGAAAGGAACGGTGATCACCTCTGAAACTTTCTAAAAATTCTTCAACACATAATGTTTGTGCAACTAGAGTTCAACATTTACCTGTAGGGTTACGGATCCCAGCACATCCCATGCACAAAAGTGTCATGGATGGTAAAAGTTCAGCTAAATGGAAACCTGATGCAACAGCCCAACAAGTAAACCCAAGTCATGCAACTTCCCAACACCAAGATCTTTGTTCTGTGTGAGTAGAAACATAGGATGTGCCATGCGAGAACCACTCAATCCTGAGACATCCACTGTCCAAAATTTTGAGAACTGCCAAGGGCATACACCTGCAGACATCAGCAACAAACTGTCAAACGGAAAAGACATTGAAGCACAAGCATATAACAATGATGAACTTCCAGAAAATTAGACTTACCGTTGTCCCTTCATTTATATTAATAATTAAATAACAATCAAATCAAATGATGTCAAACTCGAGACAGTAGATAGGAGCAGATTGGCAGTACAAAGAGATGGAGAAAGAAATTACCTCAAGCCCTAACTTACTCAGCAAGGCACAAAGTGGTCTCTCTATGGTGAGGTTAGAACTGCTGCCACATATGACATTTTTGAAGGCACTTCTGAAAGTTAGATAACACAAGCATAGCTAACAGGTGCAGAACTTCACCTGCCGCAGGTGATGAAGTTCAACCACCTCGCCTCTCTGAACATTGCCTGGCAACAAAAGTTTCCTATTCTGTACATTTGTATAAACATCCACCACATAGCAACAAAATTTAACAAGTAATGACATCAGGTAGTGCAACAGATAGTGTAGGCACTAGAAGAAATAAATGCATACAACTAAGGGAAGGACCAAAGAGATTAGCCATAATGAACTTAACTGTGGTTTATCAACCACTCATATAACATAAGCAGCATAATGCAAATATACAATAACCAGAAGCTAGCTAGAACAGAAATTAAGCGAGCAACTCGCGAATTAGGGCATAGTAGAGCAACAGCTCCACTATATAATTGTTCAAAAGCCAAGTACCATCAGGTTCAGCAATAAAAAAGAAAGGTAAAAGCAATAGTTCTTATAGAGTATCAAAGCAAAGCGAATCTTTGGAGACACCGTGTTTCATAGCTACATAGCAGACGGTCCACAAGAAGCTGTTGGATTGAAGGCGGTCTGGGACACGAAACTCGGAAACTAAGGTATCCTTGATTGTTGAAAGCTTCAGTGCTAGCTGGATCGGTGTCTCATCATCCAAGCAAAGAGTAGAAGTGAAGATCCCCATAGCGCGTCCACTTGAATTGAGGATAGGTGCCCCCGATGCACCGTGGGCCAGCCCTTGGAGGTGGAGAGCCATGAGGTCGCCTCCCAAGTTCTTTGGGTGCGCCCCCACCAGCCAAGGATGGGCCACAAACCCCCTCGAGAGAGGAAACCACAAGCTATGAAGCCTGTGTTTCCTTTCCTCTGCAACATCATCATCATTGACAGCCATGTCCAAAGAAGGAGTGGAAATGCAAGCCACGGCCTCACCAAACATCACATTGTCACAAGAGCACCTCAATACCTTGACACTGTCCCCAACATCAGCCTTAACAACTAAAATTGAAAAGTCGATGGTTGGTGATGTGTAGACCAGTTCAGCGTCAAAGAGGTTAAACTCAGAGTTCACGACTTGCACTCTACTACCCTTTTCGAAATCCTCAAACACATGCCCACAGGAGAGTAGTAGGCAAAAGCTAACACTACGATGAACCACAAACGCCGTGCCATAACCGGTCTCACGTTCCTTGTTAGTTGGTGGAGGCTTAACAATTACCTTCATCACTGCCGGATAGCTGTTGCGGTAAAGCTCACCCACATGTCCATTAGTAGTAGAGGCAAGGACATTGGAACCAAAATTGTCACAGAAAGCCATAAACTTGGATATATCAAATTCTCGTTTTTCACCAACGTTGGGACACGATTTCTGCAATATATACAAACGATCCCCTAATTAAGTCTTGATTGGTGATTATTCAGTTCATTTAAAAACAAAAACAAAAAACAAGGGAGAAATTTCTCACATGGACGATGGTAACCCTAGCAATCCTACCCAAACAATCGAATAAGAGTTTGCGAAAATACGCCTTATCAGAATCTTTGGTGGTAACGGCAGAGAAGTAATCATTCGAATCAAAAGTGTAATCAACAAAGTCTACAAAAATAATTATTCACCAAAATTAGTAACCAACAACAAATACAGTAAAGAAAACGAAACCAACCACAAATCCTAAAATATGATAAATTATTACCTGTTGAAGGTAGAGCCTCCATAATCTTGTACTTGCAGTTGTCACAGTTAACGTGGGATTCCACCATCACAGACAAGTTAACGTCTCTATCATCATCACCACCGTCCTCACCACCGACATCATCATCATCCAACATTGCTTTGCTTTTGTAAGCCAAGTAATCATCTTTAGTTAAAACAGCCTCGAGTACTTGACTAACAGCATCGAACAACTCAAACTTCTGAACATACTTAACCAAGCCATCCTCTAACAGCCACTCCCTCAAACTTTTTCTCTGCTGATCCTCCACCTTCCTCTGTCGTTTCCCTTTCCTTTTCCCACCATATCGGCGCCTGCGTCGTCTGGGTATGCTGCATTCGCCCCTCTCCATCTACAAAAGGAAGAAAAAATTTGCCGAAGAAGGTTTAAGAGTAGATGTATTGAGAGTGAAGAACGAGTTCTGATAGTAGTAGTAGCTGTCTGAGAGTGAAGGTGTGAATAAAAATGTACCTTTGGGCGGCTCTCCTCTTATTCTAAGGATTCCCCACTCTTTTTAGGGTTTGGCGCGTAATACTCTTTTCGTTTTTTCTACTACGGAATTACAATAAGTTATTTCACAATTCACGTCTATATCCGGGGATATGATAAGATTTCTAGTTCGGAATTAGTTCACGTCGTGATTTAGTTTGCTATTGCCTCATATGAGGTTGTGGGTCGTAAGTCATGTTTCGTTTTTTAAACACTATCTAAATGACGCGATACTAGAAGTCTAGACTACAACTTTTGCCTTTTTTTTACCTACTAACTCGTGTAAACTCGCATTAGTAATACTCGGTAAACATACACGGTTTTATGACAATAAGTTATTTCACAATTCACGTCTATATTCGGGGATAGCATCAGATATCTAGTACGCAATGAGTTCACGTCATGAATTTGGTTGTTATTTCACCAAACGAGGTAGTGAGTCGTAATTCATATTTCGTTTTTAAAGACTGTCTAAATGGCGCGATACTAGAAGTTTTCAAAAGTCGTTGCCATGTTAGCTTACGCTAAATTTGCTAGGAAAGAACTAGCCAATGTATGATTTCGTGGTCTCGTACACAAAGTCGTAGTAGCATCACTATTCACTATCATGGAAGAGCACGTGAACGGGGCTTCAAAAGTCGTTGGGATCACAAACTTTGATTTACTACTCTCAAAACATAATAAAATAAAATAAATATTCCATTTACCAGTAGTCTCGTACTGCTGCACAAGTGCACATACATCTTGCAAAAGGTCCATTTTTATTCTAAAACACTCTACTGCAACCTATAAACCGAACTAGCCGATACTCCAACTGTAAACCATTGTTCATATAAACCGAACTAGCCCATCTGAGTAACCACCATCTCTGCTGCCATTGTATGAGCCTCGCCCGTGTCCCCTGCCTCGCCCACATCCTCCTCCTTCATAAGGCCTTGGTGTCCCACTTGGATGTCCTCCATCACGCCCACCATTTCAGTAATCATCATTTTGGCCTACACAACAAGAAGTACCATTTATAGACTGGAATTACTCAAAGCATTAACGCCCGTTTGTCAAAACATGACATTGTCTTGCAAGTAAACCAGATTATCTCCTATACCACTTAATGTCATAACAGATGCTTGAACAGAACAGATCCTTTCAAATGGAATGACTCAGAAACAAAACCAATGCTCACATCATTTGCTGTAACATGTGGGATGATAAATAGAAATGACCATTGACGCCATAACATGGCTTTCCCTTGCAAGTAAACCAGATCACCAGATGACATCCTTTAACACAACAGATGCTTGAACCAAAAGAAAAAAGGAACCAAACTCTCTATCTTTCCTGGTCGTCGGCAAACAAAGAATAGCAACATAAAACACCTCGGACACTCAGACAAATGACGATCTAGTTCCAAACTTCCAACCAATGTTCTATGCCTCCAACAACAGAATACAAGGAAAGAGTCAAAGACGCGCTTGAGCCTATATAATTACCTGTCCAATCCCCCGGGGTAGAATGATCTCTGCCTGAAGACCCTCACCAACCACCATCATTACCACCCCATCGCATTGGCAGACAGCAACTGATTGGATAGACAGTGACTCATGGAGCGGATCATTGATATGCCTCTGATGATATAGTAAACTCGTTCCCTTCTTTATTTTATATACGCAGTAACCATACCTGGTTCTATTACTTGCGTTATTTCACATATATCCGAGGATAGGATAAGATTGTTAGTGCGGAATGGTGCAGTTCACGTCATGATTTCGTTGTTCTTTCCCTCCAAATGGTGCCATGTTAGAAATTGAACCTTGAAATTTTGCCTTTTTTCGAGGTCCCCGTAGAACAATTAGATGATGATCGTATAATTACGCTTCTTCGTTGATGTGCGAGCCTGTTTTTCTCCCCAAAACTACAGGAAAATGATTTGGCCATCTCAAATTTCAACCATTTTGCAAAAAGACCGTCATGTTACCTACTTAATCTGGTATTGAAAAACTAGCCAATGATTTCGTGGTCTCGTACACATAGTAGCAAGAGCACCTGAACGGGGCTTTTCTAATGGTCCCCTGAACGGGGCTTCAAAAGTCGTTAGGATCACAAACTACACGAAACCGAACCTTTTTAACATAGTGATACACATACACTAGTAACTTCGATTTACCAGTTATTCTACAAAAGGTCACTAGTTATTCTAAAACACTTGACCACTGCAACCTATAAACCGAACTAGACTAATGTCTACTAGAAAGATTTTGATCACCAGCCACCTGCACTGCTGCCGCCTGCCCCATCAGACCCATCCCTTAGAGCTACTCTTACCAGCATCGCCACCAGAGGCATCGCCACTTCCACCCCAACCCCCGCTGCTTCCACCACCAGTGTTGGTATCACCCCATCCACCACCACCACTACTACCTCCTCCGGTGTCATTACCTCCCCAACCCCCAGCACCACTGCTTCCACCTCCACCACTTGAACCCCAGCCGCCTGGAAAGGCCTCCTCACCAGGAGCATTCTGTGTTTTTGCACCAGGAAAGCTTCCCCAAGTACTATTCCCTTCTTTGTCGTCTGAGCTCCACTTTGAACCACCATACCCAGAGTCTTGCCGATCTGAGTAACCACCATCTCTGCTGCCATTGTATGAGCCTCGTCCGCGTCCCCGGCCTCGTCCACGTCCTCCTTCATATGGCTTTGGTGTCCCACTTGGATGTCCTCCATCACGCCCACCATTTCTGTAATCATTTCGGCCTACAGAACAAGAAGTACCACTCATGTATCAAATAAAAAAATAACCACACAAGACAATCACCTTGAAGGTAACAACTAAATAAGTACTCCGGTCACAAAATACAAGTCGATTTCACCTCAAAGAAAAAATACAGGTAAATCCACATCTTCCAAAATCTAAAGAAAGCCCTAATATTGTAAGTGTGGACCAATGTTTGAATGGACTGTCTCAGTAAATAAAGAAACCCCTATGCTCACATAGACAAGAATAACTCAAGGCCTAATGCCTCAGACAGTGAAGAGAGACGAACATTAACGCCATTTGCCGAAACATGACTTTGCCTTGCAACCAAACCAGATGTGATCGCCTTGAACACATAACAAATGCTTGAATAAAATAAAAGAGAGAAAGAGAGAGACCCACAATCAATCCTGGTGGTGGACACATGAAGAACAGTAATAAAAACACATGGATGATTACCTGACCTACCCCCAGCAGTAGAATGATCTCTGTCTGAAGACCCTCGCCACCCACCATCATTACCACCAGAGCCACCCCATCCACCAGAGGAACCCCCAGGTGCAGGACTACGCATTGGTACCATAGCAGCAACTGATTGGATGGACAATGACTCATGGAGCGGATCATTAATATGCCTCTGAAAATATGCTACAAGCCTATCAATATCCTCAAACATCCTCTTGCGGAATTTAAATCCCTTAGGGTATAGACCAATATACTCATGATGGGGATTGGAGCTTCGTATGTATGTGAGAATAAAAGTGCCGGGATGCTCATGAGAAATGCCAAAGCAGTAAACTATCCTATTTGGGTTCTCCATCTTATCAGTCCTAAGGACCTCGTCGACTTCTGCTTTTGTCCCCTTCCGGAACTTTCTGTAATTCAGCATTGCCTTCAGATGTCCAACTAATGGATCAACATAACGGTCCATAACCTGCAAACCAATAAGCAAATGCAATATGTTCACTCTTGATATGATCACTTGGACAAATCATTGTACACATTCCAAGTAGATACGAGGTAGTTACTAGGAACAAGTAGATGCTTTAATAGCTAACACTGGAACTCATTTAAAAGAGGCGAAAATATTGACAAAGGCTTCAAACCAAATCCTCTTTTGAAGGAATATCAAGTTATTACTACCAGCTAATTAGCAGCAAACAAGTAGATGTGCTATGATCAGAGGGCCACATTAAAAAGGGTGATTCCCATAGATACGCCAAATATTACTAACCTCATCCAAGTCCTCAAAAGTATCCTCCCCAATTTTCAATGTTTTCCCAATGCGAAGCAGGCTTGTGATATCTTTGTGGTCTTTTCCGCCTTCAATTATATCCTTGTGAGCATACACACCTTCATAGATCTTCAGCGTCAGAGTCAAATAAGACGGTCCACGAGAACTTGGACGAATTATGCTTTCACCAGGATCTTTGTCGGCTAAAAACTGAATACAGCGAGAGGGGCGACAATTAACAAGGGTAATGAAGTTCAAAGAGACATTCAGATTAAATTTCAGAAACAGATCTACTATACCAAATTCCCAATATATATATATATAAAAAAAAAAAAAAAAAAAAGTGGTGCGCCTCAAAATTCTCTTTCAAAAGGTGTGACTTGAAATAAAACATACATCTTGATCTCTAAAATAAATTAGTATTATTGATTAGCAAAGATAAACGTGTTAAAAACAGACCAGGACCTGGAAAACAGAGAGGAGAGATAAGAAAACAAGGTCATTCTTTTGTGCACACATACCTCCATTGCTTCATCAGCTGTGATATTTTGAAAGCGAGGATGGACAATCATCCTTGGCTTAAAATGCTTTTTTGCAAGCTCCTTCTCTTTACGAGCCTTCTCTTGTTCACTTTGTACGTTACTCCGATCTTCATGATAGTAAGGATCCTGGATTTCTATGTTCTGATGCCTATTATTTCTCATATCTTGCTCTCTGCAGGTTAGGAATACCTGGTATCTGTTCTTAACGATTGATTTGACCTTACAGGTAAGAACATCCCCCTCATGCAACTTCTCAGTCAGATCAGAATCCCTCCAATCATCTGAATAATCCTCCCTGTTAAGCATACCAGTTAACCCTGATTCCATGAAACAAAAGGCTTTCTGAGGTTGAACCCTGCGAACAGTAGCTTGAACAATCCGTCCTTCACCAAGAGTATTATCTGTCTCACCAGAGATCAAATAAAACTCGTCATCTTGGTTGAGCTCTTCGTATGGCTTACGCCAGTCTTGGAACCCTTGAATCAACTCCAGTTTTATGGCCCTCAGGGTCTCTATCTTAGAGATGCGGTCTGTATCCTTGGAGTACAATTCGACACTAAAAGATTTTAGAGCACTTGGCCTTTCTCTAAGATTTTCAATTGCCATCTCGATGTCATCGTCATCTAGATTATCATCACCAACGATTTCCCTGTATATATCCTTTGCCATATCTTGTGCGAGAGCATAGGACTCTGGATGTATTCTTGTATCGTCTAAGATATCAACAAACTGATTAGTACTAACAGCTAAACCACTGCGTCTGACACGAAGGAAACCCGCGGCACTAATGAAGACCTTTCTCCCAAGTCCATGAAGAGTCAGTAAGTCTTTCCGCGTCACAATTGCCCCAGCCCTGACCAGTGACCTCTGTAAGAATGCTGCTTTCCTAGGCCCGAGACCAGAGATAAACTGCAACGGGGCAAATAACCATTCATGATTTGCTGCCAAATTGAGATCAAGGCCCACCTGATTAGTAACATCAACCATTATCTGCTCCACCATCCCATATTTCTCATCAGCAGTAAGAAAGCTCTCAAGAGGACTGAATTTCCATGACAAAATTTCCTTCTCGTGACCACAAAGTGCAGCAACCATAGCTAATGGATTTTGAAGATACCGTCCCAGTGCAACAGCTCGTTTTACAATGCCTGAGAAGAAAAGTCAGGTGAGATCCAAATTATCAGTAGTAAATGTAATACTCTCCATAACAGATCTGCTCTACTTACCTCGCTTGTCAGAGATCTGGTCAGATGATACGTGAGAATTTTCATAGAGACGAGGCAAAGATTCATCTCCGTAGCAAACACTCAGCCCATCCATGTCATGACCCACATCTCTAGGATTTTCTTCAACCATCTTAAAGACAATCTGAAGGGAAGACAAGTACGCTATAAAGTCTGTACACTCCCATGATATGGAAAAAAAAAACCAAAAGAAGCGGCACGAATAAATGAATGATTTCTTCAACAGGGGACATAGCAGACACCTTCACATTCCATTAATCACAAAAGTGCGAAGCTACTTAGAAAAGCTAACACTGTCCTTAGGTAAACCAAGGCACAAACAACAAGTTTACCAACAATGCCTCATTACATGACATGCCAAATGAAAGTTAAATACATCTCCAGTCCTTTGATTGAATAGTTCCATGCTAAAACTCAAAATTTTCAAGCACAATGGTATTGATCACACAAATTAGGTTGACAAATAAGCTTTACAATCTACATATACAACACCTGGGTGCAGGTGATATAGTGAACAAAACATACCTCATAAATATCATCCTTCAGCCTGGTGCAAGACAAATTCACAGCACCCAAGACAACGACCTCTGGTTGGTTGTCCGTCATAAACCTTAAAAGACTTTGTTGGTCATGTTTTTTCCGTTGCTGGTCAGTGACATTCTGCGATTTTAAGCTAATTGATCCAGCCTCTAGTACATCAACAATCTCCCCAAATGAATCCAACATCACAAAAGTGGTAGCCGGCTTTCCAGGTCCCCAACAACAAGCCATAACCCTAGGAGCTACCTCATCATCTGAGCTAATATCACTTTCTTTACGCTGATATGGAGCCACAGACACTTTATCCCACAGCCTTTTGCCATATTCCATAAGCAATCGGCTCTTGGACCTGCTTGTCAAAAGCAATCTTGCTTCCTTTTCAAGTGCAGGCAGTATGAAATTGGAAATAGCATCCTCTAGTATCAACTTCCTCTGCTCATTCCACAGCTGAGCAGACCTGCTAACACCACAGCTAAGGTACTTCTCCTGAGAATCGTTCACCAGCTTATTAAGGATGTCCTCAGGCAATTTAACAGTGACTTGCAGAAGCTTCTCCTCTTCTGCCTTCTGAATAAGAAGCCATTGGGCATCCTCAAATTTATTCAACGGTTTGTTGCGTAGCCACTTCACACCTGCAAACTGATGGAACGCATCTATGACAGTAATCCCATCAGCTGTAGGACACGTTGACACCACCACATTGTCAAAGTATATACTACGAAAATGCTTTTTCACACGAGGCTCGCAACTTATCTCAACCGCTGCCTGCAAAGTCAAAAACCATTTAGCGTACAACAAAAAGTATCATCCAGCAAAAAAAGTTCTCCGATTTTCATACACATACCATATGCCTTGCACCTTTTAATACATTCTGAGGTGTATCAAACATGGCACAGGTAAAATTCGAAGCCACTTCCTCAGGTGTCTCCTTTCGATCCTCCGGTTCATCCACTCTCTACAAGAAAAATTAAACATCGGAATTCAAGAAAAGGAGAAGCAAAAATTCGAAGTCAAATCAGCAATTACCACTACGAATGCTCACCGTTGATTCCAAAGAGATTTGCTTTCCGAACTGCTCAGAACTACAGCCGAACATGCTGGCGACCTCCCATAAACCAGCTTTATTGCATACACCGTAAAGGGATTTCCGCTTTGGCCTTTTATATCTCCCCTCATCCACTCCTGCCTCGCCAGCAGGAAAATGCAAATTGAATTTTGAGTCAACGTCATCAACTTCTCGTTCAGATTCTGCTTCATCCAGCATATGCAGAATTGACTCGAAGAGTTGCCGGTTCAAGCTTAGTCTCGTCTCATCATATATTCTACAAGATTCTTCCTCAAACCTTTTGTTGTAGTATGCCGAAAGAGCAGTCTTTCGCTTTTGAAGGAACAACCATTTCGTATCCAAATCACGCACAGCCCAAAGCACCTGCAGAATCACTTCTTCAGTTTACTCCAGCGGACCAGCACTATCAATGTGCAAGAACTACAATCATGGAGTAATTGTAAAAGTTGCATATTTTACCTTGTGCCACTTCAAAGAAGGTTTATCGCGACTAACATCATCACCCGTTTCTGGATCCTTCAACAAACTAGAAATGTCCTCCTTGCGGTACATAGCCACAAAAGGGAGCTAGAAGAAACAAACAGAGACGGTAAACTTAAGTTCACAAGAATTGGCAAGAGTATGAAGTGAAGCCACTACTACCAAAAAAAAAAAAAAAAGTGAAGCCACTACTCACATCGTATTTCTGAACATGCATGAAATTCAGAAAATTTCCAATATGGTCCTCCAACTCTTCGATCTCCTGCTCTCCGAGTGCTGGCATATTCACAAGTACAGGAACTACAGCAGATTCCAGCTGCTTCCTAATCCATGTGGCCTCTGCTTTGATTGCCTCAACTTTAGTGGAAGGCGAACCAGTACTCGTCTCAGATATCTGTCATTATAGAGTAAAAATTGATGAGACGAGTAGACAACCAACTGACCCGAGTATCACACTGGCTGACAATGTGAACAACAGCAGGAACAGATATCAATAAAGACAATAATGATGGAATCATGGAAGTGAGACAATAAATAAGGATGAAGTAAGTTTCTGCAAGTAACTAACTTGAATTCTTTCTGGTATATCAATGTCCCTGATTCGCTCATCTGTCTCGGTCATATATCTCTGTCTGATAAGGGATGGCTCAAATTCATCTTCAATCCTTCTGTCACTATCTTGGTTAATGTTTCTATCTATCATGGCTTGTCGGCGCTGATCAAGAAGTGCGTCAACGTCTCCAAAGATATCCTGGGCTTCCTGAATAGCAGATGATGATACCCCAGTAGCTTGTCCATGCTTCTTCTTCTTTGGCTTCCGTCGTCTAAATACCAATTAGTGATTGAAGTCAACCATAATATGCAAAAACAAACACCAAATCAGAAGAATATTGGATAATGCCATACCTTACAGGGGCCCCTGTCTCATCAACTTCTTCTTCTTCCACGATAAAATCAGCCATATCATCCTCATCAGCCATGTCTACATCCTCTTCTTCTTGCTGGTCCTCATACTCATCTATCTGTGCACCTGTGAAACAGAAAACTCTATCAGAATAACTTCGAGAAACCAAACCAGAAATAATATTCCATGCTAAGCATCTTTCACCGTCACCTTCATCATCAAATAAGGAGCGTTGACCATGCTGTTCCCCTCTCCTTCCACCTATCCCAGATCCAGCAAACTCGTCTTCATCGAAAAAGCCTGAGTGCTCCAGCTCAGCATCCGCTCGGGCTTTCTTCAATCTCTTGAACTTTTTGTCCTGATAAAAGCAAAATTTAACTTCAAACATAACCAGGCGAACAAAAAACCACAAGAAAAGGCAAATATCACCCATCAAAAAGGTAAACAGCAAGACGATATAAGCTTCTACTTACTTGGGAAAAAGGAACATTGGCATCCTTAAGTAGCAGTAAGTCCTCCTCATCTAGTTGAAAGTCCCTAAATGATTTAAAAATTAAGAGTTCAAAAAAGCTACTAAGAAAAGACAGGATCAATACTTAAAAACTTTCACATAAAATTAATTACTTCTTCTTTCTCTTCTTCTTTTTACGCCTCTCGTCATCATCATCCCTATCTTCTCCAGCCTCTTCTTCATCTTCTTCCTCCACATCCTCGACTATAAAATCATCCTTCTCATACTCATCCGGCCCTTCCTCTGCCAGCAAGAAGTTACAAACACTTTGTAGTCAACAATATACAATGAATTATACATCAAACACAGATGAAACACAACACAAATCAAGACTGCATAAAACGAACTACATAGAAGAGCCCTTACATGCATCATCAAAACTTCAAAAGGTCTCACTTTCCTACAAACATCATAGATACCAAACAAAGACCAAAATGCTCGTACTGAAGCCCCCCCCCCCCCCGCATCCATCACCAAAACTCCAAAAGGTAACACCTTTCTACAACCCCCATAGATATCGAGCAAAGACCACATTGTAAAGCCACCACATTACAACCAAATTGTTCAACTATCGCCTAAACCCCCAATTTGTTAAAATATCAAATAAAGACCAAATTGTCCGGCAACACTACTATCTTCCCCAACAAGGAACACTACACAGAATCGGGTATTAGACAATGCAATACAAGAGAGAAACCTCACATGCACCACCTACCCCTCTTTTCCCCGAAGCTAACCGAGTTAAACAACCGTAAATCATAAGAAAGTTTCCACCTTTCGACCCGAATCATGTAAATCAACCCACATCCGAAACATTTCCCAACACTAATTCTTATACCAACTTACCAAACACCCAAAACAAGGTCAAAAATCAAAACCCTAATTCGAAAACAATCACAATCAATTGAAAAAGGCGAAATCTTGCAAAACCCCCTAAATAAATAACAAGAATTTCAGCAAATAAAAAATCGACGGAAAATACTAACCATCATCATCGTCATCCTCGTCATCACCGCCGCCGCCGCCGCCGCCACCGACGTCGCCGTCTTCGAGGTCTTCCGCGTCTTCCTCTTGCTCTCTCTCATCATCTTGAGCCTCAAACTCCTCTACACAACCCACAAAAAAAATCCCCAAATCAATCAATTTCACAACCAATTGAACAAAAAAAAAACTAGGGTTTCGAAAATGCAGAAAAAACGCATAAAATTCGACGGCGGAGAAAATGCAAGATTGGAACTTTATTTACCTTCTTCGTCGGAAACTACGGCGCGGCCACCCATTTTACCGTGGGAGCTAGGGTTTGAGAGGAAACCCTAGAAAATTGGGGGAAAATTTGGGGGAATTTGATCGAAAATTGGGGGAGTTTGAAGACAAGGTGAAGTTTGTGAAAATTGGGGGGAAGTTGTGAGCAGAAGTGTGATAAAAAAGTTTAGGAGAGAGAAAGTGAGATTACTTGGGTATTTATAGCTGAAAATATATGATTTAATTTTGGATTTTTTTTAAAAAGAGATATCTACGTGGCAGCTTGTAGAAGAAGGAACTGTTTAGGAGAAAGGAAGTTGAAGTGGATAGTCTTGTTGGTGGAGGAGTGGGTTGGCCCAAAATGTTTTTATGGACTATTGGATGAGATCTTTATGCCTTTGTGGCCCGTTTACATTGGGGTTGCTAAACGTAACCTAAATAATACTAGCGTAACTTATTTTTTCCATTTTTCTTCCAATCTTACCCTTAATGATATTCTCCTCACTACAACTTTTTACAGTTAACGTTTATACGCATTAGAGAGCCCACGGTTCGAATCCTCTCGGTAAAACAACTTATTTTACTAATTTTATAAATCTAACAGCAAGGAAAAAAGATGTAGCTCAATCTTCGACGAGAGAATCGAACTCGCGGATGTACATTATCCACAAGTGACAATTCAACCGCTGCGCCAAACTTGTATAAATATACAATTTTTACTACACTAATTTGTATTATCGGGAACTTCCCCATGCTCCACCCCTACTCCGACGACATTCTCCAGGGACGCCACAAGATCTGGCAGGAGTAATAGAGATTGACAAAAGCAACGATTGTACTGGAGTTCGGCGGGCTATGAAAGCGTCATCCGTCTCACTTACGACGAGTGATCAAAGGTATTAAGTGGTGACGGTTGATGATCGGAGTGGCGGCGAAGATGGCTTGTGGTCGGGCTCGGTCGCTCCGAAATCAGATAAGGACGCTACCTCCTTCCCTTTACTGATGAATTACGCCATTGAATCATTGATGATGTTTAGCGGTATGAAGAGATGGATGATGGAGGAAGACGCCCTGTTTCTTTCTAACGGTGGAAGAAATTCTGTTTAGGGTAATTATGTTATTTTGGGGAAAATGGGGATATATTGGGTATTTTATCAGGTTACGTTAGTAAAAAAAATGTTGCGTTTAGCAATCATGGTTTACATTGGCTTATGTAATGTGTACAAGTATCGATTTCCATTGGTTAATTGATGTCTGATTTGAATACGTGTGTGTGAAGGATTTGAATCAAGCGTTAACAAGGGAACATGATGGAGAGAGGAGTTATTTCTTAACGATTTTGAGCAAAGGCGGGTCAAGATTGTCTATCCTCACCTCCTTGGTAATTGGTAATAGTCAACAACCATGATTGGTGAGGAGATAGTGAACAACGGGGCAAGTAGGCGATGGACACGTGAGCGATATAGAGAGGTTATGACGAAAATGATGCTCAACTCGGGTAAGGTATAGTGTGGCAACATGCAATGGTGTAGGAAGGGAGAGAAAGGGGTTTGAGACGTAAAGAGTTGGAATTTGACTTTGACGTTTAGATGTAGATTGTGGATCGAACTTCAGTTATTTGTATCATAACCTATTATAAGATCTTGTACTCTTAACAATTTGTGATTTTGAAATCCCTAGACAACTTTCTCTAAACTGATTTCATTTCAAAAGTTTATACATATCCACTATGTTTTCACGGGAAGTTAACATTATTATTATAGGGGACTTTCGTTTTCCCCGCGCCCCCTCCTAACAAGAACACCAACGCATAATAGTTGTAATTTGTCAAAGTATCAGGAATGCTACTCCGTATATGTGTAGAAATAACAAATGCAACGATTTAGCGGACACCAAAATCTAGTTTGAAAAAAGTTAATGCTTACAAAGAATGAACGCGCGTATGTAAACTAACAAACTTAAAGAATACCAAACCGAAGGTTTTTTAAAAAATCGTATATCTACATTCGCCCAAAAATTAAGTAAAATGTACATGAATATGATCACTAGGTGATTTAGGTCTATACGTATGCTAAGTTTTTTTTTTCACTTGGCCTTGAAGGGCAAGTCCATGTTTCTTTTTTTGGTCAGATTCTCGTCAATTGATCATTGATAATTGTCAATCAAAAAAAAAAAAAAAGCATGGTCCTTGTTTGGGCTTAAATGTGAAGTAATATTGAAGATGTGTTATCCTTGCCTAACTCACCTCGAAAGATCAATGTGTTACGTAACATAATTTGGGAATCTAACCCCAAAGATGTCCCACCCAAGATAAGATATCAAGTGAATTGCCCCCAAAATGCTTGGTTGGCTGCCTCTGATCGTTCATCCTACCATATGATCAGTTAAGAAACTAGACCACCATGTATTCTCTAGTTTTGGTCAAAGTATTAACACATTGTAAATTTCAAATTTTCAATTACTCGAAACGAGTTGAATATCTAACCTAACCGTGAAAAAACCTTTTAATCACTAAATATGCATAAAGCAATTTTTTTGGCAAAACTATTCTAACGAGTTACTCCACTAATATTATGCATCCAGATTCAGAGCAACTGTTCCTACAGCTTCCGATGAATCTTAACACCAACGCATTTCGACTTCCATGTGACTGAAGTGGGCCGAGTCCCAAATAACTTCAAGGTCCCTAATTAATTACGGAGTAATATACTCCCCATATCCTATGTTATTTCGACACTCCATATACGTGTCGTACTGTGTGTTGGCCACGAAACAGCACCTAGACACACCATTTTAGACCAAATACTCATGTTTTCCTCATAAAATAGCCGAATTAAACATTCCGACACCTCCAGCCGTGCTTGAGTAACATAGCCGGTGTCAACTCAACAAAATGCTCATCGAAGTTTTTCATTTGTTTATGCTTATCACAAACCTGTATCTCGTGCAAATTGTGGTGAAATCAAGGTAAGAGCTCACTACGTTACTGGACTGCAACACACTCCACCGGTCCACAACACTCGTCACTGTCACGTGAATGAGAAGTGAACGGTAACCAGAAATCTTCATTGATACTTTTTTCCCCTCACTTCTAGGAGTATCACTCTCACATTCAATTATATACTTTTGTATTTTTTTTCTTTTTCTGTCATCACATTTTAAAATATCTTCTTTGCCCATTTGCATATTTATTGTTGTGTGTGATTGCTAATTTTGCAAGTATTTGCAACTTTATTTTCCAGTATTTTTGTACTTATTACCTTTGCTTTTATTCCATTTCTGCTCAAAAGAAAATCCTGCATTTTTAGAGTTTTGGGTCATAAAGATGAGAACTTTGATCATAAAGCTGTGAACTTTGAGCTGGGTTTTGTCCCAATTATTAGGTACTCAATTGAACTTTCACTTTTTACTGTTATTTGTGCAGAATTTATCTTCTTCTTTACGTTTCTGGTGCAAATTGTTGTGAATATTGAATATTCAGTGTTCTTTATGTAATTTGGACTCTTTTTGTCATTTTGTTTTTTCTTGTTATGGAGATGATGAGATGATATTATGGAGTAATTTTGATAGACATTGCGGAATTAGATAAAGATAATATTATGTTGTTGATTATTCTGCTGTACAATGATTTTGTTGTGAATGTTGTCGGTGTGTTGCGCAATTTGGTAAAAACTGTAATCTCATCAGTAGAATTTGGTGTTGTTGGTTTTTGTTGTTCTGGCTTTTCTGTGAATTGGGTATTGTTAATTCTTTTTGATTTTGTTTTCATGGTGAAGTAGTGAAGTTTACTCAACTTTGTATGATTAGAAGTTCTTCCGGATTATTAGTGATTAGGTTGCGTACATTATCGAGTTTTCCAAACCCAATCAAATGTGGGATTTGTGCTAAATTGTGGTCTTTGTTGATGATTAAGTTGTCATATATTGCTCGAATTCTCGAAATTGTTGTTAGGCATGCTCAGTGTGCTGTAGATTGATAGTTCCAAGATACC
Source organism: Spergularia bocconei (assembly GCA_963457585.1). Classification (NCBI taxonomy): domain Eukaryota; kingdom Viridiplantae; phylum Streptophyta; class Magnoliopsida; order Caryophyllales; family Caryophyllaceae; genus Spergularia; species Spergularia bocconei. The sequence goes on along the minus strand of OY734946.1, from coordinate 1,768,205 downwards.
CAAATTCTCGAAATTGTTGTTAGGCAAGCGCAGTATTATGCTCAATTAACATAGTTTATTTGGTGTTAATGCTAGATTATTAGCTATTGAAGATCCCACATTTTGAAAAGATGGTGAATTTGGGACTATTTTCTGGAGACAGTGCTATGAAATCGGTGACTGTTAGTTTCAGAATACCATATTTTACTCAATGGGGTCAGAGTCTGCTTGTATGTGGGTCAGTTCCATTGCTTGGTTCATGGAATGTCAGAAGGGGGTTTCTATTGACTCCATTGAGTCTTGGAAGTGAGCTTATATGGCGTGGAAGTGTCGAAGTTCCCAGCGGATTGGAGTGTGAATACAAATATTATGTGGTGGATGATGATAAAAATGTGCTGAGATGTGAAATGGGGCAGAAGAGGAAACTTTTGTTGCCAGACAGTGTTCAGGATGGGGAGGTGGTAGAGTTTCATGACCTCTGGCAGGTAAAGTTCTCCACAAGCCTTTTACTCAGTCTCTTTTTATGCATACCTACGTTCTTTTGACGTAGCTGAATTGGTTATTTAATTATATATGCGTGCTGGTATGTTCCTGAAGATGAGAATATATAAAGCTTCCCAACTCTCGTATTTGAGCTGCACATTCCTATGTTAGATTATAGTTATCTGCAGAATGCCAATACAATATGGAGCAGAGACTGCCAAGTACTTTAACTTCCAGAATTGCCAATATGTTCTATTGATGTCGATATGTTGTTTAAGGAGTATTGTCAGATTGAATGTCTGATTAATCAAGATCAGTAGTAGAAATGAACCGGAACTGATTCGAGTGGAATGGCACCTCAAATAATCCGAACCTAATCCAAATGACCTGTTTCACTTATAAGTTATAACACTAAACTTGTATAAATGAATCTAGGCACAGATTCAATGGAGGATGTCCAGGCAAGGTTCAATAAAATTAGTTATTTCTGACATGTATTTCTGGTGACTGTATCTGCTGCGCATCCACCCTATATAGCTATACATTGCTTCCTTTGTTAGTTGTGACTAGCCAGTTTTCTGGTGCGGTTAATGTTCCAAGGATGATGGTGTCTAATTTTAGTACTTTATTGGTTGTGATAATGTGACTCTAATCTAAGACCTTGTCTTAATTGGTACGGGGAACCCAGACTGCTTCAGATGATCTACCTTTCAGAAGTGCATTTAAGAATGTCATATTTCGCAACAGTTCTAACCTCACCATAGAGAGACCCCTTGGCACCTTGCAGAATAAGTTGGGGCTTGAAGGTAAATTCTTCCTGTAGCACTTTGTATTGTCAATTTGCTTCTATCTACTGGTCTTCAAGTTGTGCTCATAACTGTTTTTAATTTGTCTTGGGCAGATTCAGTCCTTGTGCAGTTCAGAGTTCGCTGTCCTAATATAGAGGAAGGGACATTGGTAATTCTAATTGTTGTTTTCTTGTGCATCATTTCCTTTCCATTTCTGTCGTTGGAGCTTCATTTGGAGCTTGACAGTATATTACTGTTGTCTGCAGGTCTATGTGATTGGAAGTTCTCAAAAGCTTGGTCTGTGGAAGTCTGAGGATGGAGTTAGACTTAGTTACGCTGGAGATTCTGTTTGGCAAGCTGACTGTGTGATGGGAGTAGAAGATTTTCCTTTGAAATATCCTTCTGACTTCTGAAGTCTTTAATAAGAGCTCAATATTTTTGTACCCGCCTCAGCCTTGTTGGCCTCTTTATGTATATGATTAGTTCCTTAACTATTTTCTCACATACAGATATGGCAAACATGATAAGACTGGGAAATTCTCTATTGAAATAGGTTCAAACAGAGAGCTCTCAGTAGACACCCTGAACAATAAAGCAAGATACGTCATTCTCTCTGATGGGATGCTTAGGGTATGCCATGGAATGCAATATCTGGTGTAATTTTATGGTTCGGTGTTGGGCTCTAATTTGATGTTTCTTAATCGTAGGAAATGCCATGGCGTGGTTCTGGAATGGCAATTCCTATGTTCTCTCTCAGATCAGAAGAAGATCTTGGTGTTGGGGAATTTCTTGACCTGAAATTACTTGTTGACTGGTCTGTTGCTTCAGGATTTCATTTAGTTCAACTTTTACCAATCAATGACACTTCCGTCAATGGGATGTGGTGGGATTCGTATCCTTACAGGTAATTCTTGAAACTTTGGTTCCACAAACAACTTATAAGTCCATACCTTTCTGGAATTTGTGGAGGATGAACTTTATGTTGTGAAAATTGGTGGAAGGTTTCTGAGGTGATCACCATTCCTTTCTTTCGGGGTTATGTCTTTACTGATATATTTCGGTTGGAAGTAAATATGTGCTACCTTGTTCCTGCCAATTTGACGCTGCTTCCCTCATTTCTTTCTTGAGTTAGGTGTACAAAGTAGCCGTAGCCTTTAATTTTTCAGTTTTCTTAATTTTGTTTCTTCTTGGTTTTGCAGCTCTCTGTCTGTATTTGCATTGCATCCCTTGTACTTGCGTGTCCAAGCACTTTCAGAGAATATTCCTGACGAAATTAAGGTCTCCTAAATCTATCAGCTCTACATTCTTACAACATATTTGACTTTCATGTAGTGGTTTCATATAGTCCTTCCCATCTGTCTTTTTAATCTTAATTTGGGCATTTTGTCATTTCTTCTTGTAGCTTGAGATAGCGAAGGAAAAGGAAAGACTGGATCTGAAGGTACTTTATTAACTTTTAATCAAACTATCGTTGCTAGGGTTTTGTATGGTCGATAATCAGAAGCTTCTTTTGAGGGCTTCTTGTTCTTGCCTAGAGAAAAATCCATAAAGTTTGAAAACTTAAAAACCTTGAAAATCTTCAAAATTTTCTTCTGTATTAGTTGGACTTGCTACAATGTTGCTGTCAAGTATTTGAGACACTTGTATATGTATTGGTGCAACCGTTGCACAAAAATTTTACTGTGTGCAACATGTTTTCGTATATGAGAAAGTCTTTGGTGATAGATTTTAGTTTATAGATGATGGCATGATGCATTGCTCAGCAAATTTGTGCAATAGTAATTTAGCTTATACAAACTTCATTGGTGGCATACTTGGAAAGAGTCACATGACTGACACTCTTGTCGACAATGAGTAAATAAAAACTAATACTGCCTTCTTATCTGCTTACTGCTGTGTAAAGGTCGACAAAGCACTTTAGTTTTACATATTTTGTGTCCTCTACTTCTGGACTTCCCCTGTTCTGTTTGGGATTGACATGTTGGTATCCAAGACATTTATAAATGTGGTGCTCAACACAAATTGAACAAATAATTAGTTGATGATGGAAACTGTTTTTGGCAACTCCCCAGGATGTTGATTATGATGCTACACTGGCAACCAAACTCTCGATTGCTAAGAGGGTTTTCTCGCTGGAGAAGGATCTAATACTCAAGTCCAACTCATATCAGACGTACTTTTCTGAAAATGAGGTTGTCCATGTTACTCTTTAGCCCCTTGTTTTGAAAGTACACGTTAAGAGGTTGATTTCCAGTTTGATCTTGCCTTCCTAACTCGTTGTCTTTGATGAAAAGGAATGGCTAAAACCTTATGCAGCCTTCTGTTTCCTACGTGATTTCTTCGAAACCTCAGATCATAGTCAGTGGGGCCGCTTTTCACTTTTCTCTAAGGAGAAGGTAATCTGGTATTTTGCTTCCTAGTTTGTTGTTTCTATTATATAGCTGGCGAGCCTTATGAAAATCTAGGTGATATTAGCTTAAATGCTGCAAGTGTAATACTTATAGAAGTTTTCTTGTCATCTTCTTCAGCTTGAGAAACTGGTTTCAGAAAACAGTCCTCACTACGACATCATTTGTTTTCACTATTACATCCAATACCACCTGCACTCACAGGTGAGCTTGAATTTTGCTTGATTTAATGCCGTTTTCAGCAATTAGGTCGAGCTATATCTCATGTATGGATGTCATTGCAGCTGTCAGAGGCTGCTGAGTATGCGAGGAGGAAAGGCGTGGTGTTAAAAGGAGACCTCCCTATTGGTGTTGACAGGAACAGTGTTGATACCTGGGTCTATCCAAGCTTGTTTCGGATGAACACGTCCACAGGAGCACCTCCTGATTATTTTGATAAGAATGGGCAGAATTGGGGATTCCCAACTTACAATTGGGAGGAGATGTCAAAAGATAACTATGCATGGTGGCGTGGTCGATTGACTCAGGTTTTTGGGAGAACTTTCAATAGTTTCATTAGACCTGTCTATATATTTGTGACTTACACACAATTCTCTTCCATGGCATAGATGGCGAAATACTTTACAGCATATAGGATAGATCACATTCTGGGCTTCTTTCGGATTTGGGAACTCCCAGAGCATGCTATGACTGGTCTTGTTGGAAAGTTTAGACCATCAATCCCTCTAAGCCAGGTGAGGACACTTTATGTGCATGGACTGATGGACTGGCTGTTCTTTGTTCTTGTAAGAAATTATTCAGGAGTATGTGATGTTACGTAATCACGAAGCTGTATGTGTTATCCATGCACTTTTGGAACAAAGAATTTGCTGATTTGGCCTTTCTTCAATGGCAAGATACATCAAGGTTGGCTAATCAACCTGTGATGTTTGGTTGCAGGAAGAGCTTGAACAAGAGGGAATATGGGATTTTGACAGGCTAAGCCGTCCATACATCCGTCAAGACTTCTTGCAGGTTGGGATTTGTGATGGGCCTGCAATTGATTCATAATATTGGTACGTTTGTGTGTTGTTTTATTCATTGGTTCCTGATCTTAATATCTGTTTCTTTTTACAGGATAAATTAGGTTCTTCTTGGACAGTTGTTGCATCACTTTTCCTAAATGAATCCCAGAAGGGGCAATATGAGGTATAGCTTCCGGATTTATGTCATTGTTACCTTCTTTCCCCCTCATTGAAGTGACTGGTGGCCTAATCTTTGCTAAGAAAAGATAAAATAAATTAAAACAACGGTAACTGCAAGGTGGCTAAACCAAAAAGATGTCCTGAGTACATAAGTGGTAGATAAAGAAAAGCTAGAACACACCTTTCCCCGTTGCCTGCAGTGTTGCTGTTCGCTTATCCACCATAAGCTGATTCTGTTTCATTTTTGTATGTGTGGCTTTGGCTCACTAAAAGCTACTTGCAATGATATTTGAGCAAGTGCCATGATTCGTAGTCTTAAGGGCTAAGTGTCTACTGGATTACAAGTTGGTATTTTTGTGGGTAAGGTGGAACTATCCGTTCTCCAGATATTGTCTTTATCTCCTGGCTGCTTATCTCCACCTTTCCATTTCCAATTCCATTTCCATTTGGTGTACTGTTATGTACCGAATATTTCTGATTTTCTTTCTGCCCCTCTGGTGCTTTATTCTTTACGGCCTCATTGCATATTGCATAGTACCTTATATATGAATGAACCAGTGCCGACCGCCGACTACATTTCAGGGCTTAATGTGACTTATTGAGGTTAAGGCTAATTTTCTGCACCTTTCAGTTTAAGGAAGACTGCAACACTGAGAAGAAGATTGCTTCCAAGCTTAAAGAGTGCGCAGAGAAATCCTTGCTGTTAGGAAATGAAGCTGAGCTAAGGCTCAATCTATTTGATCTCTTGCGGGTATAGTGCAATTGCGGACTGAGTTTTCCATGCTATATATTGCTTTTTAATTAAATATAATAGAGATTTTGGCAAAAACTTGCAGAATATTGTTCTGATCAAAGATCCTGAGGATGCTGGAAAATTCTACCCTCGATTCAATGTAGAGGACACCACCAGTTTCAAAGATCTAGATGAACACAGGTAGTTCAATTGTGCTTTATTTGAAAATGATTCTAATTTAAATCCAATTATATGATCCAAACTAGGTGAGGTGATGTTAGGCAGGGGCTGGTCAATAAAAAGTTAAGTGCTCAGAGAAACGGGTTGTCTTTTGTAACCTAGGTTCATTTGCTTTCCATGTTACTGCTCTTATTTAAAAGTGGACATCTGGAATGCATATGCTCTATGTAGCACAATGGGGTATCTACGCAATTACACTCCATGTGCTGAATGACTCAGCTTGGTCCATGTACTACCCAAATATATATATGGAGCATGATGGCGACCATCCGTGTTTTGACATATCCCTTTTCTTGCAGTAAAAATGTAATAAGAAGATTGTACTATGATTACTATTTCCATCGACAAGAAAACCTTTGGAGAGAGAATGCTCTGAAGACTTTGCCCGTGCTCCTTGATTCATCAGATATGCTTTCCTGTGGAGAGGATTTGGGACTAGTTCCTTCATGTGTTCACCCTGTGAGTAAACTTGATAAGTAGTTGGCATCTCTTGTTTTGTCTGTTTTGTGGAGGTCTGATCATTCCTTGTTGCTGCAGGTCATGCAAGAGCTTGGATTAATAGGTTTACGGATTCAACGTATGCCAAATGAGTCTGATCTGGAATTTGGCATCCCTTCTCAATATAGCTACATGACAGTAAGTCGTCTGGAACATTCTCATTAGTCTGTCCCCATGATGCTCATACTTCAATGTTCGATTCTGGAGATTTAATTTATCGAAACTATAATTTGTGACTGGGCATTTTCGCAAATTATGGACTTGCACTCAATGTATAGTTAAGCGACACCCCCCTTTAAGGTGGAGCTGTGAGAGTAGGCTAGTTATGTGTCATGAAGAGAATTTGTAGAAGGATTCTTCTACCTTATGTCAGTTATGTGATATGAGATGTTGTGGTTAACATTACTAATTTACTTTTAATATTGAAGTTGGTAATTTATAGCAATTAATAGATAAAGCGACGTGCATTTGGCTCCCAGCACACATGGGCCTTGTCCACATTTCCTTTATTTTCCTCCCCTGTCAGTTTAACTTGTTAATAGCTGTAGTAGCCCTTTGTTGAGGCATTGATGGTGTTCTTAACGTGTTAGTTCTGTTGAGAACACCAGATAACTTGAAAGTTCAAACCATGTCATGCATCATTTTGTGGCAATGAACTTGAGATCATTGAAAACAGTTTATGTCAACCTGTGTCCCTTTAGCACCCTTGACTTCTCCTCTGCCCTTGATACATTTCTGGACCACAGAGTGATCTTGATAAATAGTCGACTACCCTTTTCTTTAGAAATAACAAAAACTGTAGTCTAAAATCAGCTTCTCATCTCGGTATATACTTTGTGTATTGCCAATGGAAGTATCATCTTTTGCCTTCTGATGTGAAATTCTCATTATTTCAGTTTCCTATAATCCTGTCTCTCTTGAGTCTCTTCCTTGTATTATCAAGTACGAGACACTATATATAAATTGACTGCGCGAATAGTTGCCTTTTCTTTTTCAAGAGTTATTCTTTTTAGTTTTTACTAGTCCAGCAATTTTCGCTTTGAAAGGTTGTGATACCGTGCTTTAAGTGGAATATATTTGACAATTTTCAGGTGTGCGCCCCATCATGTCATGACTGCTCCACTTTGCGTGCTTGGTGGGAAGAAGATGAAGAGAGAAGGCGGAGATTTTTTAAGACTGTGGTAGGATCGAACAGGCTTCCTCCTGCTGAATGTGTTCCAGAGATAGCTCGATTTGTCTTACAACAGCATTTTGAAGCTCCTTCAATGTGGGCAATTTTCCCCCTTCAGGTACACAACAATGCAACATGTCTTTCCAATGACTTCTTATTACTGGTGTCAGTGTGTTCAGAGATAAGGAAAAATTCAGCAACTTACGGAACTCTCTCTGTGTTCTGCAGGACTTATTAGCCTTGAAGGAAGATTACACAGGACGGCCTGCAAAGGAGGAGACCATCAATGATCCCACTAATCCCAAACATTACTGGAGATACCGTAAGTTGGAGCCTCCTACTGTCCTACATGTTCAGTTTATCCTCCCCGCTCCCCTTTTTACTTGCCAGTTAGACAGATAGACCCTTAGAACTTTATAAGGATTTGGACTGCACATAGTTTACCCACATTGGTAGACAACACTGAAATACTTGTCAGCATTGGTGTGATAAGGTCTGGCACTTCGGCATTTGCAGACAGTGATTGGTTTTGTTGAGAAAGCTGCAGTTAACTCAATTTTTTTAGCTGCAGATTTTGAGCCACAAGCCGCCCACAAATAATTGTTGTTTCTGTACCTCTTGTTCACTTGTGTCTTAATTCATCATATTGATATCAATTTTAACATTTGTAGGCGCCCATGTCACCTTGGAGTCTTTGCTAAAGGATCAGGAATTAACGAACACCATCAAAGATCTTGTCCGTAGCAGTGGGAGATCATACCCTCCCGCAGATGAAGAGATCATTTATGATCCAAACAACGGGAAGCAGCCGCCTGCCGTGACTTCAAATAAAGTCCAGACGAACGGTGTCTCACAAAAAGGCGCAGTGGCAGCAGTGTTGTAGCCACAATAAGTTCTGTGCAATGGTACGTAGATAAAGCTCAAGTATGCAACTGCTTCGTTACACGTCCATAGCTGTATAAAGCTATATTTGGTCCTATTCCAGCAATGATATTTATAGGCAAATTAAAATACCTTATTAAACCCGTATTCACATACTTGATCATTGTTCGGGTTTTAGTAATGTATTACTCTTTCTCACATTTCTGTTGGTAGTACAATAAAGTATGCTGTTTCTATCAGTTCTACTAGTATGCAAGGCCAAGTGTATTTCCGAGAAATGCTCGTTTAAAACCCGTCGAGCTTGCAGGCCTAGTGCCACAAGAGCTAGAGCTACATACGAAATCGAGCATGCAATGTTTTACTCTGTTCCCTTAAGACGGGCTTTAAGGAATTTTCTGTTGCTAAAACTGTAAAATCTGTGCTCCAGTGTATTGTTCAAAATATAAACCTTAGGTACGAGTGAGACACGGAGGCTCTGGTGGTGAGCCAAGGACATGATTCGTAAGCTAGCCAGCCACCTGATCCGACACCGTGACACGGATCGGAAGTTAAACATCCAAACCCTGAATATTTATGTTTCCTGCCTGAAAATGTAGTGGTAACATCATGTTCGTATACACGGAAGCATTGATTGTCGAGAGACATGTTAGGGTGCCAAAAGTCTCCGGAATTGTTTGGTTGCATGCATGCAAGAACCATCACGAGAAATTGTCTCGTGATTGTCTTTCATGTCTCTTAACTCAACTAGTAGTTAATTCGTCTTATTCTCGATGATCAATAAAAGCGTTCGTTGGTCCAAAGAATAAACAATTTTTTACCATATCGTATTTTAAAACAATATGGGTTGTCTTTTTTTTTTCTCTACCTAAAGACAGGTGTATTTGGCTAATTTTGCATGTCTACATTCACACAATTTTTTTTCAGAAATAAAATGATTTGCTGTAAGAGAGTGAAAGTATGGAAAACTGCCACCAAAAATGACATGGAAACCCTTAAAAATAGAAAGGAGTTTGCGAGGGAATTGGGGGACAGGTGGGGGTCAAAAATGGAGGAGACAGAGAAAAATGGGTTAAAAGAAAAGACTAAAAAAAAAAATGGGGGAAGCGTGAAGAAGAAGGGTAAAAAAGGGGAAAGTTTCCCTTTTGGTTTAGAACTGTATAATAAAAAGGAGAAGGGATAGAAGGGAAGATTCAAAGGGAGCATTTTGTGCAGAAGCTTTTAAAAGTTCAAAGAGAGGGGTCGCTGAGATTTTTTGTTAAGTCTCGCGCTCTCTTTGACTTGGTTTCGTCTCCCTGAATGCCTTTCCTCAGTGTTCAGGGTTTGTTTTCTTTCTCTCTTCTCACTTTTTACATTTGCATTTGTTGTTTGAAACCGGGTTTTTATATGACGATTCATGTTACCCGACCCCGTGTCACTTTGGGACTAAGAAAGGCTTTGTTATTGTTGTTGTTGAGTTATTGTTGTTGTTATTTATTTTCTTGTCACTTTTATATATGCATTTCTTGATTGAATTGCGGTTTCAAACGATGATTCATGTTTGCCGAACCCCATGTTACATCTGTTGATTATCTTTCTTGTTAATCAAATTCCACCATGGATTAGATTACTTTTGTGTATCTTATTTAAAGGATCAAACTTTTGGGGAAAATGATTTTGGGCTCCTTTTTTGGCCAGCTTGTTGATCACATTACATTGATCAGATGTTATTTTGGGTGTTCCATGGAAAGATGTAAACTTTGTTGGAAAATGATTTGGGACTTTTTGTGATCTTGTTTTCATTGAAATCACATGAATGGAAATGATGATATATGCCTTTTGTGGGTCTTCATTGTGATGGCAAATAAAATCACAATACATTCTGTTGATATACTTTCTGTTGTGGCATGAATTCGGATGTGATGGATTATGGGGCAATGTATGAAATTTGGGTCATTCACTCAATTGTATGGGGGCTTATTCATTATGTGATTAAATCCAATTGGGTTTCTGATTGGTATATTTTCTTGTCATTGTATGTGGTGAGTGGTGAGACTGAGCTTAGGCTTGGGTTGCTTAGTTTTCGTGGAGGTTTTTGCTTGTGTTCGAAAACTGTATTAGGGGGCCTATAGAACTGCTGTTGTCTTAGGTCAGGATATACTTTTGAAGGCTCAGGATTGTCGGAAAGTTTATGTTTTTGTTGGTAGTTGCCTACAGTGGTTTTGATCAGTTTCTCATGATTCAAATGATATAACTTGCAGAAATTCTGGCGAGATATGTACAGAGGGGCGAGGGACAAATGATTAGATAGGTAAGATACATGAAAATGATGTTTCTATCTTCCAATTGTTTTCTGAGTTATTCATAGCAAGGTAACTTATACATCTTTGTAATTCTTGAGTAGCTAAAATAAGGATGTTTAGACTATCGTAGCATTCCTGTTTTATGTTTGATAAATTTATTCACGCTTTCTTTATGGAGATGTTAAGATGTCATGACTTGCAAAATGCCTGCTTTTCTTCTGTGCTTTCTATATGGCGATTGTTTTTTTTTTTTTTTTTTTATCAGTTTTGAAGCATGTATTGTGCATCACCGGATGACGATTCATGTTAGCCGACCCCAAATCATTTTGGGAATAAGGCTTGGTTGTTGTTGTTGTTGTTGTATCAGTTTTGAAGCACAAGGCTCGTCTTTATTTTGGTGCCTTAATGGAAGCAAATAATCGTACATACCATTTAGATTCGTGGGAGTGATGCTGTAGAAACAGGTTGTGGCGGCCAGTAATGAAAATTTAGAACTACCATTTAGATTCTTTGTTTGTCACTTTAGACATGCATGATATTATTTTTGTATATGTCTTTGACCTGTTTGTGGATATACCGGAAATTCTGCCATCTCAATCATCTGTTTTTTACCAGGTTAGGTAGTCATTTTAGTTTCTACATGTTGCATCAGCTACCTCTTGTGTATTTTTGTCTGTTAAAACTTCTACTGGAGGATTTGACATTTGCAGTTCCTCTTTGATAGGTTTATAACTTGAGTCCTGCTCTTGTTGAGGTTGAAAAAAAAGCTGTTCTTTTCAGTATGTACTTTAGATGGGGTTGGAATTGTGCATCTGTCCTTTCTGTTCTACTGTCATTCTGGAGCATATAACAGGTGCTGTAACTGTATGTCTAGGTGTTTCTTGACTTCAGACTTTTTGATGTTGTCGTGCGCTAATTTTTTGTTATAGTATATATATGTTCATGTGCTTGGTGGCATTCATTGAAAAATTACTGTTACATTTACACTTGATTGAACTTATGCTGTGATGTTAGTTGGTTTTCTTTCATATTCCTCTGTGTGATGGAATCAAATGGTTATTGTTCTTGGACAGGCTAACTTTTGTAAAGATTTCTCATTTGCTTACTCTTCGATCAAACCCAATTGCATTTGGTGCAAGAGATGGCTGTAGCTGTTGGCCAACTTCATGGCTTTAAACCGCATGTCCGATCCCAGAGATGCAGACTCCTATCTTTTACTCACCTCGACTTTTTGACTTTTGAACCCAACCAAATTGATCTGGCTCATTCCAAAGAACAAACTAATCTTAGTGCTTCAGGCTTCCATCGAAGTATTTCGACACCTTGCTTAACCTTAACACCTAAGGTGGAAGAACGTTCCAAACATCGTCCAAGGATTGAGCTCATTGGTGGCCGCAGCTCTCCTAGAGCTCGTGCACTCGTTGTGGAGGTTGCAATAGCAACAGCTTCTGGTATAGACCCAGAACTCCTCTCAAGTGGCCTTGGTGGAGCATATTTGCTGCGCAGCCGAAATGGAGATAAGATTGCAGTGGCAAAGCCAATTGATGAAGAGCCTTTAGCATTGAACAACCCAAAAGGATTTACAGGTAGACTGTTAGGCCAACCTGGCTTGAAACGCTCTGTTAAGGTTGGTGAGACTGGGATGAGGGAGTTGGCTGCTTATCTCCTTGACCATGGTGGATTTGCCGGGGTTCCTCCAACAGCACTTGTCAAATTCTCTCATGTCAGGTTTAATCTGAATGACTCGGCATTAGTAAAACCTCCACTATATAAGATTGCTTCTCTTCAGCGTTTTGTAGACCATGATTCCGATGCAGGGGACCTGGGTCCTTCTGGCTTCTCGGTCTCTTCAGTCCACCGCATTGGGATCCATGATGTTAGACTCCTTAACATTGACAGGCACTCTGGGAATATGCTTGTGGGGAAATATGAACATGATAAATACTCTCTTGGTGAGGCGGATCTTGTCCCAATAGACCATGGGCTTTGTTTACCTGAGTGGCTAGACGACCCTTATTTCGAGTGGATCCATTGGCCTCAAGCTTTAGTGCCCTTTTCAGAGGTTGAAATGGAGTATATTTCGAGTCTTAACCCATTTGAAGATGCCAAACTTCTGAAAACGGAACTCCCTTCCCTTGGTGAGTCCTCTCTCCGTGTACTTGTGGTGTGCACTATCTTCCTAAAGAGGGCAGCTTCAGCAGGACTCTGCCTTGGGGACATAGGTGAGATGATGACTCGAGATTCCCATGGTGGGGAGGAAACTATGAGCGTATTAGAGAGCGTCTGTGCCAGGGCAAAGGATACTGTCATGCTAACAAATGACATTGATTGTGGACTGAATGAAGTAGTAGAAACTGAAGAAGAAGAGGATTCGGAAATGTTTCAGTTTGATGAGGAATTTGAAGACAACTCCATGTCTATGTTTAACCAGTCTAAGGTTACACCAAGTTCGACATTAACAGGGAAGCCACCACTTCCTCCAAAGCCCCAATCTGCTAAACAACCAAAAGCTGTTCCCTCTGCTGGTAAGACATTGTGCCTCTTGCCAGAGAATGACTGTCAAATTGTTGTGGACGCCAATCTGCAGAATCGGACTGATGCTATTGACATCAAGGCCGACATCAAGGTCCATGACTGTCGCAAAACATGTAATAACCTGTTTAAAAGCGTCAGTTTTGCAGCACCAGGGAGGAAAGATGAGATTGAGGGAGTCTCTTTCGGAGACATGAAGGAAGAAGAATGGGAATTCTTCCTGGAGATGTTGGATAGGCTGTTGCCGGAGGTGTTTGAGGAGCGGAAAAACACCAGCGTAACTCAGAGGGTAGGATCAGCTTGATTCACTAATGAGATGGTTATCAGTTTGCTATAGGAAATGAAATAAAGTATCAAAGCCAGAAGAGCTATGATTAGGAAAATGCTGCCAAATTATATATATATTCTGTGTCATTAGATGTAAATTTCCCTACTGGATATCATGACACTGTAGATAAGTAGTTTTTCTCTAATGACTTGAAAGAGGGGAAAAGAGATCGGCCGACGAAGTTGACATCCTTTCCCTTCTATCTTCTTCCCCCTAAACTTTTTTTTGTTAATCTTCCATTTTTGTGAGTTCTTATTACAATCTCTGTATACAGTTGTAGAGATCACTAGCTAATCATGTACTTTTTTGTAAGGACTTCTCTGTCATTCATGGAAGTGAAATCTTGTACTATGAAACTTTATTCTAATAATAATCACTATCTTGAATCCCCTTTGAGGATTCTTATTACTACTAGCCCTCCCCAGTTCATTCCCTGTTACCCCTTTACTTTTGCAGGTACGCTCAACTAACAGTACAGGTTAAGTGCCGCGTAATGCTGCTACATTGTTGTGAGATGTGTATAGCAAGCCTTTTAAAACCCGATTCATGGGAGAGTTTGGGGAGGGTAAGACGACTCATCATCTTCGCCTTTTTTTTTCCTGGGACATGAATGTTGTTGCAGAATGCATCAATCAAGTTACAGGCTTGAAGATGGTTCAGATTTTGGAACTACTGGGAAAGATATGCTAACAGAAGTAGAGGTCTGTATATATGCTTCATCACTGTATTATAATAACAGCATAATCACATAATTCACTTTGTACCTTTGCACAAAGATGAGGCTAAACTAACAACAAATAGTCCTCAATTTTAGCTCTAAATCACAATGCAGTTGTACAGGATGCAGGTTCGAGACTTATCTAGCCGTCTTTTTTAACACGAGTTAAATTTGCGACCATACCTTTTGCGTATGCCTTAGATAGTTTTTCCGATGTGAAGTTGCAAAAACAATTGCCTATGTAGATGTTAGGAGACTGTATTCTTGTCTACATCTGCACAATCTTGAGCAATAAGCTCTTCTGCAATCTGATAACTCAAAAAAGCATCCATACAGGCATACATGACCTGATAATCATCAAGCACTTCCTGATCCCACTGACTCAATGTCACCTCTTTAGACTTCTCAACTTCCCACCCCAACACCGCCTTCACAACCTCTTTCAACCCGGCATTCACCCTCACCTTCCCCATATCAGCCGCCATACGACTCACATCAACTGTATTAGCCACAACAAGCTCATAATCCCTGGCTAGGAGCTTGGCGTCTGATGCAATTCCAACTCCTGAAAATTTGCAAGTACTGTCACCTAAGAAGTTTCGAAGGGACGGGGGGATTGTAGGAGAATGTATGAGCTGGTAGATGAGGCAATTGTGACCTATACACAGTTGCAGGATCGCTATTGGGTTTTGGAACTCAGTGTCTAAGCCTACTAAGATCGTTGGTTGATGTTGGTTAATGCACCTGTTGAGGGTGATCCAGGACGCCACTACCGCGTCAGAACAGGTGACAGTGGTGTAGATTTTGTGCCTGAGGTAGCTGACTACGTAGGTTGTATGGGTGCTGGTGGCGCGGTGTTTAGCTATGGTCGTAATCGGTGGTGCAGCCATGGCTGAGACACGTTTAGGAATTAGGACCTGTGAAGTATCAGGAGAGTTTGGAGAGTAATTTGATTACTTGCCTTTCGGTGCAGTTTAGGAAACTTCCAAACTTTTGAAGTTAGTCCGTGTCTTACATACAATCATTCATACCAAAGAACGGAAAGTAATTATCCACATAATTATGAGTGTGATTTGTTATCTAATCGATCGCCCGTAGTAGGATTAAGGCATTAAGTTATGATCTATTGATACCAGTTTTGAGTAGACATGTATTCAGGTTATTCAACTTTTTCGATCGAATTAGGTTGGTCATGTTTTAATCATTAATACGAGTAGGTTTCAAATTAGGTAATTTCAGATTCCGGGTCGAATTTCTAATCCAAAATCAATCGGAAGTGTAATAATACATCAATTCCTGAAACTTATGCAAACCTGACCACGAAATCTAGATTATATCAACTATCAAACGACCACATCGGGATTAGCTAGAATTGTAATTACACACAAACTAATTATCAAATCCCATTGAATACCAAATATTCATAACTAATCCAACTCCACATAAAAAACATTCATTCCAATAAGGTGTTACAAAATCCCACTACATAACACCAACAATATTGCAAGAAACACTCTCTAACTAATTCAACACTTTCGGAAGGTTTTAAATGTACGCAACCTGACCCCCATTAACCCGAACACTCCAACTCTTACTACTCTTCAATCACCGCATAATATCTCGATAGCTTCAGATGTACGCAACCTTTACCCCGAACCCGAACCCAAGAGGTTGTCCCCAATTTCAAAGGACAAGAAAGCATCAATACAAGCATACTGAATCTGAGAATAACTCAACCAGCCTTGGTCCCACCTACTCATAGTCACACTTTTCGGCTTATCAACTTCCACCCCTAAAACCACCTTAGCCAGCTCCTTCAGCCCAATCATCTGCCGCGCCGCCAACCCGCCCACATTCTTCTCCTTCGCCAGCTCCCCTATATCCACCCCATTCTTCACCGATAAATCGTAATCAACAAGCAACCGCTCCATGTCCGTCTCGATCCCGGCTCCGACGAAGGTGAATTCGTCTCCGGCGAGTAGTTCCGCCAGCTGTTTCGGGAGCGGCGCCGGACAGTGGATGACCTGGAATATCAGACAAGTGTGGGTCCCATTGGCGGTGGATTTGGTGCAGAGTTGGATGGTGGCGACGGGGTTGTCGTGGTTGCGGGAGCGGTTAGGGCGCCACTCGACGTCGAAACCGAAAACGCGCGGCGGCGATGGGGAGGATAAGAGGGTGGTGATCCAGGACGAGACGACGGAGGGTTCCGCCGTGACGGTGGTGGTGATGACGGTGTCGGATTGGAAAGTGACGTCGTAGAGGTTGTTGTCTGGGTTTGGTGTGTGGTCGTTTATGCTTATTATTGCCGGCGATGCTGGTGGTGCTTCTGGAGTCGCCGTCGCTACCGCCGCCGCCATCGGTGGTGTTGTGTTGAGTGAGAGTGAAGTTATTTGGGGGGAGAAAGAGGAGGAATTGGGGGAAAGGAAAAGTGATTGAGGAGGAGGGTGGTGTTATAATGGGAATCAGGAGGAATGGGATTGGTGGTGACTGGGTTCATCGTAGCCGTTGATTTCTATCAAGGACACGTGTCATTCGATTAGGAAGGCTGGAAATAATTGGACTGGATCTATATAGTTGGAGTTTGGACTCATTTCACATGCTGGGTTGGGTACTTGGGTTGGAGTTTTGTTTTGGGTTAATGTTGGTTTTGGATATTTGATTACTCTCTCCTTTTGTTTCATTTCGTTTCCACAAAACGTCAGTTCTGATCCTTTTGTTCGAAATCTACCCAACGGTCGATGTAATGAAATGAAAGAAATTGAGAACGTACCAATTTGGATGCTGGCTAGGCACGTGCTGGTTTAATTCTTGTACTAGATTCGAGTTTACATGAGTTTCCGACAAACTTAGGTTAACATATGGGGACCCCATATCGTTCGAATGAAACAACTTTATAATCTATTTTTTTTTTAATTGAACCGATTTGATTTTATCTAATTTGAATTTACAGAAAATAGATAAATCATACACGCATAGATTTGATTTTATTCAATTTTTCATTTTTATTTTTTAATAAAATGGATGAATTCTAATTTTATTTTTTTACCTGACCTGAATAAATCAATGTATACAACGAAACCCTTCAAATCAAATAGGGTTTTCTAGAAAAGCTTGTTTTGGCGTTTTAGTGAAAATCGTCACAAAATGAATCTCCACCATTGTTGCAATGCTCTAAAGCAACCCATGTTGCGGTCCATAATAAGCAGAAGATACAGCACCTCAATGCTTATACCATGCACCAAGGTGCACAATGAGTATGGTGCACCTCCTCACAATAGAGGAGTAGGGACCACATTTAAAATAATTTAAATTTATTTAAGTAAGGTCCCTACTCCTCTATTGTGAGGAGGTGCACCATATTCATTGTGCACCTTGGTGCACGATATAATTTGCGCCTCTACCACTATCACAGTTCCAAGTTTACCCCCGTGGTCACCTTACCTTATGCTTCCACCCAACATACACCGCGGCCGGTTGCAAAAACTTCTACAGCCTAGCAGAGAACCGTGTGTTTAGCGTAAGCCACAAGAGTCTCTGGAATACACCTTATCACGCGTAAGCGAACTTAAATTTGTCGGCTCGACCAATTTCGGTTGGATCGCTTACCAAGATAGTAACAATCGATCAGTGACGTTACTCTACCCTGCGTTATTAGGAACGAGATTGATTATGGTTGCTCGACATTGTGGTCCGTGTAGGAAGAAGGACATCGATGATGGTACGATTCTTGTCGAGCCAGATTCAACGCCATAGAAACGTCGTTCTGATTCTTGTGACGCTCCTAGCTGGGAGAATTACTACCATAATCCACCTTTGATGAAGTCGCGAGCCTTTGAAGTTGTTAAGCAACGAGAAGAAGGGTGATAGTGAGGTCGATTTCGAGTGGTCTATGCGAGGTTTGAGGTCGGATGAGTTGGGTGACTACTGCTTGTTTGTTGGGGAACGAATGAGCTCAGTCGCGTTCCCTTACAACGCCGCCTTTCCGGGGCTGGAATTGCAGAAGAACTCGGTTTATTTCGCGAGTGATGGTTCGTTTTTGCCGAGGGAGATGGCTGTGGGTGATGTGGGTGTGTATGATATGTTCGAGCGGGAAATCAAGCCTGTTTGTCCTGTGCTTATGGAGTAAAGATTCAAGAATCCGAAACCTCTCTGGCTCTCTGCTGGGTTATTTCTCCTATTCCATAAGTAGGCGTTGAAATCTCGGAATAGTCGATGCACCTTAAACACGTCACCTGTTAGACTGTCTATTTCTTGTTTTTTTTTTAATAATTCAACTACTCGTATTACATTTTAGAGAACTAGTTGTGCTTACCGTGGTTTGGAAATCAGTGGACACACAACTTTAATGGATGTGGTTTTCATCTATCTATGCTCATACAAAGATTCTAGCTTTTCGAAAAGTTCATAATAGTCGATGCACCTCAAACACCTTGCTTCTGAATTGTTATTTGGTAGCCGTCGCCCAGTTCCTAGTCCCTTCCTTTTCCTGTTACATACACTTAAATTCATAAACTGAGGGCTTGATGCCATAAAAATTGATTCATTTCCTTGACGTTAACAATTTTGTGAAATACTCCGTATTAATTGGTATGCAAACGAGTTCAAGTGTTCAACTAGTGTGATAGAATAGGAGTCGACTTTCAATAGCGACTAAAAATCTGTGGCATCAATAGTACATGCATGACTTCTCTATCTATATAACCTTAAAGATCATCAGGCAGTGCCGGACTTTTGCAGATTGGACACCAGTTCTTCATCGATAACCATTTCTTGACACAACTAACATGGTAACTATGAGCACATGCTTTCAGCGTTGCTACACTGTCCCGGCGCTTGAATTCCTCCTACGATAACAAATGACAACAATGTTGTTATTGGAAATGGACACTATAATAATAATAACTAGGATGATGATGACTTCAAGATATTTACCATTAATTAGACACGAGTGATGTCTTAGTTAGTATTCTATCACCTCTATTTTGTAAAATTAACTAATTAATTGACGTTGGGTTTGAATATACTCTAGGCAAGGGCTGCATATACGATAGTAGTGCATTATTGCCAACTTGTTGAGTGTTGACAATACATCATACCATTCATTCCAATTCCATTGGCATGAGACTCAATCAACTTAACTAGCTCGACAACAGAAGTTATTAAAAAGTTTTTAAATGTAGCAATGCTAGCAATTGTGTGAAGAATTTCAACCATCATGGTCAATTGGTCATATTCGGCTTGAATTGAACTGGATGATGAACAAAAAAAGAATATGATTAAACGTACCAAGCATATAACACATCTTGGTTCTTCCGGCATCTCTTTTGACGTAGTACTTTTAACTGTCTTCGTTACTATACATTTTGGCAGTGTGCCTTTAGACACCCCTGTGTTGACATTCCCAATTCTCTCTCCAAGAGCAAGGAGTTCCTGCATATTATCAAAAGCTCATAGACGTTATTGACATCAACGTCGTCGATAACATGCAAGCATATTTGCAATAATGCAAAGCATGCAAAACTACCTCATAACTCATGTGATCTATGTCTAGCCTCATATTATCACGATATGGGTCTAACATTGTCTTCGTTGCTCCTTATATAGATAAAGGCTTTATAATCATGAGACCCTGAAAACAACAAATTAAAATAGACGAAATATTGAAAATCAACTATAACCATCAGCTCAAACTTTTGATTAATTGGCGAAGAGGAATCAACTTCAAAGTACCCTAGTACTCCCTCGTATCTCTTTCAAGTGGACTTCTAGAAGCAACGCAAAAGAGGGTATGTTAAGGTATAAAAGTGGCTTCATAGTCCAAATTTTGGTTGGAATGGTTCTTCCGCACTATTAAGTGAAGAAACATTGATCACTATAACATTAACAGTCCAAATGAAGAAAACTAGGGCCACAATAAGTTAATTTTAACCTATAGCCCTGTAAAACGGCAATAAGCAAGTTGGTAGTTTTACTAAGGCGAAATCAGAGTCAGCAGAACATAACAAAGCATCACAATTTACCACAATCACACAAAACATCAACTTCAACAACTATAGTTCTATTTAGAGACCAAGTTACTCCACAGGTAACTCGGCCTCGACACAGTAAGTAGACGTTTCCCGAGTTTTGTGTCTACGAGACTCGAATTTTCTCCCAATTACTCAATTCAAACTTCAACATATACCAATGAATTGAATTACGAAATTGTATGATTAAGGCCATGGGAACTAGATTATAAAATAAGAAATGAAATTACAGAACAAAATACAAGTAAAAGTGTGCCCTACCCTAAGACTTACACTTGATGATGCAAAACTAAGGATGTCAATATGTACTTTCGTCGCGATTTGCGAAAATGACCCGTCCAACGCCACAATATGCGCAATCCTACCCAAAAGAACCCTCAATTACAAGGGTTTGGTGATGGATAATTGTATGATCAATTTTTGAGGGGATGAGGGAATATGTAAAAGCTCTTCATATGAACTCTTCAATAATACGCTATCATTTTTTAATATATAAATTAAAACTGTAGGAATTACATGTAGAATAGGACTGTGCAGAGATAATGGTGGTAGTTATGGTTGAAGAGGCATATTTGATTGGGATTGCCATTTATCAAACTTACTCGCCATTTTTTAATTAATTATTATTCAAGAAAATATAAGGAGTAATATTTATTTAATTACATAAATTTCATTTTTTAAATTAATTTTATATAGTTACGATTTAGAGAAGAAATGAAAGAAATTAGCGATATTTAGATAAAGTAGTGGCTCGAAATGTGAAAATAACATAATACCGGATACAATCATACAATGGCTGATGAATTCCAACGATCTAGCCGTTCATTATCCTCGGCTTTTGGAAAGTTAAAAGTCAAAGTTGATGAATTGAACGAGGATGTTGGAATGGTTTAATTTGCTGATTTGTTGGCGCATGTTCGGGGAAAATTAAGAGAATCGACATGTCTTCTTCTTCTCAATCCTAATAACAATTGCATAACTTCGTTGTATCAAATTATATACCCCTCCGTTCCAACTCAAACGCCTCATGTAAAACTCTACACTTTACTCGGTTAATGTAAAACTCTACACTTTACTCGATTAATGAAAGATAACAAGTTACGAAATGGGGCGTTACAGGTAGGACGAAGGGAGTAAATCTTTTTCATTTTTTTTGTTCGAGTTCGATCTTGATGGTACACAATTATACAACGCGAGCGGTTCAACGACTAGTGTATTAGAATTTCAGCTCGTAATTAACCGAGAAACATCCGAGGAAAAAAAACCTTATTACATCGAGTAATAACAATAACAAAATTAAACAAGAAATTGGCAAAGTTAATTACTCAAGGGAGGAATCAATCTTGTTAACAGAACGTGAAAAAACAAGAACATCTTCTGGATTTTGAGCCCTGTTACCCTCTTTGTCATCGCTCACGACTGCGTCACGAATAAGTTGCTTCACCGTGGGATCCAACGACGACGACCCTCGGCCGCCTTCAGCCTTGTCTATGTGACCATCTTTAGTATCATCGCTCTTTCTTCGGCCGCCTTCGTCGACTGCCGCTTCTTCCGCCTTCATTATCTGTTCTTTCCTCTCTTTGTGCGCTTCCATTTACTCTGCTTAGTCGGTACTCAGCTGGTCATGTGACTAATATTTTACAAAGGGTTGTGGCTTGTAGCTAACGATTGCATCTTGCATGTGCCATGACTCATTACTCCGACTCGCGTGTCATGACACGTTGATACAAAGATTTGCTACGTGTAGGAACACATGTTGATGCATATAATAGGTAATTTTTTTCACTACTCGCCTATTAGATTCCGCTTAAATTCGAGTCAGATACGATAATATAATTAGACCGAGGTGGCAATTCAATAAGTCCGGGAGAGGACGCTTGTCGATCGTCCCTTGGACCATTGCATAAACACTCGTAACGAATTTCAGGGAATTAATCTTGTTATTATGTACAACTTCTGTAGGAGTGTAGGACTATCGAGGGGGCCATACCACTCTATTTGGCTAATGTTATTGGGACACCTATTTGTTGGAGGATTCACGAAATAATTTTATTGTATAAACCGTTGTAGGCACCTTAATCATCATACAACTATTTGACATTTTACAATTTTAACCTCGAAAGTTAACTAATATGTTCTCTTGTTTGCAGACTCGACCTCAAAAAAAAAAGAAAAAAAATTGTTTGCAGACTCCTTATCAGAGTCAAACTCTTAAAAAACCAATTTCCTTTTCCTACTAGTAAAAAAATTTAATTACTACAAAACTCCAAAAAAGGAATAAAATTAAATCAGATCAAATCAAATCAAATCAAACTCTATCTAACAATCTTGCTAAAATCAAATCCCCAAAGGAAAAAAAAAAACTTACATGAAAGATGGAGAAACGCCGCAATGGAAGATCATCTTCATCATCAACCAGAGTACAATACCCCACCACCATTAGAGACGAGAACCGCAAAGTTTATAACAAAAACAAAGTACCGAAACTACCCTTCGTACATTACTTACCAAACACGCTATTCTTCTCTCTATTCTTCTCCATGGCGTACTTCCTCCTCCACCGTTGGCGCGATAAAATCCGCAACTCCTTCCCTCTCCACGTCATCACTCTCTCCGAGTTGATCGCCGTTGTCGTCTTCTTCGCCTCGTTCGTCCACCTCCTCAGCTTTTTCGGCGTTCACTTTCTCCGCTCCTTCGCCGGAACTGATCAAAGTAACAGCGACGACGACAACGACAACGAAAACGACAACGACGATGTTTACGACGTTTTGAAGAAAGTTGACGACAATGTGGATGAGATTGACGAGTCATTGGTACAGTCAGTGGTCGACGGGGTGGTCCCGTCTCGTAGCTTAGAGTCGAGGCTGAAGGACTGCCGGAGAGCGGTGGAGGTGAGGCGTGAGGTGGTCCAGAGGGTTACAGGAAGATCATTGGAGAAGTTACCGTATCAGGGTTTCGATTTCGACTCGATTTTTAAGTTAAACTGTGAGTCACCGATTGGGTATGTGAGCGTTCCGGTGGGTGTTGCGGGCCCATTGTTGTTGAACGGGGTTGAGTACATGGTACCCTTGGCTACGACCGAAGGGTGCGTGGTTGCGACCGTGAACCGTGGGTGTAAGGCTATCTATGGGTCTGGTGGTGCGGAGTGTGTTGTGCTTAAGGATGGTATGACTAGGGCTCCTGTGGTTAGGTTTCCTAGTGCTATGAGGGCTTCTCAGTTGAAATTCTTTCTTGAGAATCCTGTCAATTTTGACACCTTGGATGATGCTTTCATCAGGTATGTATAAATCGGTTTTGAGACGAGTTTTCAACTTAAACAATTCGGCCTTAATTAGGGCCGATTCTTAGGGGTGACTTTCGTAGACACATGTAAATATCGCCTAAAAAGTTTCACATATACGAAAAATGCCTATGATAGTTTTGGTTTTACTACTGTTAAAAAGTCACTTGTGCTGATATATATGTTTGAATTTGTTTTGTTCCAGCTCAAGCAAATATGCCAGGCTGCAAAGTGTACAGTGTTCCATTGCAGGGAAAAATTTGTACATAAGGTTTTGCTGCAGCACAGGGGATGCCATGGGAATGAACATGGTGTCTAAAGGCGTCGAGGCCGTCCTCAGTATCCTACAAGCTGATTTCCCTGACATGGAGGTTATCGGTATCTCTGGTTCGTCCCCATCTCATTCCTCTAGCTAATATCTTACAGTACTTCTGTCTTCTTGATACATTTTCGTGTGGTTTACTAAGCACTGTAGATGGTAACTTGGGTAAGGTTGCGTGTATCTGAACCTCGTTGATTAACATATTCGGTTCAATTCCTTAGGAAACTTCTGCTCGGACAAGAAATCTGCTGCAGTAAACTGGATCGAGGGTCGTGGGAAGTCTGTGGTTTGTGAAGCAGTTATAAAGGAAGAAGTCCTTAAAAAGGTGCTTAGAGTAGATGCAGCTAAGCTTGCAGAGGTGAATGTGCTCAAGAATTTAGCAGGCTCTGCTATTGCCGGAGCTCTAGGTGGTTTCAATGCCCATGCCAGCAATATCGTCTCTGCGATTTTTATAGCAACAGGTCAGGATCCGGCTCAGAATGTCGAAAGTTCACAGTGCATTACCATGATGGAAGCTGTGAATGATGGCAAGGATCTTCATATCTCTGTATCCATGCCATCCATTGAGGTAAATATCGCTTACTGATAAGTCCCAATATGATACCTATTGTATGACTAGATACCTCTCATATGTGTTTGTTCTTACTTGTAGGTGGGCACAGTAGGTGGGGGGACTAGTCTTGCATCTCAAGCTACTTGTCTGAACCTACTCGGTGTGAAAGGAGGAAGCAAGACATCACCTGGAGAACACTCGAGGCGTCTTGCTACTATAGTTGCCGGCTCTGTTCTGGCAGGGGAGCTATCACTTATGTCTGCCATTGCAACGGGAGAGCTCGTGAAAAGCCACATGAAATATAATAGATCGAGCGCCAACGTTTCCAAGGCAACCTCTTGAGAGGCACAATATGTCAGGAAACATTAGTAACTTGTAGAAGAATATACTTGTATCTATGTTGTGAATCCGATATTAAGTGTCATTTTTATTCTTAAGAGTGCTGTTAAATGGCCACATCGATCAATGGACTATAGTAAAATGTAGGTGGGTATGTATAAATGCAATATGATCTCACAGTAAATTTCCAGTAATATACACTAGTAAGTTGCAAGTTTTCATCTCTGACCCCTTAAAGTTCTGGTAAACCAGCTAGCTTGGATCACTTAGCTTCCACAGTTCGCTCCCGCCAGATGACAGGCAGTGTCAAACTATTGGCCTATGAATTGCAATTAACATAAGCGAACGACACCTACTGTTTTACAAACTTCCCTACCTCAAGTATATCCTAAACAACCAGTACGAAGAGCCGAACACCGATCATTAGTCATTTACATTGGGTACTGCATACTCAAGCATAGTGCAGAAAATTTTAGCAGGTGCTATACAGCTCGTCACACACTTCATAGACTGAAGGCGTCCAGGGACCCGTGGTAACTGCAGTATCAGAGACGATTAGTGAGTTTTAAGGGACAGAAAAAATCTATGTGATTTGATACTAAGGATATGTGAAATTACAGTAGAGTAATGCTATAATACCTGCCACATGTTCTTCTATGTACTGCTCCAATTCTCCACCAGTTGACAACCGAGTCTGAACAAATAAATGTGCTAATTTAAAGTCCTATGCTGCAAATGGTTTAACCATCCAAATAAGTACAGGGGAGGAAACACAGGAGTTACCACAAAGATATGAGTCTGGTCGTCAAGAGTGGTAGCAATATAGTCACTGAAAGTCCTCAGATCCATGGCAGCTTCTCCAGCAAGACAGCCTGATCGATAAAAACACAAATGATAGCTATTTCTTTTCCTCAGACGCAAATGATAACTTCACCAACTGAAAATGAACTGAAGCTTGCAGAATGTAAAAATAGGACCTAGTGAGTACTCACCAATAATACGAGCATTCACCGAGAAGTTTGCCATCACTTCTGCCATATCAGCTACTCGAGTCCATCTTTCATCATCTGTGGTGCTAGTAAACATTCCAGGCAGCATACCATGAAGCCTCTCTTCTGTCACAGTGACCCAAAATTTACCTGCTTGTGAGTTGATTATGAACCATCCTTCTGCAGGGAACTTGACATACACAGCCTCAATATAGCCGTCCCTATTAAGAGGGCTCCTGAAAATTTCTGCTAGAACCTGAAACAAGCAAAACATATTAGCACTTTCTTTGTGAACAACTGGCCACAAATCATGCTCTGCTGCTCCAAGCAGATTCTATGTCACAAACAGATATCTCGGTGATGAATTGTACTAGGCATGTATATATGACAGGAATGGGAGCACTTACAGGTCCGTAAACAGCAGCATAACTATGAGGCTGGACCGTGAGTACAGGATAACTCTGTAGAATGAAGAGGTACAAACAATTAAACATAAACAACCATAGTACTTAGTGAGCAAAACCTAGTGAAACAGAGGATTAAAGGCGAGAGGCACAAGCACAACATAACTTAATAGCAAATGAGAAAAACGAGAAAAGAAAGCTCGGCCTCTGATAAATTACACTCATTACATAGGCAACCTCAACTGCTCATGCTCAAGCAGAAGCTAATTAAACTACACTAGAGTCATGTTAGGAAATGGTCTTTAATTTGTAACAGTGAAAAGATTATTACCCTGACCAAAAAAAAAAAAGATTATTACAACCATAAAGTTTTCATACAACAGCAAAAGTTGAGCAAAGGCATTTTATGACCAACAAAAAACTGGAAAAAGCATTCAAAACCCCCAACAACAGTTTCTAAATATATGACAGTGTGATTATCTTCATATCAGATAGATAAAGCCCTCATCCTGAGCGCTTCGGAACAGAGGAATGCTGATTGCAATGGACACAAAGCCCTTAAAATCACTAAACCATGGTTTCACATAACAATGACGGGAAGGGGTAACATATGTTATTGAGATTTTACCCCAGGGATGTCTTCTTCTTGAAGATTTGGTAGCTCCTCAATGACTAAAGTGACTGGACGAGCTCGACAGACCTTCAAATCGAACAAATCACAGGTTAGATATTCTGACCAATATGCGAATGCCTGAGGACATTCCATTACAGTACAGCCAATGTTTGCAGTGTCGAAATTATTGAACCAATCACAGAAAAATACATAATAGTATTAGTATGCATCATTACCTTTCTCTTATATAACTTGTCGCAAACCTCATAAATCATAGGCCTCCAAGGACCACTAGAGACTGCAACAGTAAAGAGTTTTATGAATACAAATGCCTGTAGTCACATTTCAACATATGGATACAATGTACAGATAGACAAAGTTTCCCATCATCACAAAGCTGATTGTATTATGAAGCTATGCTTTCAAACAAATACTTATCAACACATAGCCAGGGATAACCACAGTCCTTGAAGCTATATACACTCGCCTCTTGATCCACGTCTAATTTACATCAGACTAGAATTGAATCAAGATTAACCTGAGACAATTTCATGACAGCAAACTACTTTCATACATTTACTAAATATACGCCTAATACCAACTCGACTATTGCAAGACCCAAGCGGGAATAGAACCAGTATCAAGTAATTCTAGACATACCTGCAACATGTTCCTCGATAAATTCATCCAGCTCTCCACCAACAGACAATTGAGTCTACACAGGTTGTTAGCAAATGTAAATCTGAGTGATATAATGTGGTGATTCTAACATAATAAAAAAAAAAAAGGAGGCAAGTTTACCACAAATGCATAAATTTGATTGTTGCTCACAGAGGTTGCAATGTAGTCGGACAAAGCCCTCAAACCCACGGCTTCTTCTCCAGCCAAACAGCCTGATGAGTGATGATACAAACAATAAGAAACCCTTTGCAAATTAAATACTCACAACAACAGCCATCAAATTGGCACAAGAAAACGAACCTACAATACGAGTATTAGCCGGAAGGCTGACCATGGTCTGCACCATGTCTGGCACAGGGCACCATGTTTGACCACCACTGCAGTTCAGCATTGAAGGTAACGCATCATGAAGCTCCTGTTCTGTCACATTCACCCAAAACTCAGCTTGTTGCAGGTCAATTCTGAACCACCCTTCAACAGGAAAGTTAACATACACATCCTGGATTTCGCCATTCCTGCAAAGAGTGCTGCTGAAAAGTTTTTTCAGAACCTGTAAAATGCAGATAATGCAATCACAAACTTATTTCTGCATTTTCCATACAGAAGAAAAATCATCACACCAGTACAATTGTTAAAAGCGAAATGAAATGGTGCTGCACTGCTGCACAGTGCCCACTGATACTCAACTTCGGAACCACCCTCTATGACATTTAGTTTAAAACCCTGACCTTTACGGTTTTGGGATCTAACACATATCGTGTGAGGGGGTGGTACCGAGATTGAGTACCACACGAAAACTCGAACCAATTCAGCATTTCAAGCGAGGCACTTACAGGGCCATAGACAGAAGCATAATTCTGAGGATGGACAGGAAGCACAGGACAACTCTGTTGAATAAAAAAGAGGGAGAATCAACAATAATCAACATAAAACCAAACATTCATGATGAGCAAATCATATTAATTCTGATCACCATGTAAATAATAAAAGATTACTCCTTTGGTAAAATCCCCATTTATTACTGTTACCCGAAAAATTGACAAGATGACATGCAAAGTCTAACAGACCCAATTATGATACTACCAAATAAACCAGATAACAGCATTAATATTTGGCAAAAGCATATGCTAAATTCTCAAACTTGACAAGAAAACTTCCACTTTCAAAAAACACCACAGTTAAAAAAAATCAATCAAATCAAGTAATCAGCCAGAAGAATTTACCTCATCAGTAAATTTTCACCCAGAAATCACATTTGGCTTTTTAGGGTGATCAGTGGTGAAAATCCATTTATTTTTTTCCGGAAATCTTTTGATATTAAAGGGAATTACAGAGGTAAATTTGATGGATGAACTATTCTTGAAAAGACAGGAAATTTCTTAATTAGAGCTAATCTAGCAGAATTTTATTATTGGGGTCTCCAAGATTTATGAGCATAGCCATTTGGGTTGGGTTGGGTTGGGTTGGGTTGGGTTGGGTTCAGACCATACGTGATAAGTTGTTTTGATTTCGCCTTTAACCGACTCGAGTCCAACTTGACCAGGTTTACTAACCGACTCGTCATCGATAAAAAAAAAAAAAAAAGCGTCACATTTTGGTGGTTTATTAAGTTCATTGGACTCCGACAGTCTTAACCGAGTTCAAACTCGAGAATACAACAATATCACGTCTTATAATTAAGTTGAATTATGTCGAGCCATGACATACTACAGTAAATCGAATGATGCAAACTAAAACAGAATCACTTGTATACGAAACACAAGGCAACGCAAAATCAAGAAAAGTAGACTACATTTGTTAGTAAAAGATTATGCAAAAGGGTGGTAATTAAATTTAAGTTAAAGAGAAATTTACCCCAGGTAGATCATCTTCTTGATGATTTGGTAACTTGTCGATGACGAAAATGAAAGGAGGAGTTTTAGGTAATTCTTGCTGTCCCGCCATGGTTGATACCTTGAAAAAGTAAGTGATGATCAAGGTTGACTAGATAGAGTAGATAGAATGGCAGTTACTCTGTTTTAATTTGGACGTCAAATTTCGTTACTTAGAATGTATGTGTGTGATTTTCTTGTGTTAGAAGACTACGTAATTACTCTTTTAGATTAGCGTAATAATCTTTCTTTTGTTGCCCCATTCTCCTAAGACTGAGTCTAATTTGGGTATAGGGATGACGATGGGCGACCAATACGATGGAACTTCCGATATGATAAAACTTGTTTTAGATTATGAAACGATAAACTATATCATCTAGTTACCTCGTTTTTAAATAAGAAATAATGACCCTTTCAACATTGCCTTTGTCACATGTGAGATTGTCCATTAGACAACTGATTGTTGTTTAGAAACGAGATGTTAAGTATACAATGGCGCATTAGGGACAATATATGTGAAGATATTAATTATCTTGGATCAGCATCGTAAAATAGATTTTGACCAAACATCATGTTTACAGACAATATCTAGTTCTCTTTTTTGAGGGTTGCATTGTATGGATCATCCCATGATAATAGTGGTAAAATTAGTTATGTCACAATTCCTATATACGCAACTTTATCCCTATATAAAGACTGGTTCTAAGAATGACTCAAAATGTAATCGAAAATTGTGTGTCAATAGAAGAATATGTAGCGTGATATGAGACGCAAAGGCAAAGACATACATACTACTACAGCAAATTAAAAGTAATCATGATTAAGCAAGCTATATCAAAGAGAAGCAGCAGTAAATAGTATAGGTAGGAATACAACAAGGGAAAATGTCAAATTAAATACGTAGTCAATTGATTATAATCTCCTAAAATACACAAAAAAAGAAGACATTGCAAGAATGCCAAACTACAGAACTACACTAGACACTTAGATAGAACTGAACTATATATATGAAGGGAATCTAAAGTAAATTTTCCAAGTAAGATTTCAACTCGAGAAACCCTTAGACCGTCTTACCTAAACTCTTACCATCTTCCTTTCAAAAAAAATAAAAAAATAAAAATAAACTCTTACCATCTTAAACACACACTTCAATTCCGTCATCTTTGCTATTCTACTTCTACTTCTTCTTCTTTTTCATTTGCTTCATCTATGCCTTCACTTTTCTTTAGACCTCCTCTCTTCTTATTGATTTTTTCCTCCCATTTTTTCTCCTTCTCCTCCTCCTTTCTCATCTTCCTCTCTTCCTTTCTCTTCATATTCACCACCTCCTTACTCTTCCTCTTCTCCTCCTCCTCTTTCTTCTTCTTCGAAACCCTCGATCCCTTTATCACACTCTCCTCCTCCTCTTTCCCTCTTGCCGATTGCTCCTTTGTCCTCTCCTCCGCCTCCTCCTTTCTCTTCTTCCTCTTCTCCTCCAACTTCTCCTTTCTCAAAGTCTTTAACATCTTCTTCACATCTTCTTGATTGATCTCTCCTCCCTCGCCTTCTCCCTCTAGCTCGGCCTCTCTCTTCTTTCTCTCCTCCTCCTTCTTCAGCCGCTTTTTCTCCGCCTTCATCTTCTTCCATTTCTTCGATCCCTCGACCACAATCTCTTCAGAAATCTCTTCTTTCTCCCCTTCCCCGCCTTCTTCCTTCTCACTCTCCTCGCCCTCTCCTCCAATTCCAACTTCTTCTTTTGATCTCACCCCGGGAACAGGGTTTAAGGTTCCGGTAAACACAATCTTAGCATCCGTAATCCGGATCCCCTTACCATCAATCCTCTTATCAACTTTGCTTTGTGTCTTATAGTCATACCAAATTAAACCTTTTCCTTCAGACAACCACAACAAAACAAGCGAGCTATTTGGCGAATAATAGAGAATTCTAAAATCCCCCAACAAACGTACAGTAAACAACATTGTCCATGACTTGTGCACACCATACTCTTTCCAAACCCAAAAAGAAGGATACTTACAACCCACATCAATAACCAAAACACTTAGACATCCCCTCAAAACACAAACGTCGATAATCTCATAACTCAATTCGATTTGAAGCCCTTCTTCGATTACATAGTACTCTTGTTCAATATCGAACCCTAATTCGCTACAAGGTAAGAGTATTTCACCCCACTCCTCATCATGAAGATCGAAGGTCACAATCACATTCTGATGCTTATGTGCAGCAAAGTGTAACGAGTTGTTCAATTCACCACCAAAAATCCATTTATGATTACTGTATAAATTAGGTGGTATAGTAGATCTCCATGAACCCGCTTTCGAGCCATAAACAAAACCTTCAGGTCTCGGATCACTGTCCGTAGCCAAAATGAACACACAAACAACTTTGTAAGCGCCACTTATATGATCATAACCAAACCCTACCTCGATCAAACATCTGGTTCGAACATAATCCAAATTATAATGTCTACCCCCAAAAATTCTGCACAACACATTCGGAAGGAAAGGGAGTGTTTTCGAACAATTTCGCATATTCGGGTTTAGGAAACAGTAATCATTTAGGCACTTACCACTAGCAATGCAGAGCAACCCGTTCTGAGCTCCTACCACCTCGACACGCTCGGTATCCTCGAACGCTCGTGGCAGGAGTAGCGGCCTACGATTCGAGTTTTGGTCGATAAAATTGTCGATAACGTAGACGGATGTAAAGTCCGATGTGAGAACGAGTGATAGGTTCGACTCGTTTTCGAGAGAGGCTTCATGATGAAGTTTGATGAACTTAGGGTCCTCAATATCTGATTTCCAAGCCTTGTCAACAGACTTGCATTGGCCGAGACTTTTGGCCGGTAACCGGGTGAGAATGTTGGTGGTGATGAGCTCATGAGGGAGGTGTCTTTCCGCCATCATTGTATTCTTGAAGCTTTGTAAGGTCTACAAGGAGGCAGAGCTGAGGATTCCCATATTATTTTGTGTTTTTAGGTTTTTTTTTTTTTTTTGACGATTGTAAAGTTTCATTTATAATTTATAATACTTGAAAATTGAAGTGTTTTTCCAAATGTTGAAGAGAAGAATTTTATTACTAGGAAAATTACTTTAATTTTAAGAAACATTATTATATCATTTCCTTTTAGAAAAGAGACCTTTTGTTATAACACAAAATAATGTTTTGGTTAAGTTAGGTTAGAAGTGCATTCCTACAAAAATACCATAGCCGACAATTCAAAAAATCAAAATGCTAATTATTGTTCAATAATATATCATTAATTATTAATAATATATAAGCTAGATTTTACGTAGGGTTAAATGCCTCGAGTTTGAGGGTTCTCTTTTTTTTTTGAGGGGAGAGTTTAAGGGTTCTTAAGGTAGTCTTTTGTTTTTTTTTTTTTTTTTTTCGTCAATATTATGTGATCTTACCAATACGAATCCGAACCAAACTACTTTTTTTTTTTTTTTTTTTTTTTGTACAAAGGAGCTGCGGGGGGTGGAGGTATGGGGATTTGAACCCGGACAACCCCCAGACAGGTTAGGTTTCTAACCACTACGCCACCCTTGATCTCACCAAACTAATTAAATGATGCAAACTTTTGTCTAGAGATCAAATACGTACATTTAATATTTTATAGAAAGTTTTTGTCAAATAATTTGGATCGGAACGATTCACGATTGCAAGGGGTTGTCGTCGTCGACTTGCCGTCACAATCCTCAATCATATAAATCACGGTTCTCAGAAATTCCACCATTTCTTATTCCTAACGACTCATATAATTTCCGTCCGCACCACAATCCTATATACAAACTTAACCTAGCTCATGATTCGACGATCGAGTGCTGTCTCTAGGAATTCCTTCATATTACAATAAATAATGGAGGAGGAAAATGGTCGCTATATCCCTGATGACATCCTAATCCCAAACATACTGAAGAAGCTACCTCCCAAATGTATTTTTCGATTCAAGTGCGTTTGCAAGGCATGGAAACGCCTCTTCGAAAGCTCCGAATTCGCCGAGTGCCGTTTCTCCCTCATCTTCAATTCAGCCGCGATGATAAGCCTGCCTCCATATACCTACTCAACAGCAGCTCCCTCGATGACACGCCCTCGCCACGCCCCATCGAACTCCCCTTAACCTCGTCCATCGAAAACGCTACGAATGTCAAAATCGAAGGCTCCTGCAATGGTCTGTTCTTACTCACTGTATCAATTAAGAATGATAAAAATCCTCGTTTCTTTGGAGAAGAGAAATTCTATTACGTTTGGGACCCTTCAAATCCCGGTGTTTTTCGAGACCTACCGCTCAAAGATGTCGAGTTTTACGGGATGGGTTATGATCAGAGAAGCAAGGATTACAAGATTATAACTACTCGAACTAGGATTAATAAAGGCAACCATTGCGGTAAAATCTATAGCTTGAAAAACAATTCGATCGATCATACAAGTGTTCCGGTCAGTCGAAGGGCACGTTTTTCATCAGGTTTCTCTGTTTACATCCATAATTGTTTGCATTGGCAACAAGATTTTCTTGGTGAACTTTCGATTATTGTTAGCTTTAATTTGAATAGCAATAGTTGGGGCGAATTTCCAATGCCGAAATCCAAGTATGCAGGATGGAGCAGAGAATATGGTTTAGACATTTTCGGGGGGTTCCTAGGCATATTAATGACAGGCGTACTGGAAAACAAACACAGTGACGTATGGGTTATGAAAGAGTACGGTGTGGCAAAGTCGTGGACTAAATTGTTCGCTCTGCCTTCATTTGAGAAGGCATTTCCTGTTGGGTGGTATAAATTATTGTTCGTGAATGATGTTGAGCTAAATAATGGTCGAGCTTTGTTGTTAGGTCGTTACACAAATCGACTCTTTTGGTATTATTATGATGCAGATGATGATGACGAGAGCTATATTGAGGAGATTGATATTAAATTAGGTGGTCTAAGACTTCAAGTGGTGGAAACATTTTCCGGGAGCTTCGTTATTAAAACTGGCAAGAGAGCGAGGAAATCGAAGATTGACATCAGAAGCCCCATTATGACAAGGTCGAAAACTAAGAAGAAACCAAGAACAAATTAAACTGAAGCTGTATGGGTTAGTCTAGCAAATTTGTTTCTTTAGCTCCTAAAATGCGATTGCTGAATTTGTTAGTGATGGCTTCATATGGTAGCTGTCTTTCTGCCATTGTGAATTTGATAGTGGTGGCTTCATATGGAAGCTAACACCAAATGTTAATTAAAGGGAAAATTACTTTAATTTTAAGCATCGTCTGCCTTTTTAATTATTTTACAAGAATACCATGGTCCAGCAAAAACGGTACATATTACGGCTTGTAAACTGAGTTTACTTTGATGATTATATTTTAATTTCTAGTCGAGTTTCTTCGACATTATAAGAGATCCTTACATACATGCTAACTACTGACAAGATATAGTATGGCTTGTATACCGAGTTTGCTTTGATGATTGTATTTCTTTCTAGCCAAGTCGAGTTTCTTCCTGTTAATCTAATGATCTCTAGGCTCTAGCTCGAGCTTGTTACAAGACGCTATAAGAGATCCTTACATGCACGCTGATTACTTACAAGATATAGTATGGCTCGTAAACTGAGTTTGCTTTGATGTTATTTTTCTAGCCAAGTCGAGTTTCCTCCTGTTGATTGATCTCTAGCTCGAGCTTGTTACAGGACGTTATAAGAGATCCTTACATACATGCTGACTACATACACGATATAGCATGGCTTGTTGAGTTACCTTTGCCGTATTTTTCTAGCCAGGTCGAGTTTCTTCCTAGTGATATCTAGCTTGAGCTTGTTGGGCACATGCAGGAACTCCTACTACATTGTTGTATGTGTAGTTCGATCAAGAGCAAGGTGAGTAATAAGACTCAGTCTTTAGTTTTGAATACATACCCCGACATATAATAGCACAGCGTCTTTCACGTCTTTTGATCCTGTTCTTTTCGGATTATTCGGATTTGCCCTAAACCCTTTCCCGAACATCTTTAACACTTCCTTTCTCTATATTGAGCTTTGGGGTTCACCTCGTCCAAATTAAGTTGTAGAGTATGTGGAGGTGAAACATTCAGGTTGCTGAAATGGGCCGGCATAGAGAGATGTTGGTTGCGTAGCCTTTGGTGGTGTACGTTTGAGTGACACAGGCACCAAATGGCCAGCAGCCGAACGTCCCATCATATCCGTAGCTGCTATCGATGTCGAATATATGCACCTCATCAAATACAGAGGAATTCCACTAAGATCCGGAACAATTCTAAGCCAAAAGAAGAATAGAAGTTTCATTAGATTACTTATTACGCAATCTTTCAGATTGTCGGACGAATTCAATAAGCATCTTGCTTAGCTTAGCTTGTTCTGCACTTATACTTGTATGCATCAAGAAAACATATCATATATCCTATATAATACACCAGTATTTGTATGTAATAAATTGATGTGATGGTTTCGTCTATGCTGAACAGAAAGATGTTATTTTTCAGGATTCTAGCAGTAAAATCGAATTATCATCATATTTCGAGACCCATTTTAGAATTTGTACATCAATAATCGGACTCTTAAGAGTCTTTTTGGTATCGTTTCTGTTTTCTATTTTCTGTTTTTATTTTAAACCAAAGTCCCGTTTTTAAAAACCACAAAAAGTGGTTTTCAATTTTCAGTTGTCAGTTTTCATTTTCAGTATGTCTATTATAGAAACATACAATTAAAATTTATTTTTGCAACTTATTTAACCAAATATTTTACACAAAAAAACCAAAAACTGAAAACGGCAGTGATACCGAACGGGCCCTAATTGTTTCGGGTTTAATTTAATAACTGATCAGTTTCGATTATTATCTAACCCGTCACACAATCGAGACTCCCAATTAAAATGGTCTGATTAGTTCAACACACCTAACGAAAGATGGTGTAGTACTGTAGTGTTGTTATCTATCTCCGAACCCAAATAGTTCAGACACCAGACCGTAATATTTTGATTGATTATTGAATACAACTACAGTAGCATATTTTTTTCGCAGAGAGCAATTGAGCACATGCATGAGAAATAGAAATAATGAAACCACTTCAGATACATAATTCAATCACAAAATCTCATAAAAGACGGTATGCTTTCAAATGCCTATTTATCCGATAAAATAGAGGGGAATTGATATCAACCAAAGCAAAGAAGCAAACCGACTTTAAAAAAGGGGGCATGCTACTCGTTGCCCCATTTTTATCAATTTTTTCCCACTCTTCTCCTTGTACACCCGAGCACTCTCTCACACCTTCTCACCCATCACTTGTTCCTCTCACTAAACTTAATTACACATGTTTATAAAACTTAAACATTTTAATGATGAACATGCAAGGTGAACCCATGAACGATTTGATAAAAAAATCTATTCATTTTATTAGTACTTAAAAATGTTGTTAACATTATCAAAAAGAAATTTTCAAAAAATGGCAGTCACATGTGAAAAAAATGGATTGAGATCCCATGGAGTTGAAAAATAACTCTACACGGTAGAGTTTACTTTAAATGAAAAATTAACTCTACCATGTGCATTTATATGTTATTTTCATAACTAAATTCACAATTATATTTTCCGTTTAGAGTAAACTCTACCAACTCTATGAAAAAATAACTCCAGGAGATTTGAATCCAAAAAAAATGTACAGACTTGGGAAGGTACATGTGGTTTACATGTATGGTCCAAAATGTACAT
This sequence comes from Spergularia bocconei, assembly GCA_963457585.1. Lineage (NCBI taxonomy): Eukaryota > Viridiplantae > Streptophyta > Magnoliopsida > Caryophyllales > Caryophyllaceae > Spergularia > Spergularia bocconei. The sequence goes on along the minus strand of OY734946.1, from coordinate 1,731,198 downwards.
GTAGGGTCCTAGGTCCGCACATGAAAAGACGTAAGACATGATATGTAAAAATACATATACTAACCAAGGTGCATACATGTGTTCTACATGTAAGGTCTTAGGTCCATTATTTCTTGTGACTTACATGTACAGTCCTTGGATCGTACATCATTTTTAGGTTAAATTTGCAACATTTTTTTTTATCTTATTCAAATAATATAATTTTTAAGTTCCTTTGTTGTGTTTTAGGGAGAATGACGTTGATTATAATTATCTTGTGACTACTCAGGTACATTTTGACATGTTTGAGGATGTATTTAAGTGACATATTTATAAAGATAAATCACCCGCTGCATCCTATACAATTAAGTTGTTTGAAAACATAAATTATATTGCATAATAGTAAAAAAAGAAAAGAAATTTAAAAAAAAGAATAACAAACGAACCTTACATGTGAAAAGATATATATACGGACCTTAGATCGTACATGTATGAAACTAATACCATACGTATGTTTCAACATGTACACACCTAGGTTAGTACATGTATTTCATATGTAAGACCCTTGGTTGTTACTTATGTTTTATTTGTTCAAACATAGGTCATTAAATGTAAACTATATAGGACCTAGGAAGGTGCTTTTATTCAACATGTACGGTATTAGATTCGTACGTTGTTTTTTCACATGCCACTGCAAATTTTTTGAAAACTTTCTTGCTGACAATCCCAAGAAGACTTTTAAAGTACTTAAATGTAATGTAAATAAGAAATCAGCAATAGATTCATAATCATCTTCCATGTGCATTGCTAAAGTTTAATTTGGTTAACAAAATGTAACTTAATTTTAGCGAAAGGAAGGGGGAAAGAGTGCACGAGTTTGCAAGGGGAAGAGTTGGGAGAAAAATGACAAAGATGGGGGCAACGAATAATTAACATTTGTGGGAGTGACTATAGCACTCCCCAAGAAAAAGAAAAAAACTAATAAAGATAAACAAAAAAAATCATAAACATCGCATAAAAAAGAGAGAGAAAAAAAAAACACAAAAGGTAAGAGAACTTACTTGGTAGATCGCTAATTCAATAGGAAAAAGAACGATGGTGTGAGCTTCCACCCTGGACTTCTTCCTCTTCTTCATGTTTTAATGACAAAAAGAATGAGTTGATATGAATGAAGGGAAATCTTGACAGCCTTTAAGAAGGTTTTCATTTCTAGTTTTTGATATTACATTCCGATGTGGTACTCGAAATAAATATTCCTTTAAATAATACAACATATTTCTATTCAATTACTCTTTCGATGTGGGACAAAAACATGCTCAAAACCACCGCATCATGAACACCTACTAAGGTCGCTACTGCTTCTATTAGTCATTGAAGGCTTAATAATGTCACTATTATTGATTGCAACATATCTATATATAAAAACTTATGTAACTCCAGATTTAGATGACAAACAAAATTATTTCAATCGGAGGAGTCAAGCATATACACTCGGTTCAATTCAAGAAACTATGATATGATCAAGTGAAATCCTCACTTAGAATCTTCTCATTGAAGACACCATTACAAACACCACATACTCTTATAACACTGTACCATTAACTTGCCATTCCAAACAAATGGGGTATATATATTGTAGAGAAACACATTTCTCTTATTTCTCTAAGTCTCCATGTGGCCCTGCATACCACCATGTGACTAACTTGTATAAATACTTCTAGTTGTTTTTTTTTGTCGTTTGTACATTCCACTTTAGGGCTAGCTTTTCTCTGTAGCATATATAAAGAAGTGTATAGCTGTAGTTGAATTCAAGAGAGAGAAAAGATATTCACAAAGAGGCAGCCGCAAGAGGGTTACTGCCACAATTTCCACAACACTCTTCTTACAAAACTTCTCATATAATTCATGTCCTAAACTTAGGCAATCATGGCTCAGATTAACAACAGTCAACATGGTATCAGAGCCATGGGCTCTTGATTGCTAGTTGCTCTTGCTACTTGAAATCTGTAAGTCTCTCTGTCCTTGATTCTTTTAGGTACTATTTGGAAAAATAAATTCTAGAATCAAATTCTGTGGTGTTGTTGTTGTGTGCAAAAACAAAAAAAAAAAAAAAAAATTGAGACTTTGACTAGATAGAGTAAAGTTACTGACTTTTATGCCCAAGAGTCGTAGCTTTTGAAAAGAAAGTGTGGATTTGTAGAAATTTGAAGTAAAGTTGGCATCTTTCTCTGTCTCTTTGGTCTCTTGTCCTGTTATTCGATTAAAGTTTGAATCTTTGAGTGAAAATTGTTGTGTAAGCTACCCGAACCAGTGAAAACATGCCTAATGAAGATGGATCTCTCATTGTGCAACCAATTAACATGAATGACCCTCTGTACTACAACCCTAACACTGCTCCGGTGAAAATAACACCTCCCTTGAGTGGTTCTGAAAACTACATTTCTTGGAGAAGACAGATGGAATTAGCCTTGTCCTCCAAAAGGAAGTTGGGATATGTTACAGGTTTGGTGAAAAGGCCAACCTCAGATGATGACAAAATTGAGGCTTGGAATTCAAACAACAGTATGGTCATCTCATGGATCATTGATAGTGTGACTGAGAATGTCAAGATGTGTATTTTGTACACACCGACTGCTCATGAGATATGGGAAACTCTGCAAAGAAGGTACACCCAGGCAAATGGAGCACGAAAGTACAGAATTGTGAAGGATACATTTGAGCTGATGCAAGGAGAAAAGTCGGTTGAGGAGTACCACACGCATTTGCAGATTAAGTGGGATGAATTAGAGAATTTGACTATGTATCCTGCCATTACTCACATGACAGATGAGTTCACAGCATACTTGAAGGCTGTAGAACGTCAAAGAGAAGAGAATAAGCTCTTCAAATTCTTGAATGGACTTGACACCAGTGCCTATGGCCAACTGAGGAGCAACATATTGCTCATGAACCCATTACCATCGGTTGACTCAGCAGTCCAGATGATTATGCAAGAAGAGACGCAGAGAAAGACTCTCGAAAAATCTCAACCATCAAGTGAGATGACTGCCTTCATGAGTAAGGGGGAGACTGTGGAAACAGAATGCAAACACTGTGGATTGAAAAACCATAAGTCAGATTTTTGCTATGAAGTGAGGGGATATCCATCGGGACACCCTAAGGCTAGGAGAAACTATCAAGGTTATGGTCAGAGGCATCAAGGAAACTTCAATCAACAGAGAAATGGACAAGGAAGAGGAAAAAACTTTGCAACCATGGAGGAAATTTTGGTAATAGGAACAACTACAACAACAATAACAACAGAAACTATGGTTACAATGGTACTGGGAGAAAATCAGCGAACAATGCTCAAGTCGACCAATGCCCATTAGATTTTGCTGCAGCCCTCGCCTCAGTCAATCAACAGTTACAGACATTAATGAGGAGTGCACCCAACAGTAGTAACAATTCGAGACAAGAATGTGACACTGATGAGGAGATTGACTGCAATTTCGCAGGTATGGCCACTTGTTACTCTGCACACACCTCTAAGAGTGAGTGGATAATAGACTCAGGTGCGTCTGATCATATGATAGCTAGTATGGATCAGCTTACCAATGTGAAAATGATGACAAAAAGGCCTAAAATAAATCTGCCAAATGGTGGCACAGCTTATGTGTCACACATGGGTGAACTTGAATTGAAAAACGGCCTTAAATTGAAGAATGTGTTGTACGTACCCGAGTTTAGACAAAATCTGTTATCGGTGCAGAAATTGACAAGGGACAACAACTGTACTGTTACATTTTGTGACACCCATTGCACTGTGCATGACTGCACTACCCTTGAAGTGAGGAGCATTGGAACAGCTCACTGTGGACTCTACCATCTCAGTTATCCTAAAAATCAGACCAAGCCAGCAACAAGTGAAGGCCGCAACTCAAGAAGGGACATGTCCTCTCAGGTTAGCATGTCGAACTCAGTAATGTGTTTCTCTACATATATATATTAAGCATCATCTACCAATTTCAAGCTCTATTGAAGGCAATCTCGTGGATGTCATCGCGAACAAGCCAGGAGCTTACTCCGATATCTCCTCCTCCATCCTTCCATCAGGGCTCAACCCTCGATTAGAGAGTGATGATTGAATGCTTCTTGTATAATTAGCTCTAAATTTCTCATCGCTTGCCCACTTGGACATGAATGCCTCAACCTAACCATGGTCGAAAAACAACATACACATTAAACCAAAACTCGATCAAATGAATAAAACAAACCCTTTTGCAACAATCCTCATCACAAGAAAAACATTAGTGCATTTGGTTCTTGCCTATGTCGAGATAAGCCTGAACTTACCTTGCCGTGTCAAAAACACAAAGAGTCTGTTTACGGATGACCTAAAGTAAAATTGAGACGAGAATTGCTATACAGATCAATGAAGACTCACCTGTTTTTGGGACAATTTATCAAGAGCTACTAAATTTTTCTCGGATGCAAGCTTCCTGGCTTTATTTAGCAAAGCGCAATACTCAGCATACTGTACGTCATACACAAAGCAGACCAATTAAGTCCAACCAAATCATTAAGCATAGCTTATATAGCAAAATACAAATTTGACTATATATATGTAGTGCAAAATGTATATACCTGCTTTTGTATACAGAGCTCTACATTCAAGATCTGTTCCGCCGCCTTCTCTTCCTCTTGCTCCAAAGTACGGAATTCCTCCTCATACACAGCAATCTGTTTCTTTATATCTGCGATTTTATTTTCTAAACGTTCATATCGCTCCCTCATACCGTTTCTTGGCACCCCCTCGAGTTCTCTTATTTTCGTCATATAATCCTGTATTCGAGGCATATAAATGAAGGAGAAGTCGAAAATTAAATACATTTGAAGAACAATATCGATTTTCCTAGGAATTAGTCCATGGATTATAAGATCTTACCCGAATTTCACGTCTTAAGTCATACTTGCTCGTAACAGAAGATCCGTATCTTGTTTGTTTTGGAATAATTTTGGCATCTGCTTCTCTAATCTCACGCTCACATTCTTCTTCTCTCGAACGAAGTTGCTCGAGCTCCTTGAGAATATGTTTCTCCTCCACCTTCATGGTTACCGAATGACGCAATTGGATAGCCAATTGTTTGATTTTTTCCCGGATTTTAACTACCTCCGTATCTGCGTCTGGCTCGAACTCTATGTCTTCATACTACATACCAACAATTGGTAATACGTAAGTAAGTAGTTCGATTTTGACCTATCGATGACATAATTTTCGTACCCACTCTATGTACCAAGTACGTATCAGGGATTGTACATTTGCTTACCTTGCTTTCGGGCCACTGTTTTTCAAGTCTCTGTCGAGACCATCTAATTCTATCGCGATAATCATCTGATGTTCTTGATGATGGCGTATAATAATAAGAAGGCTCCTTTTTACGGACTGCTGGTATGAGTGGTATCCGTCTCTTTTCTTCTACTGCCAATCGCAAACTTTCCTGGATACATACATATCGATCATTATGGTTAATTGATTGGTTATCTCTAAACTATGCATTAGTAGAATCATAATTGCGTTATTGCTTAACAAAAACACCTACAGATTATTCGATTAATTAGTTGAACATAGTGATACAATTGCATATTATTGCGACTTTGTCATCCAATTCGATTAAGCGAGAGGTTAAATATAATGATGTTCTAATCAGATTTAAACAAAAAAAAAATAATAAGCGACTGACATAGTGACATGAACAAGTGTACAACAATAACATGATTATACTAATAACACGGCACGGATAATGAAAATTGCGTCCAAAATTGCAAGAATCGATCAAAATCGATGATGTGATCTTAGTAATACGGAGTACGTACCTTAAAGGGTTGTATATAGGTTTTGTGACAATGTTGTCTCTCTTCCGAAAGCCGCTGTTTCGATTTCTTTGTGTTACAGTACAGATATTGTACTGTAATGAAGCTCAGATGTTAAACCAGGTGTTGGAGTAATGACTCCAAAGCCATCTTGACTTGAGCATTGGATACCTTGGTAGTAAATCTCATTACTACTATATGTTTATTACACCATTAATCACCATGTTTATTATCATGTTAATGGTGTGATTATGGGTGTCTTTTAAACCCATAATCAATCCTTGACCCTTTGGTATCCATAACATCTTTCTCCCCCTCCACTATATAAAGAAAGCTTAGTGTGTTTATTTTATACATCGAAAATGATATACACAAAACACATCTTCTGATTCTTGGGTAATTGTATGAGTATGCAAACTCCAACTTTTGTATGTGAGTGGTCGTGTGCAAAAGTAGTTGTGTTAACCTTGGGGAGCATTCCGGCCAGTGACGATGACCACCAATGTCGGGCCGTAATCGCTTTCAAGTCAGTGGTCTCCTACCGCGACACAACTTGAAATCATTCTTTAATCTTCCTATACAACCATTGTTAACCCTTATTTCCAACAATTTGAAAGCGATTACGATATATATACAATGGTTGTATTATTTTGCATATACCCATGTAGTTGGTTCGTGAGTGAAAAAATTCTCACTTTCGTTCATAGTTTTCCAACCCGTAAGATTGAGACAGTCGTTCGTATTTTAGCCATATCTCGGTCCCTAGATCTCTGTTGAAGGCGTGTAATATGTTGTTGGAAAGCTAAGACAAAGATCTACAACTTTGTAGAACAAGACGAGTCCAAATTATGTCATCTACATATTATTATTTCGTCATCTTTATCACGGCAGTGTGGTGATGATTTATAAGAAGATTATTTACTAAATATTTGATGGCATCTATTTCGATGATGGGTATTATATATTCAAAGGTTTTGGACATAAAGGCTTGATCTTTATTATATATTATTATTCCATATTGCCCCTATGATTAAGGTACGCCCTCCTCATTTTGCGTTATGATTTTTGTTCATATGAAAGTATGAGGCTATATTGTTAGATTTGGGATACCTTGTTATTCTTGGAATTTATTGGCATGTGTTGATGTTTGATATTGACATTTGGTATATGTGGTTAATTTAATTCCAAGTTTTGATGGAATAATATGTTATATGTTATAGAGTATAAGCCGTCGTTGAGTCTTGTTAATTGGCTTGTTGGCGATTTGGTTTTGTTGACGGTTGATTATTCCAAACCTTGTTATGTGTTGTTTTAAGACATGGGACTCAATTAACCTCAAATGTGTGTTTTAATAAGGGCTTTGTACATGCTAGGACTTGAGGTTTTCTTTAGCTATCAATAGTTAGAGTGTTGTTTTTGTCTCTCCGAGCTACACTCTCGTCTTGATTGATTTTATGCTAAAATGTGCGCTCATTTCTTGAAGAAATTATTCTTGAGAAGCATGTGAATTTCACAGCCCTTTATTGACGTTTGTGGTATGACGATTCTTACACATTTGCATTGGCTTATATTAATATGAGACTTTTTGATTGAAAATTTTCCTAGGGATTGCCTCTTCTAAATACTCCTTGATGAGTGTACCGATTTGTGGGGGCTAGTTTCATTTTATGTTTGGCCTATGAAATAGTTATAGTCGGTCACAATTTTTTGTTTAAGGAGAGTGTACATGGGAAATTGAAAGTTTTGTGTGTTTGTCTCATATACCCCTTTGTAAAGATTTTTATTTGGAGGGAATGTTTAGACTCTTTGATCTTGAACATAGTGTTATCGCTTGTGCGTAGTGCGACAACATGTGGGGGAAGTTGTTCAAGTAGTTACTCTTTATGCCTTTTTAAGTATGTTGCTTGGAGTTGTAGAGTCTAATTCCTAACTTAAATCTTTGAGTGTGTGGGGGTAAATAGGTATGGTTGGTTTACCTAAGTATAAGGGATGTGACTGAGTTAACCTATGTCGTTATGTGGATGCCATTTGATTTTTGGGAATAGTTTGAGAATTTTTTATTGGTGCTAAACTATTCTTGTCGTCCATGAGATGAAGGACTTAGGAGAAGCGCATGTGTTTATTGGAGTTCGAGTTGAGAGAAACTCTAGTTGCGTTGCTTTAATTATGTCACCCTGTCTCTTTGAGTTGACTAAGAAATTTATTTTCGTTGTGCCTCTTAGTACACTACATGATCCTAGAACCATTCGACAAGATCTTAGGAGAGAGTGTCTCCCAAGTTGACTAAACTAAGATCATAGGTAGTGTTATGTTGCTCATGAACATGCTCGGCCTAACATAGTCTATGTGGTGAGTAGACTAAGTGGTTGTACTCATAATCCTACTAGTGACGATTGAAGTGTGTGTCATCTCTTACTTTGATACCTTAGAGGATCAGTTGACCTTTGTTTGCATTATCGTTATATCCCAACGTAAGGAATTTGGGGATTTGTTTTGCAATTTGGGTATAAAGTATTGTATGAGATTAGTATCACTAGTGGATGAGTATTTACTCTAGGAGGCGGTGTTATGTTGTTGTAGTGTTCTTCGGAACCGACTTGTATAACTTAGTCACCGTAGAGTATGAGTTTTTGTCCTCAAGTTGGCAGGACAAAAGGCCGAATGGCTGAGGATTTTATTACATTGGACATTGGTAGGGTGAAATGCGTCAAAGATGTTGATCAAAAAGTTCTTGTTGATGATAAGGAGATTACGGAGAGATGGAGATCGTACTTTGATAACTTGTTCAATGGTGATCGGGTGAATGATATTGGAAATGTGAACATTCATCCAAGTATTGTTAATCGGGAGTTCAGGCGGAGAATTCAGAAGGAAGAGGTGAGGATGGCCTTGAAGAAGATGGGACGGAAGAAAGCAGTGGGGCCAGACGGCATACCTATTGAGGTTTGGAGGTGTCTTGGAGATAGGGGTGTGGAATGGTTGATGACACTTTTCAACATGATTTGGAGAGGTAATAAGATGCCGGTGGAGTGGAGGAAGAGCACTTTGGTCCCTTTGTATAAGAACAAAGGGGATGTTCAAGAGTGTGCCAACTATCGCGGGATCAAGTTGATGAGTCATACAATGAAACTTTGGGAACGGGTGATTGAGCATAGATTAAGAAGAAGTGTGAAGATTTCAGAGAATCAATTTGGATTTATGCCGGGGAGGTCAACTATGGAGGCAATTCACCTCATAAGACAGACAATGGAGACTTATCGGGATAGGAAGAAGGACCTACATATGGTATTTATTGATTTGGAGAAGGCGTATGACAAGGTACCAAGGGAAGTGCTTTGGTGGGCTCTAACTAAGAAAGGAGTTCCGCAAAAATATATTGACATCATTAAGGACATGTATGAGGGAGCTAGCACGAGAGTGCGGACTAGTGTAGGGAAGTCAGAAGAGTTCCCTATTACCATTGGAGTGCACCAAGGGTCCGCACTTAGCCCGTTTCTCTTTGATATAGTCATGGATGAATTGACGAGGTCAATCCAGGATGATATACCATGGTGCATGATGTTTGCAGATGATATAGTGTTGATCTCAGAAACGAAAGAGGATTTGGAGAGAAGGTTGGAGCTATGGAGGGACACGTTGGAGTCTCGAGGGTTTCGGTTGAGTCGGAGCAAGACCGAGTATTTGGAGTGTAAGTTCAGCGGCATTAGGCAAACGGAGACGGGGACGATCATGTTGGATGGAAAGATTGTTCAGGGATCAGATTTTTTCCGATATTTAGGATCGATTCTTCAAAAGGATGGAGAATTGGATGGAGATGTGGCTCATAGGATCAAATCAGGTTGGTTGAAGTGGAAGAATGCCACAGGACTTCTGTGTGATCGAGGATTGCCCAATAAGTTGAAGGGTAAGTTTTATCGTACGGCAATTAGGCCGGCACTGTTATATGGCACGGAATGTTGGGCCGTGAAGCAGTGTCACGTTCATAAGATGAGTGTGGCGGAGATGCGCATGTTACGGTGGATGTATGGACATACAAGACGTGATCGGTTGAGAAATGAAGTTATTAGGGAGAAAGTAGGGGTTGCACCCATAGGGGATAAGATGATGGAGAACCGACTGAGGTGGTATGTCCACGTGAGGAGGAGGCCTAGTGAGGCGCCGGTTAGAAGAGTAGAAGGGTGGAGAAGTGATAATATTAGTAGGGGTCGAGGAAGACCCAAGATGACTTGGACGAAGGTGATTAGAAGTGATATGAGCTCCCTAGGGCTTGAAGAGAGTATGGTGTTGGATAGGGCAGGGTGGCGAGACTCTATCCATGTGGAGGACTTTTTCTGACCCCTTTTGATTTATTTGTTTGGTTTTTCCAACTATTTTTCTAAAACTTTTTAACTTGTGTTCAAAGTTCATCTGTTTTTTGCAATATTTTTTTAAACCTTTTTATTTATTTTGACGACTTTCTAAATTTCCTTTGAAATTGTTTAAATATTTCTAACATGTTTACAACGTTTTCGAAATTTCTTGGCGTACACAAGACGGTTACTGGATGACGAATCATGTTAGCCGACCCCAAATCATTTTGGGAATAAGGCTTGGTTGTTGTTGTTGTATGCTATTGTGGGGAATATGTGGTTCCATCTCTCTTCATTGTAATATTCAAGTGACCCTTGGTGTTGCGAAGAATAGTGTGTACAATTGGAAGAAGAGCCATATGTTAAACTTGTAAGAAATCTTATGATCCCTTATAAGGGGTTGCAGAAGAGTGTCATTCTATAGTCGTCGAGGGGGATGGGGTAAAGCCCATGAGTTGAGATTGTGTCGTGGATACCCGCTTGTGGTCAAACGAAGCCACACGACTCTTGACTTTGCACTACATTTCTCATCCCTATGGCGCGTGGTAGTGCTTAACATAATCCATTACCTTTTGGTGAGTGCTATTGAGAAGCATTTGGTGGATTTATGCTGAAAAAGGTTGAGCGTTAAGCTCTTAATGATCTTATAGCCCAATTTGGGTGGTCCTAGAGAGACGGACTTGATGAGATCACCGTATTTGGAGGTTGAGATTTAATTATCTCTTAATGAGTCTTCATCCTTGTGTTGGATGGTCCTGTTGAGAAGGATTTGGAAGATTCACCGTGTATTGGTGAGAGGTTGAGTTTTGCTCTTAATGGTTCCATATCCCTTTGTGGTGGTGTTTGGTGAAACACTTGATGGACCACCTATGTGAGTGTGAAGGTTTGACCGCCTTCTATGAAAGATTGGGCTATCTTTCTAGAGCACTCACGAGACCCGAGGTGTGCGCATGGCCTTAAAGCGCTTGGATCGCGGAGTTTGCATATTCAATTAAGGTAAATATGTGTTGTGAGGGTCTCAACCGAACTTTAGTGAGTTCAAGAAGCAATTCACTCACTAGAAAGTAAGTTGTTGCCTCATTCCACTATGTGTCAATTCAAATCGAAAGATATTGATGCTTAAGTATTTCCTTACCTTTACCCAAGATTTGTAACTCTTGTTGGCTTTGCTCGCCCTTAGTGGGGGATTGTTGGAGTAATGACTCCAAAGCCATCTTGACTTGAGCATTGGATACCTTGGTAGTAAATCTCATTACTACTATATGTTTATTACACCATTAATCACCATGTTTATTATCATGTTAATGGTGTGATTATGGGTGTCTTTTAAACCCATAATCAATCCTTGACCCTTTGGTATCCATAACATCTTTCTCCCCCTCCACTATATAAAGAAAGCTTAGTGTGTTTATTTTATACATCGAAAATGATATACACAAAACACATCTTCTGATTCTTGGGTAATTGTATGAGTATGCAAACTCCAACTTTTGTATGTGAGTGGTCGTGTGCAAAAGTAGTTGTGTTAACCTTGGGGAGCATTCCGGCCAGTGACGATGACCACCAATGTCGGGCCGTAATCGCTTTCAAGTCAGTGGTCTCCTACCGCGACACAACTTGAAATCATTCTTTAATCTTCCTATACAACCATTGTTAACCCTTATTTCCAACACCAGGAATGGTGATTTTGTGGAGGAATCTTCAAGAAGAAGATTGCAGAAGGAAAGTGAAGATAAAAGAAGAAGAGTAATAAAGAAGTCAGAAGAAGAAGACTCAGAAGAAGAAGAGAAAGTTGAGAGAGAATTCAGAGAGATTTTGAGAGAAAAGTTGTATTATTAATCATGATGATCAAATGAAACAACATCAGAGTATTTATACTCTCAGATTGTAACAACTTTTACATTGCAACTAACTTGTAACAAACTAATAACCGATTTCTAACTGAATTTGGCGCCTAAAAGCCCCTTCATTTATTTGTTCTCAAGTCTAGCCCTGTATCATCCCTTCCTCCTTAACAACTGACTTGCCCTCAAGTCAATTCTTAAATCAATCTTCAGTCAAATGTTCTGCAGAGAACTCAGAAAATTGTGCTTTGAACTCATCTGTTTTCTCCCAAGTTGCCTCTACCTCTGGAAAACCCTCCCACTGAATCAGCACCTGTGACTGAGGCTGATTTCTGATCCTCACCACCCTTCTGTCCAAAACAGCAGATGGAGTAGGTACATACTGAGCATCTTGGTTTTGAAACCAGGCTGGTATGTGAGTAGCAGCAGGTAAGGTGCCTCTAAAAATCTTCAGTTGTGACACATGAAAAACATTGAAGATTTTTGAAGACTGAGGAAGCTTCAGCTGATAAGCTGCTTTTCCAATGACAGCAGCTACTTGAAAAGGGCCATAATACTTGTGAGATAACTTCTGATTACTTCTGTGCTGGACTGAACTCTGCCTGTATGGTTGCAACTTCAACCAGACCCAGTCCCCCTTCTCAAAACTCCTCTCTGACCTATGCTTATCAGCTTGCTGTTTCATTCTAGCCTGTGCTTGCACCAGATGCTGCCTGAGATTAGTGATCATAGCTTCTCTTTTCTGCATCGATCTGTCTACCTTATCCACCTTAGATTCTCCTGGCAGGTATGGTAGATGCAATGGAGGTTTCTGGTTATAAACAACCTCATAGGGTGTCATACCAGTGGCAGTGTGGTAGTGTGTGTTAAACCACCATTCAGCCAGAGGAAGCCACATACTCCACTCCTTAGGTCTTTCCCCACACATGCACCTAAGATACATCTCCAAGCATCTGTTCACTACTTCTGTTTGGCCATCAGTTTGTGGATGGTATGCAGAAGATAGTTTAAACTCAGTACCATGAAGAGAAAACAGTGATTGCCAAAACTGACTGATGAATACAGAATCCCTGTCACTCACTATACTTCTAGGCCAGCCATGAAGTTTGAAAATATTGTCCAAATAAGCCTGAGCAACTTCCACTGCAGTAAATGGGTGTGACAGAGCTACAAAATGTGCAGATTTGCTCAGTCTATCAACCACTACCCAAATTACTTCTTTCCCTTGAGATTTTGGTAGGCCAGTTATGAAGTCCATAGAGATGTCTACCCAAACCTCCTCTGGTACTGGTAAAGGCTGCAGTAGCCCTGGATAAGCCACATTTTCTGATTTGGATGCTTGACAGGTCAGGCAATTTCTGACAAAGCCAGTGACATCTTTAAACAATCCTTTCCAATGAAATAAGGCCTTCAGTCTTTTCAAAGTTCCATCCCTACCAGCATGACCTGCCTCCCCACTTGCATGATGCCATTTCAGAATTTGTTGCCTCACATCTCCACCTTTTCCAACATAAATTCTCCCATCTTTTCTGAGTAACCCATCTTGGAAACTGTAGCTCTTCACTTGGATATTTTGCTGCAGCTTTTGTAGAATCTCTTGGACATTGCTATCTGTGGCATAACTATCTTTAATTCTCTTCTCTAGATCAGAATCTACAATAGATATGGCCATACACAGCAATTCAGATCCTTGAACTCTAGATAGAGCATCAGCTGCCAGGTTTTCCTTCCCACTTCTGTATTGAATCTCATAGCTGAACCCCATTAGCTTAGAGAGCCAAAATTGCTGAAATGGTGTAGAAATTTTCTGCTGAAGCAACCATTTGAGACTTTTCTGGTCAGTTTTGATAATGAAATGTTGACCTGACAGATATTGTTCCCATTTTTGCACAGCAAAGACAATTGCCATTAGCTCCTTCTCATACACAGATAACTTCTGCCATTTAGGCCCTAATGCCCGACTAATATATGCCAAGGGGTGGTCTTTTTGCATTAATACAGCTCCAATTCCATCTTTAGATGCATCAGTTTCTATGACAAACTGAAGAGTAAAATCAGGAACAGCAAGTACAGGGGCTGATGTTAATGCTGATTTAAGCTTTTGGAAAGCTGTATCAGCCTCTGAATTCCATTCAAAAGCTCCCTTTTTCAGCAAATTGGTGAGAGGTTTACTGATCAAGGCATAATTTCTGACAAACTTCCTGTAGTAACCAGCCAACCCCAAGAAACTCCTCACATCTTTGACAGACTTAGGTGTTGGCCACTTTGACACAGCTTGTATCTTTTTCTCATCTGTCTCAACCCCTTTACCAGAGATATAATGCCCTAGATATTCCACCTTGTCAATATCAAAGCAGCATTTGGACATTTTGGCATACATTCTGCTGTCTTTCATCAACTGAAACACTGATCTTAAATGCTTCCAATGTTCCTCCTTAGTTCTGCTGTATATGAGAATATCATCGAAAAAGACCAACACACACTTCCTAAGCAGAGGTTTAAAGACAGCATTCATCCAGCTTTGGAAGGAAGCTGGTGCATTTGTAAGACCAAATGGCATCACCAGAAATTCATAGTGCCCACTGTGTGTCTTAAATGCAGTCTTATAAACATCCTGAGCTTGCATTCTCAGTTGATGATAGCCAGCTCTTAAATCAAGCTTTGTAAACACAACAGCTCCAGCCAATTCATCAATCAGTTCATCCACTACAGGTATTGGAAACTTGTCTTTAATGGTTTTCTGATTCAGGCTTCTGTAGTCAACACACAAACGCCAACTCCCATCCTTTTTCCCAACTAAAACCACTGGAGAAGCAAAAGGACTAGAACTATTTTGTATAATTCCATTATCTAACATCTCCTGAATCAGTTTCTCTATGATATCTCTCTTATTAACTGGGTATCTATATGGCCTAATGCTTACAGGTGCAGCATTAGCTTCTAATGGAATTTTATGGTCAAAAATCCCTCTAGAAGGTGGTAGTGTCTTAGGTTCTTCAAATAAACACCCAAATTCTGATAATAGCTGCTTTAATTGATAAGGGTACTTATCTGTTTCAGCACTGACAGCATTGCAGGTAATAGAATTTTCTGCTGTCTTTTCTGAAACCAACTGCAGAAAACACAGTTGAGTGGCATTTGACAGGCATTGGTGAGCAGACTTCCCTTGCAGCATCTTAATCTTCTGTGCAGGAATACCTTTCAACACTACTGATTCATTCCCCCATTGAAACTGCATGATCAACTGTTTGAAATCCCACTGAACAGGCCCCAATGTACTCAACCATTGAACCCCTAATACCATATCACAACCCCCCAAATTTATCAGAAGTGCATCAGATGAGAATCTTTTATGCTGCATTTCCCAACAAAACCCCCTTGTAATGCTTTGACAGGGCAAATGATTGCCATCTGCAACTGTCACAGCTTGTGGAGTTATATTCTCTATCTTACACCCTAATTTCTTGGCCATATGAATGTCCATGAAATTATGAGTGCTCCCGGAATCTATAAGAATATGCAAAGGCTTCCGGTTCACAAAACCCATGACTCTCATAGTTTGAAAACCCTGATTTCCTGAGAGGGCATTCACTGATATACAAGGTTCCCTTTCCATAGTTTCACTTATACCCTCTTCTGGACAATCACCATAACCATCCAATTCTTCTTGATCACAGTCAATTTCCACCATGAAAACCTGTTTTTCCCTGAATTTACACCTATGGCCTCTGCTGTAAGGCTCATTGCAGTAGTAACATTCACCCTTTGCTTCTTTTGCTGCCTTAACTTCTGCAGAAATGTAATTTCTTTGACCTGTTCTCAAGGGATAGTTTACCACAAGATTCTTCAAAGCTGTTGAAGCTGGTGGTGTAGGTAAAATACCATGTGAAGAGTTTGTTGCAGCCTTAGAAAAATTCCCAGCAAATGCCTGTTTTGGCAGCATTCTTGCAGTAGCATTAAGTGACTCTTCCTGACATCTTGCCAAAGTAATTGCCTCAGGTATGTCTGCAGGCCTGAATGCCCTGACCATTGGCTTTACTGCAGGCTTCAGCCCTCCAATGAAACTGTCAAGAAAGTATGACTCAGGCAATGTAGGATTCTTTTGCTTCACCAAACTTCTCAGTTTCTCAAACTCATCAACATACTGATCCAATGACCCTGATTGCACCAATTTGTTGAATTTTTCAACCACATTGTAACTGTTCTCATCCCTAAATCTTGCTGATAACGCCACCACAAATTCAGCCCAAGAAGCATTTGTATTTGCTGTCATGTAACAGGTTGCCCAAACTTTTGCCTTTCCTCCCATATTCAGGCATGCTATATCAACCCTTTGATTGTCAGCAATTTTGCATAGCTGAAAGTATTTCTCACACCTGCTAACCCACATTAAGACATCAGATCCATCAAAACTTGGAAATTCAAGTTTCGTGTTGTATCCAAGATTTCTGGTGGTGTTAATCCCTGCAATTTCTCCCTGATTTTCCCCATGTCTTGGCGTCTGACTGTTGGTCTGCAGAGTCTGCAGCATCTGCATAAACCTGGCCTCCATCTGCTGCATTTGTTGATTATGCAGCTGCATCTGCTGCTGCATTTCGGTTCGGAATTGGTTAAAGTCGTCAGAATTAGCCATGGTTTGTCTCTGCAAGGGTTGATCGACCTGGTAAGCCTGATGTCGAATTCGAGCCAGTGTAATGTCGTTGCGGAAGTGGGCCGAGGATCGTACTTATATCTGATACCAATGTTACAGTACAGATATTGTACTGTAATGAAGCTCAGATGTTAAACCAGGAATGGTGATTTTGTGGAGGAATCTTCAAGAAGAAGATTGCAGAAGGAAAGTGAAGATAAAAGAAGAAGAGTAATCAAGAAGTCAGAAGAAGAAGACTCAGAAGAAGAGAAAGTTGAGAGAGAATTCAGAGAGATTTTGAGAGAAAAGTTGTATTATTAATCATGATGATCAAATGAAACAACATCAGAGTATTTATACTCTCAGATTGTAACAACTTTTACATTGCAACTAATTTGTAACAAACTAATAACCGATTTCTAACTGAATTTGGCGCCTAAAAGCCCCTTCATTTATTTGTTCTCAAGTCTAGCCCTGTATCACTTTGCCGATTCTAAGCTTGCTTCCAAAGCAGGATCAATGAACGATTCGTAAAATTTGGGGAAATAAAATTCATGAATAACTTTCTTCGTCTGCTGTCGCGGTGTCGAAATTTCGTCTCCATCATCCTTGAGATTAACAGTACAATTGACATCTGAAAATTGCAGTAATTAATTAATTATATTTTTCTTTCAGAGAAATCAAACAAATGATAATATTGGAAGAATACAATAATTTAAAAACTGTTATTACCTTCGAAATCCATTGATTCACGGTTATTAGCGGCCTCAAAGTGTTAATAATGACTAATGAGTGATCAGACTACACTAAAACAGAGAATTGCCCTTTATATACCTCGCAGTATTACATAGGGCAATAGCAATAAGGTAAGATTTTCGTTGCAAAATATATGATATGGACCAACAAAATTGGCCGATGTCGGTGTACACAGATCACATGGCCGAACCAAGAAAAAAGAAAAAGTTCATCGATGGGCTAAAATTTATTTATACAACAAGTTAAATGGCCCATTATTACAAAATTTCTAATTAACCTAATTAGAAAAGAAATTGAAAAAAAAAAAACGAAAAACAGAGTAAATTAATATTTCTCGTCGTTGTACCAAACAAAAAAAAAGAGTAAATTGATTTTACGAAATGTGCAGGTAAATTGATTGAACTCTGTACTGTGTACGGTAGCTTATTAGCAAAGGTTGCATAAACTAATGACAGCAAAATTCGTTAATCGTTATTATTAGTCTTAAAGTTTGTTTGCGCATTAATGTTCGTCATAATTAAAATTCGATTATACGATTGTAAAATTAACGTCTGAAGAAAAAAAGATTTGCATAGTGTGATTAAAAATTTTAAACTCTAGCATCTCTGTACTTTCATCATATGCAAGTCTTTTGTACCCCTTGGAGTTCTATAAGATCGATCATTTCTAAACTTTTCCAGTCCTAATAAAAAATGGCACATTACGTATATTTTTTTTTTTTTTTTTGGAAAATAGGCGTTAATTAATAGATAGAAAACCAAGTTAACATGGTTACACATTGCGTATATATAGTCCTCAGTTTTATGGCATATATAAAGCCATATATTCCTTCTCAATTGGTGACATCTCTCTTTGGCCATTGCGTACTTCTTTTCACAGATAGAGCTTGTTTAGGGTGAACCTCGTATCGACCTCGATCATATATATATCAAGTCAACATTTTACTTGGTACTTCAGGGTGAGGTCTAAACTCCGACAATGAGCCACTCGATTCCCCACCCAATGTGGGCATGGCTTCAGACTGAAGGAGGAAATTGAGCCAGAAAATCAAACCCAAATCTCATGGAAAGTCGCCAAACCAAACTGCTCGAATTTTCGACTGTTGCAGGAAGAGGCTTCAAGTTTAGCCACAGACTAACCCTTGTGAGTTATTAATGCTCAACGCGTTCCTTCTGCAGTGCCTATAAAATCATTGAAACAAAAATGTGAGCGGCAAGTAAAACTTGTTTTCGAAGTTTTAAG
Source organism: Spergularia bocconei (assembly GCA_963457585.1). Lineage (NCBI taxonomy): Eukaryota > Viridiplantae > Streptophyta > Magnoliopsida > Caryophyllales > Caryophyllaceae > Spergularia > Spergularia bocconei. The sequence continues at coordinate 1,712,545 of OY734946.1, read as the reverse complement.
TATTTATGCTTCAATCCCTCGATGCTAGGTAAGAGTCCAATAATTTGGGCGACGATGACGTACACCTCTAGGGGTGCTTAGAGTGAACAAGCTCTCATCACGAGTACTTTTTTTTTCATATAAGATAGATTACGAAAAAATTGCATCAAATGTTCCTGAAAATTGCTAGAATAATTTAAAACTAAACAAATAATTTTGATTCGAAAAGTCATACCGATCTTACATGGTTTTCTAATCATATTTTAAAGTTGAAACAAATTACCAGACCATATATACATACGGTGTATGTACTAGTAGGCAGAATGATGCAGTAACTAGGAATTTACCGAACAACCAGCAGGAGTGATTTCCCGACCATCGGTATCCAAGTTCCAGGCCATCCAGAACAATTCTAACAAAAAAAAAAAGATAAGAAACTTCATTAATACACAACGTTCCGTTAATCAGCCCATAAGGCTTTCGCTTCCTTCCATTTGACTAAACTTTTTTTTTTTTTTTTTTTTTTTTTGGTACAAAGGAGCAGCTAATGCTGCGGGGTGGGGGTATGAGGATTTGAACCCGGGACAACCCCCAGGCAGGTTAAGTTCCTATCCACTAGGCCAACCTTGATCCTCCCATTTGACTAAACTTTAGAGTACGTAAAAATGTAAATAATAATCCTATTATCAACAATACTACAATGTATTATTATGCTTTCTAAAGCCTAATTATACATATAAATACAAATTCAAAATAATTAACCAAACCAATGACACAAACCAAAAAAAAAAAAAACCAAAAACAAATAAACAAATAAACAAAGAACATAAAGCAAAACAAAAAAAATAAATAAAAAACCCAACATAAATAAGAGCGTAAAATAAAGGAAAGAGAACTTACTTGGTAGATCGCTAACTCAATAAGAAAACAACCCATGGTTGACCTCTTTCTTTCTCTTCTTCTTCATCTTTTGATGATGACCAAAAAGAATGAGTTGATGTGGATGAAGTAGAGTCTAGATTAGCCTTTAAGTAGGTATTCAATTCTAGTCTTCGCATTTTCATTTTCGATGTGGTACTCGAAATAAATACCCCTTTAAATAATACAAGACATTTCCATCCTGAATTACTCTTTCGATGTGGGACACAAGCAACAAGAAGAGCTCGCTTATACTTTCAAAGATTATCATAATAGATTTAAGTCGTCACCAATGGTTGCAATCTATCGATCTATATAACATATATATGCACTTATATGATTTAGATGACAAAATAATAATTTCAATCGGAGTTTTAAAACACACACATCCAATTCTAGTAACTAGTAGGGCATGATCAAGTGATGAAGATCCTTGTGTATATGTGTATAATCTCTCGCTCTCATTATAAATCTGTCCTCTAATAAATTCCATTAAAACTTGCCATTCAAAGCAAATGAGGGTACCAATTTCTTAGCTTCAAGCTTACTCCGATGTGTCCTCCATTCTTCCATCGGGGTTCAACCCTCGATTAGCAAGTGATGATTGAATGCTTCTTGTATAATTAGCTCTAAATTTCTCATCCCTAAACCACTTGGACATGAATGCCTCAACCTGACCATGGTAAGAAAAAGGCAGATTAAACCAAAACTCGATCAAATGAATCAAAACAAACCCTTAGCTTTACATTCCTCATCATAACCACGACTTTAGTGCCATTGGCTCTTGCCTATGGCGCGATAAGCATGAACTTACCGTGTCAAAAACACAAAGAGTCTGTTTACGCAAAACCAAAAGTAAAATTGAGACGAGAATCGCTATAGGATACTGCAAATCGTTGAAGTAAGACTCACCTTTTTATGGGACAATTTGTCAAGAGCTACTAAGTCTTTCTCTGATGCAAAATTCCTGGCTTTCTTTAGCGAAGCGCAATACTTATAATACTGTCATACATACACAAAGCAGACCAATTAAGTCCAACAAAATCCGCAACCATTCTACATACCAAGCCTAGTTTAATTTATACAGCATTTGTTCAACTATACATGTTGTGCATATTAATGTATACCTGCTTTTGTATACAGAGCTCTAAATGATAAATTTGTTGGCGCGCCTTCTCTTCCTCTTGCTCCAAAGCATGGCATTTCTCCTCATACATAGCAATCTGATTTTCTATATCTGCAATCTTTTTTTGTACACGTTCATATCGCGGTCGCATACTGTTTATTATGAGCTGCCCCTCGTGATCTCTTAAAATCTTCATATAAGCCTACATATGAGGCATAAAGGGCAGCCCGGCGCACATTGGCGTCCCCGACAAGCGAGGGTCCGGGGAAGGGTCCCACCACAAGGGTGTAATGAGGGCAAGCCTTCCCTTGTCAATTTATTTGACAAGAGGCTGCTCCCAGGCTTCCTTAGTAAAAAAATACACATGAATAAAATCGACTGTCGTTGCAATTAATTAGTCCATGGATTATATAAGAACTTAATTACCCGAATTTCACGCCTTCTGTCATACTTAGAACTAAAATTACTCCAGTAGCGATATTTTGTGTTTCTTGGAATTTTGGCGTTTGCTTCTCTAATCTCGCTTTCACATTCTTTTTTCTCTCAACTGAAGACGCTCAAGCTCCTTGAGAATGCGTCTCTCCTCCACCGTGCTTAGAGTATGACGCATTTCCTTAGACAATTGGTTGATTTTTTCCCTGATTTCGACTATCTCTGTATCTGCATCTGGCCCGAACTCTATATCTTCATTCTAGTGTATATATCAATGTTCATGAAGACAAAGCATAAGAAATGGCAATCATCAAGCAAAGCAACTACATTTACATCAAACGAAAAATCTTTATTAATTGATAGATAGGTTAAGGGTATAACTCAAATTTCCATGTGATCGCCGTTAGACAAAAAGCATAATAACAGATTTTGGCCTATCGATGACAATTTTCAAACGCATTGTGCGTTTACAATAAGTTTTGGCCAAACAAATTTCTTTTTGTTCTTCTTCCCTTCTTCCACCCCTTTTTTCCTTTCTTTTCTCGTCACATTACAAACCAATTAAATGTCAGAAATAACACTTTTGCTTACCTTGCTTTCGGGCCAGTGCTCCTCAAGTGTATACCGATAAGATGAAATTATTCTGCGACACACATCCGGTGATGTTGATGACTGCGTTGTTCCAATACTACGGAGTACTGGTATCCGTCCCTTTTCATCTACTGCCAATCGCAAACTTTCCTGCATACATATTTTGTAATTTTGAATAACTCGATCACTAAACAGCAAATACTCACAATCTAAGCTACTTAAATTGAATACCACAGATGTATTAGTAGAATGTACAAAATTCACAATTGCTTTTTTTGCTTGACAAAACACTATGGATTAATTAGTTGAATTCCGTAAATGCAATTGCGTATTACCCCTTATGTCATCCAATATGATGATTTTAAGTGTAGTAGGAGATATTATACGTTAGGCACATCGTTTGAATCAATAGAGAACCTTTTCTTCTGCATGAATTGACGGGTTTAATGCTCTGAATTTAACAAAAAGAACAGCATTTTATCCTGATAACGCATCAGATCTTAGCTTTGCGAGGTAAAAGGTGAAATAATAAAGAGGATTAGGAATTATGTAACACCGACAAACATAACGAAAATTGCGTCCAAAATTGCATGAATTGATCAGGATCGATGAATGATTATGGTACGTACCTTAAAAGGTTGTATATAAGTTTCGTAACAACGTTGCCTCTCCTCCGAAAGCCACTGTTTCGATTTCTTTGCCGATTCTAAGTTTGCTTCCAAAGAAGGATCTATGAACGATTTGTAAAATTTGGGGAAATAAAATTCATGAACAAGTTTCGTAGTCTGCTGTCGGGGTGTCGGATATTCATCGTCATCATCCTTGAGATTAATGGTGCAATTGACACCTGAAAATTGGAGTAATTGAGAATAGTGTGGTAAGATTTTGCTTCTAAAAATCGAACAATTGATAATATTGGAAGAATACAATCATTTAGAAAATTCGTACCTTCAAAATCCATTCATCCACGGTTAGCCGCCTGAAAGTGTTACGCATACGCTGTTGAGACTGCACTAGACCAGTTAATTGCTTTGTAGCATTTGGTTGGTGGGTACACGAAACGGGCACGAAAGTGGGACAGGTGATCCGGGAACCTTTGTATCCCTAGCAATTTTTTGGGACGGTCTAAATGCAACAGTTAAAGAGGCTAAATGCAACAATTAAATAATTTTTTTTACAAAAATGCCCTTATAACCTAATATCTGAGTCTTATGAATAACCCAGTATGTTGCAACCTTTGAATAACATTCTTAAACTTGTGAATGAATTACGATTATCATGGAGAACAAAAACAACGAGGACGAAAACTCGAACTACGATAAATATTTCACGGTATGATGACAATTACTTTCACATGTTGGGGGAGGGGGCACCGTCGGGGATGAGGGGGGTGTCGGTTTTGAGGAGTGACGGGGGTGGGGAGGGTGTCGGTTTTGAGAAGCGACGGGGGTGGGGTGGGTATCGGTTTTGAAAAGCGACGGGGTTGGGGGGGCTGTCGGCTTTCTGGGCCGACGGGGGTGGGGGGAGGGGGTCGGTTTTCATGAGGGAAGGGGTCGGTTTTCATGGCCGACGGTGTGGGGGAGAGGGTCGGTTTTCATAGCCGACGGGGAGGGGGAGGGGGTCGGTTTTTCGGGCCGACAGGGAGGGGGAGGGGGTCGGTTTTTCGGGCCGACGGGGAGGGGGAGGGGGTCGGATTTCAGGGCCGACGGGGGTGGGGGAGGCAGTCGGAATTCAGTGCCGACGGGGTGGGGGAGGGGGGCGGATGATGATGAAAGTTGCAAATGTTGATGATCAGAAACAAAACATTATAAATGGGTCAAAATCTGTACCTTTGATTGTTGCAAATGATGATGATCGGTGGATGATGAAGTTTGATGATGATCAGTGGATGAAGATTAATGGAATTTAAAAAAATGAAGAAATCTGGGGAAATGGGGAGAGAAACGTTGAGAAGACAGGAAGGTAGGGGTAAGGGCGTTTCAGTCATTTGGTTGTTGTTTATTGTTGTATTTAAGGATTTAAATTGTTGCATTTAGACTAATTGTTTTTTAATTGAAGGTCTTACGATATTACTTAATCAGCGTAATAGCCAGTAGGGTTAAACTTGGGTTAGCAATAGGACGATGAATCATCAGATGTACATCTATGATTGATGCTCCTAGGTAGAGGTTTAGCGTATAGATCAAAAAAAAAAAATGGGCGGATGTCGGTGATCATGGACAGTTTCCTAAAAAGAGTGACCATAGCATTCCCATTCACGTTTAGGAGCGAATTTCAGACTTGAATAATACAGGGGTTGCAAAATTATGTCAAGATTACACACGAATGGTTCGATAGCAATCAAGAATAATGCCCTCATTCAACATTGATCTAATTGCAATTGACCCGATCACCCAATTGTAATCGATAGTCACAAATAAAAAAAACTGACCAAATCCAAAACTAACTCAAAATCGGGAATTTGAATATTATACTAGTATACCTTAACCGAACCCTGATTTGTCCCAGAAAATGAAATGTTGCAAATATAACTCGATTCAAGTCAGTATTGATAATTAAGATTTTGGACTCGTTTGCCATATCTACCTTTTCGACACACAATTTACGGTAGCAAATCTAATCGAAGCACGATTTGGAAGTATCATAAAGTCCTAATTTTGAAAGTTGTACATAAACCTAAGGTCCCTAACCCACCCAAATAGAAAATTTTACTACCCCTATATATACAGGACATGTCTTCTTCGGTTTATAAGCTAAGGCTTTACATTACTTACACACTCCTATGCCGGCTAACTACTATATTCCCGACGACATCCTAATCCCAAACATCCTCAAGAAGCTACCACCCAAATCAATTTTCCGATTCAAGTGTGTTTGCAAGGCATGGAAACGCCTCTTTGAAAGCTCTGCATTCGCCTACGCTACTCGTCCATCCCTCCTCTTCACGAGCGATGATAACCCATCATCCTTGTACCTTATCGATCAGAATGGCCTTGACTCGCCTTCGCCATGTTTAACCGAGCTCCCCTTACCTTCATCTATCACAAACGTCACTCGTATCAGAATCGAGGGCTCTTGTAATGGATTGTTCTTACTCTGTGTCCCAACCAGTAATTGGCGCACTTGTACCATAACTTGTATTCCAGACAATATAGACTATTATTTTCTTTGGAATCCTTTGAACCCCAACGCCTTCCATGAGCTACCGTTTGAGGACGTATCGAGTGTTTTCGGGTTTGTTTACGATGAGATGAGAGACGACTACAAGATCATACTGAATAGACGTTTATCCCAAGGTGTTGGTGAAATCTACAGCTTGAAAACTAATACGTCAGAACGTTTCGTTTCTCAGGGTTGTAGAAATGTGATGTTTCAACGTCCTGTCTGCTTTCGTAATTGCTTACACTGGAAAAATGATTATTGTTATACAGGATCACACCCAATGATTTGTGGCTTTGATCTTTATACTGAAAATTGGACAAAATTCGCAATCCCTTACCATAGTTATGAACGAAAGAAGTACATACCAATCTTTCGGTTTAGACATGTACGGGGGTTTTCTAGGCGTTGTGATGAGAGGTTTACAAAATCGTCATGCTGATGTTTGGGTCATGAAGGAGTACGGTGTTGAAAAATCATGGACTAAGTTGTTTGCTCTACCCCTTCTCGAGGGTCACCTTGATCGTAACAGTACAAGTTCACATGAAGTTTTGTTATTAGATAATCGTCACTACTGTAATGATGGTCAAGTTTTGTTGTTAAATATTGAGACACATCGACTAGGTTGGTACAGTCCTCAGCTCGACAACGAAAGCAAGATCAAGAAAATCGAGATTCAAGGTGGCCTAAATGTTCGTTTGGCAAGAGTGTTTCTAGGTAGCCATGTTCCAGTTCCTGTTATTCCCATGAAAGTAGAAACGTCGAAGAAGAAACGAAGAATAATACTGTACAACTGCGTAGAGGTTTAACAGGAGTATAATGTAAATCGCAGGCAAAATGATTTCATTATGCAGTAGCTTATTCAATTACAAGGTTGCTTAAGTTACAATTTCTATAGTAAAAGTCGATTTGTGCTAAAAGATATTGGTCGTAAAATTTAATTACAAAAGCAAAAAAACTTCACTGTGTTACATTCCTTACATACTTTATGCATACACATTAGAAAATGTAAAATGGTAGCGTAATATAGAGCAAAAAATACAAGCAAGCAAACGAGACAAATATCGAGTACGACCTTATCAGTTCAATTGTCACACCGTACCAGTTCTTTAATTAGCTTTCATCTTCTTTTGGCTTCTTTTTGAAGATTCCTGTTCTACCAACTTCGAAAAGGGACATCAGGTTTTTTGTGTTGTTGGTAGACACCTCTCCTCTAGTCTCCGACCATGAGCCACTCGAATCAAGACTCTCCCCCACTCGACACTATCATATCAAAAGTACTCGTAAGCAAACGAGACAAATATCGTGTCGGCCCATGTCATCCGTATGACATGGTTCAATACAATACGGCCCAGAACATCGTATTCAAACCCAACACACCAAGGCTCCCTACGGTTGAAGATGGAGATTATAGTGTATGAGATGTTTCATAAACTGGGTATAATCTCAGAGATACTCTTGAATATTGCAGGGATCCAGGACAATTCTAACCAAAAACAGAAGAAAAGAAACTTCATTAGATATACACAGCATTTTTTTGGTGTGTAGAGATAGACAACATTATTACTACATACATTAGCCTTTCTTTATTCTTTTAACTTAATTAGATCAGCGACGTATCATATACTCGATCTGCCGAGCAGGAGATTTGATTTAGAGCATTTTAGGAGTAAAATCAAAGTCGCGCTAGACTCGAATCTTATGTTTAGAATTTCTCATAGAGACCAAATGAGCATCACTGCTTATAAACTATATATGTATAATATCTTTTTTTTTATTTTCTGAGGTCTATGTATAATTATGCTCTAATTATAATATAAATAAAAAAAACCAGAAAATAAAGCAAAGAAACAAACCAACATCATTATAAAACAAAACTAACTAGAAAAAAAAAAAGGAAACAGGCAAAGAAAAAACAAGGAAAAAAAACCATAAAAAAAAAAACATAATTAAGAGCATAAAATTAAATAAAGGAAAGAGAACTTACTTGGTAGATCACTAACTCAATAAGAAAACAAACCATGGTGTGAGCTTCCACCCTTGACCTCTTTCTTTCTCTTCTTCTTCATCTTTTGATGATGACCAAAAAGAATGAGTTGATGTGGATGAAGTAGAGTCTAGATTAGCCTTTAAATAGGTATTCAGTTCTAGTCTTCGCATTTTCATTTCCGATGTGGTACTCGAAATAAATACCCCTTTAAATAATACAAGGCATTTCCATCCTGAATTATTACTCTTTCGATGTGGGACACATACACGTTCAAACCACCAATTCATGGATACCGACAGAGCTTGCTTATACATTTATAAAAGATTGAAGGATAAATAAAGTTACTATTGGTTAATTACTCCGAACAATTTATCTATCTATATGCACTTATGTAGCTTCACAATTAGATGCAAAACATTTATTCCAATCGGAGTAGTGAAACACATGCATCCAATTCTAGTAACTAGGACGTGATCAAGTGATGAAGATCCTCACTTGAATCTTCTCATTCACTACATCATTAGAAACATCATTCCCTTTATGAACACTACCATTAAAACTTGCCAATTCTAAACAAATGTGGTTATGTGGGTGATAATTTCTAGCTCAATACATACAAGGCAATGTCAAAGGATTTCCTGGCGAGTTGCGAACATCTTTTGGTGGTTGCTAGAAGCTTACTCCGATATGTCCTTCATTCTTCCATCATTGCTCAACCCTCGTTCAGCTAGGGATAGTTGAATGCTTCTTGTATAACTAGCTCTAAATGTCTCATCATTCACCCATTTGGACATGAACTCCTCAACCTATATATAACATGGTTGAACAACAACACATTATATATATTAAACCAAAACTCGATCTAATGAATAAAAACAAACCATTTTCAATCCTCATCAACCACAGCATTAGTGCACTAGGCTCTTGCCTATGGCGAGATAATTAAGCTTGAAGTTACCAAGTCAAACACACAAAGAGTCTGTTTACGCATAACCAAAAGTAACATTGCGACGAGGATTGTATCGTACACTGCAAATCATGGAAGACTCACCTGTTTGTGGGACAAATTGTCAAGAGCTACTAAATCTTTCTCTGATGCAAGATTCCTGGCTTCATTTTGCAAAGCGCAATAGTTGTCATACATAGCAAACTGTCCTACGCGAACCACATCAATCAAACAAGTCCAAAAGCCGTAACAATTATATAACATTGACCAATTTATACTGCATAATATCGTATGTTTAGTGCAAAAAAGTATATATACCTGTGTTTGTATACAGAGCTCTGTATCCAAAATTTGTACGTTCGCCTTCTCTTGCTCTTGCCTCATATTATCGCATTTTTTCTGATGAGTAGCGATCCGATTCTGTAAATCTGCAATCTTTTTTTCTAGACGTTCATATTCCTCCCTCTTGATCTTTACTGGCTGCCCATGCTCTCTTAATCTCATCATATAACCCTACATTTAATTTGAAGCGTATAAATGAAGGAGAACTCCATCCTTAATTAGTCGAAAGTACACATGAATAAAATCGATTGTCGTAGCAATTAATTAGTCCATGGATTATAAGATCTTTACCCGAATTCTACGTCTTAATTCGTACTTGGATTCATGTATACGCCAGTGGTAATCTTTTGTTGGTTTTGGAGTTTTCGCGTTTGCTTCTCTAACCTCATTTGCATATGCTTTTTTTGTCGACTGAAGACGCTCAAGCTCCTTGAGAATACGTTTCTCCTCCACCATGCTTACTGAACGACGCAATTGCTTATGCAATTCTTTGATTTTTCCCGGATTTCGAATAGCTGTGTATCTGTGTCTGGTCCGAACTCTATGTCTTCATTCTAATCACAAGAAACGTAATGATCAAGCAAACCAATTGTTAAAACCTAATGATGATAAAGTATTAGGTGCAACAGTCGCGTGCATTAGACAATTTTTTCTTATCTTTTCTCGTCAAATTAACAAACCAATGCAAGTACGGAGTACGTACTACACATGTCGAGATTATAATACTTTTGGTTACCTTGCTTTCGGGCCAATGCTTCTCAAGTAACGATCGAAAATATACAATACAACTGCGATCCGAATCCGATCTTTTCGTATTCCCTTGATAAGGATCATGGATTGGTATCTGTTCCTTTTCTGTTATTGCCAATTGCAAACTTACCTGCATTTACTTTTCGGCACTCATTAAAGATCAAATCCCCTTGAGGTAAAAGGGTTTTACGGGTTATGTGACGTTAATCCGATTTTCGGATTACCCATAATGAAAATTGCGTAAACGTTAATCTTAGTAGGTACGTACTAGTAAGGGTTGTACATAAGCTTTCAAATAACTTGTTCTCTCCTCCATCTTCCGCTGCTTCAATTTCTTTGCCGACTCTAAGCTTTCCTCCAAGGTAGGATCGTCTACGAACGATTCGTTAATTTTCGCCAAGTAAAATTCATCGATTAAATTAACATCGTCATCATTCTTGAGAGTATTAGCGCAATTCACATCTGAAAATCGCAGAATTTACGATTAAATTTGTAAGATTTTTCTTCGGAAAATCAAACAAAAATATTGAAAAAACACAATTATTTAGAAAACTCGTACTCCCTCCATTTCATTAGGTTCTTTGCATTTCGTTTGAATCTGTGAGAGAAATTCAAATGAAATGCAAAGAACCTAATAAAATGGAGGGAGTATGTACCTTTAAAATCCATTGATACACGGTTAGCAGACTCAAGTGTTATGCATACGCTAGAACAAAGAATTGCCTTTTTATCCCTTTTTACCGTTTTTTTTTTTGGTAATCAAAAGCCAATGGGCCGGGGTTAAACTTGGATTAGGTTAAGACTTTGTTTTCAAGATATGGGAAACACAAATTTGTATTTTGGGTGCTGCTAGTGGTTTAATGTTTGGATCAAAATGATTGTCGAATGTTAGTGCACAAACGCACAATCGTGTTTGGTTCGAATAATAGAGTTGATCGGTAAACTTTATAAGGTGATCGAGGATAAAATATCAAGAAGACCTAATCCATCTTTTACTCCCTTTGTTACTCAGAGTTCATTTGACATTGTCAGTGTTGTTTTAGAGAATAGGCGTAATTATGACAACCAATACGGCAATACTTCAAATGTACATATATACACATCATTCGTCATTGACAACAACAACAACAACAACAAAGCCTTATTCCCAAAATTATTTGGGGTCAGCTAACATGAATCGTCATCCAATAACCGTCTTGTGTACGCTAAGAAATTTCGAAAACGTTGTAAACATTTTAGAAGTATTTAAACACTTTCAAAGGAAATTTAGAAAGTCGTCAAAATAAATAAAAAGTTTAAAAAAATATTGCAAAAAACAGATGAACTTTGAACACAAGTTAAAAAAATTTTGGAAAAATAGTTGGAAAAACCAAACAAAATAAATCAAAAGGGGTCAGAAAAAGTCCTCCACATGAATAGAGTCTCGCCACCCTGCCCTATCTAACACCATACTCTCTTCAAGCCCCCTAGGAACCTCATATCACTTCTAATCACCCTCGTCCAAGTCATCTTGGGTCTTTCCCGACAACCTACTTTTCAAATGACATACTCCGATAGATCCAGCATTCTTCCATCGTTGCTCAACCCTCGATTAGTGAGCGATAGTTGGATGCTTCTGGTATAACTAGCTCGAAATGTCTCATCACTCGCCCATTTGCACATGAATGCCTCAACCTAACCAAGTAGGGACAACACTCGACTAGTTAGGAACGCAAACAACAACATTACCTCAGTGCCACAAACTTTCACTACTATTAACAAGATAACTGAAGTTAATTAGCATCATAAGTGGCAAACTTTGTATACTGACCTGTTTGTGGGACAACTCTTGAAGAGCTTCTGAATCTTTCTCTAATGCAAGTTCTCTGGCATTGTTTAGCAAAGTACAGTATTTTTCATACAAAGCAGACTGTCATGCGCAAGCCCAGAACGTACAAATTAGTCAAATAAAATCCATACTAATTCCACAAATACAATGCAAATTAACCTATAGCTATTACGTCTTTTGTTCCCTTGGACATTTGACGAATAATTTGAATTTCTCTCACATAATCAAACGAATTAATAATCAAAAGAACAAAGGAAGTATATACCTGCTCTTGTATAGCAAGCTTCATATGCGAAATTCGTTCATCCACCTTCTCTTCCTCCTGCTTCATACTATGATATACCTTCGCATGAGGAGCAATCCTCTTCTCTAAATCTTCAATCTTTTTTCGTGCACGCTCATGTAGCATTATCGACTTCTTTTCCTTCTCTTCAAGTTGTTTTACATTCCTCATATTTGCCTATATTTTTGAGGCGTAGACATCAAGTACACAATAAAAATAGAGACGTTGTACTTCAAGTTAATTAGTCAGGGGATGATTATAAGACGATCTTACACGAAGTTTACGCTTTATATCAAACTTGGAACCATCATACCAATAGTGACATGTTCCGTAATTTGTTGATCTTGGGGTTTTGGCGTCTGCTTCTCTAATCTCGCGATCACATTCGTCTCGTCTCCAATGAAGATGAACTAGCTCGTTAAGAGCACGGTTCTCCTCCACCATGTTGGGTTTCGAATGACCCAATTGCTTGAACAATGCTGGGATCTTTTCCCTGATTTTAACTACCTCTATATCCGGGTCTGGTCGTTCGTCATCTAAGTCCTCATTCTAGTACCAAAGTAGAACAAAATGTACATATGTATCAAGCAAATTGACATAACTACTTATAGTGTACCAAATTACATACGACTTGTTTGATGTGTACGTCAGTACGTGCAATGGGTCATCAATAAGCAGAAATCTGGAAGCAATAGACCAAAATCTAACTTGCGGACGTTGGATTATAATTGTTAGCCTATCATTGATTAAATTTTTATGAAGTATTCTGTTGGAGTAATGGCTCCAAAGCCATTTTGACTTGTGCATTGGATACCTTGGTAGTAAATCTCATTACTACTATATGTTTATTACACCATTAATCACCATGTTTATTACCATGTTAATGGTGTGATTATGAGTGTCTTTAAACCCATAATGAATCCTTGACCCTTTGGTATCCATAACATCTTTCTTCCCTCCACTATAAAAGAAAGCTTTTTGTGTTCATTTTATACATCGAAAATGATATACACAAAACACATCTTCTGATTCTTGGGTAATTGTATGAGTATGCAAACTCCAACTTTTGTATGTGAGTGGTCGCGTGCAAAAGTAGTTGTGTTAACCTTGGGGAGCATTCCGGCCAGTGACGATGACCACCAATGTCGGGCCGTAATCGCTTTCAAGTCAGTGGTCTCCTACCGCGACACAACTTGAAATCATTCTTTAATCTTCCTTATACAACCATTGTTAACCATTATTTCCAACAATTTGAAAGCGATTAATATATATGCAATGGTTGTATTATTTTGTATATCCCCATAAAGTTGGATTGTGGGTGAAAACTCCCATTTTCGTTCATAGTTTTCCAACCCGTAAGATTGAGACAGTCGTTGGTATTTTGGCCATATCTTGGTCCCTAGATCTCCGTTGAAGGCGTGTAATATGTTGTTGGAAAGCTAAGACAATGATCTACAACTTTGTAGAAGAAGACGAGTCCAAATTATGTCATCTACATCTCATTATTTCGTCATCTTTATTACGACAGAGTGGTGATGATTTATAAGAAAGATTTTTTACTAAATATTTGACGGCATCTGTTTCGATGATGGGTATTATATATTCAAAGGTCTTGGACAGAAAGGTTTGATCTTCATTATATTTTATTATTTCATATTGTCCATATAATTAAGGTACGCCCTCCTCATTTTGCGTTATGATTTTTGTTTATATGAAAGTATGAGGCTATATTGTTAGATTTGGGATACCTTGTTAGTCTTGGAATTTATTGGCATGTGTTAATACTTGATATTGACCTTTGGTATATGTGGTTAATTTTAATTCCAAGTTTTGATGGAATAATATGTTATATGTGATAAAGTATAAGCCGTCGTTGAGTCTTGTTAATTGGCTTGTTGGCGATTTGGTTTTGTTGACGGATGATTATTCCAAACCTTGTTATGTGTTTTTTAAGACATGGGACTCAATTAACCTCAAATGTGTGTTTTCTTAGCTTTAGCTATCAATAGTTAGAGTGTTGTTTTTGTCTCTCCGAGCTACACGCTCGTCTTGATTGATTTTATGCTAAAGTGTGCGCTCCTTTCTTGAAGAAATTATTCTTGAGAAGCATGTGAATTTCACAGCCCTTTATTGACGTTTGTGGTGTGACGATCCTTGCATTGACTTATATTAATATGAGATTTGTTTTTTTGATAGAAAATTTTCCTAGGGATTGCCTCTTCTAAATACTCCTTGATGGGTGTACCAATGATTTGTGGGGGCTAGTTTCATTTTATGTTTGGCCTATGAAATAATTATAGTCGGTCACAATTTTTTGTTTAAGGAGAGTGTACATGGGAAATTGAAAATTTATTGTGTTTGTCTCATATACCCCTTTGTAAAGATTTTTGTTTGGAGGGAACGGTTAGACTCTTTGATCTTGAACATAGTGTTATCGCTTGTGCGTAGTGCGACAACATGTGGGGGAAGTTGTTCAAGTAGTTACTCTTTATGGCTTTTTTTAAGTTTGTTGCTTGGAGTTTTAGAGTCTAATTCCTAACTTAAATCTTTGAGTGTGTGCGGGTACATAGCCATGGTTGGTTTACCTAAGTATAAGGGATGTGACTGAGTTGTTATATGTCGTTATGTGGATGACATTTGATTTTTGGGAATAGTTTGAGAATTTTTTTTGATTGGTGCTAAACTATTCTTGTCGTCCATGAGATGAAGGACTTAGGAGAAACGCATGTGATTATTGGAGTTCGAGTTGAGAGAAACTCCAGTTGCGTTGATTTAGTTATGTCATCCTGTCTCTTTGAGTTGACTAAGAAATTTATTTTCGTTTTCTTAATACACTACATGATCCTAGAACCATTCGACTAGACCTTATGAGAGAGTGTCTCCCAAGTTGACTAAACTAAGATCATAGGTAGTGTTATGTTGCTCATGACCATGCTCGGCCTAACATAGTCTATATGGTGAGTAGACTAAGAGGTTGTACTCATAATCCTACTAGTGACGATTGAAGTGCGTGTCATCTCTTACTTGGATACCTTAGAGAATTAGTTGACCTTTTTTTTGCATTATCGTTATATCCCAACGTAAGGAATTTGGGGATTTGTTTTGCAATCTGGGTACCAAGTATTGAATGAGATTAGTATCACTAGTGGATGAGTATTTCCTCTAAGAGGTGGTGTTATGTTGTTGTAGTGTTCTTCGGAACCGACTTGTACAACTTAGTCACCGTAGAGTATGAGTTTTTGTCCTCAAGTTGGCAGGACAAAAGGCCGAATGGTTGAGGATTTTATTACAACGTGCTATTGTGGGGAATATGTGGTTCCATCTCTCTTCATTGTAATATTCAAGTGACCCTTGGTGTTGCTAAGAATAGTGTGTACAATTGGAAGAAGAGCCATATGTTAAACTTGTAAGAAATCTTATGATCCCTTATAAGGGATTGCGGAAGAGCGTAATTATATAGTCGTCGAGGGGGATGGGGTAAAGCCCATGAGTTGAGGTTGTGTCGTGGATACCCGCTTGTGGTCAAACGAAGCCACACGACTCTTGACTTTGCACTACATTTCTCATCCCTATGGCGCGTGGTAGTGCTTAACATAATCCATTACCTTTTGGTGAGTGCTATTGAGAAGCACTTGGTGGATTTATGTTGAAAAAGGTTGAGCGTTAAGCTCTTAATGATCTTATAGCCCAATTTGGGTGGTCCTAGAGAGACGGACTTGATGAGATCACCATATTTGGAGGTTGAGATTTAATTATCTCTTAATGAGTCTACATCCTTGTGTTGGATGGTCCTATTGAGAAGGATTTGAAAGATTCACCGTGTATTCGTGAGAGGTTGGGCTTTGCTCTTAATGGTTCCATATCCCTTTGTGGTGGTATTTGGTGAAACACTTTATGGACCACCTATGTGAGTGTGAAGGTTTGGCCGCCTTCTATGAAAGATTGGGCTATCTTTCTAGAGCACTCACGAGACCCGAGGTGTGCGCATGGCTTTAAAGCGTTTGGATCGCGGAGTTTGCATTTTCAATTAAGGTAAATATGTGTTGTGAGGGTCTCAACCGAACTTTAGTGAGTTCAAGAAGCAATTCACTCACTAGAAAGTAAGTTGTTGCCTCATTCCACTATGTGTCAATTCAAATCGAAAGATATTGATACTTAAGTATTTCCTTACCTTTACCCAAGATTGTTTCTTTTGTTGGCTTTGCTCGCCCTTAGTGGGGGATTGTTGGAGTAATGGCTCCAAAGCCATTTTGACTTGTGCATTGGATACCTTGGTAGTAAATCTCATTACTACTATATGTTTATTACACCATTAATCACCATGTTTATTACCATGTTAATGGTGTGATTATGAGTGTCTTTAAACCCATAATGAATCCTTGACCCTTTGGTATCCATAACATCTTTCTTCCCTCCACTATAAAAGAAAGCTTTTTGTGTTCATTTTATACATCGAAAATGATATACACAAAACACATCTTCTGATTCTTGGGTAATTGTATGAGTATGCAAACTCCAACTTTTGTATGTGAGTGGTCGCGTGCAAAAGTAGTTGTGTTAACCTTGGGGAGCATTCCGGCCAGTGACGATGACCACCAATGTCGGGCCGTAATCGCTTTCAAGTCAGTGGTCTCCTACCGCGACACAACTTGAAATCATTCTTTAATCTTCCTTATACAACCATTGTTAACCCTTATTTCCAACATATTCTATAAGCTAATTAAGCATAATGAGCTTGTGAAAGACTATGTATTTCACATACAATGACCATATCATAAATTTTAAGTGAGGTAGTCTAATCATAAACCAAAACTATTGTCAAAATAAGTATATATATATAATGGTTACGATTTACGAAATACATAAACACAATGCTTACAATACTTTCAGGCCAATGCTTCTGAAGTAACTCTCGATAACGTCCAAGCCTTCTATGCCAATCTGTTATTAACCACGCTGGAGGTTCTTTATAACTTGGTATCCCTTGTTCTTCTATTTTTGCCAATTCCAATCTTTCCTGCATCGCCAAATTTTGATTATTCAAGTGATTGATCCTAGTGTATTACTGTTACAATTGTGTATCACCATCCACTATCGCGCGAATTTAGCCGAGATTTTAGGATTCTTGGTGAACCGCAATTGTAACAGTAATTCGATCTGTTCGAAAATTGATGGGTGATGATTTTGCCAAGGCAAATCAATATCTTCCAAGGCAAATATGTCCATTATATGGACCAGGTTCAGTGAATCTGCCTTGACGATAGTAATTACTGCCTTGGCAATTAAAATCATCGCCCAAATTGATTAATGTACGCAATTTCACCATATGTTCTAATAGAGGATTATGGAGAATTCCGGATAATTCCGGTTGAGGAATTTGTGTGTTTAGGAATACGTAATATAGTAGAATATGTGTTTTAGGAATATGTTACGAGATAGGTTTCGTAAGGGTCAAGTCATGTATTAGTATAAATAAGGGTGTTACCCTAAGGTCTTTGTAAGCAAGTTATTACGGAATTATATTGAGTTTATGAGTTCCCCAAAGTGTACGTTATAATTCTATTAATTATGGAGAATTCCGGATAATTCCGGTTGAGGAATTTGTGTGTTTAGGAATACGTAATATAGTAGAATATGTGTTTTAGGAATATGTTACGAGATAGGTTTCGTAAGGGTCAAGTCATGTATTAGTATAAATAAGGGTGTTACCCTAAGGTCTTTGTAAGCAAGTTATTACGGAATTATATTGAGTTTATGAGTTCCCCAAATAAAGTGTACGTTATAATTCTATTATGGTATCAGAGCCTCTTTCCTAGAGGACTCTAAAAGGTGCTTCCGCTGCCTGCCGGTGGGCCTGCCGGCGGGAATTTGGTGTTCGCCAGAGACGTGTTGTTCATGATCTAATGTTTTAGGGTTTATTTTTTTAGAGTATTATATTTATTTTTATTTTAGTTTGAATAAAGGCCCCCTCCGTTAGTTTATTGAAGATGTTGATATGATCGATGATGTCGAGATAGTGTTAATCTTGGTGCTTGATAATCAAGTCAAAAAAAAAGAAAAAAAAAAGAAGAAAAAGATGATCAGCAGAATTTTCCGTACGTTCGATTTGCGGATTTGGTATTGGTTCATCTTTCTTGATATGTGGAATTGTGTTTGCCGTGAGTGTTGGCGGTGAGTAGTTGAATTGTTCGGATGATGTTCGATGATTGTGCGTTGTTTTGTCGTCAATTTTATTTGTTTTTGAGTGATTTGGGTTCCTACGGTCGTAAGTCAAGGCAGAGGTATTTCGATTCAGTGGTTAGTTGTCGTTTGATTTTGGTTGATTTTGTGTGATGATTTTAGGCCGATCAAGGAATGGGGGAGTGCCCCTACCAGTCATATCTGGTATTTTTAGGTGAAGTTGATATGATAACTTCACGTTTTGAGACCATGTTTTTTCATGGTATTTATTTTTGGTTCCTTTTAGATGAAGCTGATAATGGTCGCTTCATGAGTTGTGAGACCATGGTGATTCATGGTTCCCTTGTATCTGGCGTTTAGTGGTGAAGTTGATTATTGGCGATTCGTGGTGATTTACGATACTTTTTGAGTGTTCTTTGGATGAGGTTCGAGTGGGTTCGAAAAGAATGGTGTTTTGCGACGACGACAATCAACGTGCTGGATTTGAAGATTTGAAGATTTGAAGATCTCGACGGAGTTATTTTGTTTCCTTATCGTTTTGGCAAACTCATTGTAATTTTAGTCCAATTACTATGAGTTTGAGGGGGAGTAATAGAGGATTATGGAGAATTCCGGATAATTCCGGTTGAGGAATTTGTGTGTTTAGGAATACGTAATATAGTAGAATATGTGTTTTAGGAATATGTTACGAGATAGGTTTCGTAAGGGTCAAGTCATGTATTAGTATAAATAAGGGTGTTACCCTAAAGTCTTTGTAAGCAAGTTATTACGGAATTATATTGAGTTTATGAGTTCCCCAAAGTGTACGTTATAATTCTATTATGTTCAAAATTTAGAGAAAACGTTACTAGATCAAGTCTTTCTCGGACGTTACATTAATCATATTAAAGATTCAACACAGTTGCACGGAGCACTATATATCTACATTGTATCGATTGATTGACTGACTACTACTTGACAATATCGCCACAGTTAAATTACCCAAAACAAAGTGATCGATGGAGTGATGTTGGTACCTGTAAAGGTTGAATATAAGTTGCGTGATAAAGATGTCTCTCTTCCAACATCCGCTGCTTCGATTTCCTTTCGGACTCTAAGCTTTCTTTCAAACCAGTATCCATGAACGATTTGTTTATTTTGACGAAATAAAATTCATCAACAAGTTTCTTCGAATGTCGTAATGTTAAATTTTCATCGTTAGTATCCTTGTCAACAGTTCGATTGAAATCTGAAATTAAGAAATTCAAACCAAAGGTAAAGAAACGTATGTACCCTTTTCTGTTTCGCCAAGAGTGAAACAGATAAATTAAGAAATTTCGTACCTTGGAAATCCATTGACAGTTTGACACACGAATAGCCGCCTCAACTGTTATGATACAACGAGAGAAACCCTTTGTTTCCTGCTTCCTTGTTTCGTCTTAACGAAGGAAAAGGGCGGAGTGAGCAGACTTTGGCCTAGACTGAGAAATAAATCGGACAAGACTTTTGAATTTGCCGGTTATTTTTTTTTTTGGAAATTCGACAGGTTGATTAAGGTGTCGTTTGGATACACTCGGGAAGTCGGAATTCCCATGAGTTTGCAAATCCTGGGAATTAAGAAAGTATGGGAATTGGGGAAATTTGTTTGGATGAACAAGGGAATTCAATTACCATGTGAATTTCTACTTACCTAACCCCCCCAAGGTAATTAAATTCCTACACTTTGGAGGAATTGGAAATGCCCGGGAATTTGCAGTTCCTACACTTTATGGTAACCAAACAACTCAAGATAGTGCAATTCCCAGGAAAATAAAAATTCCTACAGATTTTGAGGGTATCCAAACGACACCTAATTATGAAAAACGGTTAATAGAATACAAAAGTGACGGAAATCGTTCGCTTATTGGTCCTCATCAAGGATTTCGGTTTCAAATATCGTTAGTTATGCCCTATGTCTTTTTCTCGTTAAGTTATACAATAGGTCTCCTCTGCTAGTGAAAGACACAAAGATGTCGATATACATGAGAAAGACAACCAATACGGCAATACTCCAAATGTACATATATACACACCCTTCGTCATTGACAACCTACTTTTCAAATGACATACTCCGATAAATCCAGAATTCTTCCATCGTTGCTCAACCCTTGATTAGCAAGCGATAGTTGTATGCTTCTCGTATAATTAGAACGAAATGTCTCATCACTCGCCCATTTGGACATGAATGCCTCAACCTAACCAAGTAGGGACAACACTCGACTAGTTAGGAACGCAAACAACAACATTACCTCAGTGCCACAAAGTTCACCGCTAATTAGCGAGATAATAAATGAAGATAATGAAGTTAGCCTCATAAGTCACACTTTGTATACTAACCTGTTTGTGGGACAACTTTTGAAGATCTTCTGAATCTTTCTCTAATGCAAGTTCTCTGGCCTTGTTTAGCAAAGTACAATATTTTTCATACAATGCACACTGTACGTCATGCGCATACAAGATCAAATTAGTCTAATAAAACTCATACTAATTGGACAATGCAATTAACTTATTACACTTTTTGCTCCCTTGGATCGTTAAGGTTTAATTTGAATTTCTCTCACATAATCAAACCAAATTAATAATGAAAAGAGCGAACAAGGCCAGTATATACCTGTTTTTGTATAGCAAGCTCCATACTCGAAATTCGTTCATCAACCTGCACTTCCTCCTGCTTCATAGCATGACATACGTTCGCATGAGGAGCAATCCTCTTCTCTAAATCTCCAATCTTTTTTCGTGCACGCTCATGTAGCATTATCGACTTGTTTTCCTTCTCTTCAAGTTCTCTTAAATGCTTCATATTTTCCTATATTTTTGAGGCGTAAACATGAAGTGCACATTAAAAATAGAGACATGTTTCTACGTCAAGTTAATTAGTGAAGGGATGATTATAAGACGATCTTACACGAAGTTTACGTTTTATCTCGAACTTGGAACCATCACGCCAATAGTGACCTCTTTCATCTTTTTGTTGGTCTTGGGGTTTTGGCGTCTGCTTCTCTAATCTCGCGATCACATTCGTCTCGTCTCCAATGAAGATGAACTAGCTCGTTAAGAGCACGGTTCTCCTCCACCATGTTGGGTTTCGAATGACCCAATTGCTTGAACAATGTTGGGATTTTTTCCCTGATTTCAACTACCTCTATATCCGGGTCTGGTCGTTCGTCATCTAGATCCTCATTCTAGTATCAAAGTAGAACAAATGTATGTATCACGCAAAGTTGACATGACATGACCATAATGTAAAAAATTACTATATTATACACATGTACAAGACTTGTTTTATATATGTAAATTCAATAATAGATCATCAATAAGCGAAAATCTAGCACCAGCATAAAATTTCTTGGAATATATATGACCGTTGTTATCAATGATCGAGTTTTTATATTGTATAATCATAATGAGCGTTGAAAGTCGGAAGATCATGTATTTTATACAAAATAACCATATCATATCATAAATTTTAAGCAATGTAATTAAGTAGTCTAATCATAAACCAAAACGATTGTAAAATTAGAAATAAGTATCATGGTTACGATTCACGAACTACGTAGAGAGAAGGCTTACAATGCTTTCAGGCCAATGTTTCTCAAGTAACTCTCGATAACGTACAAGATCTCTTCGCGAATATATTGTTGTCCACGAGAAAGGTTCATGATAAATTGGTATCCGTTGTTGTTCTATTTTTGCCAATGTCAATCTTTCCTGCATCGCCATTTTAGTACTGCATATAGATCAGTTGAATCGAAACACGTCTGTGTGCTTATACTAAAAATTTGATTTTAAGTGATTGAGCATAGTGTATTATAACTACGATTCACCATCCACTATTGCGAGTTTAAGCCAGATTTTCGGTTTCTTGGTAAATTTGAGCAAGTATCCCAACTCAAATAGATATACACGCAATTTCGCCTTACGTCGAAAATTTAGAGATTCATCAACACAATTGCGCGGAACATTACATAATTGTATCAATGGATCAGACTACTACGCAGTACTCGTACTTGACAATGTCTCCAAAAAAACCCGTAAAAAACCCAAATCAAAGTTATTGATGTATAGATGTTGGTACCTCTAACGGTTGCATATAAGTTGCGTGATAAAGATCTCTCTTTTCCATCATCTGCTGCTTTGATTTCCTTGCGGACTCTAAGCTTGCTTCCAAAGCAGGATCTTTGAACAATTTGTTTAATTTGACGAAATAAAATTCATCATCCTTGTCAACAGTTCGACTGAAATCTGAAGATGTAATAACATTAACTATATGTCTATATGACACTTTTCTTGATCGAGGAATTGAACACATACATACAAGGATCGGTTTCGATGAAATAATACACCTTAATGGATGAGTGAAAATGTCTCAGATCAAACGTAAAGAATCGAAACAATTTCAATTTTCAAATGATAGATGATTGATAAATTGATTTAGAAAATCCGTACCTTGGATTTCCATTGACACACGATTAGCCGCCTCCACTGTTAAGCATGCACAGACTCTGGAGACTACGCAAAGACAGAAACCCTTAGATTGATTATTATTTGGAAATAAATTTGATTTTCCCAAGATTTTAATTCAATCTCCTTTAACAAAAAAAAAAAAAAAAAAATCTTTTATATTTTTAGGTTCTAAGAGCAAACTCAATGCAAGAACCCATATTTTGGTTCTTTTATAATGCCACATCAAATTTTCTCAATCTCAAAATATAAGAAGTGTAACAAGTCTTATATGAGACGCACGGTCTCACGATAATTTATGTGAGACGAATTTAATCGTTTAAAAAGTGAACAGTTGAACATTGATCGTGACCATTATATTGTTTTAAGTGATCTTATTAGTTTACAATTTAATCACATAAGTTGAAATTTAAAAGGGTCACAAAACATAGAATTAGCCATAATTTATAAAATAACTCATTACTCATTTTATATGGGGCATTTTAATCTTACATTAAACTAAAACAATCACTAAGTGGTCATTTGGTTCATGTAGGAATTTAATTCCTATAGGAAGTTATATATACCATGAATTAAGTTCCTGTATAGAATTCATGTGAATTAGTTACAAGTTGTTTGGTAGACATTAAAGAATCTGGATTTCCCATGAATTAAATTCCAACATCTTGTTTGGTTGCACCCTTCCAATTCTCATATATTTAATTCATAATTACTATTATATCCATTGATTATAATATCTTTCTAATTATTTGGGGGCAAAAATGTAATTTCTGAACAAAGATGATGTGGGAATTCAGAATTACCAAGGGGGGACTTGGTAAGCAAATTCCACCATTATGTGGGAATTTTATTTTCCCATGTAATTTCCAATTCCCCCATTTTTTAAAATTATGGGTAACCAAACAACCTGCTTAATATGTAATTCATGGGAATTTAGAATTCATGTGTTTTAAGAGGGCAACCAAACGACCACTAAAAGAATTATACTCCCTCCAGTCCAGATTAAACTTCCCATCCTCTTTTTTAGGGTCTCGACTTTGTCTTCCCCATTCCCAAACTATTAAGTTTTTTGTTGAGTGAATAATTAGGGAGGTAAGATGAAGATGTTGGTGACAATTAGCAATAAAATTTTTTTGCTAAATGAATTATTAACAATTATTTATTAATTTTCCTTTGGAAGTGCGCAAAAGGGAGCGGGAAGTTTAATCTGGACCGGAGTGAGTAATGGTTATTAAGAATGTAAAAAAGGTCACAATTTATGCAAAGAAAGATGGTCTTACAATAAGTGTGAGACCGTCTGTAAGAAATGTAATTTGCAATAAAAGAACAATAAATATAAGAAAGTCTTAATCTATATTCATACACATTTCTAAACGTATATGCCGCATTTTTATTCACATGCCCCACAACATTTCATTTATCTCTCCTTATTAGAAAATACACCCAAACTACCACACATATATGTTTGGTGATATATATGACATATACAAATAGTCTTACTTTTAAAACATGATTGCTAAACACAACTTTTAATTTACTAACGTAACCTGTCAAAATACGTATACTACCCTCATATCTCCCAAAATTACAAATCATAGCCCTAATTGTTTTTTCATCAGATCACTTGCCTTCTTGACCGGTCACCACCCTCACCGGTCACCGCCCACTACACACCACCACCGCCTCCGTATTAATCACCAATGAGCTCACCGAGAACAACCTCATCTTATGCGTCTTCCCATGTCAAGCAGTATAATGGTGGTCATTATCGAAGAAACCGCCACAAACCTAGCAAATCTACAACGTTTTAAACCCCAAATCGCACATATCTGGGCAAAGCTTGCCGGAGATGGACAAATATGGTCGTGGTTGTGGCGCAAGTTGAGGCGGTGGTATGTCTAACGGCTGACTCGACGAAACTGGTGGTGGTTGTTCAATAGTTGAGGAGAGAGAAAATCAGGAGAAGAGGGCTTTTGGGGTGGTTTCGATGCCCGTCTTCCCTGATGTCTGGTTGTACTGGGCTCGCGCCGCTATGGGCGGCCCATTGGTGGTTAAGGTAGGGAGAGGGGAGGTGGGTGGAGTGGTCGACAGTGGTAGGCGGGGTGGTGGGGAGGGTGGGACACGGGGGTAAGTTGCTGGGAAAGATGTGAGAAAAAAAATCTAATTTTTTGTTTGTATTTTTACGTTTTAAATATTAATTACACAAGATTTTATTTATTTCACTAATCACATGACACATCATCTTTTAACATACAAAAGCTTACGGTGTTAGAGGGTAGCCTGGTAGGAGTACCATGTGTCTATAGGGAAAAAGTTCGGGGGCAGCAGATTGTGCAAGTTTCAAAGGCAAGGGCACCACGTGAATTAGCCGATTTTAGAAGAAAATTTTAAAATGAACTTCACACAATCATCTAATAATTAGGTTTTGAATTTTTTTGACGGAATTTTAGCTTCATCAGTCATGTTTGAACGTCCCATAATTTTGATGATATTATTTTTTTTGGTATTCTAGTGCAATCGAATGACAAACTTTGTGAAAATCATTAAAGTACGTTTCTTCAAAAAAAAGTGTAGGGAGGAAAGGATCATTAAGGGTAAAGAAGGAAAAAAATGGAAAAAATAGGTTACGTTAGTATTTATTAGGTTACGTTTAGCAACCCCCATAAATATAGTTCTTTGGTAGGGCCCATCCTTTAAAATATTGTTTATTTTTCATTAATTAAAGGCCCTGAGTTAAGGTGGGGCAAAGTTTTACTGGAAAAATAACAGACAACGTGGCCCGCGTGTACTGCACACAAGAGTCTATTGCAAAGCGTATAGGACACGCGCCAATTAGTTTTTCCTGCTGCTTTTTTGGGAGATGAGACGACGATTAAAACGATGAGTTGTTCAACTAACAAGATTGATAGACTCATATATGACCAAAACCTGTGGTGAGATAAAAAATGTCACTTGGGCTTTTGATAATTGAAGAATAGAAATGGAATTTTGCTGAAAGATTGGCTCTTCAAGAGCTTTGATTAATTCTTGGATGAAAAAAAAAATTTACAACTACATGAGGCTAGGCTTATATATAGCCAGCTTTGGAGATAAAAACATGAAAAGGTACAATAAGATAGGTGGGAATGCCATATTGGAACTGCCAATTCAGTAAATCAGCAAATGATTTACTAATCATTAAATCCTAGGTAGGTGGGAGTGAGTTGTCAGACGCTCCTCCTAACAGTGATAGGTGATGTGCTGCCCTAGAATTTTTTGGAATTAGTGAGCTGGCATGATGACTCTGCTCCCTTCCCCTTTCTCCTTCTCCTCGCAAATCCAAATGTTCCCCTCCTTTTGTAACTTGCGCGTCCAGCTCTTTCTGATCATGATTCTGGTGTATGCTTGTCATAGCAGGAACCCAGTTCGTTTTTTCGAACTGTGTTCGTATAAAAACCGATCTGATATATCTTGCAATGGACGAACTTAAAATTATAGGTTCTTATTGACGAACTTAAGGGGGAAGAACAACCATTGCAATTGCCCTAAGCTATAACAGCTCAGTGGATCAAATTTCCGACCCGACCCGAATTATACCCAATGAACGTCTTAAGTAGGGCGTCAATAGCGTTCTTTTACGACCCTGAAACAGAGGCTCTGATTGGCCCAATTAAAAACATAGTCTGAGCATAGTTTAGTACTGCATGTCTAAGCATAGTTAAGAACCATCTTTTCCTCTTCAAATTTACGTAACATCTTTTAAGATTTTAATTCAATGGAGACACAAATTATCATGCAAACCCATCCTACATTGTTACTTTACCAGATTTCCGCCACCACCGCGAACAATTACCTAATATTCTGTCTCACAATGGCCTTGGAAGGTCGCCATTCCGGCGTCGAGGGCGAATTGTATTGCTAGGACATTGTAGTCGTCGATTGTCAAGCGTGATAATCACACTTTGACAATGGTTATCTCTCCGATTTACTCTCTACCTCAAGATGATGAACCAATCTTCCAAGAACTATCTCTGTTGTTTCACAATCATTGATAACTTATACTTCTATCAAGGTTGTTTGTACTAAAAATCCGATCTTATCTATATAATAATATTAATAGGCTAACGTAAAAAAATCTTCTAATCCTACGTGTCATCTCA
Organism: Spergularia bocconei; assembly: GCA_963457585.1. Taxonomy (NCBI): domain Eukaryota; kingdom Viridiplantae; phylum Streptophyta; class Magnoliopsida; order Caryophyllales; family Caryophyllaceae; genus Spergularia; species Spergularia bocconei. The sequence continues at coordinate 1,685,403 of OY734946.1, read as the reverse complement.
AGAGTATATAGCTAAGTTTTTAGCAAAAAAAAAAAGTCACGTAGGTTGCCATTTGTCATACTACACTACGTTAAAATTAATAAATAAAAAATTATTTTATACAAAAAAATAACATACATTAATCAGAATTTATTTGTTTAATTATTAATAATTTTTCATCTTCCACACCTCAACTTTTTTTTCATTGAATTTTAAGGTTAGTTTGAAAGTTTTTGTTTTTTTTTTGTTTTTTTTTTATGATAGTCAATACAATGACTTTTGACCATTTGTTTTCCATTTGACGTTATATTTTAATTTGACGTACTATATATACTTTCATATTTTGCTTGAATTAGCATAAAACATATACGTTTGTCATATTTGTTTCAAATTGTCAAAATAATGAAAATTTAGGTAGTGAAGAAAAGTATTGGAAATAAAGCAATGGTTATACTATACAACGATATAATTAAGGCCGGGGGTGTTAATTCAATTCATATCTCTTTGATGAATTTGGTCGCTTATATTTGCTATTTGTATTTGTGAAGCAAAAATTTCAATATTGTAAAAAAACAATTTCACGCATCTACTATATTTTCATTAAAATATATCATCTTCTACTGTAAATTTTATTTTGAAAGAACATGTTTTCCTATAATTTTGGGTGTAACATCTACATAAAAATATCAATAGGCTTGACCTCAAAAAAAAAAAAATATCAATAGGCTAAACAATCCTTCAAATCCAATGTATCAAGCGCATATATAAATATTACATATCCTTAATTATATGTTCATTCGTTAATTTTATATATCCATTCAATTTATTATCATATTCACTAAATTAATTCTCATATTCATCAAGAGTTTTGTATTATTAAGTTTAATTAACCTTGTGCAATCAGGTATGATCGAGTTGTTCGTTCTCATTGAGATATTTAGTTAGGGGAAGAAAAATAGAGAGTAGGGCAAAAGAATTTGATTTTTCATACACATTAGTGCTAATCACATGATAATTTCCCGCTTATTCATAAATTTTCAAGTGAATTTGGGTTTAAACTATATATAATGAACAATATTTTTCTAAGGCCTCGTTTGTTAGGAATACATCTTTCTGATCTGATCTGATTAAAATGACTGTGGACTGAACTGATCTGGTCTGAATTTGTTGAAAATTCGATTGAACTGTAACGAATTAGTATCAATAACAGACCAAATTAATTGATAGTTATTTCGACAATTTTAAACTGAACTGATCTGATCTGAATTGAATGATTCTAATCTGATCTGGTCTAATCTAATGTTATTTGAATGATTCCGAACTGATTTAAAAACTTTCTTTATTAAATCCTATCAACCCGGGCCACAATGTTGCGCATAAGTCAATGGAGAGTGGAGTACATATAATCTAATACTATATATTAAAACCTGAAACCAAGTCTATCCTACGACGACACTTGGCATACATTAATTGGATAGAACATTAAAATAGCATTAAAATACAATTATCGGTTAGGATATGGTAATAAATTTTATACATTAATTGGATAGAACATAAAAATAGCATTAAATACAATTATCGGTTAGGATATGGTAATAAATTATTATAGAGTAATATAGTATTAGCTAATTTATGGAAATGAATCATTATGCTAATTTATTAGAGCAAAGATAAGGCAACATTTTTTTTCTAAAACGTGTATAAACAATATAATATTATAACCCGGGCGTGGCACGGGCATGCAAACTAATGTACGTGAAGGTCATACTCGGTGTATTAGGGATTTTTTTTTTCCATTAATAAATCCGATTTTGATGAGGGGAAAAAATGATCTAATGCCGACGTACATTATACTATATAAATCGAGAATCAAGGTTGGCCTAATGGTTAGAAACTCAATGTGCCTGTGGGTTGTCGCGGGTTCAAATCCTCATACCCCCACCCTGTTCCTTTGTTCCAAAAAAAAAAAAACATTATACAATACGAATTGAATCCGAAAAGGAAATCAGAATATAGATCAATCCTGTTTATGTTTACAAGACATTGCATTGGATCGGACTAAATTCGAATAGGAGATCAGAATTAATCCGAGTTTTTTATTTTTGGGGTAATTTCGACCGGTAGATTAATTAAGAAAAACGAGTACAGGTATACGAATTGAAAGTGGAACAATAATCATATTCGAGTTGAGTAAGACATACATACGCTATATAAAGTGCAAAATCTTCAAAATCAGAAGGCCGAAATCAGAGATATAAGATATAAGAGTGTGGCCGAAATCAGAAGGCCGAGATCAGTTCTAAACAAATCGACGTTAAAGAGGGGAAAATCAAGAGGGGAAAAATCGTAAGGTTAAAGAGGCTTTTGAGATCTAAAGTTAGTGTGTATTTTTTACAGTAAACTGACGCGGAATGTGTAGCTAAACTTAACTTAGCAAACACATTGACCCCTGGTGGGAGATATTAATCGGCACTTCAGCTAGAAAGAACGTAGACCAGGTTGTGATACTCAATAATGAATTAATGATCTAAGTTATACTCGTGTATGTACTTGGTTCTTTTTTTTGTAAACGTTTCGTTTAAATTTCTTCACATTACATTAGGATGTTAATTACATTCTACTCTAAAATCATAGCCTAAACATATTGATTGAGAGATTATCTCGTCAATAACAACTCCTTCCCACTGAAGAACACTTGCCATGCATGGTGGTTTGGTATTTCCATGGTGGTGTTGTCGGTGGTAGTCGAGGCGGAGTGTGGTGCTATTCAATTCGGTGGCGCAGAGAGAGAGAGAGATGGCAATATTGACGAATGAGGGAGAAGGGAAATCATTTTAGCTGATACCGTGGAACAATTAGCTTAGTACTCATATGCTTGCCTACTAGCTAACTAGTGCGCACTTTAAGATGCGAATTTAACTATATTATGGATTGTCGCACATTCCCTAACATCGAACCATTCATGATTTATGCATGAGTTTTGTAATTTTTAGGGAAGGTACTAAGAATATTATTGATTTGTGATGAATTGCATTTGCAGACGATCGATGATCAAATCTCTATCTACTACTACGGGTTGCTACAATTTTGCGACCTCGAGTGGCAATTCTAAACAACAATTCCGAATGGCAAGATGTGGAGTCTCATCAGTGTGTAGAAGCTTGCCGATGACGCTCAAGGGGTCATTCAAGTGGGCGAATTCTGAAGAACCCGTTTCGTCTTCAAAATCTTCCCTTTCAGTAGCTCCGAATTTCATCCTACCGGTGGAGCGAAGGCCGAAATTAGAAGAAGTGTCGAAAACAGGTGTTCCAATAATCGACATGGGGAAGGGCGACAATGTCGCCCTAACCAAGGAGATAGCTAGAGCATCGGAGGAATATGGACTTTTTCTGATAACAAATCATGGGATACCTAATGAATTGTGTGAAGCCATGTTATCCGCTGTTATTGATTTGTTTCATCTTCCACCACAAGCTAAGTCTCTCCTCGTCTCTGACGATCCAAGTAAAGATGTTAGAATTTCGAATCATTATCGTAAAGTTGAAGATACAGATGACTCCAAGAAAGGGAAAAAGTTTAGCATGTGGAGTGAAGTTTTTAAACATCCTTGGCATCCTACTGATGATAGCTTTGCTTTGCTTTTGCCTTCCGAACCTCCTTACCACAGGTATAAAAACACTCTACTCATCTACATTTCACATGTGAGTATCGCAATTGGATAAATTACGAGATGATTGATCACCTTATAAACCAAGGAGTTGCCCCGTTAATCACCGATTGTTTGTGGGTTATTATGTCAACTAACGTATGTACCGAATTACTTTGATTGATATAGGGACGTAGTGAAGAAATATGCTAAAGAGATGGGTGCCCTTATGAGTCGGCTTTTTAGTTTGATGTCACAAAGCATGGGATTGGAGGGTGATTATCTTTTGAACGTATTGGGGAAGAATCCTTTGTGCAGGGCACAATCGAATTACTATCCACCATGTTCGAATCCTGATCTCACACTCGGATTGGGTGTTCACACTGATAGAGACGCGCTCACTGTTGTGCTACCATCCCCAAATGTGGAGGGTTTACAAATTATGAAGGATGACAAATGGATTGCTGTTGATCCTGTGCCAAATGCATTAGTAGTTAATCTAGGCGATCAAATGCAGGTACGTAAACCTTAAATTCGTCGGGATTTACTCACTCTTCATCTCTCCTTCTCGCCTTTGTTGGATTATCTGTTCGATGTTTCGGGGTTGTCTTGTTCAAGTGATTGATATTTCGTAATTGTATGCAGTTCTAAACTTCTAATTGACGTTTCGTGGTTGTAGGTTTTGAGCAATGGAAGATATAAGAGTGTGGTGCATAGGGTAGTGACTAATGAACGTCTAAGTAGGACGTCGGTGGCCTTCTTTTACGGCCCTGACAAAGAGGCTCTGATCGGCCCCATCGAAAATATGATCGATAAGCAACATCCTCCACGCTACCGTCACTACTACTTCAGGGAATTTCTCGACGAATTTCGAAATCAAGAAGGGAAAAATCGCAAGGTTAAAGAGGCTTTTGAGATCTAAAGGAAATGTAATTTTATTTACAGTAAACTGACGCGGAATGTGTAGCTAAACTCAACTTTAGATCAGCACTTCAGCTAGAAAGAACGTAGACCAGGTTGTAAGAATACTCAATAATGACATGTTATACTCGTGTAAGTATTTCGTTATTTTTTTTTTGTAAATGTTTCGTTTGAATTTCTTCACATTACATTACGATGTTGATTACATTCTACTCTAAAATCATAGCCTAAACATATTGATTGAAAGATTATCTCTTCAATAACAACTCCTTCCCACTGAAGAACACTTGGCCTTTGAAAAGGTTTAATTTCTTCCATGCTTGATTTTAGCCTGATTTCCGAAATATCAGACGAACTCTTTGATTCTTCCAACACTGGTCTACATGAACCCGTGACGTCCAGTTCCCGTACCCTCCTGAATATCTCGTGAATATTGCATTCTCTATATTTTAGTAGTCAATATCTTATATTCCTCTATTTTAATCTTCGTAATGTAGGTTACCCTGAGATTATTGTGTAAGTTAACCCTAAATATACTCCTATATAATTCCCACCACCGCAACAACCAAATTTAAGCTTTTCCCTCAATCTCATACTCTTATACCTCCAACCCACCTCCATTCAATTCGGCCCTGGCCCTCGACCAAGGGCTTTGCATCTGACATTTTTGACATTCTTTGTGCTTCCCTCTTTGGAAGCCTAAGTTGCAAATCGACTGGTATCATATTGCTGCGACTTGGAGATCGAAACAACAGCATTCGCAGCTCCATTTTTCTGTCAGCTTATTCTTTTAAATCTTCACCAACAAGCTCCCTTTGAAAGAAGAAATAAAGGAATTCTGTATAGGTACTTGTAATAAGTGCCTCAATAATGCTTACTACGAGAATGGAAGTTCAAACTTCATTCTAATGTGAATCCCCTGGATCATTATCTTACTACTTCCGACTGAATGCGCAAACTAATCAGCTATAATAAGGCGGCACGTCTTATCGATCATTTCACAGCCGAGAAACACTGATCTTACCCAGATAATAAGGCGGCACGTCTACTAGCTCATTTTTCAGCTGGGAACACTGATCTTACCCAGTTACTAAGGCGACACACGTCTTATTGATGTCATTCAACAGCTTGAAACACTGATCTTAGCACGGGACTTCCTTCATGGTATTGTTGGAACCATTTTTTTTGCACGAGTCCGGAGTTGAACATCCGCTCATAATCGAAACACATTCCCCGATCAGTGAACATGACTGTTTGATCATCTGGTGCCTTGTGGTTGGCTTGATTCCATCACGGCCGCTTGATCATCTGCGATGCACTAATAAGCAGTACCTAGACAACAACAACTACTTGAATCAGATTCAAGAAAATGCAATCATGTGAAACTAATAAGATTAAACTTGGTAACTTCAACCTGAATTTACTAATGTCAACCGATTTAAGGGTAAATTTACATTCACTGTAATTACCATTTGCTCAATGAAAAGAAAAGAACACAAATTAAGAAACATTTGGATAATGAACAGGAAACAACGAAAACTAACTTAGCCACGAAAAAAATACCACTACAGATGGAAACAATAATCAACAGTACTATGATAATCGATCGGTCTGACTCTAGGAGACTTAACTTTTACGTGACAAGAAAAGGCGACGAACGTACTTCTGTTTACCTTTAATTTGCAGAGGAAAATGGCCGTAAGGATCAAAATGTCAGTACTCAGCAGGCAGCATGATAGGGCAGGAATCTGAAGAAGTCGTTCCACGCGCTTTCTCAGCCAGGAGATCGGAAGGATAGCACAAGACAACGGAAGGAAAGCACAACATTCACGAGCATGCCAACGATGATGAGAAAAAAATGAAGACAAATATCTCGCCCTTCAGAGGCAAAAGAAATATCTTGTAATTTCCTATCACCAACCCAAGTTCTACATCTGGTGTTAATCATGAAATGGAAAAGCTAAAGGAAAGGAAAGGAAAGACATAGTACACTATCACAGAAAACATAATCCAGTAGTTTCAGTTTTTTTTCTTTTTTTTTTTTTTTTTTTTTTTTGGAAATCGGACGTGGGATAGCAAATGAAACAAAGTTTGAGAGATTACAAAACATATGCCTAAAACAGAAATAACGGAGAACAACATAAAGCCTTGAAAAATACGTAGTTTCAGTTTTTATTGTATTTGTTTTTGTAGTTGAATTGAACCCTTTGGATTGTATTTTTTTGTAACTTTGGATGTTTGCTATTTCTATCTATTTGCGCATATTTACAAAAATAAAAAAGAATGCGAGTACCAAATAGATGAACCGACATACGAGAACACTAAACAAAGAGCACAAAGCAAAGATCTTAATCGACCATAACCAAAACAAGAAAATACACACACACTGACACAAACAAAACTACAAAAGGATAGAAACTAATAAAAAAAAAGACACACACACACAAGGATAAAAAAAAAAAAAAAAAAAAAAAAACACTAGAAACTTAAAAAAAAGAACAAAAAATGAAAAAAAAAAAAAAAAGAACTAGAAACTAAAATGTAAGCAAAAAATACTAAAGAAAACAAAAGAAATAATAAAAGGACTTACTTGGTAGATCGCTAATTCAATAAAGCGAATGACATATACGGCCATCATCATCAGCATCATCTTCTTCACCTTCTGAAGTGGCAATAGTCGTTGCCATGCTTGAAGGCACCAATTGATGAATTGATGAAAATGGATCATTAACCACAGCCAAAACACCCTTATATTACGAGCAATTCAAGTTTACTTAACTTGTATGTCCGATGTGGTACTCGAGTTTATATATAGATTCCACCAATTAATATGAAATGTTTCCATAACCAGTATCAATATGTTTTTATCTTCCGATGTGGTATAAACACGAAAATTCAAACAACTTGTCTCTCTATGAAAGTAACACCAATTTTATACATCAAACGAATATATGTGCTTATCAATTATGCTAGATGCCCAATAATGACATCATTAACATGAAGATATAATTTTCGGGTGCTGATTTTGCCAAGGCAACAATTACAGTTGCCAAGGCAAAATTAAGTAAGTCCCTAATTTGCCCTTACCAAAATCTTGAATCTTTATAGTTTATATAAAAAAAAAAAAAAAAAATCTCACATATTATCTATCTCCTCATTCCCCCTCTTGCCCCTTCCAACGCCAACCACCGCCTGCTCCGACCATGCCCAACCGGCCACCACACCAGTACCTCCAACACCACCACCAAGATTGGCCGTCGTCGAAGGTCCCACGACGCAACTGGGATGCCACCCCATCGTTCCCCCTCATTCCTCCAACTCTCTCACTCGCGTTTCTCACTCTTCAATTGTAATAATCGTCTTCCATGGCAAGGGCAACGATCATCCTTCTCGCTATAAACCACTATGTTGGGGCGATGTTTACAGGGGAGGAGGGATGCGCGCTGGTTGGGAGTTCAGATTGGGTGGTGTTATCGAGGGTAGTTGTCGGGGGCGATGGGTGGAAACACAGTCGAAGAGGAGAGAGAGGACGCCGTGGTAAGGCACGGGGGGAGTGGTTCTGGCATGGCAAAGAAAGATGCCGGTGGTTGATAAAGACGTGAATGATGTAGAGAGGATCAGAGGATGGCACAAGAGAGTGGATTTTTTTTTTTTGAAACTGTGAAATTAAAAGATTTGGGTGTAAAAAAATGATGAAGGGCAAATTAGGGACTTACTTAATTTTGCCTTGGCAACTGTAATTGTTGCCTTGGCAAAATCAGCACCCTAATTTTCTATCACAAAATTTAGCACCATTTGCTTATATATTCAAGCAATACGAATTAAATGTACGTTTCCATGATGAGTGGTAATGTGTTAAATCTTTCGATGTGGGATAAGCACGAACATTCAGAACCACTAATGCTCTTTGTGAAAGTTGCACCGTCATTCTCCAAACAACAAGCGAACAATTGTACGTATGCTATCGATCAATTGTATATGTAACCTCGGCAATCCTAATTCCTAATTATTTGAGCTTTGACATGATGCAAACTTGCCAGCAGCAGGGCCGTAGAAGAGGGCAGGCGAGCAGGGCGCAGGAATTTGGGGGCCCAAAATTTCTGGATCTCTAATATATAAAATATTTTTGCTTAGCATATCAAGATAGTAGTTGTAGCCCAGCGGTGTGTATGATGAACATTGATCTACTGAACTAGAGTTCGAATCCCTTAAGCTTCCTGTTTCTTGCTGCATCGAAAACATTCCACTGATCAACCAAGACAATTCTACCAACTCATTTTCTCAACTCTCATGATTTTCAGTTGTATTTGTATTGATCAATAACAAACTTTTGCACTTATGATGCTTCTACAACAACGACATTACCCCAATAATGTCTTAAAGGCTCTAAAAACGTCGAATGTACGCAAGCTTTACCCTGGTGTTGAAACCTAGATACGTAGGCTACACACAAATCAATGACCCATAATGAAAATTGATTCAAGAATCACAACCATAACATATATCAACCATAGTCACAGTGAATAATATTGCAAATTAAAGCCATTGCATTGACCTGTACAACAAACAAACTGAAGGAGGTTGCATTGTAAACAAGCTATTAGTTTCGGGTTGTCCTAAGTTCGAATCCTAGTTACAGATATGTCACTCCTTACGACTTATAATTAGCAATTGAACTAAAAAGAAACGTACAATAATTAAACTGACAATACTAGTATGATTTTTCACTATATTAGAAAGAAGTCGTACCTTCTGATAATTCCATTGATGTATGATGATGATGAGCGATTAGCGGTCGATCCCATTTCAGTTTCCAACTTTCTCTCTCCGTTATTTAATTCAACTTTTTTTTTTGAGGGGTCGTTTGGATTAAGGGATGGGAATTAGAGGGATAAGAGGTAGGAATAGGGGAGGGATAAGGAGGTGGGAATTGGGAAAATAATCTCAATCCCTTGTTTGGATGAGGGTGGGAATTAAGGTGGGAATTGAGGTGAAAAGTTTTAAGTTGGCAATTTTACCCCTAAGTAAACTACTCTCTATTTCACACTTAAGTGATGGCAATTATGTCATTTTACCCAATTCTATTCCCTAATCCTAATATCATCCCCCACTAGGTAATAAAAATGTGGGAATAGAATTCTCAAATCTCAATTCCCATCTTATTTTCAATTACAATTCCCACAATCCAAACATGGGAAAAAATTGAAAGTGCGATTAATATTCCCATCCCACATCTTATTCCCACAATCCAAACGAGCCGTGAGAGGATTATTTAATTCAACTTTTAGGGTTTTAGATGATGAAGGTTAATTTCCACGGTTGTCGTTCGTTTTGAGGGATAATAAGAAGGGTTTTCCCTTTTAATTTTGTGTTTTTTTTTTTTGAACTTTTAAACGGGTTACAAATCGTGATAGGTTAAGTAACTCTTCTAACCAGCTCATGGGATTAACTACTTTATCCGAATTAAAATTTTTAACAAAACTATGGTTACAAACCCGATCAGATTGAAATCACATCCTAATGATGAAGAGTACATATATACAACAGCTTTTCCCATTCTTTTCTCATTCTGATGATTAAAGGGTATACATAACTTTAGTATCCCTAAGTTTTGCGATAAGTGAGGGTTCGATTCTGATCTCATCTCATGGGAGGAGCCGAGGAGGGATTCCCTTACCTCCCTTCATTCTCTTCCATGGATTGGGCCTAATCCACAATTGGGCTAATTATGGGCAGTAGGAAGTCCAAGCTATGGGTATGAATAATCATTAATGGACTTGTGTGTTATTGGGCCTGTGTCACAGGTAAGACCGTCTCACACAACAATTTACCATTACTTTGTGCAAGACTATAAGTCAGCATTCATATCATAAATTAGTCAACGATATTGGAAACATTCATTCATCCACTTGTATACTAGTGCTTAGGCCATGTACAACGCTGGAGCGCAATCTCCATAAAGCACTACCTCTTCAACACACTCTCTCTCCTTGGAGAGTCAATACCATACTTCACCCCTACAATGCTATCACTCTCCTATCCAACTCTCCATATCACTTTTAGTAGGCCCAATTCTATTATTTTATCAAATCTTTTCACTTTTCACTCATATTTTACTATTTTTTTCATAAATAATCGTTATAAGTTCGATATTTTTCAATTTCACATAAAATAAGTCGACATCAAAATTATATTATATTATAAATTATTTTTTTTAAAAATAAAATAATAATTTTTTTAGTAAAAAAGTTATTTTTGAAAATTAATTATTCTCGAACTTTATTAAGTTTGTAAAGTAGTTAAATCGTGATTGATTATCGTAATTCAGTAGTATATTATATGAGAGTTGGTGGGGTATGTGAGAGGAGAGGGAGTTGTAGCTAGCTACTTGTGTGCTGCAAATGGAGAGTTAGCTACATCAAATGTTGATGGAGAGTTAACTCTCCATTCTCTTAAAGCATACCACTGTAAGGTTGAAGTTAACTTCTTCTCTCTCCTCTCTTCTCAAGAGTTAACTCTCCATTTCGTTGAAGCACATCATTGTACGTGCTCTTATATAATGATACAACATTGTACATCAAACTGATACTCATTACACAACTGTCTGTCCTTCAATGTATATACTAGTGGTGAATCTGGTAATTATTAATATGTTACATTACTATTAAAATGGACTAAATGGTACTCTTTAATTTGCACAACAAGGTGTCTCACGGTACAAAATGTGAATATATCCTTTGCATTATACAATCTTATTCACATTATTTTTTTGATTTTAAATAACAAAGACAGAAAAGAAGAAAATAAAACAGATTTATCACTTTTCCGTAAAATTTATGTACAAATCAGTAAATGTCACCTAAACATTCTAAAAACCAAAAATAAATCGAGTAAAATGTGCTTGTTGTCAGCCTCTACACATTATTTGATCGTGTTGACAATACATTCTCAAGAGTTGGAACAAATTTGAAACACATACAATAAAATGCTGATTTATACCGTATAATTTTACAAAGGAAAAATTTCTAGATTCTACCTTTTATATACCAAATCTTCCAAATTCCTACCTTATTTTTCAAAATTTTCTAACTCCTACCTTATAAAACACTTTCTTGTCATTCTCCTACCAAAATCCTACTCCGGCAGCTTTGACTCGGTTTTCCGGCGTTGACATTTCTCTTATTCCATTTCCCCTCCAATTTGGAGCGATTCCCTTCCAATTCATTCGATTTTTTCCGTTTTTCCTCCACATTCTCCCCTCATTTTCATCTTTCTCTTTTAAAGTAGTTGTGTGTTGATACTCGATAGGTAGTACTAATTGATCCCAATTCGTCACTACCAGTAGTACTAAAGGGAGTGCAAAGTGATATAATGTGGGAGATAGGAGAGAGAAGATGAAAATGAGGGGAGAAATTGGAAGAAAAAAACGGAAAAAATCTAATGAATTGCAAGGGAATCACCCAAAATCGGAGGGGAAATGGAATAAGAGAAAGTCATTGCCGGAAAACCGAGTCAAAACTGACGGAGTAGGATTTTGGTAGGAGAATGATAAGAAAGTGTTTTATAAGGTAGGAGTTAGAAAATTTTGAAAAATAAGGTAGGAATTTGGAAGATTTGGTATATAAAAGGTAGGATTTGGAAATTTTTTGCTTTTACAAAAATCAGTAGTTGATCGGTAGTATTGCCAACACTCCGGCAGTTCTTTCACCTTTTAACCACCATTTAATTTCAACATTCAACTACTACTTCATCTTTCGGCTACTCCGTATTTACCAACCCTAGTCAAGTAATTGAAGTATAAACATGTCAAAGATTTACTCTACCTATCATCAAACGATCTTTAAATAGCCAAACTAGATGTTTGACTGGCTTCCATAGCTTGCCTTTGAAGAGTTTAATTTCTTCCATCTTTTCCTTGGTTTCGTAACTTTTCCTTTCAGAAAATGTTGACCAACTCTTACATGGATCCATGACGTTCGATGTCTATCACCTCCGCTCCGATCCATACACCTCCACTCGGCATTTCGATCACAATCGTTTAAAAACCGAAAATATCGTAAGGACATGTTCTGATCGATAAGGTTCCACAACTAGTAATCTCCGGTAGTGGAAGGCGACGAAGCAACTGTGGAAAAACGAGCAAGAACAAGCTCTTTGTACGTCCGGCCTCCCAACTAGACAGACCTGGGACAGGCAGTTCCCGACCGAGGGAAGCATGCGTAAGCTTAACCAACGGAGACCATATCTGCCAGTCACAATTATATTATTAGTCCATGATTAAACATGAGTATATTAACATTATTAATACATTATTTCGCAAAGCATAAAATAGATATAAAGATGTATATATATACACGAACATACGATAAAAAGAACAAGATAATGCAAGGAAAGCACAACATTCACGATCATGCCAATGATGATGAGATAAACAGTGTGACAATTTACAATTGTACCCTTATACTCTGTTGATACTAATGAGAAAAAATGAAGACAAATATATCGCTCCTCAGATGCTAAAGAAGTGCTGCAAATATCTTGTCCATTTCCTATCACCAACCCAATTTCTAAATCTGATGTTAATCATGAAATGGAAAAGCTAAAGGAAAGGAATTAAAGACATACACTATCACAGAAAAAAAAACAGAGAAGAATGTACCACAGGATTACATCAACATAATTGAGTTGCAAAGTACCAAATAGATGAACGACATGTCGACATACAAGAACATAAAAGAAAGAAGACAAACCAAAGATATTCTTAACAAGAGCCATCAGCAGGCTACTTCTTTACTGCAGCTTTCTTCCACCACTTGAAGTAATGGATCGTGACCTCTGACTCTAAGTGCTTCGGTGGCACATACAATATGGCGTCTTCAATACGCCAATTGTAATCATTCCATGCAGGTTTCTCACCGCTACTAAAATGAGGCAATGCACTAGGAATATCTTGGTCAAGACCAAATTGCATTGCCACTCTGTGAGGAAGATACTGCTGCGCAATCTGAGGGGAGTCATCTAAAAACTTTGAGGTATTAGAGTGAATGAACATACACAAGGAAAAGCACGAGCACAAGAAAAAGAATGCAACCACTCCGAATGACAAGAGATGCAACGCACTATTCACATGTCTACATCTATGAAGGGACACAACTCACAAGTAAGCACAATAATAAGTGGAACCAAACCATACCCAACTAGTACTAGTCCAAAATCCAAATACGTACGAATCACACCATTTGACTAAAAACTATCTCCTTGATTGCGCGTATACTCTATAACTCAGCACCTCTAACATTCCAATCTGACCAAATCATGAAAACAAAAAATTACGAAATATTTTTCGAATACCACTTCAACAACCTTTCTAACTCCTAAGCCCTAACTAACCACCACGAGTCCACGATTTCCGTTACCGCGCCTCTTTCTAAGTTCTAACCTTCTCCAACAAGCCACACAACATGTCTACACCTATGAAGGGACACACACACAACCCACACTATGTAAGGTGGAACCAAATCAAACCCACAACAAGAACACATACACACACACAACAACCAACTAACTAACTTACAACAACAACAACTACAACTACCTCAGTGCGTTAAAGGCTTTCGCCATAAGGCGGGGTAAGGAGGGGTCGGATGAATGCAAGTCTCACCCCTGTTGAAACATAGAGAGGTTGCAAACTTATGACCCGAAATGAAAATTGATTCGAGAATCACAGCGACTGACAACTACTTCACAAAATTAGAAGCACAAACAGTAATATGAGCCATTTTGTTTTATTCCATGATATCACAAAGCCAAACAATAATTAGTATTTGGCTCCATTGGAAATGGAAAGTAGAAACTAAAAAAAAAACACACATACAGGCAAAAAGAAAAAAGAAAAAAAAAACACACACACGCGCCAAAAAAAAAAAACAAAGAAAAAAAAAACTAGAAACTAAAAAAAACATAAAAATAAAGAAAAGCAAACTAAAATGAACACAAACAAAAGAAATGAAGAAAGGACTTACTTGGTAGATCGCTAATTCAATAAAGCGGAGGACTGAGGATATACTCCCATCATCATCACCAGCATCATCTTCTTCACCTTCTGATGTGGCAATAGATGTGGCCATGCTTGAAGGCACCAATTGATGAATTGATGAAGTTGGATGATTAACCACAGCCACAACACCCTTATATTACAAGGAGTTCAAGTTTACTCAACTCGTATGTCCGATGTGGTACTCGAGTTTATATATAGATTCCACCAATTAATATGAAATGTTTCCATAACCAGTGTTAATGTCTTTTATCTTTCGATGTGGTATAATACAAACATTCAAACGACCATTTCAAACAGAAAACGAATAATTATACTTTATCAATGCTAGATGACCAAGAAAATCAGCAACCTGAAGATTTGACAATTGCTATAATGCCTAACTAGTTGAACTCTGACATGATGAACAAGCTTATTGCCAGCAAATAAGAGCACCGGTAATGACAGATATACATCAATTTTGAGGACAGAAGTAATCAAATCTTGCCATCTATATACCTCTCTCGACTTTAAACCACAAAACCAATAGCACCATTTTGACCACAATAATGTTCATAGGAATTTGCTATAAAGGAGGGAGTATCATATCTTTGCTGGACTAGTTTTTCAAGAAATTTTGACCACTCAAGCAGTGAGCAGCTTATCCTTCAATTAACAACGCAACTTAATTAGATGAAGTCTGGGGTAAGGGAAGGAAATGACAAGCTTGAAAATGTGTAGAAGGTGAAAGTGGCGGATATTCAATTGATGGCACACAGCGAGGGTTAGGAAATTATCAAACTCTAAACTATCCCGAGGCTGTAGACATACATACTGAGGTTGTAGGCAAGTTATTAGCTTGAAACAAGCCGAGGAAACAAAAAAACACATACCATAAACAAAGAGTTTCAATAGCTAGCAAACAAACAAGAAACAATACTCTTCACAAATCATAGTACTCTCAACAGTCAAAAGGGCATTGAATCCGAAAAACTATCACATACAATAACATTCTTTTGTACCAACCAAATACTCATAACAAGTTAATTGGTCACGTTGCATTACTTCCATTAGTAAGGTACATGCAATCTGCAGATATACCTTCAAAACAGACATAATAATCACCCTGATCTCGCCTCACAGCAATGCTAGCCCAATTGAAGGGCATACCAACAGGATCATAACTACGAAACAATGACTAAACAGGCTATTGATCAATTTAAAGACTTGGTTAAGTTTGGACAATGCCCTACAATAACACAGTTAAGATGCCATCTATCTATAGAATCAGCTTTTTCGCGGATTATTCCTAATTTGTACAGAGGTCAGAGACATATATAGTGATCATTGACAAACCTAAAAATCCTACAACACTTGCAAAATTGAATTTACTTGGGATTCAGACAAAGGTCAAGCTACATTCTGTCTAACCCCAACAAAAATATAAGGGGGAGCTACCAAGGAAGAGTACCGACCCATATCCATTAGTCGGTAATTAATAAACATGATCCACCCACTTCAATTTTCCGATGTGGGGCAACAGCTTACACATGCAGTAGATCTTAATAATTGAACCCAGGTTATAAATACATAAAATCCCACAATTACAATACAAATTGAGTAACAATTTATGCATTTGCAATTTACACTTTCACATGATTTCAACTAATTCCCATCAAAATAATTTGTTTTACCTAATTAAATTGGCAAAATTGTCCAAAAGTTCAGTTCTTTTCACCAAAATTTACAGTGGGAATTGCATAAAGATTAAAACTTTATTAGAAACAAAGAATTCTACAATCATGCATGCTGCAAAAAAAAATCTAAAATAAAGAGAAAAAGAGAATTTCAGGGATAACCTTGGATAATTCTGATTGTGCGAATATCAAATTTCACGATTCAGTAAGATTAATCCTCGATCAATTATTTGATTATGTTCTTCTCTCTCAAAAATAACAACTGGGGTGTGCTTACTATTATTGGGTTTGACAGGGGAGTGATTTTTACGCTTTCGGATCGATACTTAACCTTCTCTTTGTGAAAGAGGGTGTAATTCTAGTATTCGGAAACGTGACTCGTACTTTCATAGCGGAAGTGTAAAAATCAATTTAACGAGTATGAAAATTATTAGCAATGGGTGGCTTATTATGTTAGTAGCTAGGGTGAGCTACCCGCCACGATGGCATCGGTGGTAAACTTGTATAGTATTTGTACGGCACATTAATTTGGCGAGTATAAAAATTTCTTACAATGGGTGACTTATTATGTTAGTAGGGTGAACTCTCCGCCACGATGGCATTGGTGGTTGAGTTGTATACTTGTCTAGCATCATTGCGATCGTGTGACCGCAATGGTGTGTAATGAGTCTAATGACTAGTGACTCATTATTGCATGCCTGGCGAACAATGGTATGTAAATAATTGTGTTACTAGCTAGTATTGCATTTCCATTCACATTTACTTGGTATTGAAAATAGCGTACTTTTTTTTACATGAAAGTAAAAAGATATAAATCAAAATCGAGTTATCTCCGACTTTCGTGGGAAGTCAAATTTTATCTATTTTACGAAACATTTTTTCAACTGTAACACGAGACTTACGAGTATGAGACCAACAAAAATGAATTATGTGCATATATGTGCTTCTGATCAAAATGTATACACTCGTGTTACGACATCCTCAGGAGTCGGAAAATGACTCTACCATGTAAAGTACTCGGAATTTATACAAAATTTTAGCCTAATGCACATAAACTCAAAGTACAAACATATTGAAAAACTTTCCCTTCCTATTTTCAAGCAAACTGATCAGAATATCTCACTGCCTACTGTCTGAAGTCTGATGAACACTTAGCTTTTGAAGAGGGTTTTCCTCAAACCTTGGTTCAGCAAAGCACTTCCCTCTCACACACATCTGAACAGCTCTTTGATCCTTCCAACACTGCTGCTCTACATGAATCTGTGACGTCCGATTTCTGTAGCCTCCATCTACTACATCCTCTACGCCATCTCAGGTTTCGCAAAAAACCATCATATTGCAGTGAATTATTGGAGAAACATAAGCATTTGCACCACCATTTTTCTTTTACTTCTGCTACCAACATCTTACTTCAAATATGAAGGGAGAAATAGACATGAAACTGAACAGTAACACCACTTTCGGAACATAAGCTCCATGGTTGAATTGCTTCTCAGTAACTACATACTGAAATGCAAACAGGAGGTGAAGAGACCGATGACACAATCAGAAATCTGAAATTACAGCTGATCGAGCCTATGCCAGGCAAATCTTATCAAGCAACCGGATTTCCTCGGGTCAAGTCAGCACCACAAGCGTGATCTAGCAAGAAGCCAAGTCCCCTTCATCAAGTTAGGCATCTCACCAACCCTACCGAAACTGTTCTACAACGGACGGACACGAAAACGACCTATAACATAAACAAAACAATATATGAGGTTTCGAGCAATAAAATACGGAGTATGTAGCAATGGCCATGCCGCCATGGTCACCTCATCTACTAATAGAGACTGATATATGAAATAGGCAAAGTACTTCCTAAGTTCATACAATCTTCAGCTATCAGCACTATTCCCAAAACCAAAAGCTGACTCTGATCTGATGTTGATCATGAAAAGGAAATTTCGAAAAAAAAGTTAAATGTTTCCTACATTTTCATTAAGACGTCAAGGAGGCAAGAAGCTACATTACATATGTAGAAGCACTTACACTTATTGACTTTACCTAGGACTCTAGGAGAATCAAATACGCACATACACACGTAATGCTAGAGTAAATGAAAGACATAACACTATCACATTGTGCTTTTGGCATGATGCACAAACTAGCAGTTCAGCAAAGTGATATAGCCCCCCCACCCCCCCACGCGCGCACACACACACACACACACACACACACACACAAAGGAGAAAAAAAAAACTAAACTAAACTAAGCAGATAGCAAAAAAAAGAAAACAAAGCTAAAAAAAGAAAACATAAACAAAGATATAAAGAAAGGACTTACTTGGTAGATCGCTAATTCAATAAAGCGAATGACTGAGAAAATACTTATCATCATCAGCATCGCCTTCTTCTTCACCTTCTGAAGTGGCAATAGTTGTTGCCATGCTTGAAGGCACCAATTGATGAATTGATGAAGTAGGCTCATTAACCACAGCCAGAATACCCTTATATTACGAGCAATCCTAGTTACTCAACTCGTATGTCCGATGTGGTACTCGAGTTTATATATAGATTCCACCAATTAATATGAAATGTTTCCATAACCAGTGTTCATGTGTTTTATCTTTCGATGTGGTACAAACACGAACATTCAAATTAAACGACTTGTTCTCTCTATGAAAGTAGCACCCATTTTAAACATCAAACGAATAAAAGTACCTATTAATGCTAGATGACCAAGAAAATCACCTACCTGAAGATTCTACAAAAGCTTAATTTACTAGGTATACTCTGACATGAAGCACAAGCTTTCCTGCAGTCACAAGCTCACATTGCGAAGCATATAAGAGCATCAGCAATGGCTGATATACATCAGTTTTTGGATAAAAGTAATCGATGGTTGCCATCTATATACGTCTCCAGACTCTACATCACGAACAAGCACCATTTTCATCGCAATAAGGCACATAGTGATTGGCTATAATGGAGGGAGTATCATATTCTTGCTGGACTAGTATTGCAGGATATTGTGACCACTCAAGCAGTGAGCAGCTTTATCCTTCTTTTAACAAACCAACTAGATGAAGTCTGGAATAAGGGAGGAACATGACAAGCTTGAAAATGTGTAAGAAGTGAAAGTGGTGGATATTCAAATTATGGCACACGACGAGGGTTAGGAAATGATTGAACTTTAAACTCTCCCGAGGACATACACATACTGATAGAGGTTGTATGCGAGCTATTAGCTTGAAACAAACCGAGAGCAAACAAACACATACCATATACAAAGAGTTTCAAAACAGATTCAATAGCTACCAAACAAACAAAGAACGAAACCAGACTCTTCATAAATTACAGTACTCTCTCAGACAGTCAAAAGGGCATTGCACCTGACAAACTTTCACATACCAAACAAATAAAAAGGTAACAAAGCTAATGTCATGTTGCATTACTTCCATCAGTAAACAGACATAATAGTCACCCTGAACTCGCCCCCCACAGCAATGCTAGCCGAATTGAAGGGCGTGCCAACAGGATCATAATTGCGCAACCACGACAAGACAGGCTATTGATCACTTAAAAGGTTTGTTTAAGTTTGGACAAGGTAAAAGATGGTGTGGTAAATTCCTGGTAATGCATTACAATAAGTAACACATTTAAAGATCCCATCTTTCAATAGCAGAATTCAGCTTTTTCGCGGATTATTCCTAATTTTTGCAGATGCATAGATAGGGACTATTGAATATTGACAAACCCAAAAGTGCTACTACACTTACAAAATTGAATTTTATTTTGGATTTAGAACAAGGTCAAGCTACATTATGTCTAAGTCTAACCCCACCAAAAATGCAAGGGAAGCTGCTAAGGAGGAGTACCGGCCCATATCCATAAGTCGGTAATTTATAAAAATGACCCACCCACCTCAATTTTCCGATGTGGGACAACAGCTTACCAATGCAGTAAATCCTAATAATTGAATCCAGGTTATACATACGTAATCCCATATACATTGCAAGAATAATTTGTTCCAGCTAATTAAATTGGCAAAATTGTGCTAAATTTCAGTTCTTTTCACCGAATTTATAGTACAAAACGCATAAAGATTAAAACTTTATTAGGAACACAGAATTCTACAATTGCGCACGCTGCTATTCAAAATACTGAGCAAAAAGTTCAAAAAAAGAAAACGAGGGAGAGAGAGATAATTTCAGGGATTTACCTTGGTTAATTCAGATTGTGCGTATATCCAATTTCACTATTCAGTAAGATTAATCTTCGATCAGCTATCCTTATGCTTATGTTCTTCGCTCTCAAAATATGAATTGGGGTGTGTTTATTGGCTTTAAAGGGGAGTGATTTTTACGCTTTCGGATTGATATTACACTTCTGTTATGTGAAAGAGGGTGTAATTCTAGCATTCGGAAACGCGACTCGTGGCGGAAGTGTAAACGTTAATTTGACGAGTTTGAAAATTACTAGCAACGAGTGACTTATTATTATGTTAGTAGGGTGAGCCGCCCGCCACGATGGCATTGGTGGTTGAGTTGAGTTATATGGGACCATTGTGATCATGTGACCGCAATGGTGCGTTACGAGTAGTGACTCATTGCAAGGTTGACAAACGGGTCATTTAGATGAGATCAGTTTCGTTTTATGTTAAAATATACGGGATCTTATCAATGAACAATAACACATTCACACTAGACTAGTACATCAAGGTTCTAAACTTTTTTCTTTTTGAAATGAAACAACATTCTCATTAAATCTCGCCAAACAGCACTTACATAAGAGATTATAATGATACAAATATCGAGTAACATCACAGACTCTATTCAATGAGTGAAACCTCGTTCTTACACATTACAGTTGATGAAAAAGTTTACTTGTACAAGAGGAGACAAAAGTCGTTTTCTCAATAAGGATATACAAGAGAATGTATGCTCCATTGTTTTGTCTTAATTATTATTATTATTATTATTATTATTATCATCGCTCAAATTGCCCCACTTCAGTTATATTCCTCGACATTAACCTGCTCAAAGAGTGAAACCTCGTCTTGTTCAATGAGTGAAACCTCGTCCAACAAAAATACTGAATGAGAGTTTAGGACCGAAGGATGTTTCGGTACGCTATAGATCTCATCCCGGAGGTTCTAATCTTCAAATTCGGACCTTGCTCAGTTCCCACAGCCCAGCTTCTTACCCTTGGACAAGGAGGATTCCAAAACAGGATGAACTTGCTATCCAATCCTACATCTCCATGTTTCGTAGGTGAGGCGATGCTCTGTTGTGAATACTATCACCGGGACTCCGAGAGAACACCATCCGCAAGTTTGCTCCACACACAGATTGACACCATGTGTTATCAACAGTATAGAAGTCCAACCATGGCTGATGAACATAAGTGGAACCACTACAGGCCGAGCACCCTCAGTCTTGAAATTAGAGAAGCTTCCAACACACGATTTCCGGCCCCAATGGGCTGGACTGCCAACTGGAACTTGAGCATACTTCTGATGAGCAGCAGAAAAATTGAAAAATATCAGTCCATGGTACATATAGATGTAAAACAATAATTATACAAGTACACTCGGCCTTCAACTCGATTAGCAGAAGCTTTAATAAACCTCAGAACCAAATTCAGATGCCATGCCTATTTGAGATTTTATTTCTTCTTGATATCATGACAAATAAACTGACTTCATCCTCATACAGTCATACCCAAACCTTAATTGCAACATGTCTTTCGTCCCGAAAAGGATGAATCCCACACATTACATTATTGCATGAATAAACTGGTTGCTCTTTTTCAAATATATCGAATTGCTCTAACATCATTGCATGGACTGAAAAAGGCTGGTAATAATCGGAGTTTGCCAGCACTGCATGATTAGCTCTTTCATTGTCATCAAGATGTTTTCTTTTGAGTTTGCAGGAAGGTCAGCTGACGAAAGACTGAGGCAATTCGAGCTATCGAGGGTACATTGACCTATGAAGTGCAGAGACTGCTATCTTATAATCAATCCACCTTTAGTGTAGAAGATTTCAATCTTATTGTACAAGCCGTACCTAAATGATTTCATAGAAAAGCAAGATTTATTTCTTCTTGACAATATTTGACAATATTACAAATAAACTGTGTTGGTTTCCATACCCCAAGATCAGCCTATGGTAACTAAACAAATATACCACATAAATGGGCTCCAATGCTCCAATCATGAACTACAACTACAAGATTTGTTCTGTCAAGGATTTGCTAACGACTTGCAGCTACTTCAAGACAAATACTTGCAAGGGCAATCATGCATAACTAAATCATCATCGAAGTCTTTCTTGTACAGAGCAATACATACATCACATATATGATTGATAATCATTCCAACAAAAGGAGACGGCTAGGAAAAGGGCAGCAACAACACACACCATTCTTAACTATACGAAAATGATTACCATTATCAAGCAAGAGAAAAAAGAAAGGTAAAAACAAGTACAGGCATACAAGAAGATAAAATGGAGAAATACGAAAACAAAACCCACTACGAAAACAGAAATGATATAAGAAAAACAAAACAAAACAAAACAAAAAAACTAAAACTAAGACAAAAAGAAGTAAATAAAGCAAAAAAAAAAATAAAAGAAGAGAAAAGAGAACTTACTTGGTAGATCGCTAATTCAATGAATGAATGATGGTATAAACCTCCCATCATCTTCATCATCATCGTCTTCTTTTTCACCTTTTGGTATGGAAACCGAAGCCATCGCCATGATGAATTGATGAAGGTGAGTTATTAGCCACAACCCGAACATCTTTAAATACATGAGCAATCCAAATTACTCGAGTTGTCAATCCGATGTGGTATTCAAAATATGCCTTCAGTAAATACAGGGTGTTTATATAACAAAGTGCTACTTTCCGATGTGGGACAAATACACACATTCGAACAACTAATTATTCATGATCAGAAACAGCACAGCTCCCAACTTTACATTCTTGTATCTATCAGTGCTTGAGGACCATTAAGGCTAGAAACCTCAAGCTCCGACAGCATGATGTATAGTTCCTAATAAGTTAAGATTTCGAAAGGTTTACTTCAGCATCATCTTAGTTTCTAACTTGCACATTCAAAAGCAGGCAAGGCAAAGAGTCACAGGTGGTGTTCTGGACGAGGAAGTGATACTAAGATTCACAATATTTGAGGCATAAATGATCAATTGTTACCATCTACATACAACTCACAATTACAATCTCAATCAAAACACCATTTTTGTCAGCATAGC
The DNA here is from genome assembly GCA_963457585.1 of Spergularia bocconei. Classification (NCBI taxonomy): domain Eukaryota; kingdom Viridiplantae; phylum Streptophyta; class Magnoliopsida; order Caryophyllales; family Caryophyllaceae; genus Spergularia; species Spergularia bocconei. The sequence goes on along the minus strand of OY734946.1, from coordinate 1,661,868 downwards.
AGATAATTAACATATTCAACATGAGAAAGGACATTAAATTACTCAACCTATGGCTTTCTCAACTAGAACGTTTGTTCATCAACTCAACACCTCCTCTCCCAATTCATGCTATTTTCCGATGTGGGACAAATACAAACATTCTACCAACTAACTCATGCTCAAAACAGCACAGCTCCTGATTTAACATTGTTGTATCTATCAATGCTCGAGGACCATTAGTTCTAGAAACCTCAAGCTTTGACAACATAATGTTGTAGTCCCTTATAAGTCGAGGTTTCTCAAGTTTACTTTAGCATCATCTTACACAAACTTTCTAGTAGAGACATCCAAAACCACGCTAACAAACACATTTAAGAGCTGGCAAACAAAGGAGTCACAAGTGGTATTTTGGAGAAGGAAATGAAACTAAGATGTAAAATATTCGAGACATCATAAGTGATCCTTTGTTACCACTTATATACAGCTCACAAAGTACGATCTCAAAACACGATTTTTGTCCTAAGACAGGACATTAATTTACTCTACCTATGGCATTCTCAACTAAAGCATTTGTTCATCAATTCAACAGCTCCTCTCCCACCTCAATCGGTTCGTTTCACACTTCTGATCGTACACTCGGGGTCTCGTGTATAGGATGGTATACATGACTGAATTTTCACACCTTGCTTACTAAATCAATTAAATTAACATCTTTTGCTATTACCACTCTAGGAAGGTTCAAATGTACGCAACCTCGCCCCAAATAACCCGAACTAAATCAAACTACATTGTTGGCAAAGTCTAGCTACAATTGTGCCCCCAAATAAATTTAACAAATCAAAACCTAAAACCCTCAGAAATGGGTAAAATTCTTCAGTAAAGAATGAATCTTTTTTACTTTTTTTTACTTGATTAGAGTCTTTTTTTCACCATTTATCATTATAATTCCAGCTTAATCAACTAAAAGTTGCATCTTTTCAGAGAAATATTCAACATTTTTGCTAATTTTGAGATCAATTTCTAGCTCAAAATTCAATATTTCACACAGAAGAAAATTGGCAAAAAAATTAAGCCAAAAATTGGGGTAAATATACAAAAGCAACAATTCAAGATGAGAGAGAGAATTGGGACGCAAAGAATTTACCTTTTGATAAACCCTAATCGGATAATTGGATGAATTGAATCTCCATGTGTTCTTCGGGGTTTCATAGTTACCGTATTTCTGTAGAGTAAAGGTTACGCCTTTCGACTCGCTCGTGTCCGATAAATTTCCGGTTTGTATTTTGTACATTCCGTGTCGGGGTGTACGTCGGTTCAAAACTAGACCGCACCGTACAAATATACTCGGAATATTGTGATCGGTAAGTTGAACGAGAGTTTTTCTTTGGCATGACCGAAGTTTTTTGGTATAGTCTAGTTTCGTGGATATTTTGAAAAACAAAAAGAATTTGCGAAAACATGTACTCCAAAACTGGTCTTTTTGGTCCAAGACTGTAACAATTAAATTCTATTAATAATATTGTCTGCTCGTAGTTGTTAAATACTACTCCGTATTATCAATGCTTCTCAATGAACAAGAACAATAGAGTGTAGACAATAAGAATATGTATGTTCCGTATTCTATAGTCGTATATCTCCAATGATAAAACAATTTCGAGCAGGTATTCAATTCTTGTATTGTACGGTGTATGTGTTAGCATGTAACTTATCTATCATATCATATATTTAAGCATTGCCGGTAGATTTAGAAGTCTCTCAGCCTATCCACCTCAGCAGCCACCTCATGCCACGTCAAAAATGACATCATTATCAACTAATTTAATCACAAAAACTCCCCCTAAAAAGGAAACTATCCTAACAGAATTCGAATCCCTAATAAAAATATATTCACTAGAAATTTTCTTCCGAAATATAGGAAACAATAAGGCATAAAAAACGGCATTCATACGTAAGTTTTGAAATACATTCCTAAATCATCTCAACTGCAATATGAAGATACGGAGTATTTCAAGAAGAGAAAACCATTCCTCAGGGGCTCATTTTTCGTTCAAAAAAAATACCATACCTCAAGGGCTCATTTTTCGTTCAATTCAATTGAATACCAGTACAGTTTTCCATCGCGATTGATTGCAAAAAAAATTCGTTCAGTTCTATTGAATACCAGTACATGTTTCGTTCAATTTTTTTCATACTTGAATATATTTGCTGAATTTTGATTGCAATAATTGTGTCATTAGAACTGATCTCAGCAACTAATTAGATTTTGGAACTTTTCTTCGTTTTTTCTTTCAGATGTACCGGTGGTTTTAATATGATGCTTTGGTTAGAGCCTGCGTTCCACCTTCAGAAGTATTTCAAGGTTGGTTACTTTAACTTGGTCTATCATCTACGATTCTACGTTCCTTTTTTTATGTTTTTTGATCTGGATGTATTTGATTTACAGTTCTTGGATGTCTTAGCTTGAGTTTAAATTTTGATTTAATGTTTAACAATCCTGATTCTGGGTGATGTATTGCAGTTGCCTATGTGCACAAAACTGGAAAAGTGCTGATGTAAATCGTCAAGTGTGGCTTTAGAATCGAGGTAAAATTTAAAAAGACATTATTATTTGCGAAATTTTCAGACGTATTTTTTGTGGGCTGAATTTGTAAATTTGGGACGAATTCGAAAGGACAGAGATCCTCAACTACACCCTACGATCGCAGGTTTATCCGGTGATGGTCAAGGGGATTTATGACCCACCTTCTTCATCGTGAACTCGACATCATCAGAAAAGGAAAATTAATATAAAGGTTCGTCTTCTAATTTGTAAGTTTTTAACTTGATCGAAGGACTAAAATTAACTATATGTGGTGAAATTTTGATTGAATATCTTATCCTGAAATGTCGTCACCAATTTACAGATTCTGGCCTTTGCAGAGTGGGATGTGAAAAACCACTTCACAGTATTTCACAGAGACAGGGGTTTCTCACAACACTCACACCAAACGAAAAAGTAACCTGAGGTTATTCTCTACCTTTGCCGCGAATCACTCATCGGGTTCCGGCCGCTGGCGTGTGGTGAATGGAACCAGTGGCGGACGAGGAAGCAGGGGAAACAGTTCTAAATAGTTGTGCTCTGATCAAAGTTTCTTAGAAAAGGTACATCATTGTAAACTAAATTTGAATTAAATGATTTACTAATTGTCTTATTAAAACTTAATTTACTATCGGAACACTTTTCAGGAGAAGATCATTTCGGAAACTGGGAGTAGTACACCTCAAAACATTGCACATCAGTAGAAACATCCGATGACCGTAATTTACTAATTTATTATTGAAGTTTTCAATTACGACGAGTAACCAATTTCATTTGTATTGCACTACTCTGCATTTTCTTTTTATTGTTTAGAAGCTCTATATGCATCAGTGCTACTTTAATGATGAATTTTGTCATGAATTTGAAAGACCAAATTTAAGATCATACCTTAGTACTAAGTGAGACACTTTAATAGCTCAGTACTTGGCATTCGACACATACGAGAGCACCATTGTTTATTTGATTATTTAGCTCGTGATTGATTACTTGCAGAGATTGGAGGATGACAAAGCAAAATCATGGGGGAGGATGACAAAGCGAAATCGTGGGGGTCAATTCAACAAGATTATGCACGACATTGAGGAAGAAAATCGATGGCATGACTATACTAAGCATGGAGAGCAGTAAATGATCCAATGCCAGAGTTAAAAAAGTTTTCCAATGGAAAAGAATGCAGAGTAAGAAATAGGAACCACATCAAGTGAGGAAAGAATTCAATGAAGGCCAACAACAAAAGAGATAATACGAGGCATCAAGAAATCTGAATTGCATCAAACTTTTCGGAGGGATGTATTACGATAGTATCGTTATTGAACTCTAAAAGTTACATGTACGCAACATTATGTGACTGTATGTAAGATTAGTTGATTTGTAAGAAGGCTCGTGCGATCGGACGTGCGGAGGTATTATAGTGGGGAATTGATATACTTTAGTACGCAATGTGTTTGATAAAAAAAAAAGTAATAATCCCCTCAGAAGAATTGATATACTTATCATGCACATACGAGTTTAGTTCAAAAAACTGGTCTAAATTACATGACTAAGTCAAGTTAGGATATGTGTCAAAAATGAGTTTGCATCACATGGAGTTGAAAATAATAAACTCTACATGATAATAGGTTAAACATACGGGTTAGTTCAAATAACAGCTCAAAATTATATGACTGAGTCATGTTACTATGTTACGATATATATGGGTCAAAAATCAGTTTGGATCACATTAAGTTGAAAAAAACTTCACATGATAATGGGTTAAACATACGGGTTAGTTCAAATAATAGGTCACAATTGAGGGAGTGAGGCAAGTTAGGATATGGGTCAAAAATGAGTTTGGATCACATGGAGCTGAAAATAAACTGTTGATGATAATGGGTCAAACATACAGGTTAGTTCAAATAACAGGTCAACATTATAGGATTGAGTCAAGTTATGATATGGGTCAAAAATGAGTTTCGATCACATGGAGTTGAAAATAAACTCCACATGATAATGGTCAAACATATAGGTTAGTTCAAATACATGTCAAAATTTCGGGACTAAGTCAAGTTAGGATATGGTTAAAAAATGAGCTTTGATCACATGGAGTTGAAAATAAACTCCGCGTGATGATTAGCCGGACATACGGGTTAGTTCAAATCACGGGTGATAATATGGGATCAAGACAAGTTAGAATATGAATAAAAATGAGCTTGGATTCAATGGAGTTGAATATTTTGCCTTCATTTTGTCTTAATGGTTTTATTTTGAATTACTATACTAATTGTATTTTCTTCTAAATTATTTTTCGGATTTCATTTTTATCTTATTTACGGGTCAAACTAGGTGAACTGATCAAGTCAGGTATGTCCAACAAAATTTGGTTCGGGTCATGATCAAGAAATGGCGGGTTCATGATCCAATAAATAACGGGTTCATGATCCATAATATACAAGGGACTTGACCCAAAAGGCGGGTCAAGGGTTACAAAACGCTGGTCATTGAGCTACCAATGATTTTGACGATCTAATTTTGTATCTCCTATATTTGTTATATCGTGTATGTAATAGCATATGAGTAAAACGATCAAACCACATAATATAAAGAGACGTAAATACCAATATAATACAACAGCCCGTGCAATTTTGCACGGGTATTAAACTAGTACTTATCTATTAATTGTCTAGCATCCACGTCTACTTGGCACTTTGTAGTTGCATTCGCCTAAAAAAAAGCCACCTCATTGCTGAAGTGTCGTCGCTATATTTGGCCTCTTCCATCTCTTCCACGTCACCCACGTCTAATTACTAATGCGAAGTGATAAATGAAAGTTATTTAGCCCCTAATTAGACTCCTCTAATTAGTACTTAATTACCCCTAATTAAGTTTAGCTAGGATCTTTTGTTGCATGCAAGATTAAAGCATAAATAAGGTAATAAAACATATTTTTTATACCTTAATCAAGAGGAATTTAGACCTTCCTTCAAATGAAGGATCTTGAGCTGCTAATTTATGGGGATCCTCCTCCTTAGTCTTGAGTTTCCAAGTTAGGAAACCTCCTCTCTTGATCCACCAAAGAAGCTCTCCAAAAAAATCTCACTAAAAGACTAGTTTTTATGAGATTTTAACCCTAAAACCAAAATAAAATTAGCTAACACTTTAGCTAATGTTATTCTAGGTTTAGTGAAGTGTTTTGATCAAGTTTTTATTGACATGCAATGAAGAAAACTTGATCTTAAAAGAGTTGGAAGTAGGCTGAATTTCTAGAGAAATTAGAGGGTTTTCTCTTTATTCTCTCTCTAAAACAAGTTTTTGTGTATGTAGAAATGATGTGTTGTGTTTATTTGACATAAAACACACTATATATAATGGTTGTGGCAAATGACCATTTTGCCCTTACTAATTATACCCCTTAACATCTTATGTTACAATTTGGGTATAATTTCTACACTTATTTCTTTAAGTGTTAGTTACTTATTATATCTCTATATAATAATTACTAATTACATCATTTTAAGCTAAAATTACAATTCTTTGTAATTTAAATAGCTAATCGTCAATTTTGACAATTTACACAAAATCCATAATTTATCCGACTCGAGTTCCGAACTCGTAAAACACTATCCAACATAATCAGTTAACTCTATTACTGATACATTAGGGTTTATATTATATTGTATTAAATACAAATATAATATCTTTTGGAGAAACTATCTTTATCAGTGTGACCGGGAGGGATCAGTTGATTACCGCCGTCAAAACGACAATAACGTCAAACTCTAGCCAGCCAAGCGTTATCGATTTACGTTAATCAACTGACTTAGTATTTATAATATATCCCAGGTTTATTCCTAATTAGATTTAATTAGTCAACGCATTATTGTCGGAGGACACCTACTCCAACAATCTCCCACTTGTCCGAGACAAGTCATGCGTTACCGATTCTCTTGTCCGTTATATCTCCCACTCAATGCGAAGTATCTTTCAGGTCGAACTTGCATTGGATCTTTATCAAAAGTGGTTTTCTCGATCTGGATTATGACTGTCTGACCGGAATATCTATCATAGATCTCTTCCGAGCGTGGCCACGCATTTCCAGTCACAATTCCTCGAGTGGCCCAAAGATATTATACCCTGACGTGGGTGGACGATCCCTTCTTCAATTATCTTCTTCGTTTCATACAGTCGGTAATGACCCAATAGATGTTCTTTTAGCCTCCTTTTACGGCACGACTTAGGACATAAATCAAAGTCACCACCTGCTGTATAAACTTGGACAAATAATCTCAGGTCAAAAGAATCGACTAATAGGAATAATATAGATTACCTTGCCACGACCAGGCACAAAGGTTCTATAATTGGTCAAATGTCTGACAAGGTGTCTTCTACAGCCTGTCTATGTAATCGGTATTCATCTCTATAAATCCATGACTATTGAACTAGTCATCAACCGACTTACAATCTAGTCAATTGAGACGTCACCTCATTTTATGACTAGAGACAGAATACACTGTTGATCCTGATCACTTAATAGGGTTCAAATCGTCTCCACGACCTATTAGGAATCAACAGAGCATATATATAATTCAGCATTTTCTTAAAACTGAATTAATAAAAGAGTTCAATAAAACTTAAAACGATGAATTTAATTATCATATATGTAAAAGGTAATACACTTATTAACTATTACAACATATAATCTAACACATGTCAGGCATACGCCTCAAACCCATCGAGACAATATGACCATTGTGTTTAGCCTGTGATAATGGCTTGGTTAAAGGATCAGCGATATTATCATCTGTCCTACCCTTACAAATCGATATATCTTCTCGTTCCACAAAGTCTCGAATTACATGGAACTTCCTGAGTACATGTCTAGATTTGTTACTAGATTTAGGCTCTTTAGCCTGAACTATTGCTCCACTATTGTCGCAATAGACTGGAATAGGATCCGCTGCTGTAGGGACTACATTTAATCCTTCCAGGAACTGCCGGATCCAAACTGCCTCTTTTGCAGCTTCTGACGCCGCAAGATACTCAGCCTCCGTTGTAGAATCCGCAGTCACCGATTGCTTGGTGCTCTTCCAGCATATAGCTCCACCATTCAGTATGAAAACATATCCTGATTGAGATTTTGAATCATCTCGGTCTGTTTGGAAACTAGCATCCGCATAACCCTTTACACGAAGCTCAGAATCCCCTCCATAAACTAAGAACGTGTCCTTAGTCCTTCTTAGGTATTTAAGGACGTTCTTAACGGCTATCCAGTGGCTCTCGCCTGGATTGGCTTGGTAACGACTTGTCATACTCAAAGCATATGACACGTCTGGACGCGTACACATCATAGCATACATGATCGAACCGATTGCGGAAGCGTAAGGTTTCGATTTCATGCGTTCAATATCCTCAGGTTCAGTTGGACATTGAGATTTACTCAAAGTTATCCCACTTCCCATAGGTAAAAATCCTCGTTTAGAGTCTTTCATATTGAACTTGTCAAGAATCTTATCAATATAAGTTTCTTGACTTAACGCTAGTATTCTTTTTGATCTATCTCTATAGATTCGAATACCTAGGATGCGTTGCGCTTCTCCTAAATCCTTCATCTGAAAATGTTTCCCGAGCCAGTCCTTAACAGAGTTAAGCATAGGGATATCATTTCCAATGAGTAATATGTCATCTACATATAGGATTAGGAGAGTTACTTTACTCCCACTAAATTTCATGTATAAACAAGGTTCCTCGACACTTCGGGTGAAACCATTTTGTTTAATCACATGGTTGAACCGATGGTTCCAACTCCGAGATGCTTGCTTAAGACCATAAATGGATCTCTTAAGTTTGCAAACTTTCTTAGGACTGTTTGGATCAATAAAACCCTCAGGTTGTGTCATATACACTTCCTCTTCCAGAAACCCATTCAGGAAGGCGGTTTTAACATCCATCTGCCATATCTCATAATCATGAAAAGCAGCAATCGCTAATATTATCCGAATAGACCTAAGCATTGCAACTGGCGCAAAGGTCTCGTCATAGTTTAAACCATGAACTTGTGTGAAACCTTTAGCTACCAATCGAGCTTTGAAAATATCTTGATTTCCATCCATGCCGGTCTTGATCTTAAAGATCCATTTGCACTGAAGAACCTTGGTTCCTTCAGGCAAGTTAACCAAGTCCCATACTTGATTCTCGTACATGGAATCTATCTCGGATTTCATTGCCTCCAGCCATTTAGCAGAATTCGGTCCAGTCATGGCTGCTCTGTAGGTTGCAGGCTCATTGCTTTCTAGAAGCAAAAGGTGATCACCACCATCCTCGATCACACCTAGGTATCGATCTGGTGGGTGGCTTGATCTGCCTGACCTTCTAGGAGTGGAAAATGGAACCACAGAGTTAGACGATTCAGGAATGTCTTCTGGCAAAACATCCTGAGCCTCATTATGCATTTGTGGCTCCTGAACTTCACTAAGTTCAAATTTTCTCCCACTCTGTCTTTTAGAAATAAATTCCTTTTCTAAAAAGACAGCATCTCGAGACACAAAAACTTTGTTCTCTAGACGATTGTAGAAGTAATATCCTCGAGTATGTAAAGGATAACCTACAAAGAGACATTTATCAGATCTTTGTGCAAGCTTATTGTCAGTCTTATTTTTGACATATGCTTCACAACCCCAGATCTTGATAAATGAGAGGTTCGGAACTTTTCCTCTCCATAACTCATATGGAGTTTTCGGAGCTGATTTAGTCGGGCATCTATTGAGTGTGAAAATGGCAGTTTGGAGAGCAAAACCCCAGAATGAATCAGGAAGCTCAGTCTGACTCATCATTGATCTTACCATATCCAACAGGGTACGGTTTCTTCTTTCGGCTACACCATTTAATTGTGGTGTACCAGGAGGTGTAAGCTGTGATATGATTCCACAGTCTTTCAGATGAATATCAAAGTCATTACTGAGATATTCACCTCCCCGATCAGATCGTAAGGCCTTGATCTTCTTTCCTAATTGGTTTTCTACTTCCTTTTGAAATTCTATAAATTTCTCAAGTACCTCACTTTTATATTTAATTAGGTAGATGTAGCCATATCTACTAAAATCATCTGTAAAAGTGACAAAGTAGTCATAACCTCCTCTAGCAGTGATTGTCATTGGACCGCAAACATCTGTATGAATGAGGGCCAATAAATCACTCGCTCGTACTCCTTTTCCTGAAAAAGGTGCTCGAGTCATCTTGCCTAAAAGACAAGATTCGCATGTTCCATATGATCCAAAATCAAATGGTTTGAGAACTCCATTGGCTACGAGTCTCTCAATGCGTTTTTCGTTTATATGCCCTAAACGACAATGCCAAAGGTAGGATTGATCGGGATCTCCTATTTTGAGCTTTTTATTTGTTACATGATAGACCTCATTTATCAAATCTAAAACGTAAATACCGTTTATAGATTTGGCTGTTCCGTACACCATATCATTAAACGAGAAGGTACAACTGTTGTTTCGTATTGAAAATTCAAAACCTTCAGCGTCTAAAACAGAAACCGAAATTATATTCTTACTTAGAGTTGGTACAAAATAGCAGTTATTTAGATACAACTCTAGCCCTGAGGCCAGTGACAGAATATACGTTCCTACTGATACGGCGGCTACTTTAGCTCCATTCCCGACACGGAGGTCAACTTCACCTTTTGCCAGCCGACGTGCCTTCGTCAGCCCCTGCAAGTGATTACAAAGGTGAGATCCACATCCAGTGTCCAATACCCAGGACGTGGTACTTGCATAATTAATGTCTATCATATATATACCTGGTTTCGACTTCTTCTCCTCCAGGTACTGTGGGCAATTTCGCTTCCAATGGCCGAAATTTCCACAATGGAAGCATTTTTGTTCAGGAGTCGCGCCTCTCTTAGCAATAGAATTGTTGCCCGAAGCAACTTTTCCTTTTCCTTTGCCACGCGCGGGTTTCTTACCCTTCCCCGCACCCTTCTTGAACTTCCCTTTTTGTTTTACCGCCATGGATAAAACATCTTTATTCGCGCTCCCACTTGACACCAAATCCCTCTCATGTTGTACAAGCATGGCATGCAATTCATGAAGATTTTTCTTTAAATCATTCATGTTGTAATTCGTCCTAAAAGGACCGAATGTTGCAGGCAAAGAATTAAGCAGACGGTATACCGCAAAATCTTCAGAAATTGGGCATCCTAACTTCTCAAGAGTTTCAACATTCTCGATAAATTTGAGAACATGAGGACCAACTGGTTGGCCCTTTGAGAGCTTAGTCTCAAAGAAACTCGAAGCTGCTTCGTATTGAAGTATTCGCGGCTTTTGCGAGAAACTAGTCGTGAGCCTAGCGAATATTTGATATGCACTAAAATCAATCATGCGTTTCTGTAAACGCGGGTGCATAGCAAAAATCAATACATTCTTAATCTGGTCAGATTCATGCTTGTACTCTTCATACATTTGTATCATATCAGGGGTGGCGTCGGGACCTGGAGCGGGAATCGGGGGTTCGTATAGAAAACGTTGTTTTCTATCAGATTGAAGGGCTAATCGCAGGTTTAACTCCCAATCAGTAAAATTGCTTCCATCCTCCTTTAGTTCATTCTTTTCCATAAAATTACGAAGCCAGGAGTCTTTGGATATTACTGAATTGGACATTTGAGCCATTTTCGACTTTAAACTACAACGTGGGAAAAACAATCGATTAAATTCATCGTCAAATTCACATTAAAATAATTATTTGTGAATTTAGGCATTTATATAATGATCTCTCTAAATTATATAAATGATTCCGAGATCCGATCTTATATAAATCTAGGCACGCGGAGGGCGATACATCCTAAATTTATGTAATTTCGGTAAACCAACTCATGATTAATTCTACACTTAGAACTCTCGGTTGATCGATTTCAACTAAATCAATCCTTTAGTCCCGTATTGCAAGACTTGTATTGCAAATCACGTCAAGATTAAACCAAAATTCACTCGTAATAACTCTTTATTAACCTACTCCCCAAGGTAAAAAGGAAACACCCCGCTAGGGCGAGCGTGCCCCTAATGAACAAGGGTTGCATAGGTATGAATTGTGGAAGGACTAAATCTCGATTTTAAAATTTTTTGTGAGAGATCTTGTCATATTTTATCTATCGCTTTTAAGTGAACTAAATCTAGCGAGTCGTGGATAATGGATATGACAATGTGGGATTTGCGTTTGGTTATAATTGTGCAGAAATTAAACCAAGCATGCATCAAATAAATCCAAGTCCTAGTATGGCCATAAGACTAGAACCTAATAAAAGCAATTAAACCTAAACTAGGCTTCAAAAGCTTCAAAGGCTCCGTCTTCAATTCGATCTCGAGTCACCAACTATTGGCTCCGTGAAAAGCGCCGGTCTTCAATATAAACAAATGTACATATGGACTATCCTATTATACATTTTTGAAAAAATAAGGAAATTAAATATTATTACAAACCGGCGATACGAGATCGCAATTATTACAAACCAATCGGATACCGTCCTTACATTTCGGTACAGTACCGATACTATAGTACTCTATGGCCATACTATACTTAGAATCATGCAAATAAGACCGAAAATCAGATTTTCAACTTTACAGTACAAGCAACCCGATAAATTTATGAATTTCCGATTCTAACTTATTAGAATCAATAATCAACACTTAAAACACCTTTCAAGTTTAAACTAACCACCAACAAATTAGTTTTTCAATATTTAGTCTCCACTAAAATTGAATTAATTAGTTTAATTTGATTATATTTGCTAACTATTTGTCCAAAAAACACATAATAAACCCGAAAATATCTAAATAAATCATAACTAATTATGAAAAAAATTTAGAAATTATTTCATTATGTGATTTAAGCTCACAACCAGTAGCTAATTAAGGACAAAAATATGCAAAATTATTTTGGTCATTTTTTCTTAAGAAATCAATTTTCCACCATTTACATTATTACTAATTAATAACAAATGGCCAATAAAAATTATGAAATAAATTTATGGAAATTATACTCATTATAATTCTGGAAAAATTATAAATTTCTTAAATTACAAAAATCAACATGCATGTTAATCTAATTACCCATTAATTAGAAAATAGCATTAATCTTGTAAAAACAACCAAAAATAAGCAAAAATTAGCAAATAAATTCCTAAAATATCATAATTTCGGTTGGAGCATCCACATGCCCAAAACATCACATGCAACTTTAGTTTGTATGATAAAACCAATTTTTATCATTAAAAATTAATTAAGTTACCAATTAACCTAATTAAAGCTTAAAATTAACATGCAACTTAAACCGATGCTCTGATACCACATGAAAGTTATTTAGCCCCTAATTAGACTCCTCTAATTAGTACTTAATTACCCCTAATTAAGTTTAGCTAGGATCTTTTGTTGCATGCAAGATTAAAGCATAAATAAGGTAATAAAACATATTTTTTATACCTTAATCAAGAGGAATTTAGACCTTCCTTCAAATGAAGGATCTTGAGCTGCTAATTTATGGGGATCCTCCTCCTTAGTCTTGAGTTTCCAAGTTAGGAAACCTCCTCTCTTGATCCACCAAAGAAGCTCTCCAAAAAAATCTCACTAAAAGACTAGTTTTTATGAGATTTTAACCCTAAAACCAAAATAAAATTAGCTAACACTTTAGCTAATGTTATTCTAGGTTTAGTGAAGTGTTTTGATCAAGTTTTTATTGACATGCAATGAAGAAAACTTGATCTTAAAAGAGTTGGAAGTAGGCTGAATTTCTAGAGAAATTAGAGGGTTTTCTCTTTATTCTCTCTCTAAAACAAGTTTTTGTGTATGTAGAAATGATGTGTTGTGTTTATTTGACATAAAACACACTATATATAATGGTTGTGGCAAATGACCATTTTGCCCTTACTAATTATACCCCTTAACATCTTATGTTACAATTTGGGTATAATTTCTACACTTATTTCTTTAAGTGTTAGTTACTTATTATATCTCTATATAATAATTACTAATTACATCATTTTAAGCTAAAATTACAATTCTTTGTAATTTAAATAGCTAATCGTCAATTTTGACAATTTACACAAAATCCATAATTTATCCGACTCGAGTTCCGAACTCGTAAAACACTATCCAACATAATCAGTTAACTCTATTACTGATACATTAGGGTTTATATTATATTGTATTAAATACAAATATAATATCTTTTGGAGAAACTATCTTTATCAGTGTGACCGGGAGGGATCAGTTGATTACCGCCGTCAAAACGACAATAACGTCAAACTCTAGCCAGCCAAGCGTTATCGATTTACGTTAATCAACTGACTTAGTATTTATAATATATCCCAGGTTTATTCCTAATTAGATTTAATTAGTCAACGCATTATTGTCGGAGGACACCTACTCCAACAATAAAGGCCCCGAATTTGTAACTGTTGACTGCCGAGTCTCTTCCCCTCCTGTCAATCATACTACGATCATTCTACTCCTATTGAAGGATCAGCCGTTTTGCTTTGCCCTTATCACTCCGTACGACCCCATTATCCCTTCGGTCAAGCTTCTTGAGCGTTGAGACTAATAATATATCAACTTCGGTTTTAACTTTTCTTCCTCTCATTAATAATCTCTTTCTTCTAATGATTTTTCCTTCCAATTTTGTATGGATCATAAGTTGTTAGTTGTTTGAGCATCAATTTTAAGCGTATTTTTAAAAAATTTAATTGCTCAATATCGATTTCAAACTAATTATTTTGACTAATTGCAGGAAAAATGAGAATTTGGGAAGATATTGAATTGATCTTGCACCGGCTTGACCAACGCCGGCCACCTCTACCCGCCACCGCTCACTGATCTCCATATCAAACCCTTTTCGTTTTCATACAAATTGTTTACTGAGTATACATATGGTACAATGATCCGATCATCACCAACGCCACAGAAAAGGTAAAAATTTCATCATTTGTTCTCCTGATTAATTTTAAATTTTCACACCTTTGATTCCAAGTATTATTAATGAGCACTCAAAAATTCAAAATCACTCCTTGATACAAGAATCACCAACCCACCAAATTATTTGTTCCAATGACATTTATAAATTTATTTCAAGATTTTCAAACATCGCTAACCCTCTTGGTGAATTTTTCAAGCCTACCATCTTCCCATATTTAATTCTAATCACTATATGCAGAACACTGGGCTTGATGTGAAAACCCATATAAGTAGCATTGCACATTTGAGAAAAATTTATAAATTTCTGACGAAATTTCACTATAGATAGAGTTCCAAAATTGGAGCTCGCTATGAAGACTTTGGATTTGGTGTCGTCAATATGGTGTTGGAGGTCGTAACCCGTGATTAAGTTCTCAACTTGCGGTTGCCAGGTTGTGGTGTAGTTATCGGCGGTGAATCTGACATTGGTGGAGAAAGGAATGGAGAGGAGAGGTCGGATGAGTTGCTTGGTGTTCGGGATAGCGGAGGTGACGTGTTGCTGTTATTGTTGATGCTCGGGAGCCATTAAACCTGTTAGTGGTGCTCTGCTTTGGAAGGGTGTGCTAAAATTTCAATGAACATAATATTATAAACAAGGAAAATAAATCAATTTACACTAATTCCATGAGATGTCACGACTGGGATCAAGGAGGAGATAATGATGATTGATTGTGACTTGTGAGTGATTGAGTTAATAGAGGAAGCTTGAGGAGAAGATATCATAGTTGAGCCTTGATCAACGGTTGTAAGATGTGAAATTATTGTTTCCTTATCAAGTAGTTAGGCGATCGGGGTTTGACGAAACGAGTGTTGAAAGATTCTGGGGATGCATTAGCCTATAGGTTTTTCGTGTCGTGTGGGCGTCGAAACAATCCGGGTGCATAGCTATGACGTGTATAAGGCCATGACTAGGTTTTGGCGTCTCGAGTCTGAAAACTTTCATTTGATTGTCACATGATTGAGACAGTGGTTATTATCAGTGACCTTTAATTTTCCTCTACCCTTGAATTACATCAATAGTATTGCCAACTTGAAAAAAAGGGGAAATTTTAGAAAACTATTTTAGTTGTGAAAACACTTCAAAAAAGAGTCACGGATTCTATAACTATATGTGTCAGGAATTATTAGAGTTAGTACATATAAATGTTAACATAAATTTATAGGATCATACTACGTACATTGATCGTGCAAGGTCCAATCGACAGATGGGGAGGTATATTATGATTTATGACTCAAAGGAGATGCTATGTACTGTCTGCTATAAACCAGAGCATACATAACAAAGAGACTTCTAAACCAGGCATATTATTTGTGTGTCGTTCTCAAATGATAAAATAGGAGAATGATTGATAATGCTCTTCTTCCTGATCGAACACGTTGCAAATAACGGTTGAAGGCTTGAAGTAAGAGAACCAGGGATTGATCTTATATGGAATTAAAGTATGACACAGATTGGTACGTGTTTTTTTGTCAACATATAGCAATTTGGTTGCAAATTTGATCTAATATCAATTGTTATTACTTGAGCTGTATGAACGTCCTCTGTTTATATGGAAGTAGTAATGCTAAGCCAACATCAATTTCCATTGTTTGCTTCATTTCTAAGTGTACTTGGGTTTTCACTAACGCACATGTTTTTTAACCGTACAGGAAACTAACACTGGCCATAGTCTATCCATTTGTTGTGGGCAGTTCTTACTGAATCATACCATTACGATTAAGGTGCACATTGGATCATGTAGTGGAGATGTAGGGTGGTATTCAGAGAAGTCTTAGTTTTTGCGGCAGGTGGTTTTCTTGAGTGCAAAAATACCATTGAGGGAGTACAAGGCTCTACAACGAATCATCGATCATGGCATGGTAATGGGGTTTGATTTTGAAGAATTGTCAAGAGGGCTGAAGGCAGGACCATTATTCTGCACACGTGGTGGTGCGAAATGATGCAGAGTTGTATTTAAAGCTCTGGTGCACACCGTTCGGTTCAATTACAGTGTTAAACCGTAGCCTAAGGACAGGCAAAAAAAAAGATATGTGCTCTATATGTACTTCTCCAAAAGCTCATTTGAACTCTACCCAAGAAAAAGTTAGTGGTTCGATTTTGAAGACGGTAATGAGAGGACATGTGTTTCCATACTCGAACTTATGTGACAATGAAAACTGGTTTTTGAGAGTTATAAACATAGTCTGCCATCATTAGATAAGAATAGCCGATGACATATTCGAAGAGGGGTCCATGGAATTTATCATTATCACAGTTTTGAAGTTTGGTCTAAAAGTGTTATACTTCAGTGCAAGTTCATGACTAAGGAAAGTTATGTACAAACTATTTAGAGTGCACTAAGACGTTAGAAGAAAATTAGGAACTGCAGCGAGGAGTGATCAGATTAATAATAGTAATTACTTTGTTAAAGAATTCATTATGTCATTTTAAATTTAGAAACCAGTTCTAAAAATTAATAAGAATAATAAAATTATGGTGTCTCATCATCTACATCGTATGTTGTTTTTTTTTTTTTAAATAATACATCGTATGTTGTTGCTCATATAATAAGAGTACTAAAACGGTCCCGTGAAATCACGGGCAAGAAAACTAGTAAAAGTATTGTTTACGGAGAATTGTCTAAGTGAAGCATAAAATAAACATGTTCGACAATTGTACCTGAAAAACTGAAATGATGTTACATGGTTCTTTCAAAAAGCGTAGTGATATGACCACATTCTTCCAATCTTATTACAAGCACAATGTCAAGTAACATCACATACATGATACATACTCCGTTCAATGAGTGAAACCTCGTTGGATTGTTCTACAACTTACAGTTCATGAAAAAGTTTCTGTACAAGAGACGACGAAACTAATGTAATAGATCAGCATCGTCAGAGAGAAAGTGTATATGCTCCATTGTTGTAAGTTATTTATCTCCTAAATTGTTCAACTTGTCCTTCAATTCCCGGAGTGCTTTAGATCTCGCCCCGGAGGTTTAGAATCTTCAAATTCCGACCTTGCTCAGTTCCCACACCCAGCACAGAAATATTCTCCTCCGCTTGATAATTCGGATGTGAGACAGGATCGGCTTATCGTTTCCATGGACGAAGTCCTCCATCGTACATGTGCACTAGGGGAAAACCACCGGCAAGTTTGCTCCACACTCAGATTGCCTTCTTCATTTCCACTGCTATCAATTACGTTGAAGACCAACGTGGTTGATGACCATAAGCGGAAACACTGTAGATAGGGCACCCTCAGTGCTGCAACAAAAGAGGCTAGAAACACAGGGTTTCCTACCCTCAATGCCAGTTTGATCTACTAAATCTTGAACATACATCTGATGAGCAACAGACAAATTGAGTTCATATCAGTCCATGGTACATATAGAAGTAAACAATAATCATACAAGTACACTCGGCCTTCAACCCGCGTTGACATTCTTAGGAGTCAAAGAATGACTCTACCAAGTAAAGTACTCGGAACCAATACAAATATTAGCCTAATGCACAAAAGCTAGGTTTAAACATATTGAGAAAATTTCCTATTGCTATCTTCAAACTATCTTCAAGCAAACAGATCGAATATCTCACTGCCTATTGTCTGAAGAACACTAGCCTTTCAAGAGGGGTTTTTTAGATTCTTGGTGCCAGCATGCACTTGCCTCTCCCAAGTATCTGATCAGTTCTTTGATTCTTCCAACAGTACACTACATAAATCAGAGGCGTCTGATTTCTGTAGCCTCCATACATCTCCTCTCTAAATGAAACACTGAAGATTTCTACGACACCGATGACACAATCAGAAATCTGAAATTACAGCTCTTCATCAGGGACGGTTCTGAGAGACTGCCAGTGGTGTACTTCAATGATTGTCTTCTCGAGAACAACAATGACAACGAGTACAGAATCAACAACGACTCAACCATCAATGTCGAATTGTTCAGAAGCTACTTTCAAAGTCTGTCAATCATATAACCATGATCCATTCCAGTGAGGCTGACACAGTGCACGTGGTTGAGTCCATTGTCCTAGCCTTAGTATAGGCTCTAGATGAAGGTCAACCAAACTAGAAGGAATTGGCTCTTTTACTTTCATCCTGATGTTTATCTATTGATTCTGCTGGGAAGTCAGCCGATGAAATCAATCCATAACCATAAGCCGTGCCTAAATGATTGCATAAAAAAAGCCAGATTTATTTCTTCTTGATAATATTGTGGATAAACTGTGTTGGTCCTCATACCCCAACTCCCCAAGATAAATCACAGCTTCATTTTCGTCCCCAAAAGCACGAATATCACACAACACATTCAGCAGAGAGTAATTAAAAGCTTACCAAGCGGTCACAGTATGAACTCGTCATAATCTTTCAGAGTGTAAATTTTACACTAGTCAGAAAGTAGTAATATTTTACGGGTGAGTATAAAAATTAAGCCTACCTCATGCGATCATGTTAAAATCTATCAGACTGAACTACCGAAATTGGTTAAGCTAAAACTTTGAAGACTCATAAATCGAACAGAGAAATAGTGAGATATCTAAGCCTTTAGAGCCAAAAGGGTAGAACATTCAGAAACCATCAGCCTATACTTTGCTTGAAAAAGAAAAAAATTAGATGACCAGGATATGTCTCCTATGTTACTCCGACTCTTAATAGGGATATTTGAAACTCGGAAGCGGGTACTCAGGTAATATACTTAGCTTACATCGGATCCTTTTAAGACAGCCTCAAAGTTGAGAAGAGAAGGACATTAGAAAAATCATCAATGTTGGCTGCCACAGAACTTACAATAGCAAATGACTCAGCCCACAAAGCAAAAGTTAATTCCTGCTTCCTTGACCCAAAACAGACTCGATCTAACCATCGTCATCTCTCACAAGTCGTAACAATCAAACTGCCTCAGACTACTACTAAAACCAACTGATAGTGCTCAACTAGTAATTTCTTACATATGAAATTGAGACCATTGCCATTCACTCATAGTTGACAATCATTCACGAGCAGCAGACAAGTGAAGTAAGATCAGTCTGTGGTATGTTAATAAGTATACGACATAAATTGACCTCAAATGCTCCAATCATGAACTACAAAAAATGTGCAGTCAAAGAAATTCCAAGGACTTGCAGCTACTTCAAGACACATATATACTTGCAAGGGTAGCAACAGCACACACCATTTTTTAACTATATGAAAATAATTACCATTATCAAGCAAGATAAAGAATAGATAAAAACACACACACACACACAAAATTAAGTAAATAAAGCAAACAAAAAAAAAGAAAAAGAAGAGAACTTACTTGGTAGATCGCTAATTCAATGAATGAATGGTGTAAACCTCCCATTATCTTCATCATCATCATCTTCTTCTTCACCTTTTGGTGTGGAAACTGAAGCCATCGCCATGCTTAGCACTCAATAAAGGCTCCAAGAATGGATTGATGAAGGTGAGTTATTAGCCACAACCCGAGCATCTTTAAATACATGAGCAATCCAAGTTACACGAGTTGTCCGTCCGATGTGGTAATCAAGCTTAAATACAAATGCCTTCAATTAATACATGGTGTTTCTATAACAAAGTGCTATATTCCGATGTGGGACAAATACAAACATTCTAACAACTAATTCATCTCAAACCAGCACACCTCCTAATTCCACATTGTTTTATCTATCAATGATTAAGGACCATTAATGCTAGAAACATCTAGCTTTGACACCATAATTTTTAGTTCCTAAACAGTTCAGGTTTCGCAAACTATAGAATTATCTTACACGAACTTTCTAGTAGTCACATTCAAAGGCAGGCAAGCAAAAGAGTCAGAGGTGGTGTTTTGGACAAGGAAATGAAACAGACATACAAAATACTCGAGGCACAAGTGATCACTTGTTACCATGTATATACAGCTCACAAAACTACGATCTCCAAACACCATTTTTATCAGCATAGCAGGTAATTAACATATCCAACCCGAGAAAGGACACAAATTTACTCAACCTAATGACCTATGGCATTCTAAACTATAACTTCTGTTCTATCAACTCAACGGTTCCTCTCCTACTTGTGATGTGATTTCCTACTTCAACGTGTCCGTTTCACACTGATTACACTCGGGGATCGGATAGGATGGTATACATGACTGACATTCACACCTCGCTTGCTAAATCAATCAAATTAACATCTCACATTCTCGCCTATAACGACTCTAAGAAGGTTCAAATGTACGCAACCTCGCGCCCGAATCCCAAGAGCAAATTAACTTACATTGTTGTCAGGGTAAAGCTACAATAATGCCCCAAAATAAACTGAACAAAGCTCAAATCCTAACAGCCTCAAAAAACTGGGTAAACTTCTTCAGTAAAGATTGGATCTTTTACTTTTTTTTTTTTACTTGATTACAACTTTTTCACTATTAAATCATTATAGTTCCAGCTTAATCAACTAAATGTTGCACCTTTTTCAAATAAATGTTCAACAAATTCGCTAATTTCGACATTTAATTTCAGCTCAAAAATATTTCACACTGAAGAAAATGGGCAAAAAATTAAGCCAAAATTTGGGGAGTAAATAAAAGCAAACAATTCAACAAAGAACACTAATGTCGGATAAAAGATGAGAAAAAGAGAGAATTGGGATGCAAATATTTTACCTTTGATAAACCCTAATTTCATAACATGAATCTCATGTCCATCCATGCTTAATTTGTTCTTCCGGTTTACTGGCAAAATTTCGTAATTGTTACGCCTTTCGACTTTCTCATGCCCGATTATATTCGGGTTTGTATTTTGTACATCCCGTGTCGGGGCGCAAATTATACCATGCTTCCGGGAGCACAAGGAGTATGGTGGTCCTCCTCACAATAAAGGAGTGGGAACCATACCTAAAATGATTTTTCTTCTTTTTTTAATATATGGTCCCCACTCATCTAGTGTGAGGAGGACCACCATGCTCCTTGTGCTCCCGGGAGCATGGTATAAGCACTGGTGTCGGGGGGACACGACATCTCTTAAGATGATGTTATTTACGAAAAGATAGTGCTAATGTGATTGAGCTTTCTTTATAAGACGGGGCAAAGCCATTCAATTCAAAACTGTGGAGGGATAAAAAGAGTGTACAAAAAAGTTGAATAGTAGTAGTGTATGTTAACTGTTAATTTCACTTAAGAAGGTGTCCTTATACACGTAATAATACATCGGAAAAAAAAATGTTTTTCTCTTAACATTCTTTGCAAGTATAGTAAATGTAAGACTCCATCTGTATCTCGTAGAGGCGAACTGATCTACGGCCTCACCCATAGTTCTGAGTCGAGCCTTTCTCGATGCTATACGACACTAAATGTTGATTTTCATCCCAGATAGTATCATTCAACACCAAGGGATGGACACGGAAAGGCAACGACCTGACTCCTCAAGGACTTTTGTAGTGACCTCTTTAACCTTTGTAATGACGTCTTTCGTGCCATCACCAGGGTATACCCCAACTGTCAACAAGTCATACCATTCGTCCACATTCGCTTGACACCCTCTAGTCCAATCTGCTTCTTCTCCCTCAGTCTTGCCAATCTGGTAAATGTAAGACTCCATCTGTCTCGTGCAGTTTTACTGATCTATGGCCTCACCCATGGTCAGAGTGGAGCCTTTCTCAACGCCATACGACACTAAAGACCGGTTTTGGACAGCATCATTAAACGCCAAGAGAAGAAAGGCAAAACTGACTCCTTAAGGACCATTGGAGTGACCTCTCCCACACTATCTGTAGGGTAAGCTCGACTGTCAAGAAGTCATCATCATCATCTGTCCACAAATAGTTTTCAATTATAAGTTTCACAGATTCAACTTTCAAATACAAACAAAAAGTTGTTTATGGACATGCCCTCACTAATACATGGACACACACATATGACACAACCTCAATTTGCACCAAAAAATGTTCAAGTCAAGAACATTTTATCATAAAATTGCCCTTTTATTTGCTCTATCCAATCATAGATAGCTTCAAAGTTTAGTATATTGCAACATCCAAAAATTAGCCATCAAATTTTCCAAAATCCGGTTTTCCACAACATTTTAACTCTTGAAACAACAAAAACATCTACAGCAGATTGCAAGACACAGTCATGATGGGTTTATCCAAAAATATTTCTAATAGCAATAGTTAATACACCCCCCCCCTTCCCCTCCCTTGCACTGGCCCAAAACAAAGTCTAATCATGGTCATCTCTCGCAACAATTCACTGTCACGCACTTACCAAAACCAACCGATACAAGAGCACACTCCTTTGTTTGAATGAATTAGCATTGTACTCAGCAAGCATTATCTTCAAAAGACAATTGAGACCATTTTGTTACAATTTTGATCATGTCACAGAACGCTCAAGTGCTTCAGAGTTTTGAGTGCACTTTTATTTCACTCTCTTGAATTTGAACATTATCGAGTTGGAAGATGAAACATAGGTAAAAAAACGAGTACACGCATACAAGAAGATAAAATGAAATACAAACATGAAAACAAACCCACAATCAAAATAACAAATAAAAAAAAGAGACACAAACAGCTTAAAAAAAGCAAAAAACACAAAAAACAAAGGAAAAAAGAGACACAAACAGCTTAAAAAAGCAAAAAAAAAAAAAAAACGCAAAGAAAAATAAATTAAGGAAGCCAAACAAGAAAATAAAGCAAAAAAAAAAGAGAACTTACTTGGTAGATCGCTAATTCAATATGAGATTGAATGAAGGTAGGAACCTCCCATCATCATCATCTTCTCCTTCTTCACCTTTTGGTGTGGAAACGGAAGCCATTGCCATGCTTAGCACTCAATAAAGGCACCAAAAATGGATTGATGAAGGCATCTTATTAGCCACAACCCAAACATCTTTAAATACATGGGCAATCCAAGTTACTCGAGTTGTCTGTCCGATGTGGTATTTAAGTTCAATACAAAAATGAATCTAATTAATACGGGGTGTTTATATAACAAAGTGAATTTTCCGATGTGGGACAGATACAAACATTCTAACAATTCATGCACGAAAACGCCACAAGTCCACAACTCTTGATTTCATATTGGTGAATCTATCAATGTTTGAAGACCATTAATGCTAGAAACCTCAAGCTTTGAAGCATAATCTTTACTTCCTATTGAGCTAAGGTTTCAAAAGTTTACTTCACCATCTTACACAATCCTTCTAAACAAAAGAGTCAGAGGCGGTGTATTGGACAGTAAATGAAACTAAGATGCAAAATTCTGAGGCGTAATTGTTACATTCTATATAAAGCTCACAAAACAAGAAATTCGAACACAATGCAAAGAGACACACTAATAATACATAGACCAATCCTCCACGTAGATTACAGATAAAGTTCAATCATTTCATTTTCTCACAAAGAACTAGAGTATCATACTTTGCATATAAGATCATTGATGCAAAGCCTGGTTTTCGGGACCGATTTCAAGGTCACCAATTGGAAAGTTTATATGAAGTCAAAATCAGGACTGATAATTCCCAACTTCTCATTGTTGTATCTAACTATCTATCAATGCTTGAGGACCATTAGTGCTAGAATATTAAGCTCCACAGCAAAATTAATTTTAGTTCATAACAATTTGAGGTTTCGAAAGATTTAATTTAGCATCATCTTAGTTTCTAACAGTCACATTCAAAAGCAGGCAAGGCAAGCAAAAGAGTCAAAGGTGGTGTCTTGGACAAGGAAACGAAACAGACATACAAAATATTCGAGGAACAAGTGATCACTTGTTACCATGTATATACCAGTTCACAAAATTACGATCTCCAAACACCATTTTTACCAGTATAGCAGGTAATTAACATATCCAACCCGAGAAAGGACACAAATTTACTCAACCTAATGACCTATGGCATTCTAAACTATAACTTCTGTTCTATCAACTCAACGGTTCCTCTCCTACTTGTGATGTGATTTCCTACTTCAACGTGTCCGTTTCACACTGATTACACTCGGGGATCGGATAGGATGGTATACATGACTGACATTCACACCTCGCTTGCTAAATCAATCAAATTAACATCTCACATTCTCGCCTATAACGACTCTAAGAAGGTTCAAATGTACGCAACCTCGCGCCCGAATCCCACGAGCAAATTAACTTACATTGTTGTCAGGGTAAAGCTACAATAATGCCCCAAAATAAACTACACAAAGCTCAAAACCTAACAGTCTCAGAAAATGGGTAAAATTCTTCAGTAAAGAATGGATTTTTCTTTACTTGATGACAATTTTTTTACCATTAATCATTATAATTCCAGCTTAATCAACTAAATATTGAATCTTTTTCAGGAAATATTCAACAAATTTCCTACTTTTGAGTTCATTTCTGGCACGAAATTCAATATTTCACACTGAAGAAAATGGGCAATAAAATTGGGGACAATTTATAAAAGCAATAATTCAACAAAGATTACCTTTGATAACAGAGAAAAATGGGATGCAAAGAATTTACCTTTGATAAACCCTAATCCGATAATTGCATAAATTGAATCTCCAGACTCTCTTCGGGTTTCATAGTTAATTCTGTTAAGTAATTGTTACGCTTTCCGACTCTCGTGTCCAATTAATTTCCGGTTTGTATTTTGTACATTCCGTGTCGGGGTGTGCATCGGTTCAAAACCTGACCGGACCGTATACGTATACTGGGGGTATTGTGATCGAAAGTTGGATGGGAGTTTTTGTACCGTCTGGTTCTGTGAATATTTTCAAAAACAAAATGAATTTGTGGAAACATGTACTTAGTTACTTACCGGTTTATCTGGTCGGACGAGTACTACTCCTACCGAAAAAACTTTTCCCCCTTTTCGAAATGTTGATTTGACTAGTCACGTTGAAATTTTTAGGTAGGAGTTTGTTACGGAGTACTTATTATCAATGCTTGTCAATGTAGAATAACATTAGAGTAGTTTTTGTGATAATACTATTTACACAACGATAGTGCTAATGTGGTTGAGCTTTCTTTATAAGAAGAGGGCGGAGCGATTCAATTCAAAACTCCCAAGGGGTTAAAAGTAGTGCGCAAAACTGTTGAATAGTAGTAGTTCTAACTGTTCAATTCACTTGATAAGGTGTCCTTATACACATAATAATACATCGGAAAAATAAGATATTTTCCTCTCAACATTCCTGCAAGTATGGTATATGTAAGACTCCATCTGTCTATCGTACAGTTCTACTGATCTATGACCTCACCCGTAGTCAGGATCGAGTCTTTCTCGATGCCATACTACACTAACGGCCGCTTTACATCCAGGAGAGTATCATTGAAAACCGCAAGCGATGGACACGAAAAGGCGAACCTAACTCCTTAAGGACCTTTGTAATGACTTGTTTCGCTCCATCACTAGGGTAAACCCGAAATGTCAACAAGTCATTATCATTATTCCACAGCGGCTTGACACCCTCTAGTCCTTCCTCTCCCTCAGTCTTGCCAATCTGGTAAATGTAAGACTCCATCTGTCTCTGTCTCATACAGTTCTACTGATCTATGGCCATCCATAGTCAAAGTCGAGCCTTTCTCGATAGTCGATACCATATGACACTAAAGACCGGTTTTGGACAGTATAATTAAACATCAACAGATGGACACTGATAGGCAAATGTGTTTTCCAAATGACTCGTGGAGCGACCTCTTTCGCGTCATCTGTAGGGTAGATGCGAATTGTCACCTCGAACTGTCATCAAGTCATCATCATCTGTCCACAAATAGCTTTCAATTATAAGTTTCATAGATACAACTTTCAAGTACAAACAAAAAGTTGTTTATGGACACTACCTCATGGACACACACACACACAACGAAAATTACTTGAATGCATCTGTAGAAGAGTTGGACACACGCATATGACACAACCTCAATTTGCATCAAGGAACATTCAAGTCAAGAAAATTTTCTCATATTTGCACCGACAAATCATAGATTGCTTCAAAGTTTAGTATATGGCAACACAAAAAAGTTTAGTCATCAAATTTTCCAAGGTCAGGTTCTCCATAACATTTTAACTCTTGTAACAACAAAAAACACCATTAGCACAGTAAACTAGGTCTATTCAAATTCAAAAACAGCAGATTGCAATACACAATCATGAGGGGTTTATCCAAAACTATTTCTAATTGCATTACTAATCTACCCCCCCCTCCCCTCCCTTGCACCAGCCCAAACAGAGTCTAACCATGGTCATCTCTCGCAACAATTCACTGCCACTAGCACCTACCAAAACCAACCGACACAAGAGCACACTTCTTAGTTTAGATGAATGAGCATTGTACTCAGCAAGCATTATCACCACAAGACAATTGAGACCATTTTGTTTCAATTTTTATCATGTCACAGAAGGCTCAAGTGCTTTGAGTACACTTATTTCACTCTCTTGAATTAGATATAGGTTGACAATGCTACTGGAAAGAGAGAACAGCACACACCATTGTCACGAAAATAACTTGCACATTATCAAGTTGGAAGATGAAACATAGGCAAAAACGAGTACACGCATACAAGAAGAAAATATAAAATTAAAACATGAAAACAAGATCCACAATCAAAATAACAAAAAAAAAAAAAGACACAAACAGCTTAAAAAAGCAAAAAACCAAAAAAAAAAAAAACGAAAATTCAAAGCAAAAAAAAAGAGCAAAGGAAAATAAATTAAGAAAGCTAAACAAGAATATAAAGCAAAAAAAAAAGAAGAGAGAACTTACTTGGTAGATCGCTAATTCAATATGTGATTGAATGAAGGTAGGAACCTCCCATCATCATCATCTTCTCCTTCTTCACCTTTTGGTGCGGAAACTGAAGCCATTGCCATGCTTAGCACTCAATAAAGGCACCAAAAATGGATTGATGAGAGCAATTATTATTAGCCACAACCCCAACATCTTTAAATACATGGGTAATCCAAGTAACTCGAGTTGTTAGTCCGATGTGGTATTCAGGTTTAAATACAAAAATGAATCTAATTAATACGGAGTGTTTATATGACAATGTGCTATTTTCCGATGTGGGACAAATACAAACATTCTAACAACTAATTCATGCGCGAAAACACGTCAACTCCTGATTTCATATTGTTGTATCTATCAATGTTTGAGGACCATTAACGCTAGAAACATCAAGCTTTGACAGCATTATCTTTACTACCTATTGAGTAAGGTTTCAAAAGTTTACTTTAACATCTTACACATTCTATATACAACCCACAAATCAAGAATTCAGAACACAAAGCAAAGAGAGACACGAATATTACAAAAACCAATCCTCTACGTAGATTACAGATAAAGTTCAATCATTTCATTTTCTCACAGGGAACTATAGATCATTGCTGCAAAGCCTGGATTCAAGACCGATTTCAGGGTCACCAATTGGAAAGTTTATCAGAAGTCAAAATCAGAACTAGTAATTTCCAACTTCACATTGTTGTATCTAACTATCTATCAATGCTTGAGGACCACTAATGCTAGAAACCTCAAGCTCAGACAGCATAATGTTTACTCGTAGTTCCTAATAAGTTGGGGTTTCGAAAGATTTAATTTAGCATCATCTTAGTTTTTAACAGTCACATTCAAAAGCAGGCAAGGCAAGGCAAGCAAAAGAGTCAAAGGTGGTGTCTTGGACGAGGAAATGAAACTGAGATAGAAAATATTTGAGGCATAAATGACATTTTGTACCATCTACATATGACTCACATTTACAATCTCAAATCACAACTTTTGTCAGCATATATAGTATATAATTAACATATTCGGCCTGAGAAAGGACATTCATTTAATCACTCATGACATTCTCAACTAGAACGTTTGTTCATCAACTTCACAGCTCCTCTCCCAATTCATGCTATTTTCCGATGTGGGGCAAATACAAACATTCTAACAACTAATTCATGCTAAAAACAGCACAACTCTTGATTTAACATTGTTGTATATATCTATCAAAGCTCGAGTACCATTAGTACTAGAAACCTCGAGCTTTGACAACATAATCTTTAGTTCCTAAACAATTCAGGTTTCGCACACTATAGAATCATCTTACACGAACTTTCTAGTAGTCATTCAAAAGCAAGCAAACAAAAGAGTCAGAGGTGTTGTTTTGGACACGAAATGAAACTGAAATACAAAATACTCGATGCATAAGTTTTCAATCGTTACCATTTATATATACAGCTCACAAAATTACGATCAAAACACCATATTTATCAGCATAACAGATTAACAGGTAATTAGCATACCCAACCCGACAAAAGGACATTAATTTACTCAGCATATGGCATTCTAAGATACGGAGTATAACTTTTTATTCTTAACTCAACAATTCCTCTCCTACTTGACATTTCTGATGTTATAATCGTGTCGGTTTCACACTTCTTACACCCTAGCCTGGTATAGCCGTATAGGATGGTATACATACATGCCTGAAATTCACAACTTGCTTGCTAAATCAATCAAATTAACATCGTTTGCTATCACGACTCTAAGAAGGTTCAAAATTTACGCAACCTCGATCACACCCGAATCCCACGGACAAAAATTAATCTACATTGTTGGCAAGGTAAAACCTAACAGTCTCAGAAAAAGGGTAAAATTCTTCAGTAAAGAATGGATCTTTTACTTTTTTTTTTACTTGGTTACAACTTTTTCACCATTAAATCATTATATTTCCAACTCAATTAACTAAAGTTTGCATCTTTTCACAGACAAATGTTCAACAAATTCGCTAATTTTGACATCAATTTCTAGCTGAAGGAAATGGCCGAAAATATTAGGGAAACCCAAAAATTGGTGAGTAAATAAAAGCAACAATTTAACAAAGAATACAATTTACAAAAATTAGGATGCAAAGATTTTACCTTTGATAAACCCTAATTTCACGAATTGAATTTCCACCCATGCTTTAATGTGTTATTTGGGTTTCATAGTTTCACTGGAAAATTGCGTAATTGTTACGCCTTCCGACTTTCTCGTGTCCAATTAATTTCCGGTTTGCTCTTTGTATTTTGTACATTCCGGGTCCGACTGTCCGGTGTGTGTATCGGTCCAAAGCACGACCGAACCACACCGGTGATTTGTGGAATAGAAGTTGGATCGGAAATTTTCTTTTACGCCGGGGCATAGCCGCTGTTTTCAGTTTTCAGTTTTTTTGAAAACCAAATTCCCGTTTTTGAAAATCAGAAAAAGATGATTTTCAGATTTGGTTGTCAGTTTTCATTTTCGGTATGACCATTATAGGAACATACAATTAAAATTTATTTTTATAAGATACACCGTATTAACTAAATTTTTTCCACCAAAAACTGAAAACGACAGTGATACCGACGAGCCCTTAGTTTTGAGGAAAAAATTGCAAACGTGTAGAATTTGTCAAAGCCGGTTCTTATAGATTGGACACTACTACCATGAATGTGTTGGAGACTTGGACTGCACCAAAAAATCTTTACAGTAGTGTTTAACATAATTCTATTTATGAAGGACAGTGCTAATGTGATTGAGTTTTCTCTTAAAGAAGGGGCTGAGGGATTCAGTTCAAAATTCCAAAGGAATGAAAAAGCAATGTTTTAAAAACCGGACCGGACCGGCCGGTTGCACCGGTTCAACCGGGAACCGGCCAGTGGTCCGGGCCGGTTAGGTCAGAAAACCAGGGGTGGTCAAAACCGGTTTGACCGGACCAAACCCCCGGTTATATTGCCAAAACCGGTCAAGAACCGGACAGAACCGGCCGGTTCAACCCGGTTTTGGTTGTTTTTGTATGTATTTTAATATTTTTGGCAAAAAATTAATTATTTTATATTTTTATTATTATGATATCATCCGGTTTTTTGATCCGGTTGAACCGGTCGAACCCCTTGACCCATCGAACCCCCGAGGCCACCGGTTCGATGCCCGGTCCGGTTTTTAAAACATTGTGAAAAAGTAGTGTACAAAACTGTTGATAAGTTAGATTCACTTAAAAATGTGTCCTTACATTACATAATAATACATCGGAAAAATAAATTTTTACTTCTCAACATTTTTGCTGAGTATGCTAAATGTAAGACTCCATCTG
Source organism: Spergularia bocconei (assembly GCA_963457585.1). Taxonomy (NCBI): domain Eukaryota; kingdom Viridiplantae; phylum Streptophyta; class Magnoliopsida; order Caryophyllales; family Caryophyllaceae; genus Spergularia; species Spergularia bocconei. The sequence continues at coordinate 1,631,287 of OY734946.1, read as the reverse complement.
TCTCTCATACAATTCTACTTATCTATGACCTCACCCATACTCAGAATCGAGCCTTTCTCGATGCCATACTTAAAGGCCGATTTTCATCGGGGAGAGCATCATTGAACACCAAGGGATGGACACGGAAAGGCAAACCTGACTCCTAAGGAACATTACAGTGACCTCTTTCGCGCCATCACTAGGGTGAACCCGAACTATTAACAAGTCATCATCATCATTCCACAGCCGCTTGACACCTTCTAGTCCAATCTGCTTTTCTTTCTCAGTCTTGCCAATCTAATAAATGTAAGACTTCATCTGTCTCTCGTATAGTTCTACTGATCTACGGCCTCACCTATAGTCAGAATCGGGCCCGTTCTTGATGCCATACGACATCAAAGGCCGGTCTTCATCTAGGACAGTATCATTATACATCAAGGGATGTACACGGATAGGCAAATATGACTCCTTAAGGACCTTTGGAGTGACCTTTTCCGCGCCATCAGTAGGGTAAACCCGAACTGTCACCAAGTTTTATCATCATCTGTCCACAAATAGCTTTCAATAATAAGTTTCAAAATTTAAGCTTTCAAGTACAAACAAAAAGTTGTTTATGGACACGCCCTCACTACTTCATGGACACACACAGACACACTAAACGAGTACACGGATTACTTGGATGCATCTCTAGAAGAGTTGGGAGTTGGACACACGACAACTTCTATTTGCCAAAGAACATTCAAGTCAAGAAAATTTGCTATAAAATTGCCCTTTTATTTGCTCCGTGAAATCATAGATAGCCTCCAAGTTTAGTATATGGCAACACATAAAAGTTAGCCATCAAATTTTTCAAGATCAGGTTCTCCATAACATTTGAACTCTAGAAACAACAAAAACATCTATAGCACAATAAACTAGGTCTATTCAAATTCAAAAACAGCAGATTGCAATACACAATCATGAGGGGTTTATCAAAAACAGAGTTGGCTAACATAACTCCCTTGATTGCCTCTCTTTCCTAATAATCCAACATTTACAAAATTTATGCAACAAAATCTACTGCATCTTTGATTAATTTTACTACAAACTAACCATAGACAAACATATAGTAGCACTATAGCAGTGGACCTGACAACAGCAGATGTAATGCATGTCGGATTGAGAGAGAAGCAAACCTGCAGAGGACTTTGAGAAGTGGTAGTCTCAGTAGAAGTTAAGAGACCTCCAATTACTTCAGACGTATGCCCAGCAATTTCAACCTTTTCAGACACCTCAATATTAGACGAGGCCACACTTTTCACCTCCGTCAACTCCTTAGACATATATCTAGCGGCATCTGAGGAAGACTCTTTAGAAACATTTTGAGTAGGCTGTTCATTCAAAGAGGGCAAGAAAGTTGAATCAATTTTGACAATTGTCTTACTATTTCACAGTAGAAGTACACAGCAATCTAACAAGCACCTTAGTTAGAACCAATATTGACTCAATTATGCACATTAAGTACAGAGGCATGGTAAAATAAAGAAAGCTTAGGCACGTTATCCAGCTTCTCCAGGACTGGTGTTTGCTTCTCAGACTCCATATTCAGTTCCAAAGTGGTAGCCCATTGCTCTTCATCCGTGTCAATGTTTAGTGAGCCAAAACTGACAGCAAGGTTTTTATCAAGCACCCTCCTCCCCTCCCTTGCACCGGCCCAAAACAGAGTCTAACCATGGTCATCTCTCGCAACAATTCACTGCCACTAGCACCTACCAAAACCAACCTATACAAGAGCACACTCCTTTGTTTCGATGAACTAGCATTGTACTCAGCAAGCATTATCATCACAAGACAATTGAGACCATTTTGTTTCAATTTTTATCATGTCACAGAAGCCTCAAGTGCTTTTGAGTGCACTTTTATTTCACTCTCTTGAATTAGATATAGGTTGACAATGCTACTAGAAAAGGAGAACAGCACACACCATTGTTAACTACACGAAAATATTTTTGAACATTATCGAGTTGGAAGATGAAACATAGGTAAAAACGAGTACACGCATACAAGAAGATAAAATAAAATGAAAACATGAAAACAAGACCCACAATAAAAATAAAAATAAAAAGAAAAAAAATAAAGCAAAAAAAAAACAAAAAGAAAAGCAAAAAAAATAAAGCAAAGCAAAATAAATTAAGAAAGCTAAACAAGAAAATAAAGCAAAAAAAGAAAAAAAAAGAAAGAGAGAACTTACTTTGGTAGATCGCTAATTCAATATGTAATTGAATGAAGGTCGGAACCTCGCATCATCATTATCTTCTCCTTCTTCACCTTTTGGTGTGGAAACGGAAGCCATTGCCATGCTTAGCACTCAACAAAAGGCACCAATTATGGATTGATGAAGGCGACTTATTAGCCACAACCCCAACATCTTTAAATACATGGGTAATCCAAGTTACTCGAGTTGTCTGTCCGATGTGGTATTCAGGTTTAAATACAAAAATGAATCTAATTTATACGGAGTGTTTATATGACAATGTGCTATTTTCCGATGTGGGACAAATACAAACATTCTAACACCACAACTGCTGATTTCACATTGTTGTATCTATCAATTTTTATCTGATCTTCCTATTCAGCTAAGGTTTTAAACGTTTACTTTAGCATCTTACACAATCCTTCTAGCAGTCACATCCCTACGCAGGCAAACAAAAGAGTCAGAGGTGGTGTATTGGACGGTATATGTAACTGAGATGCAAAATTTCTGAGGCGTAATTGTCACATTCTATATACAGCTCACAAATCAAGAAATCAGAAAACATTGCAAAGAGAGACACAAATCATACATAAAGCAATTCTCTACGTAGATTACAGGTAAAGTTCAAGCATTCCACTTTCTCACAAAGAAATATAGAGTATCATACCTTGCATATAAGATCACTGCTGCAAAGCCTGGTTTTCAGGACCGTTTTCAAGGTCACCAATTGAAAAGTTTATCTGAAGTCGAAATCAGAATTAGTAACTGCCACACCAAAATATAGCCTAAGTTTTACACAATGAGCAAATCAAGACAGACTATTACTTTACTGATCCAAGAATAAATCAGACTCACCGTGTCATATGGTAGACAAAGGTTTCTCTTCCTTTAAAATGTGCTACCTAGCTTTCTACGAAAAAATATTCACTGGTCCTTCGTCTCTTGCAGCATGGTTTTCCATCTCTTGTAGCCCTCCAGAAAGCTCCGCCATATGACAGCATTTGGAGGGAATGGCATGCTAGAAATAACTTTCTCTGCTTCATTCAAGTGCCCATGTCTGGCTAAGAGGTCGACTACACAGTGATAATGATCCATCTGAGGCTCAAATCCATATGACCTTTGCATTCGTGCAAACAATTCCAATCCTTCCTTAACCAAACCTGCACGTCTGCACGCTGAAAGTGCAGCCACAAACGAAATGGCATCCGGCTTGATCGCTAGGTGCTCCATTTCCTTGAACTTCTCTATAGCCCTGTTAGCATAACCATGGTGCGCAAGGGCAGAAATCACAGCCGTCCATGTGATAAGATTCTTATTAGCTGTAACATTAAAAACTTTCATTGAATCTTCCACACTTCCACATTTGGCATACATGTCAATTAAGATGTTGCATACAAATGTGTCACATTGTCTGAAATTGGTTTTGATAAGGAGGCCATGTACTGAAGTGCCTAAACCAAGGCTGCGCAAACTAGTGCAAACACTCAGTATACTCACAATTGTATGGTTGTCAGGACAAATATGACTCTCCAGCATGTGCTTAAAAAGTTCTAATGCCTCATTATGCTGACTGTTATGAGAGCAAGCTGACACTAGAATGTTCCATGAGATCATGTCTGGTTCATCCAGAGAAGAAAGTATCTCCAGAGATTTATCGTACTGACGATTCCTATTATAAGCCGCAGCTATGACATTGGTAGAGACCACTGAAAGTTGAGCCTCTATAGATTTGGCAACAAGCAATGCATGAGATACTAATCCCTTTTTGGCATACGAGGTAATGAGAGAGCTGGACACAGGTTCATTTTTCGAGAACCCCATCTTAATCGCAAAACAATGGAGCTCCAATAACTCGATGACAGAACACACTTTCAGCAAACATGATAATGTGATCTCATTAGGACTATAACCCAAGCAAACCATCTCTTGAAACAGACTGGTACACTTGCTGTGGTTTCTAAAAGTGAAAGCCGCAATCAAACAGTTCCATGAAACCACACTAACATCACGAATTTCATCAAAACACCGACGAGCAGAATCCAATATATTGCACTTTCCATAAAAGTCAATCAATGCAGTTCCCACGAAAACATCACTTTCAATTGATTTTCTGATCACCTTCGCATGAATATATTCTCCATATTCTGATATTCCCATATTAGCGCAACAGTTGATGGCACTAACATATGTAATCCTGTTTGGTAAAATTCCCTCGGAATCCAAACGCAATAAGAGCTCAAATACCCTGTCAGACCTCCCACTTTTCTCTAATAACCCAATCATGGTATTATATGTCACCACATCCCTAAAATGCGCCTCTTTAAACATTCTTTCCGCCGATGAAAAATCAAGACATCTCTCACTCATATACAAAAGAGCATTTGAAGTACATACCTCATAATCTAAACCATTTTTAATTACTAAACTATGCACTTGTTGTCCTAACTCTCCCACCTCTTGACCCTCAAAACCACATAACAAACCCACAAAAGTACTCCCATTAACACCATACTCCGACCTCATAAGCTCACGAAATAGACCCATACCCTCTTCCACACACCCATGACACCCTGACAACGAAATTAGCGAATTCCAAGTCACCAAACTCTTACAAGGCATATCATCAAAAACTCGAAAAGCCTCACCAATGCACCCATGTCTACCAAACAACCCAATCAACGCAGTCCCGACAAAAGGGTCATCACAAAACAAGCCATTCTTCACCACCAACCCATACACAACACCCCCCCTCCTCAAATCCAACCCACGACACGACAACAACCCTCCAAACGTAAACCCACTCGGTCTAAACCCGCAACCCCACATCCTACAAAACACATCCCATCCCTCCTCCACCCGCTCCCTCCGACAAAACCCACTAATCATAGCATTATAAGACACAGCATTTCTCTCAGGCATTTCATCAAACACCTTCCGTGCACTCCCGATTTCGCCGAAAAACGAATACAAAGATATAATATTGTTGGTGAAGTATATTGCCTGTCTAGCAAAGGGACCCAATATAATATTAAGGGCATGAAATTTGTGCAACAATTTGAGGGTTTTCGATTGCGCGCATTTTCGGAGGAGATTGTGGAGAAGCTCATCTGGGAAAACATTGAAAGATGCGTGTTGAACACGAGTTAACTTAGGAGAGATAAATTGTGAGGTTCGTTTGCTTGTTATGGCGATCATGTACTAATACTAACTGATTATTACAGGAGATTTGGTTGTTACTGACAATAATCGTGATGAAGAAGAATGAACGAAGATGGTGAAGTTTCGCGCCAAACCGTTAACGAATTTCAACTGTAGTTTTTTGGTTGTGGTTGCGCGCCAAAAGTTTTGTGGTGAAATTTTCTTACGGTTTAACTTCAAAGGTAAATTCTAGGAGGTTGACTTGTGGTAATCTAGTAAAACACCTCACTAAAGACTAAAGAGTAGCGTCGAGTGATAACACCGTGGTCTAAGGATTACGGTGAAAATTGTATTTTCTAAGTTAAATTATGTTTTTTTGTGAGAGAGATATCATGATCCTCATCATAGTCCAAGGATCATGGTATAATCACTCAGTATTGCCCTTCGCGTCTGTGATCAGTACTAGTTGGACACATATGCAACTGATGTACACTAGGATTTTAGGAGCATATCGCGAGGATGTGTATTGGGCACTAGTTACCGACGAATCAAGTTCTGCTTCTGTACTACCCTTGTCTTGTTTTTTTCTTTACCGTGTCTCTTTTTATATTGTATTTTCCGTATATAGCCATATAGGTCATCTCAATATGAGTTAGATATGGTCAAGAACCTTTTTTTTCCCTCATTTGTATTACTTTGTATCTCACTCAAGCAATGTTTTGATAAATAGTATCCTAAGATTTAAGAATGACGTGTCTCAGAGTTGTCGTATTCCAGTGTCCCCTATGGCCCTATCCATACTCTTGCATCGTAGATTCATAGACGATCTCTATCACGTATTCTCATAAGAAAAAACATACATAAATGTCATGTTGAAATCAACAGATTCACGGTATTTTGTGCCTGAAAGCGCTTGGATCAGCGTGGCGAAAAAAAAGGAAAAAGTAAAACAAAAGGGCGTTTTAGGAAAACCAGGTTTAGTACTTGATACTCCCATTAGTCACTACCCCTCTTCTCCGCTCAGTTACTGGTGTTGTGCTCCTCCATAATTTTCCCCAATTTGATTGAGAAATTTCACGCCAAATTTCACCCTAATCAATTTTTACAACTACACAGGTAAATTTTAAACCCTTTTCTTTATTAGTAATTCGTTCTTTTGTTGGGTTTCTATTCGATCAAATTTCCGATTTCTGTTGATTATAATTGTTATAATTTCAATCTGATTGTTTGGGGATTTCTCGCCCAGAAACTGTATAAAATTGCACTTATTGAATTGCAATTTTCATGGTGTTTTGAACCCTTTTTCATAGTTAATTGTATTGGGAAACAATCGAATTTTAAGATAGCAAAGTTTGCATTTTTATTGATTATAAAGTTGTGAACTTTTTAATTCTTAGTGCCCAATAATTACAAGGCGGGGGCGGCCCTGTTTAGCAATCGGGTCGGGTACTCGGGTTTGAAAGTGGGGATGAGCTGGTAAATGGGGTGTTCTCTAAACCTAGAATTGTAAGTTGGGGGAGTGATTGTGTAGGTTTTGAGTTAAGGGGTTGTTGTATTAGGGACTGCTGACGATGACGATGACGATGACCTTGGTGTTTCGTAATTCCGTAAACCATTAGATGATGGGTTGAGAAACGAGGTGCACTAGTAGGTTTTGAGTGAGAGGTCATATTAGGGGCTGTTAGTAGATTAATATTTGGGGCATTTGACAATTTTTAGTGAACCTGCATTTGATTGCTGCGTTTCTGTATCCGTCTCATGGTAGAATTTGCCTTTTTGGTTTTATTTACTTGTAAACCATGTTCAGTCACCGGTAGGTTTTGGGTCGGAGGTTGTATCAAGGATTGTTGGAGATCTTTGTTATTAGAATCTCCGGGTCTGTAGTATCCTTTTTGTCGACTGGCTCAGTTTTGTTTCGTTACTGTACCTGATTTTCAGTCACTAGGGCTTGAAAAAAGTTGTGACAATCCGAGTTTTTGGGACTTCTTTTAAAAGATTTCTTATAATAGGAAGTGGTTTTGTGAAACTTATTCACTTCTGAAAATTATATTGAATAGGAGATTATTGATAACAATTTTAATTTTCAAAACAAAGAAGAAGAAAACCTGATGTACTATTCTCCCGGGTAACTATTCACAGCAAAAAAAAAATAAAAAAAAATTATGTAGGTAATACCGAACATACCCAGGTAAAAGAATTTTCATTTATTTCATTCCTCTCCATCTTCACGACATTCATCACCTTCCTCTAGCAGTTTTCATTTTTTCCAGCTCGCCCTCCAGCTCTCTCTACACCATCACCGTTCATCGATCACAATTTTCGTCCATCTCCTCCTCGCGATCCACTTATTGTACCAAGTAGGTTTTGCTTCTTTCTCTTTCAATATGTTGTGATTTCTAAATGAAATTTAAAGCTTGATTTTCTATATGTTTCGAAAGTCTTTATGATGTTAAGTTGTTATTAATTGAACTATAAACTTGTGTTAAGAGTATAATGTAAGTGGGTATTTTGTCAAATTTAAATTGGGGTATTTTGAGTGAAGAATTGTGAAATGGTGATTGGGTTCGATTATTTGTTGGGAGATCTAATACTTAGATTCAATCACTAATTGAAGTTTAATATACTTATAAAGAGTCTTTTGATGGTTTAATGTAATTTAGGGTTTGGTTAGACAATTGGGGATTTCTAGTTATACGATTTTGGGGCTTAAATTGATGATGTTAGTAATGTTTTATAATGTTAGTAAATCTATTTTGATGGTTTAAGTGATGAGAAAGAGTTGTTGTTGTTGTGATGATTGATAAAATTGAACAAAGAGGGAGAAAATTTATGAATGACTAGTACTTGGGTGGGTTAGAGGTGACATATATTATGAGCTTATAATTTTAATTAGAGTTCGAATAGACCCCTACTTGATTTCCTTAGCCTTAACAGTTGACCGAAAGAATCAATTGTGGCGGTAACACTCCTAAAATTCATTTGTTAAATTTAGAAAGTTGTTTATACCAAAAAAAAAAGAAAATTACCCTGCATTTGGGGGTGTTACAAAAGTAGCTCTTATTGGTGACTTTTAGTGGCACTGAGTGCACATTTTCGTTATGTTATAGGTGGTTTATGTGGTACTTAGGTGTGTAATTGCATTGCTAGTTTATGTTGCGGTATGCAAAGTGGGGATGAGCTGGTAAAGAAGGTGCACCTAAAACGAAGAACCCGTAAGCTGGGGCAGCGAGTGGGTAGGCTTTGAGTTCAGAGGTTGTATTAGGGACTGCTGACGATGACCTTGGTGTTTTGAAAATTCATAAACCACTAGAGAATGGGTTTAGACACGAGGTGCACTAGTAGGTTTTGTGTGAAAGGTCATATTAGGGACTGTTACTGTCTTTGTGTTTAGTAGTTCTGCATTTTTAGTTAACCAGTATCTGAATGCAATGTTGTTGTTTGAACTAGTAAAAGGTAATGTGAGTTACTGTTAGATTATAGGGGTTATGTCTTTTAGTCGAAGAAGAAAGATTGTGGGAGGGACTGTCTGATCATTTAGCTAAGTTGTTTACTCAAGATGGGCTGTGGTAGAAGGTCTATGTGACAGTACAACATGAAGGGGTGATTTGATTAAAGAGCTTTAGGTTAGGGACTATTAAAATCTTAATATGTAGAACATTTCACATTTTTGAGTGAACCAGCGCTTGATCGGCACGTTGCTGGTCGTATGAAAATTGTTGGAGATCTTTGTTATTAGAAATTCCGGAACTGTAGTATGCTTTATCTTGACTGGCTCGTTTCTGTTTCTGTTTCTGTATTGTACCTGATTGCCAGCAATTTGTTTTCTTAGGTTGGGGATGATGTATGGCATCGAACATAGGGAGGTCAGAAATTCCAGAGGAAAGCCTGATCGAGATGAAGAAGATGATGACGATGGAGATAATGATATGGCTGCATGGGAGAGAACCTATAATGATGAGAGGTCATGGGAATCATTGCAAGAAGATGAGTCTGGACTTCTTCGTCCTATCGATAACACGTCACTCTACCATGCACAGTATCGGCGGCGCCTTCGGGCCATCTCTTCTGCTTCAACTACTAATCGGATTCAGAAGGGGCTGATCCGCTATCTCTGTGTCGTAATAGATTTTTCAAGGGTAAGTACCTTCTAAATTGTGCATTGTTGTCCTGATGGTGTACTTAGGCACCAATGCTGTTTTTATAATTGATTTGAATACCAAGGAATCTGAGAAGGGCATTGAAGATCTTTATCATTGGGTGACAGGATTTTGAGGGGGGGAGGGGGGATTCTTTTTGCCGATATAGGTTCCCTGATGTATGCAAGTTGATATAAGGTTATTAAGTTGTTAGGACATGCATACTACGAGTCTCTGCCACTTAGAGGAGCTTTGGTTTGCTTTAGGAAATTTTCTTACTTTGGCCTTGAGACATTCTCTATGAATATAGAAATTGAATCTGCACTAACAGTCATTTAGATATGGACTATGGAATACATGGCTTGCATGCAATGCTTCTAAGGAATACGAATTTTATATATTTACAATTTGGTTCGAGGACCTACTCACCATCAACATTTGACAGTTTGACTAGCATTTTCGTATTTATGATACCTTTTCTAAGCCTCTTTCTTATATAATTGTAATGCCAACTTCTTCTTTTTAGGCAGCATCAGAGATGGATTTTCGACCAAGCAGAATGGCGGTGGTTGCCAAACATACTGAGGCATTCATCCGAGAGTTTTTTGACCAGAACCCACTAAGTCAGATTGGTCTTGTAATGATTAAAGATGGTGTTGCAAACTACTTAACAGACATGGGTGGGAGTCCGGAGTCTCATATTAAGGCTTTGATGAACAAGTTGGAATGTTCAGGAGAGGCTTCTTTACAGAACGCTCTAGAACTTGTTCATGAGAATCTGAATCAAATTCCGTCATATGGTCATCGTGAAGCTCTAATTTTGTTTTCAGCTCTCAGTACTTGTGATCCAGGCGATGTGATGGAGACCATTCAAAAATGCAAGAAGTCTAAAATCAGGTGTTCAATTGTGGGTCTTTCTGCAGAAATGTTTATTTGCAAACATATATGCCAGGAAACTGGGGGGTCATATACTGTTGCCCTTGATGAGGTGAGTCTACATTTTGAGAGTGTTTGAATTAAAAAGTTCATTCTGCTTGATTAAATTGAAGACAGTGTATTATACGTGCCTAGAATATATTAATTCATGGTTTCTTTTCTTGCAGTCCCATCTGAAAGAGTTGTTGCTGGATCATGCACCACCTCCTCCGGCAATTGCCGAATATGCAATTGCTAACTTAATTAAGATGGGTTTTCCTCAAAGAGCAGCAGAAGGCGTCGTCTCAATATGTGTGTGTCATAAAGAGGCAAAGGTTGGAGCTGGGTATACATGTCCAAGGTGCAAAGCACGGGTTTGTGACTTGCCAACAGAATGTCGTATATGTGGACTGACCCTTGTTTCTTCTCCACATTTGGCGAGATCTTATCATCATTTGTTTCCAGTGACACCCTTTGATGAAGTTTCCTTCACAAGTCTAATTATATCTGGACAAAGATTACCACAAAAGTGTTTTGGTTGCATGCAAAATCTGAAAAATCCGGGTAAGCATTTAGAAGGAGAAGCTTTTAATCTTTAGTGTATGGAGCATTGTACTACTTGTGCTGTCTACCTCATTTTTTTCTTTTTTAGGAAAGTTTCCTTCGATTACGTTCACTGAGCTTGCCGCGTAAAACTTTGTGACATTATTTTGGTTTCAGCTGTGTTTTCATGTTTAGGGAGATAGTGTTATGGTTTATCTGACTGTCCGGTTGCCAACAAGGGTCAGGGCCACAGCTGATAATGTTTAACCTGTTTCAAAACCAAACAAACTAATCTTATTCAGTAGAATTTATATCAGTTCCTGGTCCTAGGCATATGACCTTCCATAAGTGTGTACATATTGACATTTCTTGTCTTGCTAATGTCGTAACCCGCGGCATGTATAACTTGTTTCATTCTTGGATATGAGAAAGAATACTTAAGCTTCATTATCTCAGTAGACCTGATCAGTAGGTCTTTAGATGCATATTATGTATTCTAGAATGGTTTCCGCAGAGCTTGTTGTGTTTAGAGATACCAATAGCCACTTCAGGTGATGTAAATCGCCATGCTTTCTTTTGTCTCATACTCATATTATATCAGGACGTCATCCTCTTTACTCCATTTTGTAACTCTGATGAGTGCAGCAATTTTGGCACAATCGATTAATGGAATTTCGTGCCTAGAACCTAGCACACTATCTGCTGATGCATAGAGCTCTTACATCCAGTTGTCATGGTCTTCATGTCTTTCATATTCAATGCAGTGTAGCTTCGTCCACTCCTCACTTGTCTATAATGTCCTATTAACATTTAGAGACCCTCTGGACAACGGTTCTCTTGGAACTTGGAATTGAGGAAGCTGACATAAGGGTTAGCCATATCCTAGTCATTATGGGGTTTGATTTGTCACTCTGGTAGGAAAACACAAGAAAACAAAATCCAAGTTTTTTTGTAGGAAGGAAATCGGTTGTTAGTGAGGTGATGGAAAACTTAAAAATTACTATTAATCGTAATCTTTGTTTCAAAATGGGTTTTCTGAAATCAGGATTTTGTGTTGTCTCTGAGCATGAAAGTCATGTGGACATTTGCGTGTATGTGTGTGGGTCCAACCTTGTCACGGTTTGCTAACATCATAATTCAGCATTCCCCTGACAAATTTTTGCACCCTAAACTTTTTTTCCGGCCATATCAATAGCACATTGTGCCAAAATTGCACTGTGCTGGTCTACTGGTTTTCATCATTACCCTAACATCAAGCTTAGTTACTCTATGTTTGTCTGAAGTGTTCATCTGGCATATATCATTGTTACTGGTTCTTATTTTTGCTGGGTATAACTTTATTTGGTTTACTATGCAGGCACTAATTCTGGCTTCTGTGTTACCTGCCCGAAATGCAAGAAGTACTTCTGCCTTGATTGTGACATATACATTCATGAAAGTTTGCACAACTGTCCGGGCTGTGAGAGTTTAAGACATTCCAGTTCCATGAAAGTTGGTGTGGCATGAAAGCACAGTAATGACCCTCTCAGTGTCTCAAGAAGAATGTAGAGATTCTTTACTCTCGTGCTGCAGACTGAGCTGCATGACATCTGGACAGTCTTCATGCCCTGGCTCGACTATGGTTGCGTTGCATTGGTCAAGTCCATAGTCTTCAACATCAAATACCGGTTGCCCTGACATAGCCTCTTACCGTTTGCTAGAAGCGGACATTTTGTAGTTTAAGAGCGCAAAATCATGTCTTGGACAATTCTCAGGAGAGATATATAGGAACTTGGTCTCTGGTTTTGAGAGCCAAACGGAAACTTCACCTTCAAGTTCTTTCTTGTTAGTACACGGTGAAGCATTGCTAATATGATCGTCTATTTGATGGAAAGTGTTAGGGAGTTTCATTATCGATTCTCCTATGGTGATTAATACCAATTATTACAATAGATCAAATCTGAGAAGTTTGGTTGAATGTAGCCATGTAGGAAGGCTGGGTTTCAAAAGGAAGGTGTTCTTAGGGAGTATATCATTGTAAGAGGCCAACCTAGAGATATGGCTATCTTCAGTCGTTTAGCCTCTGATCTTCGGCCTCCACAATCAAACACTTGATTATTGTATGTTAGCGTTTCATAATTGATCGTCGTTTTTAATAACTCTGCTTTCTTTCCCCCCTAAACGAGATTTATTTGATCTTCGATTTAGAATCTTTACGTGGACTTCGCTTTTCACAAGAAATAATGTACTAGGATTACCGTTTCTTTGAGTGAATGCTAGCATTAAGATCTTGTATCAAGTGTGCCTCTTTATTTTGATTTTTATGGAGTGTGATGGTGTTTATATACAACTTTAAATGATACGCAATACAAATTATACGCTTTAAATTTGAATGATGATAAAGACGTTATCAGACACTAGTTTCGATTTCAGTATGAATCAATTACATACAATTATTGTTGTGGGTTACTCATTTATGTTCGACCCCACCTAAAACGATTAATACAACATTATTTGTGCAACTTGAGAGACAAGATTGATCAAAAGATCTAAATAATGTGGACCGACATATGATGATGAGAACAAAGTCAATCAAGACTGCTCTCACCAGTCAACATTGGCCAAAATTTTGATGTTTCTAGCGCAACTTCGTCATCTACAACTTGAACTATAATATATAAATCACATTTACTATATAGTTTAGATGAAAGTCCAAACACAATAATAACCAAAATAATTTAGTAATTTTTTTTGCTTAAAGTTGTAAATGTCGAGCAAAGATGATGAACTCTGTTACAAGCTCTCGATTCGACAATTCGATCTCGAGATTGATGTCGATGATTTCATGGTATGGGCGTCAGACGATCAGGTGACGCGATTTTGCAGCTTCGATTCTTATACTTCAAAGGAACAAGCAATGGAGTACATAAACAACAGTGTGATCAACCATCCATATTTCAGGGTAATATGTGTGAATAACAGGGCAATTGGAGCAATTTCAGTTACATCGAATGCAGGAAATGACAAGTGTAGGGGTGAGTTGGGTTATGTCTTGGCGACGGAGTACTGGGGCCGAGGAATCGCCACGTGGGCAGTGAAGACGGTGGCTTCGACGATTTTCGAGGAGCGGCCGGAGTTGGAGAGGGTTGAGGCTCTTGTCGATGTGGAGAATATAGGGTCGCAGAAGGTTTTGGAGAAGGCTGGGTTTGTGAAGGAAGGTGTCTTGAGGAAGTACGTTATTCAGAAGGGAAAGATCCGAGATATGGTCATGTTTAGCATTTTGCGTATGGATGTTGCTCACAAAGGCGAATCTAGCCCTGTAAAGTAAAGTCGGGGTTGTTGGGGTGCAAACACAAGTCCCAAGTCGCCAGACGCAGGGGCCCAACAAGGAGTAATTTTGAAAAGGAAGTAAATTTGCGGAAACTAAAGTTGCTTGATATGTTTGATGTGATTCCAAGTTCGAGTCTTCCCAAAATAATCTCGACCTGCTAGTCGATAGTCTTGTACTCTTGTGTTAGCTCCTCTGCTTTCTGCACAGCTTGTAGGCTTGATTCTAGCTTTCATCTCTTTGTTTTTTCTCGTCTAAATTAAAGGTATCAGTTTAATTTCTATCCTTCGCTCGTTAAATAATTAAGCAGTGTATTTTATTTTAGGTATTAGTGTTGCTTTTGTATACACGGGATAACATATTAACATCGATCTAATATTAACGGAGTTTGTACCTCTAAACTCGCGACAACACTCGACAGATTGATCTAAAATTGCTACTTGGTGTAAGGCATTGATGACTTCTCAATAACACGTAAAGGTTCACCGAAAAGTTTCAAAAGAGGTAAAAAGAAGAAACAAGCTAAGAGAGTAGACTACTAGACTAGATTCGCCCATGCTCGGCCCTAAGAGTCACGTCATTGTTCGCCCTCCTCAACTTCAATTGTCCAACTAGAAGCATTCTCAAGATCATTGCAGGCGAAAGAGCTAGGGCGATCTTCAACTCCATGGTTAGGCTGCATCCAAAATCTACCCGAGGCTGATAAAGACAAAGCTGATGATTTCCAATTACGCGGTATTAGCTTCATATGCACAATAGTTTTCATGCTAATCCATGTAGCATTCACACTTTTGTGGTCTGATAATCTGCAAAATAACACTGCAACTCTTTCATCAAAGCTCATAACCAAGAGAGTTGGACAGCCTCCCAAGGCTACAAGTCGGTAAGCACCACCTCTCAAATACGTGCCTAGGTAGATAGACGAGTACTCTCGTGCCAGCTGATCCACATTGAATGCTCAAAATTCTTCGTGACTTGGATCGAACGAGGCCACAATTGTGTTTACCTTATCATGACCACAATATGCATATAACCAGTAAATCATCCCATCAAGACAAAACGTGAGAAACAAACCAAATCATCGTAAATGTTTGAGCTGATGAGATAATTCGACATGAATTTAGGCAAATATTTAGCATGACCTTTAGTTTTAACATCGACTTCGTCGTTCTTACTGATCATGTTGCTTGGTATTTCGGACGTGATCAATTTCCAGACCTTTGAAGCAGACCTAGACGTCCAAACCGGGTCAGGTCGTCGAAGCAACTTGAACATGATAAACCTGTAAATCTTCGAGTGATAATAATATGGCTCGGTAGGTGGCCGTGGGCGAGGTCGTTGTTTAACCAACGTGTAGATGATTGGTTTGTTGTTGTCATTAGGATTCCCGGACGAGGCCGAGTGGCGTAACATGAAAGCTTTGATGGCGAAACAAGAATTCCATTGCTTACAGACACGCCTACATTGGCCCAAACTCTTAGGGGGTAATCTAGAGAGGATTTCGATGAGCAGATCATCCGGAAGTTTTTGATATGATGATGATGAGATGTTGCTGATCTTCTTGTCGCATTTCTTGCTCTTCATCATGCTAAATTCGCAGTAATTTTCTGTTATGTCTAGGCCTAATTAAGTCTGCGTTTTGTTATATATATACGGCTGATAATTGATTTTCTCGATTGATTTTCCTTAGCAAACTTACCAAAGATGAATATGTGTACGATCGAAGTAAAGGTACTAATATAGCCATAGACGTGATATCACATGAATAAGGCAAGTAATTAATAGTCTACTATTTTTGCCATTGCATAAAATTACCCCTTTTAAGGAAGGTTATAAGGTTTTTACATGTACTGATGTACGCTTGGGGCACACGTTAGGAATAACTTTTTATTCTATTGATTCTCATTTATTTGTGTCGTCTTCTCACTTGGATCTTATGTCACTTCCTCTCGGCCCCTATGTACTATGTAAAACTGCCGACCCATCAATTTTTACATAAAACGAGAGTGGCATTGTGAGTCCTAAAGCTATAGACCACAGGGTCCACAGCTGAATTATTCTGCCAAGATTCAAGAATGAGTGGCGTTATCATCAAGGCAATAGAAGCAAACTATATCATCATAAATGTTCGAGATGCCATCAAATTTATCCAAGAAGTTAGGCAAACATGTAACTGCGCGTGTAAATGTGTAATAATCGTGACCTCATGTCCGCATTAATTCAATTAGTATATATTTGTTTTACTCCCTCCGTCCCCTATGATTTTCTTACCTTTGTGTTGAGCATAAAGGCTAAAGGAGGAGATCAGAAAGAAAGAAATAAATAATGCAAAAGCACATGTGAAGTGGGGCTAATTACCAGAATGTAAATAAGTTGTTGTCTTTTAGTAACTTAAGGGAGGGTGGGTTGGTCATTTTGCAAGCAAAAAATGATACTAAAATAAAAAGGTGAAGAAATCACTAAGACGGCCCGAAATCGAAAGGGTAAAGAATTTCCCAAGACGGATGGAATACTAATTTAGGTTGGTTTTGAGTCCTTTGTTGTTGCGGTGAGTCATGGATTACCAGGTCCATTAATCATAATGTTCATTCTTTTTTTTATTTTTTTTCCTTTTAACGTCAATAATTTTCATCATTCTATAATTTTTGAAAGAATGATCTTTTGAAATTAATTAGTTGACTGCCGGAGTATAATAAAGGTGCAGCGTAGCACTGAAGTGTAAGCTATGCTAGACCTTCAAATTTATCCGCGCTTTCTTATTAAAAGAGACAAAACAAAATACATTGAGAAATAATTATGTTCATGAAGGAAGAGTAGTAATCCACATATATACAAGGCTTAGATTGTCAACGTATCGAATACAATCAGGTTGACATACAACAACATACATAAAATTTCATAAAGCTAAGGGTACAATTCAACTATTCCGATCCTAACATCTAATACCCCTAGGGAAGATAACTCGATTACAATCCGCCTTAAGAAATGGCACTACTTCATAAGGAGGTTCCCGAAAAGATAGTCGAAAAACTTGGGAATCAATACCAATCTTAGCTAATTTATCCGCACAGAAGTTACCCTCCCTCCTCTGGTGACATACACTATAACACCCTCCCAATTCCAACAAAGCCTTAATATCCCTCAAAACATTAACATGCTCGTTAATATCACCATTTCCATCCATGAAATTATCGATCAATTCTACCGCGCTCTTGCTATCGGTTTCCACCACCACGAACCTAAAACCCGACCCTCTGGCTACACGAAGCCCTTCTAATATCCCTAGCAATTCAGCTCTGATAACTAACTTCCCTCCTGCCTCTGAATCATGCCCAATAAACCCACAGAACCCGGTAATCCATCTTCCTACGTTGTCCCTCGCCAACCCTCCAAATCCAGCGTTACCGTCTTTGACACTAGCGTCGACATTAATCTTAATAAACCCGAAAGGCGGAGGCTCCCACCTTACCAACGCTCCTCTCCTCAACCCTTCTACTACGTCATTGTTACCACCGTATCCATACCCGTACCCATTTCCACACCCATGCATATGCCCAAAATTCGGTATTGGTGGGTACGCTAAAGTTGCCATCTTATCACTCTCTAAACTACAAAGAAATGCACGATTTCGAAAGAAATGCACGTAAAACTTATCGGAAAATATATGATGATGAAGAGATTAAAGTCGAATTGCACAACAAATAAAGTCGTCAAATGATGAAAACGGAAGTCGTTGGACCAAACTCAACTTGAATTGGCTGCAACAAATCAAGCAACAGAGCTAATTATGATGTAAAGTATATGAGAAAAGTTAATTATAGTGGGTCAATTTATACAAATGGTTGCAGCCGACTTACAATAGTACCGTTATTCTTACGCATTTTAAGATTTTCCTAATTCTATTTCCCGCGTCTTTGATCAACTTTTTTTTTTTTTGAAGGCAGTCTTTTATCAAACTTTCCATATTTAATTGTCCTTAAAAAAACAACTTTCCATATTTGAGATTTTTCAATAGTAAAATAGTAGTTGGAATAAATTCCAATAATCTGGGAAATTGATACTATTGATTAGTTTCCTTATTTCATGTACTCCCTCCGTTCTCGCTGAAACAGTTAGAAAAATGAAGAGGTGGTCGGTATTGGAAAAGTAGGAAAGAAGAGAAGAGAGAATGTCGGTATTAACAAAGAGTAAGAGAGTAAACATGGGAAAGGGTGTAAAGATTAGTAAAAAGTAGGAGAGACGATGATATTTCAAAATATATGGGGTACGGTGTTTAAAAAGGTACGTCTAAGGAAACCGGAGTGTTTGAAGTGGGACGGAGGGAGTTGCTTATACGATACAATTAAGTCATTGTGTTCATTTTTGCAGCCATAACTTGTGCCTCTTGTGGCATGCAATATGCTTGCAAAACACACCAACAAGACGATTTGCAAAATCCCAATCACGCCACCACGGGCCGTGGATGAATAAATGCAAGGTTGAATTAAGGCACATTGTAAGATCTAACTTATCCAAGTTTATATTGGGGCAGAGGAATTGTGTTAATGCATATAATAGGTGCATTGGTATAAGTTTTATACTTTTACAATAGGATAACACTAGCTAAGATACAATTATCTTATCCGGAAGAATGTACAGATTGTACTACTGTACTAGTACCAGCATTATAACAAATTGTGACCATTAAGGCAGTCCTTATATGGTTGTATTTGTATCAAATTGTTATGGAATGGGCTACCAGCTACTGTTGAGGTTGAGGAATCGTCTCCATTCGCGTGCTTGAGAAGGCTCGGGTTTAAAAGGAATGTGTTCTTAGGCATTAGTGTCACATTATAAAAGGCCAACCTAAAATTTTTGCCATTTTCAGTCTTTTGGCCTCTGATCTTCAGCCTTCACAGTTAACCACTGCTTTAAGCCTGTAATGGTAACTACAACAGAATTTCGAGTTTGCTTTGCACAAAGAAACGATGTGCTCTGATCTCCATTCATATCTATCGATAGAGATTCTATCGTATGCATTTTTTACAGTGTGGAAATCAAGTATCAGCTGTAGTTTACAGGACCTCTGACATTATCACTCTGACTGCAGATGATTAAACTATGCAAATCCTCACTGTCACCTAAAACATGAGCATATAAGGTTTTTCTAGAGGATCAATTACATGGAAAATGTCGAAGATATTACCATCACAGAGAATCTACACTGCTGTTTGCTTCTTCAGCAACTTTCTTTCTGACCTCCAAAAGGGTTGCTCATCAGTAGCATCACAGTGGTTCAACTTATGATCCTTAATTGCATTAGTCCATTTCTTGCAAGGCGCGGGCACATCACATATGTAACAGTAGCACTGCAATAGAAGAACTAAGTCATCAGAAACCGATAATACTGATCAAACAGATTTGATCCCGTAATTTCCAACACTGAAACACCAAACATATACAAGAGGAACACCAGGCAAGATTTTTACCATTTTACAGTGTGATTTATGAGGAGTTTTCTGGAAAGGGTTGGTGGCACAAAGATGCCTCGGATGTGGGTAGTCTCTGCAAGCCACCTGATCACAGTAAAAACACCATCTTCATGTTAAAACTTGCAGCAAATCATCAGCAACATTATCTTTTTTTTTTTTGGTACAAATCAGCAACATTATCAGATCATGCTCATTAATTCATACAAAACAGAACTGTCAAATTTACAGAAGAAAACATGCTCAATTTACAGGAAGATACTCAGGAACTGTCATCATAACTAACATCCAGCAAAAACCTAACATAACCATGTCCGATGTCCCTAAATCGAGCAAAACATCATTAACCATCAGTAACAACAAAATTTCCAAGAAGAGAACATGCTCAATTTACAGGATCAGACTCCAAACTGTCAAAATTACCGAACAAAACATGCTCCAATTACAGGAAGAGACTCGGGAACTGTCATCATGACTAAGTATCATCCAGCAAACACCCAACATGACCATGTCCCTTAATCGAGTAAAACATCGTTAATCATCAGTAGCAACAAATTTCCAACAACAGCACATGCTCAATTTACAGGATCAGACTCCAAACTGTCATCATGAATACAATCAAACAAAAACCAAACATGCCCATATCAGTAAATAAAGCAAATCATCATCCTTAAACATCAATAGTAACACAATATCCAACAACAGGACATGCTCATTTCACAGGAACAGGCTCGGAACTGTCATCAAAGTTAATTCAACAAAAAAACCAAACATGGTCATGTCAGCCCATGTCAGAAAATCGAACAAAACACCGTCTATAACAATCAACATTACTACATTACCATGAAACATCAAAGGAAACAGAAGTTATACCTTCCCCTTTTCAGCCAAAATGCGAACATCATCCCCATAATCGACACCAACTCGAGAATTGTCACTCAAAGACAAGCTTCCCAAATTAGGTAATTCACTTTCACTAGGATCAAACTCTAAAATAAAACAATCCTCAACCTCCTCAACTTTCTTCACATCCTCTTGTTTCTTCACACACACTATAAACCTCACTTCCTCCTCATCCTCATCCTCCTCTTCCTCCTCCTCCTCCTCCTTAACACCAACCCATCTCTTCAAATTAAAACGACATTCGATCAAATGGGGCCAATAAAAATGCAACGGACCACGCAACTTATTCGAACCCAAACCCGAACCCGAACCACGACCCTTCCTACTCCCAATTCTCCTACATGCCCCACCAAAAAGAGACAACCAACAACCCTCTTTACACTTACAAAGTCTCCTAACAAACCCACCACTTCTCATTTTCTTCTGATCAGCAAACCAACCATAAAATTTCTGACCACAATTATCAGCATAATGACCAATTAACCCACATTTATAACAATTAACCCAATACATTCTCATATTATCAGGACAATCATAAGAATAATGCCCAGTTCTCAAACATCTATGACACTCAACCCCAACTCTAGTAACATCAGTAGCTTCAAGCCGAAGCTTCGAAAGTTGGAATCTTTTTACTCTAAAACTCACCATATCACCTTGTTTGATTGTGTCTGAGGAGGAGACAGAAAGTGGGGTCACAAGTACCTCGATTTCTCCACTTACAATGTAACCCACTCCCTCTGTATCTAACCACTTCATTGTTCCTGTGTATTTCTTATTCGTGGACTTCTTCCTCTCATGGCGGATTTCCGCCATTGTTAAGGGTTTTTTGGTCGGAAGAAGAGTAATGAAGAAGATTAGTTTGATCAATTTTTATGCAGGATCAAAATTGGTACGGCTGATGAGAAGACTTATTGGTAAAGTTACATAATTTTGCTACTTTTTCTTTCTTTTGACGATTTTGGGTTTGGGCGGTGTTGAGTGTTTGACCCACTCTAACTTGTAGTAATGCGCTGAGCTTGGTCTACAAGTTTCGGTTTCTCGAGATCGGTTTGATCAAAACTCGAATTCTCTTGTAATATTAATAAGATAGTTTCGGTACTTGTTGGTAGTTCTTGGGCCTGACCAAATTGTTATATAAAAATACACTCAAATACTATAAAAAAAAAACTTAAAGAGACAGATTGGTATAAAAAAATGCCAAGAGAGTCAAATATGCCTAACATTTTGACAGTGTTGAAAAATCGACAAAAATAGTTGCTTATTTTTTTTCAAAAATATGAAAAACAGTTTTCAACTATTTTTACAAAAATAAGTTCATGAAAAATATTTTAAAATTTTATATAAAATCTTTTTTCTTATTTTTGAAAATAAAAATTCATTTTTTGTGTCGATTTTCCAACTTCGGCGAAAAAATAGGCTTATTTGACTTTTGTTGTTTATTTATATACCAAAATGTCTTTTGAAGTTTTTTTTATACCAATCTGGTATTTTGATGTTTTTTTATATACCAATTTGGTCATTTGGGCGTAGTTCTTGTAGATGTTGTATGACCGATTATTATGTACTTAAAATTCGAGTCGGGCCCAAATTTAGTATAAGTTGAATTGGCCCAAATTGAATACTATAACTTGGACCGGTTTTTATGGATTTTTTTTTTATATTTACATTTAAAAAACGTAGATAGAATTTAGAGTCAACCTCGAGTCAAATTTAAGTCAACATATACAAGTATATGGTATTTTATCGACCTGAGCTTAAAGATTGATATTTATAAGCGTAGATGAGTTTTAAGTCACGATCGAGCTAAAATATCTGAGCCGTTATCAAGTGTATACACAAATACAATTATACAAACAAGAGCTATTCAACACCCATAAACAAGGGCGAGCCATTTTATTGTCGAAAATGTGAGGTTTAAATGTTTTTATTTTTGGTACAAAGGAGCAGGGGGGTTGGGGGTATGGGGATTTGAACCCGGGACAACCCCAGGTTGAGTTCCTAACCACTAGACCAACCTTGATCCTCAGGTTTAAATGTTATGTACATGTTTTGGACAGCTGATAACGTTAGCCATAAGCAAGAAAACTGCTTAAGCTAGCTTAATGCTGTCCCTGAATGATTGTTCATACATAGTAATACAACATTTTATTATTGGTAATGACAAATATCATATAACTAGAGGTACAACAACAGTTGATCATTTCATATGGATGATTCATGGGGCTTGTCCAACACGCTCCCAGCCGCCGAATTTGGAGCTGAATGTGCCTGCTCCGAGATGCTTTGCATAGTTAGAGACAATTGATCTAGAGCAATACTCCCACTCTTTTGCCATTTCTCCTACAGTTAAGGGATCAATACACCTGACACGGTCGTCGAACATGGTTTTCGCCACCTGAGTCATTTCTACACTCATTCCTCTGCAACAGATCATACTTAATTTCAGTACATTACTTACATTATACAGTCTCAGTTAAGTAAAAAGTCGTGTAAGTCTAAGCAATTGTCGATAAGTTCAGCAGAATTTAACAAAGTACGTTACTTTTTAGGGCATTATACAGTCTCAGTTCAGTAAAATTCAAGAAAGTCTAAGAAATTGTGTGATAGAGTTCAACAAAGTTCACTTACACAAGTTTCCCGGACCTGCAGTCGAGGATCTTGGGAGGCAAATTGGGATAATCGAAGGGAACAAGGAACTCAACCGAAAGAATTATCTGCAAGAGAAATTACATGTATCTCAGATCAGCATCATTGTTATTGCTACTAAACTAACAAATACTCATATAAACAAAGCAAGAGAGGGATTTAAGGACGACATACGTCAGAACCAAACTTTCTTTTAGTTCCTTCACTCATGGCTATAGGGCTGTGAGTACACCTGACAACAGTCCCATCACCCTTGTTGCCCGAATCAGCTACCACTTCTATCACAGTCTCGAAAAGTTTCCTGTTCTTTTCTTTTATTTCAGACAGCAAATACTGGCTAACCTGTTGCCGAGGCAGAACATGTAATAATTAGATAAAGACAGTATGGAAAAGAGGCAGGACATGTAACTTATAGACGATATAGACAGGACTCGAAACCCATCTGCATCAATATATATACTTATATAGCGACTGTGAGTCCCATTACGAAATGAGGCATCATCTATACCTCAGATTTGGACTGGCAGTTTGGGTTGGGCATTGCAGTATATGGCATGTCTCTGCTGACTGCTTCTATGTCACGCTTAAGTTTTTTGTTTGGAGGTTCTTCAATATCGTCCACAGTAAAATAGTGCTTATCTTCGAAGAATACTGTCAGATCATCCTCCTCCTTAGCTGGTTCAGGTTCAATTGCATAAGCATAGTCAGGCAACTTATCCATCTCCATGACCGCGGTTTTCATGCTTCTAACACCAGTGTCCAGGGCTTCCTTAGAAACTGACATCACCTGAAAACAGCAATAACAATCCACATTCATAATCAGAAGGTGTAAATGAGTATATAGGGCAATAAGTTTCGATTATCAGAGTAGGTTAACACACATACCGCGTCCAATAATGGATTGATAGGCTGCTTTTCAGGATTTGGCTGAGTGTTCTCTTGGCCAATACAATCTGGTACTGTTGGAGAAGGAGGATATGAAGGTATATCAAGAAGTGGGACCTCGGGCTTGGACTCAAATTCACCCACTTCAAAAAATTCTTCAAGATCCTTATCAGTAATTATAGCAGATGACTCGAGTTGAGGAGAAGATTTCACAGGATCTTCGGTTTCCTTAGGTTCGTCTTGAAATATTTCCTCAAGAGTCAGTTCAGCATCTTCAGTTCGAGTAGATGACTTGAGTAGTGCAGCAAATTCAGGATCTTGATTAAGTTCCTTAAGTTCATCTTTAAATAGTTCCTGAAAAGTCAGGTCATCATCAAGAATTTGAACAGATGACTTGGGTAGCACATCAGATTTCACAGGATCTTCCTTAGGTTCATCTTGAAATAATTCATCTTGAAATAATTCATCTTGAAATAGTTCCTCAACAGTCAGTTTGTCATCAACAACTCGAGCAGAAGACTCGGGTAGCACATCAGATTTCACAAGATCTTCCTTAGGTTCATCTTGAAATAGTAGTTCCTC
This sequence comes from Spergularia bocconei, assembly GCA_963457585.1. NCBI lineage: Eukaryota > Viridiplantae > Streptophyta > Magnoliopsida > Caryophyllales > Caryophyllaceae > Spergularia > Spergularia bocconei. Next base: position 1,606,549 of record OY734946.1, on the reverse strand, counting down.
AAAATTCAGTTCATCATCACCAATTCGAGCAGAAGACTCGGGTAGCACATCAGATTTCACAGGAATTTCAGTATTTTTAGGTACAGAAGATGGTGTCACAGGAGTACTTGGTGTGTCAACCAACAGTATAGGAGTCTGAGGCAGTGAAACAGATGCTGTACCTCTTTTCTGCCCACTGCTATTTGCTGAAGAGCTCTGATTCAATTTAGTAGGAATCGAGCGACTCTTTGATCGATTGTTGGCCAGGTCTAGCCATGACTCATGAGAGGTTGCTGAAGATTGTCCCCTCGGCTTAAAACATGGTTTCTTAGCTTTCCTTGCTGTGGCAGGAGGAGATGATGGTTTTGTAGTCGGGTCCATAAGATCCTTTCCCTTTTCTGGCAGCTTGGGGGTGGCTTTGGTAATAGCTGGTAATATCAACTCCATAATACCCTTTCCCATATCTGGCAGCTCGGAGGTGGCATCGGTAACTGGCAGCTCGGAGGTGGCATTGGTAACTGGCGTATAGTCCATAGGAGCCTTTCCCTTGTCTGGCAGGTTGGTGGTGGCATTGGTAACTGGCGTGAATGCCATAGGAGCCTTTCCCTTATCAGACAGCTCGGAAATGCCATTGGTACGAGTTAAGTCCATAGGAGCCTTTCCCTTATCTAGCAGGTTGGTGGTGGCATTGGTAAATGGTGTAATGTCCATAAGACCTTTTCCCTTATCAGGCAGCTCGGAGTTGAAATTAGTACCTCGAGTTAAGTCTATAATACCCTTTCCCTTATCTGGTAGCTCGTAGCTGGCATTGGTAACTAACCTTGAACTCGAGCCCATATATTGTGTTCCCTTTTCTGGCAGCTTGATGGAATGCTGCATTCCGAGAGATTGATTCATACGAGATGGCTGAATCATTTCCAGATCGTTTTCCAGATTAATGACTTGCTGGATTAAATGAAAAAATTCATATTAGTCACTAGATAAAACTCGATGTAGTACAGAATCCACAACATATGCTATAATCACGATAAAATTAAACTCGATGTAGTACAATGCAAGATATACTCACAGCATTATTATGAACAACAGCTCCCCGGGGAACCGAGTACTGCATAGAACTCTTCATATTCATCGGGTCTATGACATTGACAGAACCATTATAAAGTGAATTTGCTGCAGTTGACTGTGAATATGAAAACCCTGGATTGCCTGCTGGTGTAGAAATAATGGGTTGGTTCATCAGAGTTTGAGCAGGCTGAGTAAATGGGGGTGGCAAATGTCTCCAGGCCGGCCTCTGATGAGCGGACGAGTACTGCTGCACCTGGCTCACACCAGATGTAGTATGTGGCTTTATGTTTACATTATAGAACTGAATAATAAGCTGCAGGTGCCTGCGCAATTGGTCTTTGCCAATACTAATGAATTGATCTTCTGGAGTATTCAGAACCCTGATCATGTCTTGGATACGAATGATCTGTCTCTTAGGTACCTCCTGCTGAACGATATTTCTTGCCTGCAACAGGGATTTCGTTTTTAAGCATTTGTAGACGAGAACTGCAGCAGAGTTTCACGAATAAAACAAGGGCGAGTAAAGAGGCAAACTAACTCAGAAAGTACCTGAAGAACCTGTCCTTGAAAAACCTTTAACCATCTCCGCATTTCAGGCAAGAGCGTTAACCTTGCACGTTGATACTAAATGCATACAGGAAAGTTAGAGTACAGTCCATGGTGAAAAAATTGATGACCAATGTTTAATGGAAATCAGTTGACAGAGAAATACTACTCACCTGTAAACCAAGATGGCGATACTCATCTGCATCTGTTGTTACAGTATCAGGACAGGATGATGCTGCTGCAACGCCAACAACAGATACAGGACGAAAGCCTTAGTCAAAAAGAATTAGGTCGGGTAGTTAGCAAACCACAATTGGAACATAAAAGTTAGGAAAAGAAAGTACAGGACTTGCATTTCAACTCAGAGCTCAGCAAGTGCTGGAGCATTAAAAAAGGCTTCAGCTAAAGCGTCTAAGAAAAGAGAACTTCTAAGACAAGCCAAGCAATAGGAAAAGTCTTTCGTTCCTGACAGATCACGGTTCTTAATGGCTTTCCTTCTTAGTCTAGCTATTTAGTAGAAGTCTCGAAGTACAAAGTTCAGGGTTTGATGAAAGGGAAATCGTCTAAGTTTTCAACTCATCATTTTCTAACTATGACTAACTAAGCCAGAAATCCAAGTAACTCACAGATGACATAAAAAGAACTCCCAATGCAGAAGACAATCCATTTTAGCAATCAAAATTTCTGAAACTTTTGGCACCTTATCTTAGTTCAACAATATCATCAAGTTAAAGAAACATCTTAAATTGATGTTACCTGATGCAGGCAATCTATTTGGCAATTGTGATAGAGGGATGTGCTGGTTCTCACTAACATGAAATGGAGGAAGGTGCTTTTTCTCACCAGCATAATTTGAAGATTGAATAGGAGCACTGGACAGTTCAGAACCCTGTATCCTACTATTCCGAAGCTGATTTATCTTCCCTTGTAGAGTGCCAGGCATATGTTGTGATGATGAAGCCGCATAAGTCATCTGCTGTGTTTGACCGTTAGCCACTTGATTAACGGATCCCAGAGGTTGCTGGTATCTATCTATATTTGATACGCTATTTTGCTGGGCCAATGGATATCGTATGTCTCTTTGTACAACATTCTGTTGATTCTGCTGTCCAAACTGTTGATTCTGCTGCCCAAGATGCTGAGTCTGCTGCCCAAGCTGCTGAGTCTGCTGCCCAAATTGCTGAGTCTGTTGTCCAGACTGCTGGCTCTGATGTCCAAACTGCTGACCCTGCTGCCCGAATTGTTGAATCTGCTGACCAAACTGCTGCTGACTCTGCTGTCCATACTGCTGATTTTGCTGCAGCAATAGCTGAGACTGCTGTCCAGGCTGCTGGGTCTGCTGTCCACACTGCTGACCCTGCTGCCCGAATTGCTGACTCTGCTGAACAAACTGTTGCTGAGTCTGCTGAACAAACTGTTGCTGATTTTGCTGAACAAACTGTTGCTGACTCTGCTGTCCATACTGCTGATTTTGCTGCAGCAAAAGCTGAGTCTGCTGTCCAAACTGCGGGTTCTGCTGTGCAAACTGCTGGTTCGGTTGTCCAAACTGCTGGTTCTGCTGTAACTGGTTAGTACTTGTCTGTGCAAACTGCTGGTTCTGCTGTAACTGGTTAGTACTTGTCTGTGCAAACTGCTGGTTCTGCTGTAACTGGTTCGTCAATGGCGCAGGCATATGCATCTGAGATGCCTGATTTTGGCCTGAAAGCATATTCTGCTGCTGAACAAGAAGGGAGCTCCCACTTGCAAAGTTCTGTTGGGCGGGATAGATTTGTGCAGCAGGCCTCGGGATTATGTCAGCCCCCATCACCGCGTAATCTGTGAAGTTCATACGATAAATTAATTATAATCAAATGACCGAAACCAGTGTGACAACTAAGGAGACAACAGTCTAAAAGCTTTTAGCTGATATGAATCAGTGTTCTTATTTTACCTTCTGGAGAAAGATACATAGTCAGCATGTCCGAGACCTTTCCATGTATCTTATGCAAATACTCTTGCTGCATAACACATCACGGGCAATGAAGATCGTTAATTTTACGTCTAAACCTTAGATTATGTGAAAAGCAAACGCTTTTGTTTACAAAGTATGTAAAAAGAACAGTTAAGTATAAGCTAAGGATATAATCATGTAATGTTGTGTCGTACCGTGGATGTAGCACTTTCAAAGATCTTACGCTCAAACTTGTGTGCTAAATCACTAATCGATCCGCTAACAGAAGGATGAGTGGATTTCTTGCCCAAATTACTGAGCTTATTCATGATCCTGTGTTTAACAGAACATTTAGAACACGTACTCGAAAATAAACCAGCAAAACTAAGGGAGATCGAACATATCAAAAGGTAACAATTAAACAAACTGATGATCAATTTCACGTCTTAACAAGTACACTGCTATTAGTATAGAAGGGAAATATAGAATGCGGGTTGACACTTCTGAAATTTTTAATCAACAAAAATTCTCGAATGAGACCCAAATTAAAAATGTACTGTGGGGTACCAAGGGTGCACAGACTAAACATACAAAGCACAACACCCTCCCCCCCCCCCCCTCCCGCGCCTTCAACCTCATCCGAATAATGCACATTTTATCATCTCGAGAAGTAAATCGATCAACATCGAAAAAATTAAAACAAAGAAAATGATGCTAATTATGGTCATCAACCTCATCGATGACATTTTTAACAATTCTATTATATGGATACTCACTTATAGTAGATAGATAGTTATCTAACGATTAAGCATATAAAAAAAAACCGGCTTTCGAGAACACAAGATACTTACCAAGTCAAGGTTCGCTGACGAAAGGGTATGTCTAACCCTCTGGGATCAGGGACTTCCATAATACGTTATTATCTCACCAATACAACACGCAACACTGCAATGTTCACATTTTATCATCTTGTAATTCAAGAAAATCACATTTCTTTCTGTGATTTTTTAGGGTTTATTGCAAATAAAATTAGGGGCAACAAATTTACCAAACATGCATAATTAATGAATTCATAAATATAGTAAAGTAAAATTTCTACGAGAATCAAATTTTACAGGAAGATATATGGTAATTTTTTTGCAGTAAGAGTAGAATATTATCCTGCATTCAACTTTAGATTTCGTAGGAGAATTGAATATATGAAACTTCAGTTTCAATATATACATTGCATCAGCATAAAATAAAGCAGCAAAAAAATCAATGTAAATAGTTCTTGTACACGATATAAATTTTTGTAAACAAAATCCCATCAAGCTTAGTGAAAACAAGGAAAGAACTCTTTTTGAACACTTACATGCCATGATCAAAGCATCACATTACAAATTTCGACGATAAATCGAAGGTTCGACAAAAGATCGATGGTTCGATCCTCCAGCATACGTAAAACATGTGTATGATATATACCATCATGGTGATGATCTTTAATTTATTTGTGTATGAATATGAACAAGAAAATCGAGACGAAAACATAAAGTCTAGGGTGTAATTTGCCATAACACGAACTTTGTCGAGATAATAAAATTGATCGTAACAAGATGAAGGTAATGTAAGTAGGATGATAAATACGTTACCTTCAACAATGTAGGTAGGTATCTTACGTTATGTTGGAAAGAGAAGAGTTCATCAGTTATACTTGCAAGCACAAGTATGCAATTGTCTCCTTCTACTTCTTGTTATTTTTATTTGTAATTTCTTGTAATAATTTGCCATAGGTAATAATATTTTCTTTTGTATGAACTCATCATTGTAGGAGTGGGTCTTATATATAGAAGGGGTTGATTAGCACAAAGGAAAAATAATTAAGGAAAGTGATCAAGGGTAATCAACAAAGAGGGATTGGAGAGTAAGCTTTTGATGAAGTGCTTTTAATACTTTCCCCCTTTTAGGCGGGTGCAAAAAACACACTGCATATCTAAATTCATTTTCTCATATGAAAAATTGGTCGATAAAACTGTTCTGAACAGATTACTGTCGAATCCATCTGACTGTGTTTTTTATTGCTTTAAATAAATTTAATACAGTATGTAGGAGCGTCCCGGTAAAATTATTATAAGTTTATTAAGTACATGTACTGCATTCTCGCTACATCCAGTGACAATCTGAACTGGTAATTATTTTTTATAAGACTACTCTGATAAAGATTATTGTCGAATCCATCCAGGTTTAACTCTTTGTCGTTTTGCGAGTAATAATGAAATTTGATCTGATCTGTCAAAGCTTTCTAATAAAGATTGTCATCAGATTTATCTAGCGCATATATTGATTCCTGGTCAATCCAATGATAAAATCATGACATCTGATACAATAAAAATCTAATTATTATCAGTTGTGACACTTCAGTTATATGTTTATTTTTACTACCGAACGTGTATATTGTGATGCATTTTCTTTTGATCCTGCTCCAGTAGGGTTTGTAAGTACGGTCAGATGTTTATAACTGTCTGATTAGGGTTAGAGCTGATCAACTTCTATTAGCTAAAAACATTTAACTGTTATTGCTATTTTAGTATTTGCAGCTACTATTTTAGCATACAGCTACTATTTCAGCTATAATTATCAAAACATAGCCTAACTTAAATACAATTTAAAACTTCTTTTTATTGCCCTTAAATATATTTTTTAATTTTTAACAATTAATTAATATGCTTGATTCATTTTATTATTGTAACTTTGCATTTATTATGACAAATAATCATAGTCCAACTACACTTATGACTTTTGTCTTAACCAAATAATTACTTTCTCTTCTATTTCCTCACCCTTCTAGAAACATAATTCACATTTTTCATATTTCATTTTTTGGGCTCATCGAGTCGGGTTGGCTATGGGCCTATGGCCCATTAACTAGTATTCATTTCCTAATTTTAGCAAAGCAATTAAAAATATCTAAGATATTTTTTTTTAAAAGACTTTTCAAATATTAAGTGCATATTCGGGTCGAATTTAAATCGGGTCAATTTTTGACAAGCCGAATCAATAGCTATATACAATTCAGGACCCGGAGAAGTGAAAAATTTCTATTATATCGGGTCGGCCCATTGACCCAAACAAGACTCCGAAAACTATCGATAATAAGGAGTCAAATGTCGGTTGACTACCTACTGACTAAAACAAAAGTCAATTTGGGGGAAAAATCAGCCGGAAATTGGGAATTAGGGTTTCCGGCGTCAAATTGAACCACGAAATTGGGAATTCCAGGTAATTTAATTTTCAATTTTGCTTTGAATCTGGCTGAATTTATGATAATTTGCTATTTATTATGCCCTGATTTCTTTCTACTTGAGGATAGAGCCCAAATTAATTTCATGCAATTAATTTGATGTAATTATTATGCAGCTGAATTTAATTGAACTTTAGCCATTAGAATCAAGCTCATGAAGGCTTGGGTTTTGAGATTGGTGTGATGTTTACTCTACAATTGGGTTGAAAAAACAAGGTTTTAATTTATTTGACCCCAAATCATTTTGGGAATAAGGCGTGGTTGTTGCCGTTGTTGTATCGCTGTTGTTAAGAGTTAAAGAGGAGATTGTTGAATATACATTGTCGAATACGAGATAAATGAATGGTGATGGATCATGTAAGAATACATGGACTATTGCTAATTTGTGGGAGTGAGAGGACTTGAAAATGGGTAATGGGGTGTGTCGTTGACGACGGATGTGTATCGGTGGTGTTGACACTTAAAATTAATCGAAGGGTCTCTTGTGAATCCTAGATGAGTATAAGATTGTTAAGATCTCCTTTGGGGGTAAATTTTGTTGGTATTTACAAAAGATTATCAAAATAGAGAATAGATATGAGCATAAAATTTGAAAATGAAATAAGATTGGTTACATAAGTGATAAAATTTTAAAAGATTTAGAATATGACAACATTCCCCCATTACCTCAAAAGAAGTTTTGCTTATACATGTTAGAGAAAGGAGTTTGATGTAACAAAATAGTTTTTCTCTATAAACCATGGAGAGAAAATCAATAAGTAATGACAAAGCATTTCATGGGCAAATGATAGACAATTAATACAAAAAAATCAGGACAAAAGCTTAGCAAGAAATCTTACCTTTTACTTGGTAATTTCTTCACTGAAGGATGTTTGATGAGGGGCCCTTATCGTTTGGTACTCTTGGTAGAAATGTCTTCGCATCACTCTGTAAGCAATGAATGAATGAAGATGAGTAATTCTTTTCCTCTGATTACTCATGAGAAGAGATGAATATAAATCATTTGTGACTAGTTTGAAAGGGTTGATTTTTAACAATGATATTAGGAAGTTTAAAAAATGATTTGATTCTTTCCTTTTCCTATTTTATTGATTCGCTGACGATTCGATTTAGCAAAACCTTCCAAAATATAAAAAAAGTTACTAACAATTAGTTCACCCTTTTTATTAAATATATTTATATTTTATAAGTTTTAAAATTATGTATTAGCTTTCAATGTCTTCAAATAGAGTCAAAGATAAATTGTTGCAATATCTAATAAAAAGGGTGAACTAATTGTTAGTAACTTTTTTTATATTCATATGAAGGGGAGCCTTGGCGCACCGGTAAAGGTGTTGCCGTGTGATCGAAAGTCACGGGTTCAAGTCCTAGGAGCAGCCTCTTGTCAATTAACCCTTGTGTGGGACCTTCCCCGGACCCTCGCTTAGCGGGGACGCCAATGTGCACCGGGCTGCCCTCTATAAAAATATAATCATATACAAGTGGTGTTAAATACAAATTTAATCATTGTCAAATTACAAGTTTTGTTAAATTTTGCAATTTTCTTTCCATTTCCAATGGAGCCAAAGACATACCACTCCGTCCCAAATTAAACTTCCCATGTAATAGTATTATGTGAGAGGATTTCAAATTACATGGGAAGTTTAAATTGAGACGGAGTGGTACTACCTCCGTCCTAGCTCAAACGCCCCAGAGCGTATTTATAGTGGAATAAGAAAAATTGATGTAGTAAGTTGAGTGAGAGAAAATGTGAGGATTAATAAAAGTAGGAGAGATAATGTGAGAGAGGATGTAACAATTTAACAAAAGTAGGAGAGAGAAATATGTCCCAAAATAGATGGGTTGTTTGAGGTGGGACGTCCCAAAATGGAATATGGGGCGTTTGAGGTGGGACGGAGGGAGTACTATTCTTTGGCTATGGGACATATAATAGAGTAAAGCAAAATGGCTCACAATACTTTTTGCGCTTCTTGTATTTTGTAGTTGTCTGGTGGTGCGATCCTCAAAGCATAGTCATTATGGGTCATCCGTAAGCAGGCTCTCTATGTTGTTGATTCCAGTAAAAAGGATGAGTGTTTCATTTGTTCTAAAAAGTTCGGCATGTATGTTTTTTAAAAATTAGGGTTTTTTGCGAAACACTACCTATTAAGTTCCCTTTGTTTGCGAAGGCACACCTATTATTATTTTCTGGCGAGATCTACCTAATAAGTCACATTCCTTTGCGAAACACTACCTCACTTGTTTCTCCGGTGAGTCAACTCGTTTTCCGTCACCCCAAACTCAGCGTAAGAAAATTACTCCAACGATCCTCCATTGTTCCCTTTTCATCCAACTCCCCATTTTCCCATTGAATTGAAATTTTTCCCTCAAATTTTCCCCCAAACTCTCCTTTTTTTCCCCAATTCAATCAAATTCTTAAATTTCCCCCCAATTCATCCCCTTTTCTTCCCCATTTTGCTCTTGCTATTATTAGTGCTTCGATTTGCCATGACAACTTTCAGTTCCATGAATTTTCAGTCCTTCGATTTGCTGTCATCAATTGTACTTCGTCATCAATTGTACTTCTACAATGACTAGGAGATGAGGGTGAATTACTTACCTTCAATATACAAATAAGTGATCCTGCTGAATGACAATGAAATTGATGGAAGATTGTGTTGGAGTACAAAGATTGAGTGAATGTGAGTAAATGTGAAGGTGGGTGGGTGAAATTCTAATTCAGAAAAGAAAGTAAAAAAGCAAGAGAATGAAGCGTAAAATAAGGTGGAGGAAGATTTTGAGACAAAGGGTGGGAATCGGGTGAGTTATGGCGAATTCGTGCGCCGTAGTACGAGTTGGCTCACCAAAGAAATGAGTCACGTAGTGCTTCGCGAAGGAATGTGTCTTATTAGGTAAGGGATCGCAAAAAAGGTTATAACAGGTATGCCTTCGCAAACAAAGGCAACATAATAGGTAGTGTTTCGCAAAAAAAACCCTAAAAATTATTATGTTGCAATTCCAGTAAATAGGAGGGAATACTTCATTTGTCCTTAGAAGTTCGGCATGTAGGACTAGAAAGGTTCAAATTCTTAAATAGAATGACTTGTAGTGCGAAAATGATCTTGTGGGATTAGTTTGATGAATGGTTTTAGCGCTAAAATGAATCAACTTAAAGACATAGTCATAATAAAACAACAGTGACCATAAAGCCAATTAAGGTTCATGTCTAGGGGTGTGGGGGAAACTTCTCATTCACGTTGGTCAATCCAATTTATTTATTTTAATTTTTGTTTTTTAAATGGACCATCTTTAAACATATGTCTTTTAGACTATGTGGGTTTTCTTTGAGTGACAAGAACCAAGTGATGAGGAGTTCAGGGGTATGGCAATATGTAAGAAATTTTGGATAAGGGTAATTGAGAGTAATATAAATCTGCTTCAAATTGAGGAAAATATGGCATTAAAAAAACATTGGAACTTTAATTGGCTAAGTGCACGCCTGGCTGCAGTTGTGCACATGTTGTGGACTGAAAGGAATAGGACGTCTTTTTGCGGATCATGAAAGTTCAGAAGATTGGATCATAGATCAAGTTAAGAGGGTGGTCAGTATTAGAATGTTAGCTCTTTCAAGGACTGTTTGTATGATGAGATCGTAGATAGTCTAAAACAAAACTAGGAGTTGTAATTCTACAACGGGCTATATCTTTTTTTGTAAGTTTTTCTTTTTTTCCCCCAAAATTGGATGAATAAAAGACTACCATTCTTACAAAAAAAAAGAAAATATAGCATTCAATATGGCGAACTTGAAGGAGAGAAACCATGTGGATGATGTTTTTGGACTTCATATTTAGCTCATTTTCTTTCTTTTACTTCTCCTGTCTCTCTCCAAAGGCTTTTATTTATTAGTCTTCACATTTATTTTCTCTTCTTTGTGTCCCCCTCTTATGCTATTTAAAAAGATTCTCAAATTTTATTACTGCATCCTCATTTTTAAATCTACATTTCACGTCTCCCTCTCTTTTTTCCTTAACTTTTCCATTCTATTGCTTTGCTCTATCTCAACCTCTCACTTTCCTTTGTTCGATCTCTATAACACTTTTTTCTTATACCCTTGTCTCCTCTCAAAGATGATTCCATATGGTGGTTCAGGCTAACTAAGCCCTGAGCCGAATGTATTACTTGACCAAGGCATGGTTGCAGTTATAATCTTTTGCGATCATCGTCATACTCTCGAGAAAGCGCCTATTAAGAACATCTTGCTATGGTAACAAATCTTCGTTGGAGAGTTTATGGCTTCATTAAAGCTATATTTTATCAGTATTCAGGAAAGTTGAAGGCTAAATTAACAGTTTGTCAATTAATGACCAAATATTGATCAGACGTTCCCAAAGGGTGGTTTGACGTCAAGTAAGTGTTCCTTGAAGGTGGTTGCTTGCACTCTTTGGAGGGGGGGGGGGGTTGTAGCAAAGGTAATTGTTTGCAAGAGCATATCAGCATACAAAGTTCTCTTGTTTTGGGCCCCTAAACAAGCCAGGGAAAGGTAGGGGTTACTATGCTCCTAGATATCCCTTCGTTCATCATGTTTTACCAAGTAACTAAAGAAATTGAAAATAAAACCTTTTGTTTAAAACCATACAGGCAAAAATAGTGTGGTTATTGGAATGTGCTTCTATGTCATTCTCTTCTTGTTGGTCTTTTAAATCAAAAGGCTAAGGAAGGTGAATCAATTAAGGTGTAAGAAGATGATCTGGATGAGAGGCTATGGTTTGGCCAGCTGAATTACTATGTGCGGTGATGATGAGCCAATGAGGAATCCATTGATCATCTTTTGCTCTCTTGCCCTTGGGGTTTTCATTGTGACACTTATCCATGTCTCCTTTTGGGTTGTGTTTGGTTCACCACGTATGGTCAAAGATGTTCCTTCAGCTTGAAACAGAAGGATGACAAAGGGTTGGATGTGGAAGATGGCTCCTTTAGCTGTTTGGTAGTGTATTTCATCATATATTTGATGAGATTGCATGTATGCCACAGCAGTTTGAAGGACTATGATAAGTAAATAGTATTGATTGGTTTTTAGGAAACAGAAAGAACAGTTGTATATAGATAAGAAGGGTGTATGTTGAGCATTCTGACTGTACTGTTACCTTTCGATTAACACAAACTACCTAGTGTCTCAAAATGCTTAAGCCCCTTCAATATTGTCCTATTATTAGTCTCAAACTCGTGGTGGGTGTTTTCTGACTTTGACTGTGTTGATTTCATAGATTACCCTATATTCATATCATATGTGCACTGTAATACTCACACTGTCCCAATTCTATTGGCAAGTATGATGAAGTATTAGTACAAGCCTTACATGCAACTGAGATTCTATGAGAAACAAAATGATTGGCACTGAACAGTGATGTTGTCATAGTTCAAATCTTATTTTGGTATCCAAAAAAATGAGACTGAGATTTTGCCGTAAGCAGTCTGAATCTATCAGCTTTAACTCCCACATATCTCAACGTTAATGTTACCCTCGTAGTGGTTACTTCTTGCTCATTAAAGTAATTCTAGATATGATTGTCTACTAACAATAAAGATTCCGATATACTCAGCTGTACCTTCCAATGTATTCAATTAGGACGAGACTCTAAGGCGCTGATCCTGTTAATGTCACTTCTGTAGAAAAGCTTTCCTGTTAATATATCTTGGCCATCTATTCTGCTTTTGGAACTGATCTAAGTGTTTTCTCTGATCTTGCTGGCTGATTTATAGTGTCAGATGATATTTTGATGGGTAGAAGGACATCAATCTATAACAAATGGAAACAGAGGTTTCAAGTTTACGTCATTATATTATCGTTCCTGATTACAGCTCTAGGTTTTGATAGAGGCGCCCCTGATTTAAATTGTGGGAAGGAAAAACATACCCGATAGACCAAAGACAATGAGATATAGAATTATAGATTAATGTGATAAACAGAAATGGACTAATCAAGTAATCATGCATAAAACTGGCATGGAGCCTGTATCAGGAAGCTATGACTCAACATAAAAACAATATTCTAGACACTGCACGACGAAGAAAAACGGTAAACAAATAATCCCATCAAAGTTTTAGGGTTAGATCAAGCTTAGTAGATTCATTTTGCTTTGAAGACCTATCACACTCCATAGGCGATTTCATCTTTGCAGGTTCATTGCAGTTTAACTTCAAGGACAAACTGAGGCCTGATGATTCCATGGATTCTTTCCTAGCGAGGCTAGCCTCATTTTCCCTTGCCTGCAGATAAGCTTTCGAAATGGAACTTTCAAAAGGGTAAAACGACTTGAGGCCTGGTGTTGCCATCAATCTGTTTTTTCTGAGTTCAGCCTCGTTCTCCATACCCTGCAGAAAAGCTGGCAAGTTAGGATCTAAAACAGGATCAATGTTTGTTGGTTCGTTGGATCTTTTAATGGAACCTGTAGGACAGGCATACGGTGTTGGCCACCCAGGGTTAAATGGTGTCCCCACAGGCGTTGCTGAAGGTCCAACGAACTCTCCTAGGGCCCGCCCAAGACCAGTCGGACCCCCAGCCAGTCCGAGTTGAGGGTGAGCGTAAGCAGGCCTAGCCTGGAACGCTCTCGGGGCATATGCATTGTAAGGATGATATTGATAGCGATGTCCAGGATGGGACCCATAAAGTGGAGGTGGTGCTGTGCTTGGAAGACACTGCAGAATCTGGTTTCTGCTAAGGTCATGCGCTGCTTTCATAGCTTTTTGAAGTTCCCGCTCTTGCCTGTGAGCATTTTGGTGTCCTCCAAGTGCCTGTGTAGTAGGAAACTTCTGATCACAGTATTTGCACGCTATGGGATGCCGAGGGAAGCGCGTAACTGAAGGGGGAGAAAGCGGAGGGGCGGCGGAAGATTCTCCTATGACAGTTGGCTCTGGCTCGTCCTTTATTATTATGATCTCAGGTTTCGGGACAACTTTTTGTGGCTCTTGATCAAGCACGGCTTTCCCCTTGTCTGCCGCATCAATAATTTGTGGATATTCTCCAATAGCCACGGTGTTTTCTGGTAGTTCAGAAGGTGAGCCAGATTTTAGGTAATTCCTCTCTTCTGGCTCATCACAAACTCCCTTACCTTTGTCCATGTTGCGTCTCATCAGGAAATCTGGTTTTACCAAAAAATTCTGAGCGGGTTTTAGGGAGGTTACGGAACAAGGTCTTTCCATGGTTTTTGCCGGACTTTTTTTGTGTACTTCTCAAGGTTTCTTGATGGATTGAATTGCAGGGATCATAGGGTCAATTTATAGCTGAGAATCTCAGTTATTGAGCACTTACTAATATGGCAAAGTATCCCAGGATTATGAGGATTTGCAGAATCTGTAAAGGTCCAGCACTCTCTATGGTAAGTACCTTGCAGAAAATGTGAATCAACTTCATTATACTTCCTTAGATGTGCTAGGATTGTATCAAGGGCTTGATTCATTTCACACAACAAAAACTTAAAAGAACTCATCTTTGATCTTGATCTTATCTTCCACTTTGTCATGTAAATTTCGAAAAATATCATGATTTCAAGCGCGTTTCCTTAATTGTTCTATTTACATCCATGATTATAATGTGACTTTTGTTGGTGTATAAATGTTTGATACCATATCAGCTTGAATTCTTGATTTATGTCTATGATTGTCTTGCCTAATACATGGACAGGATAAGCTGAACAGCCAATGATTTAATATCAAACATAAATAAGTCTCTGATTTAAGTCTATAAGTGTTTGGGTATATTTTATTTATTTTTCTTGATTTTGTAGTGTGTTTATTCATTTTATCTTATATTCATTGCATCTCACTTTAAAGATATATAAAATCATAGTTATAAGCTTCCTAACAAATACATTGGGTCAAATAATGTAAGAACTCATTATCTTTTGCTTCCTCCATTTGATTTCTTGAGATTCTTTATACTGCTTTCCCCATTTAGATTTCTTTCACTGCTAATGAGTTTGCATTTTATTTCTGTAGGTTTTCCATTCGATCTTCAATGAAGAAGCATCCTTAGAGACTCGATGTAGGCAGTAGGCGACGAATAATGTATATGCATGTACGAACCCATGGTTGTAGAAAACTTGTTAACATGATGGGAACTCTTGTTCAGGATGTGTCGTATATTTTAAGATGTTGAAGAAATAAACCAACCAAGATCATCAACTAGGGTGAATGGTAAATACCGACATTTACGAGAGTTTCGAGTTCTCAATATCCAATTTTGAACATGTAGGGTTTTAAGCAACTAATTAAATGGAAATTCGTGATAAATGTAACTAAAACTCTCACAATTAATAATAACAAATTCACAAGTTTAAGCTTTGGATTATAGGCAATTCTACGATACTCAGACAAGCATTGCAAAACACTACAATATTACCACTCGTGGGTTATTTTCATACCTTTGAGCAGATTAAGTTTAAGTATAGCTTCATTAAACTCGAAGTGGAGACTCTATTGTTAAATTGTGTAATTAGTAGAGTAAACAGAGATTTCAATACCTATTTTTATAGTGGGTTGAATCTGAGTTTGATACAAAACTCTTCACAAGCCGAAAAAAGCTGTGAATCAAATGATGCTGTTCTTGGACAGAAACCTGTCGAAAGTGGTCTCGAAACATCAACTTCATGAAATGCAGCGTCATTGCATATAAATCGAATTGGCTGCAAGTTTCAATACATAAAAATCAACACTTACGAATTCACAGATTGAACGAAAAACAAATATGCAAAGGGCAGCATGTATAGGTGGAACCTCCATAATCACAAACGTGAGCAAGTCTAGGTCCCATCCTAATAGATCCTTTCAGCTGTTGTAACTGGACGGAGAAATACCAGAATTACTGTGATGTTATCTTTACTTCCACGCTGAGCAGCCTCTGTTGCCAACCTTTTCGAACACATACTGGGTTCTTTGACAGTGTCCCTAACTATTCTCAACACTTCTTCGTTGCTAATCACATCCCAAAGGCCGTCACTAGCTATCACCTGAGGAAAAACATGTAGGTTCAAGAGTCAAGACATTCATCATTGGATCAGGTTCACGTTCAAGACACTGTGTCAAACCAGAGGCCTATAACAAGCAGATTTGTTTCTAGAGACTAAGTTAACAGCTTGAATAAGACTTGTCATAGGCACATATCACTATCAGGTAAATGCATAATGAGGCACCCAACTTGGCGTGAGGAAGGTCGGGGGAGGCGGAGGGTGGAGGTTGGAGGTGCAACTGTACGAAGTCTTCCCCATATGATAAGAGTGCTTGTTTCCATCGACATAAGCTTAACAATACACCCCACACAAGATGAAACTTATGGTCTCCGAAGAACGGGAAAAGGGCAAAGCGAAACCCTTGCGTATACATTAAGACAATCTGAAACTTTAAAAGGCAACTTGAGATGCACCAAGACAATAGCTCTTACCAGGTACTCGTCATCAAGAGAAAGACAAGTTTCCGTTATCTCTGGTTCGGCAGTCACCGCCGGTTTGAGATCATCATCTCCAATGGAGCGTGTAACCTTTACATAAAAGGTGAAATCAATAAGGCTAAACAGGCACAATTAGATATCAGACTTCTCGAGCTAAACAAGACAAGATATCAGACTTCGAAGGAAGTACATGTTAATAACCTAAAACTGTGGAACAAGCTCCACAAAATGCATACTCCTACTTTAGCAACAAGAAATGCAAGTAGATAAGAGAACATCAATGAGACAGCACCGACAGTTCAAGTAATCGAACCTGAAGAGCTGCTGAACCAACCCTCCATGTATCAACTTGCCACTTCACCACACCCCCGGCCTCGATAATGCGGTTTCTCTCCTCAGGACAGCTGGCAACGTGATCCTAGCATGTGAATGTCAACAGTTTAGAAGCATAGATAAAATTACTCGATATTCATAAATACCTTTTACTTTTCACTTACCCTGCTTAGCGCAATAGCGTTCCCAGACCTACACAAAATAGCTCTACAGTCCCCAGCATTGGCAACAAAAAGCTTATCTTTGACAAGAAGAGCAACTATTGCAGTACAGCCAGGATGCCAGTCTTTCTTGACTAAGCCCTTCGACTGACGGTGTGAATCAAGGACACTTCTGAATGAACCATCAGTCTCCACAAATGCTCTGCGTAGATACTCTAGAGGGCTGCATTGTAACATTTCGAAAATCATGAATGCTCAAATTCACTCCAAGAAAAAACCAAACAAACAGAAGAACATTACCTAATTAGGGCAAGTGAAACTACCTGATGCTGGGATCCAAATCTTGCAGCAAACCAGGTACAGCTCCAGCAGAAAACTCAGCCGCAGCAGCACCTGTACATGGATCAGAATCATGAGCACAAAATGGAGCCCAGTTTACACATACAATAAAATATTAATGGTTCAATCTATATCATCAGAATTTCATCAAGTGTTGCTTGACCTATTCAAGAAGAGATCCCCCCTTATAACCAACCTGAGGCACTGACTTAAGCCCAAGCTGGATTTAGTTCGCTTTCATAAGGAGAGACAAGCTGTCTTCAGACAAGTCTTGGATCATATTCTATTTTGACACTTTGAACAGTGACCTAATAGCTTGAAGCTTCTCGCACTGACAAGTTGAGGATTGAGACTACCCTAGATCTCCAAGACTCTTTAATTTCAAGTAAAACTGCATCTGCTCTTTCCAACAAGATCTGTTATTGAGACTACTGAACGTAAAGGAGGAGCTATTAGCTGAGAAAATTGTTGCAACTATATATAGTGTACAGCTTCTCAAATCTCTAGGTAAATTCATTCGGAAAACTCTATAGGTAACTCACAAACCAAATAATAAAGGTTCAGAAGATATTTCATGTGGAAAAGGATATGATAGACAAAAAGGCCTTTACAGAAGAGCCTTAATGATCTCTTGTCAGACCCATATGAGGTGTAGGTGAATCTCACGTATATTTAGAAGGTAAACAATTTCGAATTTCAGAAAACAATATAAAAATCACGACTGTGTTTAGGACAATACGCAAAAAAGGGCATTTTGCAGAGAAAGTGTCTTTAATGATCTAGTGTTGAAACCTTAAACCAGAAAATCCATGACAAGGAAAATCTAATGCATCTAAGAGTCAGACTGATCTTCTTCACAAGCTTAGAGTAATATAAATGCAATCAAAGAACAAGCTCAAGAAATAAATACGCAGTCAAGTCTCATCCTAGATTCATAGAAAAAAATTTCCACGTCAAGTCGTCAACCCTACTGGACATACAAACATAGGGATTCAGGATTTTGTTATGCACTCACCTCGATGACCATCAAAGACCCCAAATAAGTGGATATCTTTTTGACCAGATAACTGAGGCATGAGAAAGTGTGTGTCTTCCATTGCTTCCCTCTGCCCACATGTAGCAAAAGAGCCCCAGGAAAGAATGGGCACATAAGATGAAGCATCGTCACTGCGATAGTCAGCTGAGGTCTTTCTACCAGAACCAACGCCATGTGAAACTTTGCTGGGGATTCCTGCTCCTTGGGAAAACCAGTTTATACCCTCACCATAAAGTTGAGAATCGAAGCTCTGCTCAATCGACTTCTGAAAAGAAATAGTAGGCTCAACGATTATATTCCTTTCCTTTTCAACACTTCTCAACTCATCCCAAATTGAATTGAGTTCGGCAACTATTTCTGTGAAAGGGGGCCTATTGTTAGGATCTGCATCCCAGCATTTCGTGATGAGTGATAACAAACTCAAAGGTACACCTGATTCTGGACCAACCACAACTGGTCGTAACCCGTCGGCCACCACAGCTGCAACAAGTTTTTGCTCTGTATAGGTCATTTCCAACACAGTATGAGCCTACAAGCATCGCATGCATTACGTCCGAATTAGTAACATAGCATAAATTACAAAGAATCGAGCATTTTCCCAACACATGCATGACTAAGATTTAGTATTGAGGCACTCGATCAAGAGCATTCAAAAAATATCAGAAACAAGGTGATTAATTATTCGTTCATTAACTTCATCTAAGTAGTATGTCTTTATTTACCTCTAACCTTAAAAAGGAACAATTGAATGTTCAGAATTAAGTGTCATACAACTAAGTGAAGGCTTTTGAAACCATCACAACTTGAGAAGTGTTTGTATTCAACTCTTAGGCTCCTCAACAATATTATTGGTGCCCCAAAAGCCCCCCGCTTATGGCAAAGTAAGGCCAAAACAGATGAGGTTGTTCACAGATTACCCAGACGAAAAATTGTGTTGTGAATTGCATCGTGTTACTGCTGCTTCCCAACATAAGAAGCGCAGATTGTTTAGTGAGCCATTTTGGTTTGTTCCATCATAATCTAGAATCAAAACATAGAATGTTTTTGGCTCCACTGGAAATGACAATAGTTCATTGACCCCTATTATCCTAAAAATTTATATGAAGCATATGTTCTATGTAATGTAATTAAGTACGATGTGGCGGTAAAACAACATAGTATAATGTCAAAAGAGAAAGCATGTTATCCAGACTCAATTTAAAGATACTAGTTCATTTAGGAATGAAAACGTAGCATTCTTACGAGGTAAATACTCCAAACATATGCCAATTTAGAAACTAAATGCATTCTGGATGTAAGGTGAAAAAGAAACAGAAGACGTATCGTATTCATTACAAGGTACAACTCAGAATGAAAAATGTAGTTTTCCTTTAGCAGGCCAAAAGCATTCAAGCACAGCTATGTCTGACTCCTAAATATTCGGAATACTTCTGCCGTACAATGAAGTACCCCAGCATGCATAATGTGATGTCAAGCCATTGAGCATTCACAAGAATCACAAGGGTTAAGTTTCATGGAGTGAAGACACCAGAAAGTTAGGTACCAATTCATCTTGAAGACTACCTCAGCTTCTGCCCGAAGATCCGTGTAAGGAACAATCCCAGTTAGAAGCTCGCTGCAGAAAATTAAGGTTGATTTAAATCACATAATTAGGACAGAAAACTAAGTAGAAGCATAGAACATATATACCATTCCACTTTCAGTCAACCATAATACAGCCAAACCAAGTCACAAGCAATTACTATATTCTCAGAGTTTCTTTTTTTGATGGACAGTGAATAAGTCGGTGTGCATGAATGACTTTGAAACAAAATGGAGGTTCATACTTGATAGTCACAGCAAAACTGTAGACATCAGATTTTTCGGTCTGTATCTCCTTCCTCAAAACCTCTGGAGCCATATAGATGAGGGTGCCAACCATGTTTTTCTTGTGGAATCCACCAGTGGGCTTTCCAGATGATTTCCAGTTCTCAAGAGAAGCCTTCTTGAGATCTTTGCCATACTCTGCCAGACCAAAATCCACGAGATGAGGAGAGAGATTATCACCTAGCTGTTTGCATACATCATATTCAAAACAGCAGACAAGAAATTTGTCAAACAATAACTCCATTAACGACCTATAAAATTATTTAAGGTAATTTGAAAATTGATACCAAATTATAGAAGAGTTTCGGATGAATGGTTGATAATTACAAGAATATTTGCAGGTTTGACATCCCTGTGTACAATTCCGAGGTTATGTAGATACTGCAGAGCATCCGCTGTAAACAAAAAAGGCAAAGCTTGAAAATGCACTCTTCAGAGTATGATTGGATAGCTTGATGAAGTTCAACACTTAGAAGAGTAAAACACAAATCACTGCATTGAGTACTCCATACCAGGAAAGGCAATTATAAAGTGACTCTGCTAACAAAGACTAGGCTAATAAATACAAAACCAAAATATCTACGACAGAAATATATAAATTAAGGGTCCAATTGATCTGCACATTTGAAGTATAATTGAACAGAACTATATTAAATACAGCAAGACTCAATCTTGGGTTAAATATATGCACTAACCAACAGAAAAACAACAAACTTAGATTTCTAAACTCTGTGGCTCGTGTTGACATTATCTGATTATCTAATCTCCATTTTCCCAAATCCAGCTATGTACTTTTATCATAAGATTTCAAAACTGTTATGGAGTTTAAACTTTCAGAAAAAAAAAAAAAAAAACTGAGTGCCACCATCTAAAAGGAAACTTAACAGTTTTAACCGATAAAGATGAGAAGAGAGAAACACTAAGTTAATAACGGATACCGCTGCATAGTTCTATACCAAAAGAAATACAACTAAAAAGACAGCTCTCATCGTCATACGACCAAGCTTCACTAAGATGACCAAGAATTGTAAATTCATAATTCAGCTACTATGCAACTAAATGGTATTGACTTGAAGCATCTAAATTCTGTTCTTTTACCAAAACGAAAGGAACATATGACAACATCCTGCATAGTTCAGCCAAGCAACAGCGTCTAGTGAGATTTAGATGTATTACAGAGCTCTGTATGGCCTACACCTGACTGATACTAACACTCAAAGAAACAACTGCTTCATAAACTTTTCCCATTTCGAGGAGCCTAAATTTAGCATTCCAGATACTCATCAAATGCATTTTACAAGTGACTGAGATTTAAAAAAAAAAAATCAGAACTGATCTACAGATTACACACTGAGGCATGTGCGAAATTCCATCATCTTCAACTTAAGATGCTATAATGAACTGGCTATTTACTCAAAACCTGAACAGCATGATGTATTGCAATTGAAAGTGACACAATGCCAGAAAGAACTGAAGTTGTTGCACAAATTAAAACTTTAAGATTCCACATTTACACGTATGTGATCCTAAAAAGCACAGTAAATATTTCTAACTCGACAGCAGCTACATTGTCATGCTAAAGTTAACATTGCAAACAACAGTTGTACCTAACTGGAGAATCATAGCAAAGGCCTGATGAGTTCCAGGGCACCACTCCTCCACATGCAGCTTTTGAGCAAGATTACCCAACTCATACAACTCGAAAAAGAACATGTAATTCGGTGGCTTTGCGTGAGCCGCAATCAACTTCCCAACTCCTGGATGATCCAATTTACTTCAAACCAATCATACATGCAAAAAGACAAAATCCGCATTCAAAATTGCTACCCAATAAAGATTCATACAGAGGTAAATCCATGACAGACAATCTTCTCAATAAAGATTCATACAGAGGTAAATCCAGCACCCATCTAGAGCAACAATCATGCAAATTTCCCAAGGTAAAAAATAAAAGTTACCACCTTTACACACATTTCCCAACAATTACCATCAAATACACAGATTCTGCAGTTAAAAATTCCAAATAAAATGGGGCTAACCATAAAATCTGCAATTCTTTGTGGAATTTATCAAGATCATCTGAAGTTGACAAAATGGGCTTCTTAATCGCCACTTTCCGGCCATCTAAACTTCCTCCATACACAACACTCTCACTTCCTGCACAAGTTTCATCTAAAATCATCTTCTGGGAATTATGCAAAATCACCATTAAAATACAAACCAACATATAAAATTAACAGAAACCCAGAAAAAATTACATGAATCAAACAAAAACCCACAAAAAATAAAATGTAAGTAAAAAAAAAAAAACAGTGAAAAAAAAGGGGGTGAAAAATTTACCTCGAGCAATAGGAGAGGAGAGAGAAAAGGAAGAAGGAGAGAGATGAAGAGGGATAGTTTTACTATGACAACATCCTCTTATGCATGTGTTTGGCTCCATTATCTCTATTCCCATAACCTTGGAGCAGTCGAACAAGATGAAGTGTGATGAACAAGAAAGTAATGTTGTGTTTACAAAGATGATGTGTTGTGTTGTGTTGTGTGGTGTGTTGTTTACGTTTTTTCTGAGTTTGAGGAAATCTTTTGTTTGTTGTTGTTGTGGAGGAGATGGTTGAAGGTTGATGACAGTGTATGGGTTGTATGGGGTTTGATTCTTTGAATTGTTGGATTTGAATTTGGTGAATAAGTTGGAAATCGATCAAATTTAGAAAGAAATTAGGATCGTGATGGTGATATTGTTGTTTGTTACATTGAATTGAGACGTTTTAGTGTTCACTGAATCGAAGTGGAAATGGTATTTTTGGATTCATGATCAATGGTTATATGGGGGGGGGTTCTTAAACTAGTTGAGCTTACCTGATGACGAATGTGCGAAATTAGTAACCTCACTTGCGGTTTGGTTTTTCTTTTTACTAGAAGTTTGTTGGAATGAACTAGGGTTACTTTCTTGGCACTAAATCGAAGTAAATTTGATGGTACGGTTAAATTAAATTAATAGTAACGGATTTATCTGAAATAACAATATCTTTAGCGAATTGCCGTTGGTTCCTTTTAAAAGTTGAATTTAATACAAGTGTTAATGTGGATGAAGACGCGTTGGACTAGGAATATTTGCACACTTGCAGTGGATTACAGATCCCTTTGTAATACTGGCTTTTAGGGAAGCTCTCATAGTCTCGACTCTCATTTATGCAAGTATCACAACACCCTTTCTCGTGCTTTGAAGCCCTCGGTACCTAGGGGTTGCTATGAAGAGTTTGATCCTGATTTTTAAGGAACATTTGGTATATGTTTAATACATGCAAGTCGGTTTGGCCGCCCTTGCTTGTTCCATATAATTAAGCAATATAGGAGTTCCATTGCTCAACTGAGTTAAGAACAAATTAGCTCCTTACTAACGACTTAACTTATAAGTAGAAAGTCTCATGATAAGGAACTCTATTTTAGATTTGGATCGAGACGCGACGAGCTATATAATACTAGAGTAGATACAAGCCATTTTCTTTCAATACCCGGCTATTAAACAGTTGAGCCTACTTTCGGAAAGTGTGCTATTAGAAAAAGCGAATGGTTGAAGCCTTGGTGCATCACTCACCTCATGTTGCAAGTGATAAACATGTCTATATAATACTCACGCCCGTGACTACAACAACATCATTCGAGTTTTTAAGAAACGAACGAACAATTGCCTATCTTATTGCCCATTGATTCATGATTAGGTTGTAAATTGGTGTTTATGATGAGACCTAGTGGGCAAATGTTTCGAGTTGATTCACTCACCGAAGCTTCTCTACTACTCCATACCAATTGTTCATAGAGTGAGCAATAGTCCTAGGTGCCCACTTTTCATTCCATAGTTTTATTTAGCTCAATAAAACGATTCGATTCTTAAAAAGTGTATACTTGAGTGCATACCACACACCGTTGTCAGAACTGGTGGCTCCGAATCTGAGCGGCTCCGATTTCAAGTATTAATCCATACCAATTGTTCATAGGGCGAGCAATAATCCTAGGTACCCACTTTTCATCCCACACTTTTATTCAACAAAACAATTTGATTTTTAAAGAGTGTATACTTGAGTGGCTACCCAGCACCGTTGTCGGAACTACTGGCTCCGTTTCCGACCCGTTCCGATTTCAAATATTAGAAACCGTTGCATAACAATCCCGTTTTCCAAGTTTTAGACCGAGTACCCGCTCATGCTCACCCTAGTTCATACGTAATTGACCAGCGTCACCTTCCAAAAAAATCAGGGAAACCAAAACAATTTTTGTTGTGTGTTTCCCATTATACCCTCATAGTAGTTAATCATCACCTTCCCAAACCCCTTGCCGCCTCTGCAAACTCCTCTCCCCAAACATCCCTTAAACCCTTCATAATAATAAAAATCCCCAAATTTTCTCAATTCAATTCAATAAACCCTAATTTCACCCCATTTTGCGCAAAACCCAGTTCCCTTTCACCATTAGCTTCTTGCTGAAGCTAGGGTTTAAGGAGGGTTTAAGCTACAATGGCGCCTCCTGCCAGTGTGGGCGAACAATCCCACAAAGCTCATAGGTTTCGACAAGCTGGTCCTAAAAAACGGGTCAAATCCGACAAGAAAAAGGGTCCTGCTGATAATTCTGAAGATGCTAAGAATAACCCACCTAAAAATCCCAAGGTTTCATCTTTTTAATCACACTTTAATCTTTTTTATTATTGTTTTCATGTGTTTTTTAGTGTTAATTTTTATGTTGTAATGTGTTTATGTTGTTGGAATTTATGATTTTAGTATAAAGTTTGTAGCTTGTGATGTTGGGATTGATTTTTTAAATTGGGGTGTGATGTTATCATATTTTTAATCACTTATTAATCACATTTTAATCTTATTTGTATTGTTAGTCTGTGTTTTTAATGTTGGTTGTAATGTTATAATGTGTTTATGTTGTTGGAATTTATGATTTTAGTATAAAGTTTGTAGCTTGTGATGTTGGGATTGATTTTTTAAATTGGGGTGTGATGTTATCATATTTTTAATCACTTATTAATCACATTTTAATCTTATTTGTATTGTTAGTCTGTGTTTTTAATGTTGGTTGTAATGTTATAATGTGTTTATGTTGTTGGAATTTATGATTTTAGTATAAAGTTTGTAGCTTGTGATGTTGGGATTGATTTTTTAAATTGGGGTGTGATGTTATCATATTTTTAATCACTTATTAATCACATTTTAATCTTATTTGTATTGTTAGTCTGTGTTTTTAATGTTGGTTGTAATGTTATAATGTGTTTATGTTGTTGGAGTTTATGATTTTAGTATAAAGTTTGTAGCTTTAGTGTTGGGATTGATTTTTTATTTTTTATAATTGGGGTGTGATGTTATCATATTTTTAGTCACTTATTAATCGCATTTTAATCTTATTTTTATTGTTATTTTGTGTTTTTAATGTTGATTGTAATGTTATAATGTATTTATGTTGTTGGAGTTTATGATTTTAGTATAAAGTTTGTAGCTTGTGATGTTGGGATTGATTTTGATTGGGGTGTAATGTTGTGTTTGAGTTTGATGATTTAAGTGTAGAGGTTGTAACTTGTTGATGGATGTGTGACTTCAGGCATTTGCTTTCCGGTCGAATAAGAAAGCCAAGATGTTGCAGTGTCGTGCAGTGGAGAAGGAGCAGCGAAAGCTTCATGTTCCGAAAATTGACAGGACTTTTGGGGATGCCCCGCCTTTTGTTGTTGTAGTACAGGGACCTCCGAAGGTGGGATTTTTTTGGGTTTAATTGTGGTTATTTTTGTGTGGAGATTGTTTATCTTGTGTCTTAAGTTGTAACGGTTTAATTGGATTATTTGGTGTAGGCTGGAAAGTCCTTGCTGATTAAATGTCTTGTGAAACGATTTACCAAGCATAATTTACCTGATGTTGTTGGGCCAGTTACCATTGTTTCAGGTTTGCTCCATACTTATCTAGCCGAGTTTGGTTCCCTAATGTTGCTTATGTGCTTGTTGCTTACAAGGTGGGTAGGTAGGTCACTTATTTGGGGATCAGGGATACTGTGTATGAGCTCGATGTCGTAGCTGTTTAATTGTCGGATGAAAGGTTCTCCAGGGCATTACTTCTTCCGAGGATGACAATTCAAAGACTTCAACCTTACTTGTTCTCGCCAGGGATATTTGATTTTTCGTTCATGAATTTTGGTTGGCTGAGCTCTAGTGTATTAGGAATCTCTTTGAGCAGGGCTAACTCAGGAACCTTCGAAGTGGCCACAAGCTTATTTGATGGTTTGTTTTGTTGCAGGTAAATTGAGGCGCCTGCAGTTCGTTGAGTGTCCTAATGACATGAACGCCATGATTGATTGTGCAAAATTTGCTGATCTGGCTCTGCTTCTAGTAGATGCGAGTTATGGCTTTGAAATGGTGGGTTGTTAATTTTCGGCTTTTTTTTAAAGTTTCTGTGCATACTGTAATTTTCTAGACCTTTGGATTTTGAATCTGGATTTCTGAAGTAGATATGATGTCAACATTATAGTTCAACATCATTCACCGTATATTTGGTAGTGTGAATCTCATACTCCCCCCACCCCCCCTTGTTTTGTACATGAAAACATATGATTGTGCTATCACTAACCAATGCCAGTAAGCTGTGACTTGTGAGTGTCTCATATTCATTTTTTCTTGCAGGAGACATTTGAGTTTCTAAACCTCATGCAAGTTCATGGATTTCCTAAGGTCATGGGAGTTCTTACACATCTTGATGATAAGAAGTTCACCGATGTAAAGAGACTGAGGAAGACAAAGCAGCGACTCAAACATCGCTTTTGGACAGAAACATATCAAGGAGCTAAGTTGTTCTACTTGTCTGGTCTTTCACACGGAAAGTGAGTAGTCTCAGTACTCTTCATTTATTTAAAATTTCATGCTCAGCACAGAATGCAATTGTCTGTTAGATATGGTCTTACTCACTTTTATTGGTGAGACAGGTACCTTACTCGTGAGATACTTAATCTCTCGAAATTTATCTCGGTCATGAAATTTCATCCTTTGTCTTGGCGTACGACTCATCCGTATGTGTTAGTGGATCGTTTTGAAGATATCACTCCCCCAGAAAGAGTGCAGATGAATAAAAAATGTGACAGGAATGTGACACTTTATGGCTATCTGAGAGGCTGTAATTTGAAAAAGGGACATAAGGTAGGTGACAAATTCCATTGTATTGTTCCTTTTAGTAGCACTTTGAGTTGCCTGTATTTCAATTCGCTTGTCCGTAGGTTTCTTTTGTGGCACATGGAAAATGTTTTTTGGTTGTCTGATTGTAATTTTCTTGCAGGTACATATTGCTGGTGTTGGTGATTTCAACCTTGCTGGCGTGACTAGTCTGACTGATCCGTGCCCTCTACCATCAGCTGCTAAAAAGAAAGGATTACGCGACAAAGAAAAATTATTTTATGCACCCATGTCTGGTGTTGGCGATCTTGTATATGACAAAGATGCCGTCTACATAAACATAAACGACCATTTGGTTCAATTTTCAGAAGGAGCTGAAAACAGAGGCTCTGCACGTAAAGGTTGTCTGTAGTTTTAGCCGTACTCCACTGTTATGTTCTGCTATTGCTTTATTCCCTTAAATTTTAAGAGTGACTCTTAACATGCTTCGACCATTACTCTTCTTTGACCAGGAAAATTTGATATTGGTGAGGAGATGGTAAAATCACTCCAAAAAGTGGACAATCCCATTGATGAGCAGTTGCAAGAAGGCCGCCTCAAACTTTTTAGTGGGACACAAGATAAAAATGAAGCTAACGTGGCTGCTGCTGGACACCAAGCATTTGGATCGGACCAAGAAAATGTTGATATTGACTCTGATTTGAATGGTTCAGAGTCCTCAGATGATGAAACAGATGTTGAAAAGACGGTGAGGGCTCATGTGCAGGAACATGTTGAGTTCGCTGGTGGTAGGATCAGGAGGAAAGTAAATTTTAGAGATGATGATGATGCTTATGAAGAGGTAATTGATACAACCTCTATCTGATCAGAGACTACATACCTCTAATATAGCCTCTGTATGCTGCTATTTCATTTGCTTTTTGCACCTGTGTCTCTGACTCTTATCAGTCATTATATTATTTTTGAAAGAGGCAAGGATGTGACTGTAGTAGGTGCTTTCAGCCTCACAAGTCATATAGATCTTAAAATTGTGAAGTTGGCCATTCTGAACCTGCTCACATTTCTTACTGTGCCTACGCCTAATTTAATATGGGCGGGGAGGAAGGGTGAGATGGGGGGGGGGGAGGGGTGACCTCTGATCAATTTACTGTAATATTGTTACGTCATATTCTTTTTTGGTCACCCATCTGCTCTGAAAAGCTTGAAGTGTGAAATATTTAGGTACGTAGTGCAGTAACAGTGTGGATTGGTGAAAGAGTTCTGAAGTAACTGTTTACTCTGTGCACATGTTGCATTATTGCTGTTGTTAATTACATTGATTGCATAGTTAAAGCACTTCGTGTTTCAAGATTAGGATTCAATATGCTTGTTTGTTTATATGCTTTGGAATCGGTTGATTGCTGTACATGAGGAGTAGTGGGCCTGCCCTGCCTATGTACTTGAATATCTCCGGATGAAGTTTGTGGGTTTAGGGATGAATAAAGAGAAGTTGCTTTGGAATTATGCCATCTTTGCTATTTCTGGTGCATTTGAAATGAACGGAATCTCCAAATATTTTCGGGGCAACGTCATTCTCTTGACTATGTATGGGGGAGGGTTGTTTATTCTGACTTATATTTAGGCTAAGGCAGCAGGTCCTTTTGAAGCAACCCCTTTAATTCTTTTGCAAAAGAAGTGGGCAGATCTGATTATTTTCGAGCATGAGAACACCTTTCGATCATTTGCTTCATAATTTCTATCAATGAATTTTTTCTTATAAAAGAAAGTGTATGTCTTCTGTTCTATCCGTTGTCATAATTCTCACTTATATATTCTAAATTTACAGAAGAATTTGAATTCTCAATTTTTATGATCATAGTAAATAAATCAATACATAACCTTTCTACTTGTTAATCATATCTATGTTTCTTGTCAATTTTGATCACAGCATTCTAGCGAAGATGGAGAGGATGATGATGATGAGAAAGATGATACTGGTAGCGAAGATGATGAAAGTGATGACAACAATGGGGAGGATGATCAAGTTGCTGAAGCATCTCATCCAAAAAATGCTCTAGACTATGAGGAGAATGAAGGTATGCCATACTACCTTTTAGCTAGGACTCATTCTCTAACGCTTTATGATAATACGTCAACTTTAGCTATTGGCTACCCCACAACAAAGTATTGGAGAAAATGGCTAATTACCTTCTACCTCACTGAAAAAAAATACCCGATGGGCTATAATGGCTGAATACATGCCTGAAAATATAACAGGAACTTAGCCACTTGTAACTTTGTACGTTTTTTCGGTTGTGTATGTAGCCCATTTTTTTATCTTCAGAAACCTTGGAGTTCTTTACATGGCTCTCCTTAGAACCACATACTTTATCATGCTGTATGTTGTACTTGACTTTCTGACAAGATGTACAGAAGTTATAAGGCATGATACGTAACCAGCTAAAGGTTTGCCCTGTTGGGGGGGGGGGGGTGGGATCGCGAGGATTGTTTTTTGGATTATGAGAGTTTATTCTTTGGTGGCCTTGCTGGTGCACGGAAAGTAACTGTTTCAGTTTCCTTGCGCTCTTGTACAAGTAGTGGCATTATCCGAGAGACCAAGTTTCCGCTCGTGACTGACCCTAGGCTTTGATACGTGCCTTGAGATCTCATACCCAGCAATTAAAGGGAGAAGGCTGCAAAACATGCCGAATGGTGCAATAGTGTGTCGTTTCCTTTTGAGAAGTCGTTTAAATCTTGTTCATGTTTGTTTCTAATGGATGACCAAAATGCCATTTTCAGTTGACCCCGAGAGTAATTTATGTCTTTGACCTTGTCACAAGTCCTCACAACTACAGCTAAAGAGAGAGCCTTGAGAGTAGTAGGAGGTGAAAGCTCAGGATTGTTTTTTAGTTTTAATCAAGCAGAGTTCTGGACTACTAGTGAAGAAAAGGTTCATCTTTTCAGCAAATCTCTCGGCCTTGATAGCTGAGCTCTGATATTTGTAGATTGGGTTGATGATAAAATTTTACTAAATATAAGTAAACAGTTTGGGCTATGCAGCTGTTTAGTATGTTCCACCTTCTTGCCAGTTTTAACTCATTAAGTTTATTTGTGTGTCCTTGTACTTCAAATCCCTCTGGTAATGGAGAAGTTTATCAGCTTTATTATGGTCAGGGTAGGTGGGAATGAGCGGGTTTAAACTTTTTGTGCCTTTTATCTTCGCTTTTAACATTTGGTCATTGTGATAGTGGAAGATGCTGAAAATGGTTCCAGATGGAGGGATGCCTTGTTACAACGAACGATCTCCAGACAGAATACTAATCTCATGCAGCTTGTGTATGGAAAATCCACATCAAACATGGCTCACGATGTAAGCGAAATCCAAACAAGCAGTGATGATGATAGTGGTGATGAATTTTTCCGACCGAAAGGAGAAGGAGCAAAGGTTTGTTAGTAATTCTTTGTAATGTGTTTTGCTTCATATAAGTAACTTGATTTTTCCTCAGGTGAAGCATATTCAACCTGTGACGATTATCTTCATGTCTTTGTAAACAGAAGCTGACAGATGATTTAGGTACTGGGAATGTTGATAGTGATGATTGCTCAAAATTTGCCTGTATTTCGAGTTTCAAGAACTGGCATGATGATGACCTTGTTGAAAGCATTCGAGATCGTTTTGTCACTGGAGACTGGTCTAAAGCTGCCCAAAGAGCTAATGCATCTGAGGCTGGCGGTGATGATGATAATGAGAGTAGTTCCTATGGCGATTTTGAAGATGTAGAAATGGCTGAAACTGATGATGTCAACTTGAACGGGGAAGGAGGTCCAACAAAGAAAGAAGATGATGCAGCAATTGTAGAACGAACGCTGAAAAAGCTCGCTCTTCGTGCAAAATTTGATGCGCAATATCCTTTTGCTTTTCAATTCTCAAGGTTGCTCTTTCACTTGAAATTCATGTCCTCATGGGCAAATTGCCCTTTTGGGAAACAAACGATTTTCTTTTGCTGGTTTCCAAGCCAGTGTTCCCTGCTTGCATTCGTTGGTAGTTCGATGTCTTGCTTTTCTATTGGTCAAGGCTGAATGGTGTCTTCCAAGGGTGAGCGAAGAAAACCCGACCCAGTTTAATAGTCCGCTCCTACCCTGCTACCCGATTTCAGTTACCCAAAAACTTTGGTAAAAACGGGAGAATACTCAATCTGGTTTTTGTATGTGAAATGGGTCATGTACAAGTAGTGAAATAACATGACTGGGTAACCGAATTAGACCCTGTTTACATTGAGACAAAAAACTAATGCCCACTACCAGCAGGTTTGCTACCCGAGTAAGAAATTCAGTGTGTAGTCCCTTAATTCACACTAGACATCTTTGTAAAATCCCAATCGTTTGCAGGTTTTGTGCATTTTTCTGAAATTTGTTGTGGAGCTTGGACGAAATATATTTTACATCATTGAATTTTGTTTGGTTAGATATTTAAACTAGAAAGAATAAAGAAAGCCAAATTGGGATACTAGTAGCCTTATTGTCGGGTAATCTAAGAACATATATCTCAATTAATTCGGGTTGGTACGGGCCATAATTTGTCAGCTTACCCGGTTTTGCTCACCCCTTGATATAATATTTCATTTTTTTTTTTGGGTTTTCTTGGTTTGATTTTTAAACTTTCTTAGTAATGTGTTTCACTACTTTTTCATATACTTGTTCGTGCATTACCGTGTTCGTCCTATTTTTCACTTTTCTAATGGTTATATATGACAGTTTTAGATGACGGTTCATGCCAACCGACTCTAAATCATTTTGAAACTAAGGCTTGGTTGTTGTTGTTGGTGTCGTTGAAGTTCTGCCTAAATTTCTTTTGGAGTGTGAATATTATAAAGATGCTATTGATTACCTTAATGTAAATCTACATACGACGGATCTGGATTACCTGTGGAAGATACTGATGAAGAATCTGGACCGAAGTCCGACCCCAACAAGGCTGGTGAAGTTGGTTATCATGACAAGGTGATTTTGATGGCCTTTTCTAGCGTACTATCTTAAATTGTGAACCATTATTCATTGTAACACGGCACTGATATCTTCCAAGTGTTTGTAGTTGAAGGAGGAAGTTGAGCTTCGCCAACAAATGAATTTGGCTGAGCTGAATGATCTGGATGAAGATATGAGGATAGAAATACAGGGCTTTAGGACAGGGACATATGTCAGATTGGAAATTCATGGCGTTTCTTCTGAACTGGTTGAATATTTTGATCCTCACTACCCTATCCTAGTAGGAGGAATTAGCCTTGCTGAAGAGAATGTTGGATACATGCAGGTCTGTGTAGATTTCCTCTCCCCTCACAGTTCCTTCCCTCTACATATTAATTACACTACTAATTAATTTTCCTTACACAATGCTCTCTCTGCTATACGCTTGGTCATGAATATAGGCTACATAAGTGCACCATGGTTATATTATATATATGATCTACAGGGTATGTGTCAGTGATCGGAAAATCATAAATTTGTTGCTGTCCCTTGCAGGCAAGAATAAAGCGTCATAGATGGCATAAGAAAGTTCTCAAGACCAGGGACCCAATTATCGTCTCAATGGGATGGAGGCGTTATCAGACCTTCCCTGTCTATGGGATTGAGGATCCCAATTCAAGGCTCCGTATGCTTAAATACACCCCTGAACATATGCACTGTCTTGCCATGTTTTATGGCCCTCTTGCTCCTCCAAATACTGGAGTTGTTGCTGTACAGAGCCCATCAAACGAGCAGGTTAGATATTTTTTTGTCCCAGTCAACATCTAGTACCTTAAAAAGAAGGGTCTCCTTTTCTTAGGGTCCCTGGTTTTTGGCATGACTGTCCTTGAACTTTTTTTGCGTTGCACAGACAGAGTCTACATGATGACTCACTTCAAATGTGAGTTCTTTTCTTCAGTCAATGTCACATATTCAGTCTATTAATTGTCAACATTCCAAAAGAATGTAATCAAATAGGAAATTCCTACCTACACGGACACACCACCCCAGACGGGATAACAGACTAACAGAGTTTGTGCTCTAATCACAACTTTAAGGTAAGGGCGCTGGCGCGCCCCTATAGAGAAGCAATAGAATAGAATATTAGCAATGATTTATATCTAGGTCGCTTATTCTATGAGCATGTTTGGACCTGTGCTGTTTTATACCTACCGGACCTACCACACACTCACACCTATTGTTAACACCGACAAACACTCACATATTTGTTACACCCTTAGACAGTCCGTGGTTTTATTGAGCGCTCTAGCCACCAGGAGTTGCTTGAGCACACCTGTAGTTTATTATCATATGTGATGGATGTTTGTATAGGAATGTTTTAGGTTGTGCATGAAGACGCGTTAGTAGTGTTGAACTCTTTCCTGTGTCTTTAGTTGTTTGCTGAAGTTTAATATATTGAATATGCTCTAAGCTGCCTCATATATATCTTCACGAACTTCTCAGGCGTCATTTAGAATTTTAGCAACGGCTGTGATTCTGGAGTTCAATCATGCTGCTAAGATACAGAAGAAAATCAAGCTTATAGGTCATCCCTGCAAGATTTTCAAAAACACAGCGTATATAAAGGACATGTTTACTTCTGATCTTGAAATAGCCAGATATGAAGGTGCAACGGTTCGGACTGCTAGTGGAATTCGTGGAAGTGTAAAGAAGGTAAGGCTCACACTGATGTAGTTCCTGTACTTCTAGTTGTTTTGTCACTGAGTTTTGTGGGGCATCATTCTTGTTCTGTGGATGTATTACCTTTGTGTCTGGTACACGTCCTTTACAAGTGGTACCAGGGTACCAGCATTCATGCTATATGGGAAGGAATTAAGAAGCATTTATCATCTAACAAAATTAATTTTAAATGAATCACTTCCTCTTCAGAAGAAATTGTTACCTCTTTCTGTGAGTAGTCGTCTTTCCAGAGAAGACTCTGCATTCAAATTGTTGAGAAACCACGCTGAAGTTTCAATTGTTTAAACTGAATTATATCGCTGGTTTTTACTCGGAAATGGGTCCGAGGGAAGGTAGCAGGTATCACTTTCTTCTGAGCCCATTTGACCCACGACCGTCTCCTTTGCAATATTTGCAAACCCTTGACTTTGATTCATTGATGTCACATGATCCCTTTGGCCAAGAAGGACGTGGAGATTATGTAAAAATTACATTTTTTGGAGTGTAAAATCCATCAACCAGGAAGTAACCATTTGTATTAGCAAAAGGTTGTTTGGGAAATGGTTTATTGATTGTTATTTGCATGAACATGTAACATGAAGGTGGTGCCGCCCCTCCCCCTCTCTTATACACCTGCTGTGTAATTACATGTGTTGGCCCTTCATGGTTTCCAAAAAAACTCCTGGTGGTGGGATGGTAATTATCTAATTAACAGAAGCAAAAGGTCGTTGACTGAAGAAAAGTCGTTAATCGATGGGGGTGTAATACATTCTCTTAAATCTGGTAAAGGCAAACTATGCATGGGCTTTGTGGTGATAATACTAGCATCTATAGATACAGGTCATATTCGCCTCTTATAGTATTGATTTTAAATTGGATTTTCTGTTTACACCATTGGTTTTATGGTTTTGTAGGCTGCGAATGAAAATATCGGCCATAAACCAAAGGGTAAAGATGGAAGTCTCACAGAAGGCGGAATTGCAAGGTGCACCTTTGAGGATAAGATCCTCATGAGCGATATTGTTTTCCTGAAAGCGTGGGTTGCAGTGGACGTCGCCAAGGAGTTCATTCCAATGACAGATGCCTTAGAATCTCGTGGTATTTCTTGGCAAGGAGCGAAAACTGTTGCGGAGTTGAGAAGAGAGGGGAACCTTCCTGTTCCGTTCAACAAAGATTCTGTGTACAAGGTACTAAACACACAGGATGCAGCTGCCAATTTCTGAACTGCTTCTTGCTTTAATATAACTCTGCTGATTCCTTTGTTTAGTTTTGTGGATTCGCTGACTATTGTCTCTTGTATCTGTTTGTGGGTGTGCTTCACAGCCAATCGAAAGGAGGGTACGAAAATTCAATAAGCTGGTTATCCCCAAGAAACTTCAGAGTGAACTCCCATTTTCATCAAAGCCCAAAGACATCCCCAAGGCAAGGCGGCCTGGTGGAGGAAGGACAGCTCTTGTTCTAGAACCTGATGAGAAGAAAAAAATGAAGGGTATTAAATATCTCATGCTTCTGCAAAATGAAAAGGTACGCCTCCCTAAATGGTAGTGTACTAGTGTGTGCTAGGAAGAGTGCATAGTGATTTTGCAGTTCCCGCATTACTGTTTTTTCGTATTCTATCTCATTATTTGTGGTTAGTTGAGGATGGCAGCAATGCAAAGATGCCAAAGTTCACTAGTTGCATGTCAATTGCGTATAAATTGTACTCTATGTTTCTATTGTGCAGTTGAAGAAGAAGAAACAAAAGGAGACAGAAAAGAGAAAAGTGTATTTAGCAAAGAAGGCTAAAGAAGAAGAGATTTCAAGAAAGCGGCAGAGAGAGGAGCGTAAGGAAAGATATCGTGAAGAAGGCAAGGCTCAGAAGAAAATGCGAAAATCAGCAGAAGACTGATAATTGACTGTTCCCTCCAAAACTATGTTAATTGAGCGTACCTTGCTTCACTATGGAGTCAATCTAGCATTTGAATGGAGATTCCTGCACGAGAGCTCTGTCGTGCAATGTTCTTCCTTCCACCCAACACCAAAATGAACGTCCAAGACAATAATTTGCGGCCATCCTAGTCTCCTTGGACGCTGATGACACCGGAAAACAAGCAATGCTCTTAGTTCTGCCTGTTGAGTAGCTCAAGTAGGAAATTCATTAAGCCTATGCGGCTTTTCCTGCTCTGGTTCGATCTTAGTGTTAGGGTTGTACTATTCTCCTCATCGACAGATGTTTGTACAAACAACTTGTATTTATCACAGTATTTTCTCATAATTTGATGCGATAGCGTAGCAGCCCTAGAAAAACGTTACAATTTTGTTTTGATACCATATCAACTGTATACACGAAACACACTCAAAAATTTCATCTACCTTAATCTTCGGTTTTTTGTTTTCTCGGACGGGCGTCAACAAACTATTATTCCTCTTTCAACTACACAACACACTTTCGTATGCTTGTCAAAGTTTATAGGGAAGAGTTTACTTAAAATGGAAATTATTTCTACCATGTAGATTCATCTTGTTTTCAAGAATACATACATTTTCGTTTAAGTCTTTCACTTATGGTAAACTCTATCGACTTCATGATAAAGTAAGGCCCGGGTCCTCATTATTTCTACCATATTTTTTTTTATCTTGTTTCATTTTCGTTTAAATCTTTCACTTATGTAAACTCTATCGACTTCAGGAAAAAGTAAGGCTCGGATTCTCAGGATATTAGGAAAGTCCGATTCGGGCGACTCGATATCAAATTGGCGGCAAAACTCGACACATACCCGGGAAGGCGTGAGGCTGACTCAACTGTCAGTCCTACAAAACATTACACAACTTAACTGCTAATCAACCGTTTTTTAATTGAATTGAATAAATTCATCAACACGCAACACACAATCGACTAACAAAACCCTAGAAAAAATCGAGGAGAAAGAATTGCAATAATTTCAATCATGAACCCTAATTCATCGTCTTCGATCTTAACTATCGCGTTGCTCGTAATTGTGCTGTCGATCGGCTCACTTTCCGAGTTAGGGTTTTGTAGAGAATTCGGAATCGTGCGATTGAAGAAACTCGGCGGCGAAACCCCCAATTTCGCGAATTCCGATGAGTTCGAATCCGTCGCTCGTTTCGCCGTTCAAGAGTACAATAAAAGAGAGGTATAATTCCTCATCTTTTCTATTTTTGGTTTTTTTTATTATATTTTTTCATTGATTTTGTTGAATTTTTCGTTGATTCTGCAGTTTTAAGTTGAATTCATGTAATTTAGTGGAATTTTTGGGGTAATTATTGGATGTTTGTGAATTAGATGCTCTTGAATTTGAGTTAATTCTACTTCTTAGGCTTGATTATCGAAATTTAATTGATCGTTGACAGCGAAAATTTAGGTGTTTGGGGGGCAGATTATCTATATTTCGTCGATGTAATTTTGGTTTTTGTTTGTCGATAGGCGATTAGGCGTGTAGATATTGTTGCCGTAGTCCGCGTGTATATATTTTAGGTGTTTGGGGCAGATTTCGAGCCTTTGCATATGTTTGGGGCAGATTTCGAGCCTTCACAAGTGATAGGATTAGTGATGATTCCATGGTTTTCTTTAAAATTTACGGTATTATTCTAGGAAATGTGAATGAAGATGTGAGAATTGTGGATGAAGTCCGATTTAGATCAATAGATTTCACTGGAATAATGTGATTGTCGCAACAATGTTGATGAATGGTGAAATTTGGGGGTTGGATGTTGTCGGTCTAGTGGTTTAGGACTTGGTCTACGCTTTTAAAGAAAAAAAAAGCTGTGTGTTCTTACTGGCGTTTTGTGTAGGTTACTTGTGAAAGAACTTCTCTTCATTCATCTTCCTGGATGTTTGCTTTGGTTGTTGTTAGCTGGTTGGTGTGGCGTTTTCCTCTTTTGTGTTTTCTCTTCCATGGGGTGATCATAAGGTTTACTTTTTTTTTTTTTTTGGCCCCCAGAATGCCCTGCTGAAGTTAGGAAGGGTGCTGACGGCCAAAGAACAGGTGGTCGCTGGAAAATTATACCGTCTTACTTTCGAGGCAGTTGATGCTGGTAAGAAGGCCGTTTATGAAGCAAAAGTCTGGGTCAAGCCCTGGATGAACTTTAAGAAGCTCGAGGAGTTTAAGCACATTATGGACTCCCCTCATTTTACAACATCTGACCTTGGTATTGTGCGAGGTAAGATGCTTTATAACCTGTTCTTTTGTATGTTTGGTCTGTGCATACAACATACTAGTCTCAACTTTGCTAGGCAAGTAGGCACTGTTATCTCATTGGGATATTCACATAATGTGGATGATAGTGAATGCTTTGGTTGGACAGAAAAGCTGTAAATAAACTTTTTATCGTTTGTAAATATTTCCAGGCCGCTGCAAATACACCAACCGAAATAGTGGCCTGCCATCCTCTTTCTGCCAAAAGACACATTAACCATCCCCTCCCCCCTTCCGATTCCTCTAACCCGCATTTACTGTCCAAGCAAGGGATTCAATCCCTCTCTTTCACTTTCCTCCATTTCTTTTTATCCAAAGTTTAAACAAATGAGTATCATAATTGGCGAGTTGTATTCCCCGTATGTGGTGTCTTCAATCTTGGTATAGCTCAGCTTTGCAAGCTTCTTAACTAAGATGTTTATTAAGACTAGTCAGAGTTGGAGTCTCTTAGATTACATCTTGTCTTCTATGCTCTGTTAGCTAGTAGTCGATGCACTGGGACTTCATTACCATTTTTCTCTCTATACTGACTGATGTGCCTTGTTGTCAATCAGATGTTCTTGGGTGGCGTAAAGTCCTGGTCCATGACCCTGAAGTTCAAGATGCTGCTAAACATGCTGTCATGGGTCTGCAGAACACGGTTAATTGCATTTGTAAATTCAAACTCCTGGAGATCCTGGAAGCTGAGGCAAAGGTTAGCACTGCTTATGCAGTATATATATCATTGTCCTTCATTGATTTAATTGATTGAATTTGGTTTTCAAAGATTTATTATCTTCCGTTCAAACTTTTTAGAAATAAGGGGACATTTTACAAGATACATCATATTAGACTACGTACATTCCAAATCTGAAACATCCAAAACGCCATTGGGTACATAAGAGGAACACTCCACAATAACCCCAACCAAAGCAAACACAGTGCAAAGACCTTAACTAATACAAAC
This sequence comes from Spergularia bocconei, assembly GCA_963457585.1. NCBI lineage: Eukaryota > Viridiplantae > Streptophyta > Magnoliopsida > Caryophyllales > Caryophyllaceae > Spergularia > Spergularia bocconei. The sequence continues at coordinate 1,567,641 of OY734946.1, read as the reverse complement.
CTGAACTTGCTTCATAAGAGGAAACATTACAAGGCTTTCTCAATGGCTGATGTTCAAGCATAGTGAGAATAAGGATTGAACTCACTTCACACTCTGGCGGCATGATATTTTCTGTTTTTCTATAATTAGTTGATTCTGTTCCATCTGAATTATGGCTGCCACCAGTACCACGACTGCTCTCCTAATATATTTCTCCAATAGTTTATACACTGGATACTTCTTTTGGAGCAACCAAAATTCATGATACAGAGCGCAAGGTCTGTGCCAGATGTGCATCCAATGAAGCAGCTTTTGTTAAGCACTCCTGCAAACAAAAGTCGAGCAAAGAAAGGGTGTCCTGCCATTGTTTTTTGACATAGGCACTTAGGCAGCACTTGGAAAGAAGCATAAAATCCCCCTCTTTTATAAGTGTCAGTAGGCTCAAGATTGCTCCTTAAAGCCGTCCATGCAAAAAGCATGTGGCTTGGAAGAGCGCTTCCTTCATGGATCACCCTACTGGCCTACTCCATTTGATCAGAAGACTCCTCATTCTCATAACATCATCGAACCTACTTCCAGAAAATTTATCCCCCACATAATTGCCAGCAATAGCAATCCCACTACTCCTTTAAACAACCTCATCACGGAAGTGTCTAACCCCCGAGTTACAGTGCTCCCTGACTAGACTTTCACTGTCTACATGTCCCTCTTACGAAGCTTATATTCTGAAATCCAATTCAATCAAATTGACTGTTTGCTTTAGAATCCAAGTTAGCAAGCGAATTCTGATGATTGGTTGTCCGCATGTTTGCTTGTATGTACTGCACTGTCTCAAATTAACTCAAGTTTTCTCGAATTTACAGGTTGTCAACAATATTGTGAATTACAGTCTTCTTCTGAAGCTGAGGATGTCAGGCAAGGATGAGAATTACAAGGTCAATGTGCGCAAGACTGATAAGGGTTTTCTTTTGGATAGTTGGTGATGGTGATCTCTAATACCGAATTAAGTACGTCATCTGTTAGGCTGTGCTATAGCATGGTGTGAGTGTGGGACACAAGTTAGTTGGTTGGTGTTTGATACCATCTTTACGCTACTACTGTAAATATACTCTTCGTGTTACGTGCAATCGAGATTCGCTGACACTTAATAAATCTTGATGTCTGTTCGTCTTCTTCTGTTATGTGCATTCAATATTCGGTACGAGTAAAGATCAAGCTTTCGAAGTTGAATGTCAAAATTTCATTTTGGAATCTTACTAGTTCAAGGTTTAGCTTTAGAATGCCCTTTTTTAAAATTCGCTGCTTCCCAATAGTGTAGGGACTGTTGCCATAATCTAGTAATTGCCCTTGTAAACACAAAGTAACTCATTAACTTCTGTAAAACGTTTCATGTAACCCAGAAATCATCGTGAACTGAAAAGCCTTAGAATTAATGCAGTTAATCTTGAAGACTTATCCACTCCCTCCCTCTCTGTTTAAATACTGTATTGTGCTCAGTTTGATCTGTTCATCTGTTTATCTTAGAAAATGTCGGACGTAAACCCCTCCACTTCTGATGAGTTTTGGTTTAAAGTGTTGAAGAAGCTTCCTGTGAAAACCCTTGGAAAATGCCGGTGTGTCTGCAAGTCATGGCACTCTCTCATCATTTCCCCTTCGTTTATGTCTGCCCACCTTAAGAATTACACCCAAAATCAGGCCAATTCCTTGCTGCTCTACAGACAGGCTCTCCCTCGTCAGTTACCGACAACCCGTATTAGATTTCCCCAAGGAGATGAGGAGAATTCCTTAGAATCCTTAATACTGCAGTATATGAAGGATGTCTCTCGGGGTCCGGTAATTTATGAGCAGTATATTTTTTTTGCTGAAGGAGATGTTAGCCTCAAGGTCTGCCACACTTCAATTTTCCCATGGACAGCTCCTGAGAATTATTTGAAGTCATGCTTTCACTTTGTTGGGTCGGTTTTTGGTTTGGTTTGCGTTACTGATAATGCCCGTATTAATAACTCAAGCCGTGTTCTGGTATGGAATCCCTTGCTTCAGAAATGTATTACTCTTCCTGAGTCTGCGGCTGCTAGAAATGTCATGGGTGGTGAGGTGAGGATGAGGTCTGTGTTGGGGTTTGGTTATGATGAAACAAAGAATGATCATAGGGTGGTGAAAATAAGTTATGGTCAAGGTAAGGAGAGATCGGAGATGGCCGGTCCGTTTGTTGAGGTCTATTCTGTTCAGGAACAGACATGGAGAGTGATTCCTGCTGATTATTTGGTCAATAACGGCATTGATCATATTCGTAAGGTCGATCCATCACACTGCTTCTTTAATGGGGTCATCCACTGGCTCACTTGGGAGGATCAAAATGGTTCTATCTTAGGGAAATGGCTGCTTTTGTTTGATGTTGCTGAAGAAAAGTTTGAGAGGATGAAGTTGCCTGAAGCCCTAGTCGAAAGCACAAGTGAATGTGGTGTGTTTGTGTGTCAAAATAAGTTATTTGTGTCCTGTTGTCAGTATCTCGTAGCTTCGGATTATGTGTCGTCCTGCTGTAAAATCTGGGTGAAGGGAGAATACAATGCGGATAGCTCATGGTGCATAATCTTGAATGTTATATTATCTGATAGTGTTCATGTAGGCCCGATCGATTACATAGGGAGGAATGGGGAGGTACTGGGGTTTGCTAAGGAAAGCAATGGGGAGCTTATGGCTTACGATTCCTTGACTAGACAAATCAAGCGGCTTGGGGGTCTTCGTCAATGTGCATCTACTAAATTCAGTGCTTATACAGAGAGTCTCGTCTTGCTCGGCCATAAGACTGACAATAGTACTCAATCTATTGATCAGGATGAACTCAATAGGTATGTATCCAATGAAACTGAATCGAATTCTTTATAATTCCACATGCTGAAACCCTTGTTAAGATGATTAATGCTGCTCACTGAAAATTTGATATAATTTTAACAGGAAGTGTGTTGTAACGTATATCTGTTGTGCAATCTTGATTTCCTGGAAGAAGTTTTTAGTGCCCTTCTTCTCATTTTCAAGATGGCCGCATGAAAACTATCTAAGTCGCGTAACAATAAGTTGCGTAACTAGTCTATCTTGTTGATGTGGGGAGTCTGCTCTTTGCTAATCAGTTTGTTGTTTTGTTTGCTATGGTTGCTGTACGCTTGGATACAGGTCTGTCTGTGACGGCGATATCTTTATGAAGGAGGTGATTGGTAACTTCAGCAACTTACTTTGGAGATTCAGCTGACATGTCTGACGATGAGGCAGAATAGCAGGTTAGGCCAATTCATTGTTAACTTCGTTTCACTTGTTTGGTTTTCTGATTTCTGTAACTTCGAGGATTCGCTAAATCTTGCTAGGCTGTTGCTTTCTGTGCCTGACTATCTGAGTAAATATTAATCGGGCCCATGTCAGATCAGCCGCGTAATAAGACACCATTCTGAATAGAGATTACTTCTCACCAGCGTTCTCAGGTTTCAACATGGAATTTGATGTCTTAAAAGCGACCCTATACAATGTCGAATGTCTGTTTTCTGTAAGACAGTCACGTAGAAGTTTGCTTGTGTTCAGTTCTGAGAATAGGTTGCATGCATCAGGTTTCTGCCTGGATAATGATTTGGGGAATCGTAGACAATATGAGTCTTGCTAGCTATTGTCGAATTACATACTGAGTTGATCCTGTTCCTATATATGCAGTTGCAGACTTCTTCCGAGTTGATCCAAGCTTACTATCTGAATGCTCTACATTATGGTCCAAATTCCAAATGGTTTACGCGATGCTCAAGCTCGAATTCAGATGCTGTCTTTTCCCAGATGGCAGTTTTGAAATAGAATCCTTTTGTAGTCGGGTTTGATTGTTAGTCGCTTATTTACTTCATTGCTTGCTTTGAACTTTGGAAGACGAATTCGTGTGTAATTTTGAATTGGTCAGGACTCACGAGTTTTACGCCGTTGCTAAACTGTAGCCTTGCTTTGCCTTTCTAGTTTTACACATAATCTTGTCGTTTAGAAGCATTTCTAATTTTATTACGGCACTTTCTTAACTTCATAATCAACTGGAGTAACTCCTCGTCAAAAACATAAAATAAAAAAGGGAAAAAAAAAACTAGCTCATAGCTACGGTACTCCATCCTTTAGGTACGAGTATCAAGTGTCAATTGACTTTATCATGGAGCAACGCTTCGTTACACGTCAATTATTTTGCCTCATAAATGGTGTACCAACCCAACAATGACTAATTACTACTACTTCCGAATTTCACTACTCCAGTGACGAGTTGAAATTGAGCTATTGCTCCCGTAATAGATTCAAACCCTTTGACATGTGTTACAATTGTGCATAGTACTCGTCTTTATAGTACAATGTTAATGTTAAGTCGAATCACGTGGTAGCTTCTTTGAGAAGCTGCACCAAATCCCATGTATTGTCATACTGAGAGGAGCCATGTGAGGATTACAATTGTACAGTAACCTTTGTTACTCTTTTCCTGCAAGTTTTAGTAAGTCTTCTGCATCAGAAAAAGTAAAGTAACTTTTTTTCCCCTCTCTCTCCCTCTCTCTCTTCTGCAATAAATACTGAAAACTAGAAAAAAAAAATTTGCGGTGAGTGCACAAAAACAAGTAGCAGGTAAATCCTCTGCCTCTCTCAAAGATAGTAATTTTTCTAACATGGGTTTTTTTTTAAACGGTTATTTTTTGGGCTTAAATCACATCAAATGGGTATTTTTCTGACATGGGTTTATGATATTTTGCAGCAGTTTTAACTTTGTAATCTGAGTTCAGGAAAACAACCTGAGAAAGAGGTAAAAAAATTCTCTAACGCTGTTCACTATCTTTCTGAAAGTGGTCATTTTTACATGCAACAGTTATTTTTTTTTTGGTTCAGATTGTTTGATTTTTGTGTAATATTCTTAGTTTATGTTTGATATTTACTTTTATGTTGTTCTGAACCTGTAATCTGTGTTAAATTAATAAATTTTGCTAAAGGATCAAACTTTTTTTTTTTTTTTTTTTTTTTTTTTTTACCGAGGGTTAAAAAGATTGAAACTTTGTGGTTCCCCTTTCCATCCTTGAAAAAAAACTTGAATCTGTAAAATAGGAGTATATTCTCAGTAAAGAATGGAACTTTTTTGTTCAATTGCTGGGTTCTTAAATTTTGGGAGTAAGGCTTTGTTGTTGTTGTTGTTGTTCAATTAATTTTGTGTTCTAATGATTGGGTTTGGATGACATTCATATTTTTGTAAGTTTTTACTTTTGTGAGGATTTAACTTTTCGGATAGGGTTAAAAGGTTGTAACTTTTTTGTTGTGCTCTCCATCTGATGCACTTTTGCAGCATCTCCATACCAGTGAGTTATATAGACTGAAAAATTGTGATTATGAAACCGTCAAAGATGTCTGATATTAACCTTTGGGGCGAAATCTTCAAGCGGCTTCCTGTGAAAACACTTGGCCAGTGTCGTTGTGTGTGCAAGTCTTGGGACTCTCTCATTATCTCACCGCCTTTTGTCACTAGCCACCTCATTCATTACACCCAAGATCCTGCTAATGGCCTTCTTATGTACAAGCATTACTGTGAGCCCCCTGAAAAAGAAGAGCAGTACACCCTCTTTCTTGATTCAGCTGAAGGAAAGGAGGGAAACGACCTTAAGGTCTGCCACATCTTTGCGTGCCCCTTTATGGCTGGGAAGAGTGGACGCCATTTCCGAGTTGTAGGATCCGTCAATGGCTTAATTTGCTTATCTGATGACCTTTTTGGTCACACTTATGTTGTTCTGCTGTGGAATCCATTGATCCGTAAGTATATAAAACTTCCGGTTCCTGGGGCGACGTACCAGATCACAGTAGGGTCGTTTATTTCCATGCTGGGTTTTGGGTACGATTCTAAGAAGGGTGATTATAAAGTGGTGAGACTGGTTTACGTTCGTGGTAAGGATGCTTTGGACATTACACCCCCAAAGGTTGAGCTGTACTCTGTTCAGGAAGGGAAATGGAGGTGGGTTTCTGCTGATAATGTGGTAGATATTTGTGTCTGTGATATCACGTGGTCACAGTGTTTTCTGAAGGGCAATATTCATTGGATCGCTTGGGAGAGGGATGCTAAAACCCTTGTTTTCCAAAGAAATTGGCTGCTACTGTTTGATGTTGAGCAGGAGAAGTTTAAGAAGATGAAGGTACCTGAGACCCTTAGCAAGGTGAACACGCTTAATCTGAGTGTCTCGGAATATGAAGGAAGGTTGTCAGTCCTATACTCAGAGCTGAAGGGAGGATTCACAGGAAAAGAAATGGATAAGTGTGAAATCTGGGTCAAGAATGAATATAGTGTAGGGAGCTCATGGTGCCAAATGGTTAAAGTTGAGTTGGACTCCTGTACAGGTTTAGGCTGGATTCAACGCATGAGAAAGAGTGGCGAGGTACTGGGATTTACCAAAAGAGGCAAGCTGGTGTCGTATGATCCACGCACAAAAGAAGCTAAGAAGCATGGCCTTTGTGGGCGTTGGCGCACATGGTTTACATGTGCTTTTACAGAGAGTCTGGCTCTTCTGGACAAGAAGAATGGGGTGGGTACTTACAAAGTAGCTGGAAAGCACAGGAATACGAAAAAGAGGTAAACTTTATATTTTAAACAAACTGTATGCGGTGCCAATCCATTAAACATGGGTTTCTTTCAATTGATCGAAGCTCACTATGAAACCGTAACGAATTGTATGGAGTAATTGATGGAGTTTTAAATAATGTATTTCTTCTATAACTTAAGATTGTTGCTTCTTTTGAATGGAACTGAAGAAACTTACGATACAGCTCTCTGTTGGGATATATTTCGTGTTGCTTTTGTTGGTCATTAGGAGTTCAGCAGATGTAATAGTATTTCTATTCTGATTCCTTTTAGCTTTTCGCGTAAAATGGGTGACACTTCTAGTTCTTTTGCCATGTGTGCAGATTTAATTACAATGTCACTCGCCATAATCTTGCCCAAACTTTGGTAGAAGAGGAAGTCAAGGTTCACCGTGGAGGTCAAGAAGATACTGATGATTTGTAAGATACTTCTTCCGCAGATTTTAAAAATGACCTAGCTGTGAATATGTTACTTGGATCCGCAAACTTTCTTATAATTTGACATCCATGTTAAGGGAATCCCATGGTTCACTAATGCTTTGGAAGGGTTAAGAACTCGTGTTTACTGCGTTCTGAAAACATTTGTTTTCCCACAAAGCTCATTTCTTTGTTTTGCAAGAACAACACCATGCCTTAAGATCGGTGAAGAAACGTCCGCTAATGACAGATATTTGTATCAAAGGTTGACATGCCTGATACAGTATTATAAGTAATTCTTTTGTTCTCTCTGCAGCTATACTCAGTGCCGGGGTTTCATCTTCGGTGAGCAAATGATAAAGTTTGGTGGAGGCGACTTTGAGGGAGACTTCTCAGATGTCCTATCTAAAATTGGTATGCTTTTATCGAAATTATCTTGCTGTACTATAGTCTATCTTCTTATTTGAAATCCAATCCTGCATTAGGTGAAGGGAGGGTTGGGGCTGTTTTGATGTGGTATTGTCCTCTTTGCTTGCTCATGCAATACCTAGCGAGATAGGTTCACAGTGTATGTCTAGAGTCATCACAGGACTGCAAATGTATCCGTCTACCTGGGATCTCTGGCTTTATCTTGTCCCAACCCTTTTGTATCGCTGCTCTACTTCTGACTCGCATAAAGGAGCCTAGCTCATTCATTTCCTCCTTGTAGGCATTTGCGAGATAAAAGCTAATATATATTGCAAATACCTTTAGGCGGTGACATAAGTAACCAATAGGTCCTTTATGGTAGGAATTCGGCCAAAATGGTTACTTTTGTAAGAAGTTGATATAACGAACGCCATCAGTTTATACGTGTTAGCTATTGTCTTGGTTTACAGTTTTACTCATCAAAGGCCGAATCTCTTATTCTTTGCAGGTTTTCGCTGAAATCTCAAGTTTTAACTTCCAAATGTCCGAGGTTCACAACAGTCTTTTGTAGCTCGGAGATCCTTGTTGTTCAGCATTACAGTATTCTAGATTTTCGGAATGCAGCATGGACGCACTCATCACGTTTTGTGCTCCAGTTGAAACAACTTGAACTGAATGGCGGCTGCTGTAAGCCTGTAAGCCTGTAACTGATGACTGTATTTTATGTCTTACTTTCTAAAGTTACATCATGGTGTGACACGAGTTACATCCGTTAGGCTGTACTATAGTTTGGTGTGGCACAAGTTAGCTGTTATGTGTTCGATACCATCTATGCGCTGCTACTGAATACTTCTTGTCACGTGCAATCCATATTCGCTCTGATACTTCTTAAATCTTGATGTCTGATTGTTTTCTTCATTATGTGCATTCAATATTCATTTGCATAGTTTTGAATTTCGATGTTTGATCAGGAGATAAATGGCGAGTACTTGGGGGTAATACTTTTTGTCCACTGGCTATGCTTTTCTGCCAATGTTTGTCGCAGTAGGTACACCTTCCTACTAAAAGCGATAACTTGTTAAGACAGTCCTATCGTAGTACTAACTACTTACAAAGATCAAGCTTTCGAAGTTAAATGTCAAATTTTCGTTTTGAAATCTTAAAAAGTTCAAGGTTTATCTTCAGAATGACTTTTCTTAAAATTTGCTGCTTCCCAATAGTGTGATGAGGCAGAATACAAGAGTAGGACAATTGTTCAATTGTTTGGTTTTCTGCTTTCTGTTACTCAAAAGGTTTGGTGACTCTTGCTAGGCTGTTGCTTCACAAATAAAGGTCTGTTTCATAGTATAAGTTTCTGCGTCTGCCTATTAGAGTAACGACTAATCGGTCTGTGTTTACCTGAACGCCTCTATAAGCATGATTGTCTTCAGGGTGCACAATGTGGCCTATATGGTAAGGTCTATGTCAATGTCAGATCAGTCGTGTAATAAGACACCATTCGGAATAGAGATTACGTTTCACTTCTCACCAGTGAATTAGCATTCTCTGGTTCTCTACATGGAAGTCGATTTCTTATATGCGACCCTATGACCTATACAGTGTCGAAACTTGAATGTCTGTTTACTCTAAGTCAGTCACAGAGAACGAGAGAAGTTGCTTGTGATCATTTTCCGGGTTTCTGCCTTGCTAAAGATCTTCACTTGCTTTGAAGTCGATTTCGTGCATTGTTTATAAATTATAACACATAAATGTCATACTAATAAACCAGCTCATAATCATGGACTCATGGTACACGATACGAATATTAGGTGTGACTAACAAGGAACTGAACCTTGTCATAGAGCGTAATTTGGGATTCCATTATTTCGCCCTCTATTACAATAACACATAAATGTCATATCGAAGCGAAAACAATACTCGTATAGACTTCAACACCGAATTTTGTAACTCGAAATGAAATTGAGCATTTGCTCCTGTCTTCGAATCGGACCCCCTTTACATTCATGTATCAATTGCTTAGGATGTGTTACAAAATGTATCAAAAGTACTCGTAGTAGCTTAATTCAAAAGCTTCACAAAAATCCCAAACTTGGGAGTATTTAGAAGTTTGTCCTTTTGTGAGGATCACACTTTTAACCTGTATGTTACTCTTTTCCTGCAAAATTTCATTTGCTTTCAGAAAACGTAAGCAATAAGCAAGTACTTTCTCTCTCCCCTCTGCAATTCTCTCTCACCTATATGAATGCAGAGAAAGAACTTTCAAGGTAAAATCTTTGTTTATTCATTTTGTTTGAAGCAATGTAATCTTGTGTATGTTAGTGTATGTTTGTGTAATCTTGTTGCATGTATTATATTGTTAGTTAATTTTATCAACTTTGTGGTAATTTTGTCAATTTGGAAATTAGAAATTTTAAGAAAGATTGAATCTTTTGGGTTGTTTTGTTGTGGGTTTTTCAGTTTTCTGATGTTGGATTATTATTGTTGGGTTTTATGTGAAGAACTTAGAGTTGTTAATTACTTTGTTATCTAATTTAGTGATATTTATTTGTTCATGTTTATTTGGAGATTAGAAAATCTATTAACTGAGAAGGGTAGGAAAAAAAAAGGAAAAAGATTGAATCTTTTGGAGTTGTTTTGTTGTGGGTTTGTCACTTTTATGTGAAAAGTGAAGGGAGATACTTAGAATTTAGTTCTGAAGTTTGGCTAGAATACAAGAAAAAAGAATCAATCTTTTTCCTGATTTTGTTATCTATACTTGTATGGGGTTTCATATGTCGATTCATGTTAGCCGACCCGAAATTATTTTGGCTTTGTTGATATTGTAAGAAATGTTGTGCACCAGTATTTTGTTGATGTTGAAGAAGTAGCCCTATGTTGATGAAACTTTCTGAGTTCTGGTGGTGCTTTGTTTCAGGTTAATCTTTGGTTTGATTGAGAATTTTCATAAGAATTTGATTGAGAATTGTCATAAGAATTTGATTGAGGAAAGTTGATTGATTCTCATTTGGGTACTAGTTAAAAATGTATGACATAATCAACACTATCACTTGTGAGATTTGGTCCGAAATTCTGAAACACCTCCCTGTGAAAACTCTAGGGCAATGTTGTTGCGTCTGTAAACCCTGGAACAATCTCATTGTTTCGCGGCGTTTTGTAACTAGCCACCTCAAAACTTACACCCAAAATCCTGCCAATAGCCTCCTTATGTATAAGCATTTCTCTGAACCCCCAGAAAAACATGAGGAGTACACCCTCTTTCTTGAGTCAGCTAAAGGAAACGAAAGAAACAGCCTTGAGGTCCGCCACACTTTCACTTGTCCTTTCATGGGTGAGAAGAATGGACGCCATTTTCGTGTCGTGGGCTCTGTCAACGGCTTGATATGCCTCTCTGATGACCTTTTTGGTTACTCTTATCTTGTTCTTCTTTGGAACCCCTTTATCCGCAAGTACATAAAACTTCCTGTTCCTGGAGCCACTTACCAGATAACAGTTGGTGCATATATTTCTATCTTAGGATTTGGATTTGATTCAAAGAAAGATGATTTTAAAGTGGTCAGACTGGTTTACCTTCGTGGTAAGGATGCTTTGGACACGACACCCCCAAAGGTTGAGCTATACTCGGTGCAGGAAGGGAAATGGAGGTGGGTTTCTGCTGACTATCTGGTGGATGTTTGTGTCTGTGATATCACGTGGTCACAGTGTTTTCTGAAGGGCAATATACACTGGATTGCTTGGGGGAGGGATGCTAAAACCCTCGTTTTCCAAAGAAATTGGCTGCTGCTGTTTGATGTTGAGCAGGAGAGGTTTAAGAAGATGAAGGTACCGGAGACCCTTAGCAAGGTGAACACGCTTAATCTCCGTGTCTCAGAATATGAAGGAAGGTTGTCAGTTCTATACTCAGAGCTGAAGGGAGGATTCACAGGGAAAGAGATGGAGAAGTGTGAAATCTGGGTTAAGAATGAGTATACTGTAGGGAGCTCGTGGTGCCGAATGATCAAAATTGATTTGGACTCCAGTACCAGTTTAGGCTGGATTCAGTGCTTGTCGAAGAGTGCAGATGTACTGGGATTTACCAAAAGGGGAAAGCTGGTGTCGTATGATCCACACACAAAAGAAGTTAAGAAGCTTGGCCTTTGTGGGCGTTGGGGCTCATGGTTTACGTGTGCTTTTACAGAGAGTCTGGCTCTTCTCGACAAGAAGCATGGGGTGGGTACTTACAAAGAAACTGGAAGGCATACAAAGAAGAGGTAAACTTATATTTTTGAAAAACTTTTATGCAGTGCCCATTTATTAAACATCGACATCATTCAAGTGATCCAATCTCACTATGAAACCGTAACAAATTGTATGCAGTATACGTACCTGATGGAGTTTTGATTTTTGAATAATGTTTTTCTTTTCTAACTTAGTAACGTTGTTGCTTTTCTTAAAACCGAACTGAAGAAACTTAGTGTACAACTCTCTGTTGGAATATATTTCGTGTTGCTTTTCTTGGTCATTAGGAGTTCAGCAGATGTAATGTTGCTTCCTATATATGATAGCTACTCTGATTCCTTTTAGCTTTTGGCGTAAAATGGGCGACACTTCTAATTGTTTTGCTATCTTATCTGCAGATTTAATTACATGATCAGTCGCAATAGTTTTGCTCAAACTTTGGAAGAAGAGGAAGTCAATGTTGTCAGTGGAGGTCCAGAAGATACTTTTGTAAATCTGTAAGTTACTTCTTCCGCAGATTTCTTTAAATGATCTTGCTGTGAAGTGTGAATGCGTTACTTGGATCCGCAATCTGTTTCTTGAAAAGCTTGTTTTATTGTTCTTTGTCAAGATTACACTTCCTGTTAATTAGTCACTGGTCCTTGTATGGAATGCCTTGAAACTTCGGATGGGTGATGAAATCATCTTGACTGCGTTCTGAAAACCTTTTGTTTTCCACAAATCCTAATTCTTTGCAGACAAAACACTGTTTTTCCTTTCAACGGTGAAGAACCATGTCTCCAATGAAGACAGAATTTAATCTCATCAACTTTATGTAACTCTTCTGTTCTGACTGCAGATATTCTCAGTGCCGGGGTTTCATATTCGGTGAGCAATTGATCAAATTTGGTGGAGGTGACCCCGTGGGAGACTTCTCAGATTTTCTATCTAATACCGGTATGAAATTATCTTGCTTCTTCATAGTTACTATACTCTATTTTCTTTGTACCAAAAAAAAAAAAACTATACTCTATTTTCTTATTTAAAGACCAAGCTTGCACTAGGAGAAGGGAGGGTACGGGTTGTTTTGACGAGATGTTATCCTCTTTGCTTGCTCATGAAATACCTAGCGAGATAGGTTCGCAGTCTATGTCTAGAGTCAGCACAGGATTGCAAATGAAGGCCGGATCTCTGGCATTTTCTTGTTCCCACTTCCCACCCCTTGTATTGCTGCAGCGCTGCTCTACTACTAACTCGCAGAAAGCACCTAGCTCATTCCTCCTTGCTAGCATTTGCCTGATTAAAGCTAATATATATTGCGAATACCTTAAGGTGGTGACATACGTAACCAATACTCCAATTTATTGGTCCTTTATGGTAGCAATTTGTCCGAAATGGTTACTTTTGTATGAATTGACAAAACGAACACCATCAGTTTATACGTGTTAACTACTGGCTTGGTTTACAGTTTAACTCATCAAAGACCGAATCTCTCATTCTTTGCAGGTTTGGGCTGATAGCTCAAGTATTAACTTCCAAATGTGCGAGGTTCAGAACACTTTGTGGTAGCTCGGAGATCATTGTTGTCCGCATTACAGTACTCTAGAGTTTCGGACTGTAACTGATGACTATATTTTATGTCTTGGCTTACTTACATCATGGTGTAGAGTTTGCTTGCTCTATTACGTACTATGGTTATGTTTAAGATGCTTCGTTAGACGAAAAAATGCTTAATTACTCGGTAAACCAATTGAACCCTGCTGTGTGCTGCTTCTTTGGTCTTACATTTCATACAATTCTACTCCTATATATGCAGACTTCTTCTGAGTTGATCCGGAGCTTACTATATCTCTGAATGTTCTGAATCATAGATGGCAGTGTTGAATTAGAATCCTTTTGTAGTCGGCTTTTCGTTGTTACTCGCTTAATATTACTTCTTCGCTTGCTTTGAAGACGAATTCGTGCGTAATTTTGAGTTGCTCAGGAGTTTTATGCTGATGTTAAACTGTAGCCTTGCTTTGCCTTTCTACAATGTCTGCACTTTTTTTTTTTTTTTTTTTTTTGGGGACAGATGAGTGTGCACTGATGTTATTAGTATACACATGACTCAAACAAGCTCCAGTGAAATAAGCTGTATTAATCTAGTCATTTAGAAGCATTTTTAACTTTTTACGATATTTTCTGAACTTCATAATCAACTAGCTCTTATCATAATTCATAGCTATGGTACTAAGATAACTCAATCTTTTAGGAACGACCGAACGAGTATTAAGTGTGGCAAATAAAGAACTCGGCTCTATATCATTGAATAACGCTTGATTATATACCCACATTACACGTCAATTTTTTTTTGCCACGTAAACCTTGTACTAATCCCGACACTAGCTATATCGACTTTTACTACTCTCGAGTGACGAGTAGAAATTGAGCAATTGCTCACGTCTTTGATTCGAACCCTTTTATATCCGCGAATCAATCTACATATCGACTAGTACTTGTCACGAATTGTGCACAATACTCAACCTTAGTACAACGTTAGTTCCAATCACGTGGTAGCGTAAATTAGAAGCTTCACTGACCAAATCCCAAGTTAACCTTTGTCATTTCGAATCGCGTGAGAATCACAAGTTTAACCTTTTACCTTTGTTACTCCACTTGCTTGTGCTTCACCCTTCTCTCTCTCCTGCATTTGCATTACTAGTTACATTGGGAAATATTGAAACTTCTGGAAAAATTTGAGGTGGGTTTTTTCACAGAAACAAGTAGCAGGTAAATCCTCTTACTACTGTTTCCCAGTTTTTTTTAGGGCTTAATCATATCAAATGGTTGATTTTCTGACATGGGTTTTTGAAATTTTGCAGTAATTTTAAGTTTCTAATCCGAGTTCAGGAAAACAATCTGAGAAAGAGGTAAAAAATCTTTAACTTTGTTCACTATTTTTCTGAAAGTGGTAATTTTTACAAGCTAGAATTTATGTTGTTGGTTCAGATTGTTTGAAATGTGTATAGTATTCTTAGACAGTAAATTTTATTACCCTTAAGATAATTTTGCTATGAATGTTTGATATTTGCTTTAATGTTGTAAATATGTGTTAAATTTTGGTAAAGGATCAAACTTTTTTTTTTTTTACCGAAGGTTAAAAAGATTGAAACTTTGTGGTTACGCTTTCTATCCTTGATAAGAACTTGAATCTGTTAAATAGAATGAGTAGATCTTAGTAAAAGGTGTTATGTGTGTTGAATTTTGTTGTAATATGTTTGGTATTTGCTTTTATGTTGTTCTGAACCTGTAATATTTGTTGAACATTGTAAAGGATCAAACTTTTTTTTTTTACCTAGGGTTAAGAACTTTGAAACTTTGTGGTTACTTTTTCCATCCTGTAAAATGGAATGAGTAAATTCTTTGTAAAGAATGGAACTTTTTTGTTGAAGGAATAAAGGATGAAACTCATAAAGATTGAAATTTTTGGGTTCTTCTTTCCATCCTTTCGGAAATTGGACCTGTAAAGGCGAATGAGTAAATTCTTAGTAAAGAACGGTAATTTTTTGTGCAATCGTGCACAGAACTTTTTGTCAGTTAATTGTGTTCTAATGGTTTCGTTTGGATGACATTTATAATTTTGTAAGTTTTTATTTTTGTAAAGGATAATATAACTTTTCGGAGAGGGTTAAAAGTTTGTAACTTTGGTGTTGTTCTCTCCATCTTTGCAGCATCTCCATACTAGTGAGTTATATAGACTGAAAATTTGTGATTATGAAACCGTCAAAGATGTCTGATATTAACCTTTGGGGCGAAATCTTCAAGCGGCTTCCTGTGAAAACACTCGGCCAGTGTCGTTGTGTGTGCAAGTCTTGGGACTCTCTCATTGTTTCACGGCCATTTATCACTAGCCACCTCAAAACTTACTCCCAAAATTCTGCAATGACCTTCTTCTGTACAAGCATTACTGTGAGCCCCCAGAAAAAGAAGAACAGTACACCCTCTTTCTTGATTCATCTGAAGGAAAGGAGGGAAACAACCTTGAGGTCCGCCATATCTTGGCTTGTCCTTTCATGGGTAGGAAGGTTGGACAACATTTCCGGGTTGTGGGCTCTGTCAACGGTTTAATTTGCCTGTCAGATGACCTATTTAGTGAGACTTATGTGGTTCTAATTTGGAACCCCTTGATCTGGAAGTATATAAAACTTCCGGTTCCTGGGGCGACATATCAAATCACCGTAGGGGCATTCATAGCCATGTACGGTTTTGGATTTGATTCTAAGAAGGGTGATTATAAAGTGGTGAGACTGGTTTACGTTCGTGGTAAGGATGCTTTGGACATGACATCCCCAAAGGTTGAGCTGTACTCTGTTCAGGAAGGGAAATGGAGGTGGGTTTCTGCTGACAATCTGGTGGATATTTGTGTCTGTGATATCACGTGGTCACAGTGTTTTCTGAAGGGCAATATACACTGGATTGCTTGGGAGAGGGATGCTCAAACCCGCGTTTTCCAAAGAAATTGGCTGCTGCTGTTTGATGTTGAGCAGGAGAAGTTCAAGAAGATGAAGGTACCTGAGACCCTTAGCAAGGTGAACACGCTTAATCTCACTGTCTCAGAATATGAAGGAAAGTTGTCAGTCCTATACTCAGAGCTGAAGGGAGGATTCATAGGAAAAGAAATGGAAAAGTGTGAGATCTGGGTCAAGAATGAATATAATGTTGGGAGCTCATGGTGCCAAATGGTTAAAATTGAGTTGGACTCCTGTAAGGGTTTAGGCTGGATTCAACGCTTGAGGAAGAGTGGAGAGGTACTGGGGTTTACCAAAAGGGGCAAGCTGGTGTCGTATGATCCACACACCAAAAAAGCTAGGAAGCTTGGCCTTTGTGGGCGTTGGGGCACATGGTTTACGTGTGCTTTTACAGAGAGTCTGGCTCTTCTGGACATGAAGCATGGGGTGGGTACTTACAAAGTTTCTGGAAAGCACAGGAATACAAAAAAGAGGTAAACGTTATATTTCAAACAAATTGTATGCGGTGCCAATCCTTTTTACATGGGCTTCTTTCAAATGATCAAATCTTACTATGAAACCTTAACAAATTGTATGCAGTAACTCATGGAGTTTGGAATAATGTATTTCTTTCATAACTTAGTAAGATTGTTGCTTCGTTTGAATGCATCTGAAGAAACTTAGAATGCAGCTCTCTGTTGGGATATATATTTCGTGTTGCTTTTGTTGGTCATTAGGAATTTAGCAGATGTAATAATGTTGCTTCTTATGTATGCTATTATGATTCCTATTAGCTTTTCGCGTAAAATGGGTGACACTTGTAGTTCTTTTGCTATCTTGTTTGCAGATTTAATTACAATATCACTCATAATCTTGCTCAAACTATGGTTGAAGAGGAAGTCAAGGTTCGCCCTGGAGGTCAAGAAGATACTGATGATATGTAAGATACTTCTTCCGCAGATTTTTGTAATGACCTAGCTGTGAATGTTTCACTAAGATCCGCAAAACGTTTCTTAAAACTCGATATCGATGTATGGGAATGCCGTGGTTCACTAATGCTTTGGAAGGGTTAAGAAATTTCTGTTGACTGCGTTCGAAAACATTTGTTTTGCCACAAATCTTATTTCTTTGCTTTGCAAGAAGAACAACTCCATGTCTTTTCTTTGAACGGTGAAGAAACCTCCGCTCAAGACAGAATTTGTATCAAATGTTGACAGTCCTGATACAGTCTTATCAGCTTTAAGTAATTCTTTTGTTCTCTGACTTCTCTCTGCAGGTATTCTCAGTGCCGGGGTTTCTCGTTCGGTCAGCAATTGATGAAATTTGGTGGAGGCAAAATTGCGGGAGACTTATCAGATGTCCTATCTAAAATCGGTATGATGTTATCGAAATTATCTTGCTTCTTCATAGTTACTGTAGTCAATTTTCTTACTTTAAGAACCAAGCTTGCATTAGGTGAAGAGAGGGTAGGGGCTGTTTTGGTGAAATGATGAGATGTTATCCTCTTGCTTCCTCATGTAATACCTAGCGAGATAGGTTCACAGTCTATGTCTAGAGTCATCACAGGACTGCAAAGGTATCCGCCTCCCCGGGATCTCTGGCATTTTCTTGTTCCCAACCCTTGTATCACTGCTCTACTTCTGTCACACATAGAGGAGCCTAGCTCGTTCCTCCTTGCAGGCACTTGCGAGATTAAAGCTAATATATATTGCGAATACCTTTGACATAAGTAACCTTTGAAATGGTTACTTTTGGAAGAAGTTGATAAAACGAACACCATCAGTTTATACGTGTTAACTACTGGCTTGGTTTGCAGTTTTACTTATCAAAGGCCGAATCTCTTTTCCTTTGCAGGTTTTGGCTGATGGCTCAAGTTTTAACTTCCAAATGTCCGAGGTTCACAACAGTCTTTTGTAGCTCGGAGATCATGATTGTTTAGCATTACAGTACTCTATAGTTTCGGAATGCAGCATGGACGAACGAATTCATCACGTTTTGTGCTCCAGTTGAAACAACTTGAACTAAATGGTGGCTTCTGTAAGCCTGTAACTGACTATACTTTATGTTTTGGCTTGCTCGCACTAAAATTACATCATGGCATTTGTAGAGATTGCGTGTTCTATTACTGTGGTTATGTTTAAGATTGTTCTTAAGACGAAATTATGTGATACGTGCGAGTACATTACTCCCTAGCTTACATTTCGCTGATATATCTTTGCTTGCTTGTGGCGTTTCTTTTATAAGTCCGGATCGGACGATAAGTGCAGCTAGCTGAGTCCGGTTTCCATTTACCGAATCCCCCGCACATTCGAACCAAACGTAAACAACTTTGGGAAACGAATGAAGTAGCTTCAATTACTTTAAACACTGTACACTCCCTGTTATTTTCTGGTTAATGACCAGTCGTTTGAAATATAGTTATGTGCATTCATTTATCATTATCCGGTAGCATAATCTTGATGTATAATCAGAAGATAAATTGCTACAGATTCTTCACTGCCACATCTTGCGTGACTTGGGAGTAATACTGTTTATGCAAAATTTGTTATATTATTATCGTGACTTGTGAGTAAGTACATTTTGCCAAAAAAAATCGACTAGGTAAAACGGTCCTATAATAGGATTACAACTAGATAAAGCTCTCGAAGTTTTAAAATAAAATTCCATATGCTAAAATCTTAAACGTTAAAGGTTTTACTTTGGAACAGATGTTCTCAAATCTACTGTGGGGAAAGGGCAGTGGGGTGAATCTGGTACACTAGGGGAAGAAAACATCAGTAGTGTAGAGTAGCAGTAGGAAGAAAACGTACTGGAGAAGATTGGTCGAAAATCAGACTGTAAGAGTCATTCGGACTATTTAAACAAGTAATACTGTAGTGGAGTACTACTAGATATTAATGTCTAGGGAAAGGAAACGTACTGAGTAAGACTCAAACTCAAGACTTTTTAGCTCAGCAAAAAAAAAAAACTCAAGACTTTATTGCCCTCTTTCTCTTAGTTCTGTGGAGAGTTGTATTATCAGAAGTGCAGAACATCAAGGTAAGATACTATATCTCTCAACAAAAACTTCAATCCATATTTTGAGCCATGATTTTGATAATGTAAATGTATTAATGTAACTATTCTTTGTCTTTCGTCTTGGTCTTCGATTATTTTAAGGTATAAAATCGTTGTCTCGATCTCAACCATTGGTTTATACTTTTGGTTCAGATGGTTCTTTCACAAAGTATCGTGGTCTTAATGTATTCGAGGTCTCAATTTTTGTACCCCCTCCCCTGTTAAGTATCCATTTAGCTATCCACTTAGGTTTAGGCTTTGGGTTGAGATGTTTCTTTCGCTTTGTCCTTTGCTAGAAACTTTTCATACTGTAGTTTTTGGTGTACTTGAACTTGACATTTTACTTGTGTGGTGTTGGTTTGTGTTTCGGTTTGTTTTCAGCTTGTACTAAGCTCTGTAAGTAGTCAAGTATATTGATCTGTTTGTCAGTAGATAATGTCGGATGAAAACCCTTGCCTTTTTGAAGACTTTTGGTTTGAAGTCTTGAAGAAGCTTCCTGTGAAAACCCT
The DNA here is from genome assembly GCA_963457585.1 of Spergularia bocconei. Taxonomy (NCBI): domain Eukaryota; kingdom Viridiplantae; phylum Streptophyta; class Magnoliopsida; order Caryophyllales; family Caryophyllaceae; genus Spergularia; species Spergularia bocconei. The sequence goes on along the minus strand of OY734946.1, from coordinate 1,547,978 downwards.
TGGAAAATGCCGGTGTGTCTGCAAGTCTTGGCACTCTCTCATCATTTCCCCTTCTTTTATAACTGCCCACCTTAAGAATTACTCCCAAAATGAGGATCTCGCTCGGATTCCGATATCAGGAAGGTATGAGCAGTATCTGTTTTACACTGAAGGAGATGTTAGCCTTCAGGCCTGCCACACCTCCAATTTCCCTTGGAAAGTAGAATGGGATTTGAAATTTTGCTTGGACTTTGTCGGGTGCGTTCACGGTTTGGTTTGCCTTGCTAATGATGCCCGTATTAATCACAAAACCCGCATCCTGTTGTGGAATCCCTTACTTCAGAAATGTATAAGTCTTCCTGAGTCCGCAGCTGCTAGTAATGTCACGGGTGGTGAGGTGAGCTGTGTGTTGGGGTTTGGTTATGATGATAAGCGGAATGATCATAGGGTGGTGAAAATAAGTTATGGGAGTCAAGGTAAGGAGAGATCAGAGACAGCCGGTCCATTTGTTGAGGTCTATTCTGTTCAGGAACAGACATGGAGAGTGATCCCTGCTGATTATTTGGTCAATAACGGCATTGATCATATACGTAGGATCGATTCCTCACACTGTTTCCTTAATGGGATCATTCACTGGTTCACTTGGGAGGATCAGCATCGTTCTCGGCAAGGCAATTGGCTGCTTTTGTTTAATGTTGCGGAAGAAAAGTTTGAGAGGATGGCATTGCCTGCTAGCGTTGAAGATTTGAGAGTCTTTGAATATGGTGTGTTTGTGTATCAAAATAAGTTATCGTTTTTCCGTTGGAAATATCTTTCACGGCAGGCAATCCAGGACTATGCGTTGTGCTCGTGCTACTGTCAAATTTGGGTGAAGGGAGAATACGATGTGGGTAGCTTGTGGTGCAAAATCTTGGAGGCTTTATTTATTGAGTGTGTACATGTTGAGCAGGTTTCTTACTTGAGAAGGAATGGTATGCAACTTCATCTTGCAAGCAATGCGCATATTCCGACAGGTGTTTTTTTTTCATATCCCAAGCCTGAAGCATCTAGGCACCTTGATCTTCGTCAACTTCAAGCTACTAAGTTTAATGCATATACAGAGAGTCTCGTTGTGCACGACCATGAGGCTGCTGTCAGTACTCAATTTACTGTTCCGGATGGATTAAAAAGGTATATTTCCAGACGAAAGTGAATTCCAATTCGCTCTACTTTTATATGCTGAAAACGTTACTGAGTGTTGTAACGTCATTTCTGTTGTCGAATTCGTCTCATTTCTGAAATGGCAGCATGTCACCTGTTTCGGTTAAGTCAATCTTGTTAATTCCGGAGTCTAGCTGCATGCTCTTTGCTGATTAGTCGATCTCTTGCTCTCGTTTGTTTGCAATTGTTTTCAGTACACTTGGATACAGGTATGTCAGTGATGATGAAGATGATGATGACGATTATATCTTCAACGAAGAGGCGTTTATAACTTCAGCAATTTTGTTGGCTGAAGCATTAACAAATTAGCTGTCACCTGTCAGCAGATAAGGCAGTATATCAGCGTAAGAATTCATTGTCAAATTCGTATCATTTATTTGGTTTTCTGCTTTCTACTGATTTCGAAACTCTCGCTAGACTGCAGCTTGAGTGCTTGCCATGATAAATGTCTGTATAGTTTAAGTTTCGTAGAAGCTGTATGCTTGTTTTAATTTCCTGGAATACGGCTCCATGCAGGTTTCTGCCTGCCTGATGCTAAATACTGTCATGCTGGCTACTGGTTAATTACGTTGTGAATCAACTGATGATCCCTGCTGTTCTGTCTTCTGCCTTACGTTTTGTATGATCCCCATACGCAGGCTTCTTCTGAACACATGATCCCAGCTTATTATTTGATGATTTACGCGATGTTCAACCTCGTATGGAGCCGTAGGAAGGAACTCATGTTCTGTCTTTTCCCTAGATGACATTGTTGAATAGAATTTTTTTGTTGTAGGATCGGATTTGAATGGTTATCGCTTGATCTTACTTCTCCGATCACTTGCTTTGAAGGTGAATTCGTGTATTATACTTTATGTTTTGGCTTGCTCGACTAAAATTACATCATGGCGTTTGTAGAGATTGCGAGTTCTATTACTCTGCTTATGTTTAAGATTGTTCTTAAGACGAAATTATGTGATGCGTGCAAATGCATTACTCTCTAGCTTACATTTCGCTGGATATATCTTTGCTTGCTTGTGGCGTTTCTTTTATCAGTCCGGATCGGACGATAAGTGCAGCTAGCTGAGTCTGGTTTCCATTCACCGAATCACGTCACATTCGAACCAAACGTAAACAACTTAGGGAAACGGATGAAGTAGCTTCAATTACCTTAAACACTGTACACTCCCTGCTATTTTCTGGTTAATAACCAGTCGTTTGGAATCTAGTTATGTCTTATGTGCATTCTTTGATAATTATCCGCTTGCGTAATGTTGAATCTTGATGTTTGGTCAGAAGATACAGCTTGCTCGACATTGGAGTAATACTGTTTATGCAAAAGTCATTATGCTATTATTGTTGTGGTTTTAAGTACATTTTGCCAATGGCAATTATCTAGGTAAAACGGTCGTATAATAGGAACATAACAAGAAAAAAAAATCACGAATTAGAATCGAAAAATCTTAGTAGTTCTAAAATGTTAAAAAGTTAAGAGGTGATCATGGGTCGGGCCGGACTTTTCTTTTAGGCCTAATCGGTCGGCCCAAGCCCGGCCCATTAGGGCCAAAGCGGGCTTTGGGGTTCGTTCGGGCTTTTAAAAAAAAAAACAAATCGCGTGTATGAATTAATTTCACATTAAAACGTATGGGGCTCACTATAAAATTCCGTTAGTTAGTGGCATGAACGTGTATAAACAAAGTTGTTATCCTCGATCAATTCTCATTTTATGAAATTACAACACAAATTCCTCTACAATTCTCTCTCAGTTTTTCTCTAATCTAATCTTCTTCTTCAAGCTAAGTTTCTGTCTTCATCTTCTGCTTTCTTTTGATACACACTAAAAATGATAGAGAAGTCATTTTACCTTTATACCCTTTATTTTATCGTATTTTCTTAGTTATAGTTAAGGATATGATTGGTATCCATGTAATCTCATGTGTATATATAGAGAGTTTAGGTTGTAAGAGTGAGACATGAAATGAATGAACCAATTTCTCATTTGAGAAGTATCCCTTTTCTAGAACTCCATCTCTCTCTACTCCACTTTTGTGAATCTTAGGCAACTTTCGCATACTTGCCACCGATTTACACCCCATATGAACCTATTAATCGTTTGATTAAACAGTTCATCCTATCCTAATATTTTAGAGTGTATCATCTTTCTCCTTCTGTCTTCTTGGTATCTTCGTCATTACTCTTCTTCTCCTTTGATGCCAATTAGCTTGAATCCGTGCTTAAGATTACAGTAAATCATCTTCACGGTAACAGAGGGCGTCGTCAATGCAGTCATCGATGTCGTCAGTTACCCAACTTAGTCTCCTTACCAGGTATATATACTCCTTATTTTCATTACGTAAAATGTCATGCATGCAACTATACTATGCAAGTAGCTAGAGGAGTGTATATAGGAGAATTTTGGTGGTTATGTGCATCATAATGAAAAGCTGATGACATGTTTTAATTTAAGAGATTGCTAAATTTGATCTCCAACATATTCCATTCAACAGATTATTTGTTATTATCGGATATATGCTCGGAGTCAAGGTCCGAGGCACCGTGGCCCAGTGGAACTTCAATACGATCGACCCGGGAGATGCCGATAACACTAATCATGATCATACCAACATTATTACCGCCATTCTTGTTGTCATTTTTTGTATTTTATTAGGGATCTTTATATTTTGTTGTATTACATTTTGTTGTTGTAGACGATGTAGGTCGTCATCATTTTGTTATTTACCAAGCTTAGTTTGTTTGTTTGATAAGTAAACTATATTTGATATTATAATTGTGTAGTTGCTTGGTTCGTAGTACATGTATAATTTATGTGCAATATATATCGTTGTACATTTACATATTTGTATCAAATAGTAACCCACTCGATGTCGCTTCTAGCAGCGGTAAATGGAGTAGCTACGGGATTCAATAAAAATAAAGATAATGCTACAACTTTTATTTAAAAGATTTTTCTAACGTGTGTCCTTAATTAAGTGATATATTCTCCTGAATTAATCAAAAAGATTCCACAATTTGCCTTTTCAAGTGAGAATATATCTTAATTAAGAAAGCAAATGGAGTTTTATCATATGTAATATGGGCACCACGTTACAAAATCCGTCATTTAAAAGACAAAGAAATAATTATGACATACATCGCTATGAATATAATATTTTAACGCGCAACATACAGGATTGAAACTAGTCAATTTATAAAGATGCGTTACAATGTACGCGTATATCAGAATGTCCCGCTTGTTACAGTGGTCTCTTGACTCTCTTCGAATCACGTACGTGGAAGCAAAGAGGGAAAGAAGTCCACTCTTACTTTCTTGTGCCTCAGAAAAAGTAATCATCAAAAGAGTAAGCATCACACTTCTCTCTTTCTTGTGTAATTTTTTGTGTCTTTGGTATTACATTTCTGAATATTCATACATTGGGTTATTGAAATTTTACTGTATTTTTCAGGGACTTACCAAAACACTGAAACAAGTAGCAAGACTGGCAGGTAAATCGTCTGCCCCTCTTTGTAGAGTGGTGTGTTGATCAAGTTTCATAGGAACAAAATATAATGTGTGATGTGCATTTGTCAAATTGCATTGCATGCAGTCTTAGCTGATTTATCAATTTTGAAAGTGTGGTTTATAAAAAGATTGAATTTTTTTGAGTTGTTTTGTTGTGGGTTTTCATTAAGAATGTCATATTTGTTCATAAACCACAAAAAAGTTGCTAACTTGGAAGTTTTGATGGTTATGTTGCTTAAAATTGGGGTTAGAATTGGTAAGAATTAAAAAGAATAAATCTTTGTTAGTTCTTTTTATCGTAATTTATTTATTGATGGTTTTATATAACCGGATTCAAGTTACCCGATCGATAATCATTTCGGAAATGAGGCTTGGTTGTTGTTGTTGTTGTTGTTGTTGTCATTGGTTGTGTTTCATTATTAGAAATGTTACACCCTTCAGATTATCATGCCCAAAACCTAAATTTGTGCATTATTTTAGTTAATTTTGTTGTAGATGTCGATCATGTTATTCTGAATCTTTGATATGCTGGTTATTCAATTGTTTAATTTCTTAAAGGATGAAACTTTTTGTTAGAATAATTTGAATCTGCTTGTTCAATTGTTTAAGTTCTTCTTCTTTGATGCATTTTTGCAGCAAATCCATACTAGTATACTGAAAAATTTGAGATTCAGTTGTCGTCGATGTTGAGCTTTGGGCCGAAATTTTTAAGCGACCTCCTGTGAAAACACTCGGCCAGTGTCGCTGTGTGTGCAAGTCCTGGGACTCCTTGATAGAAGGGGGTTTCTGCTGTCAATGTGGTTGATATTCACTGGGTTTCCTGGGAGAGGGATTGTCAAACACGTATCATTACGACAAATTGTCTGCTGTTGTTTGATGTTGAGCAAGAGAAGTTTTAAGAAAATGAAGGTCCCTGAGGTCTTCAGCAAAGAAGATACACTTTCTCCCAGAGTGTCAGAGTACGGGGTTAAGCTGTCATTGATGTCCAAGAATGGGATGAGCGGGAAAAATGTGGAAAGGTATGATATCTGGGTAAAAAAAGAATACACTGGGGAGTTAGTTCATGGTGCAAAATGGTCACCAATGAGGTGGGCGCTTTTGAAAATATAAGTTGGCTGCGCTTGAGGAGGAATGGTGAGGTATTAGGAATTACTAAGGGTAATGAGCTAGCATGTTATGATCCAGCTACAAAGAAAATTAAGAGGCTTGGTTGCGTGTTGAGTCTCGCTGGTGCTTTCTGAACCAGTCATGATTCTTTTCCCTTCCTCCCGACTCACTTCTATTCTGCAAGTGTGGCCCTTCTTTTGGCGACTTGGTCGGAGCTAGTATTCATTGAGACTTTGGATTGAGCCTCTATGTGATTTGCCAATGAGCATGGTTGAATACATCCGATTTCCTTCCCCTTTCCAATGATATGGTGATGTTTTGCTTGACGTGCGATTTTAGTTCTCAATAGCTTTAACATGAGATGCGTTGTTGCGTGTTCTTTGTTTTGAAAGCACATTCATAATGTTTTTCTGCTTTACAGGCATCCTGAGTACGACCAAATAAGGCTAGATGCCTATATGACATGCTCAAAATTGGTGGAGGAGCCTTGGATTTTGCACTCAACAAGCTCATGAAACGTTCAGGTGTCATAGAACGTGCTCAATCTGACACCTAGAAACGATGGCCTGATTTGGTTCAAGAATTATCCTGATGCGTAGACTGCTTATGGACCTCACCAAGCTCGTGTGTATCTCTGGTACAATATTACAGCCCTTTAACATCTAGTCCAGAATTTCGCATTAAATTGTTGTAATCCTTTTTTCTCCTTATTTGGCTCAGATAGACTGTATGATTTAACAATTCTTACCTCGGATTCTGATCCTGTGCAGGTTTTACGCCAAATTTTAGCTTCAGGTTGAACATGCCAGGATTGCCAGAGTCTGGAAGTATCTTACATCTTGCCTGGTTAGCATATGAAAACTTTTGTGTAATTCAGACTAGTTAGCTCTTGTAATCCATGTTGTGAAGACGGATATGGTAGTTCATTAAGTTATCATGGTACGTCGAAAAATGCCTTTAAGGACCTATCATGTTATCTTCTCCATATGATTGCAATCTACTTTTTTTTTTTTTTTTTTTTTTTTTTTTTTTTTTCTGTTTTTGGTGTGTTTTCTCCCTTGAAAAATAGCTCTGGTTGTACGAAGGGCAAGATGTGCCCCTATGGAAAGCACTACTATGAACTCAAAATCATTACATATATGCATGCGTGATTGGCCTTGCTCGGCCTGTAGGTGTCTAGGTGTAGTCGGCCTAGCTCTGCCAGTAAGTGTATGTGCGTAATTGGCCTAGCTCGGGCAAGCACGACCCATGCATGGTTTTTCGGTCAAGTTGTGATATATACTCGCTATAGTGAGTTGTGACTGATACACCACCCTATCAATTTAACAAGTTCCTTATTCTGTAAAAGCGATAACTTGGTAAAACGGTCCTATTGTCGAAGTTTCATATCGAAATCTTTCAAAATTTTGCTTTACAATGGTCTTTCTCAAAACTCTCCAGTCTCCACTTCCCAACATAGTGGGACTGGTGCCATTATTAATTAGGTAGTATTTAAGTTCTCAAAACGTTTCATGTAATCCATAAATCATCGTAGAGTGGAAAAGCCGTAGAGTTAATGCAGTAAATAATCTTTTAAGACTTAACCACTTTCTCTCTGTTAAAAACTGTGTTCTGCTCAGTTTGAACATTGCAGTAAACAAGCAGAAGAACATCAAACGGTAACTCTCTCATAACTGAGTTTTTTTTATATGTAACCTGTTTGTGTGTTGATCATGTATGTGTGTGTTTTTTCAGAATGTACTGTTTTTCTTTGAAATATGTTGTTTATATACCAATCTTTTGACCTGTTAATCCTAGAATATGTCGGACGTAAACCCTTGCACTTCTGATGACTTTTGGTTTGAAGTGTTGAAGAAGCTTCCTGTGAAAGCTCTTGGAAAATGCCGATGTGTGTGCAAGTCTTGGCACTCACTCATCATTTCCCCTTCTTTTATGACTGCCCACTTTAAGAATTACACCCAAAATCAGGCCAATTCCTTGCTTCTCTGCAGAGAGGATATCCCTCCTCAGTTTCCTACAACCCGAACCCTGGAGAAGTATGCTTTCTTTGCCCAAGGAGATGATAAGTTGGAAGCAAGTCACACTTCAAGTTTCCCCTTTTCAGCTCGTGGGCTCTTTGGGTTTCGCATCCACTTTGTTGGGTCTGTGTATGGTTTGGTTTGCCTGGCTCATAATGCGTATATTACACGCACAAGCTGTGCCTTGATATGGAATCCCTTGCTTCAGAAATGTATTCTTCTTCCTGCGTCCTATGCTGCTAGCGATGTCATGGGTGAGACGACGACCTCTGTATTGGGGTTCGGTTATGATGGTAAGAGGAATGATCATAGAGTGGTGAGAATTAGTTACCTGAAAGGTAACGAGGGACTCGAGACGCCCAGTCCATTTGCTGAGGTATTTTCTGTTCAGGAACGGACATGGAGAGCGATTTCTGCTGATTTGTTGGTTGACAAATTTAGTGACCATATGGTCGGTGCGTCACACTGCTTCTTTAATGGAGTCCTTCACTGGGTCACTTGGAAAGCTGTCCTAAGCAATTGGCTGCTTTCGTTTAATGTTTCTGAAGAGCAGTTTGGGCGGATGAAGTTGCCTGAAGCTCTTGTCAAGAAGCCACCAAGTAATTGTGGTTTGTTTGAGTTTCGTAGTAAGTTATCGATGTCCTATTGTGAAATCTCAGTTGATGGTTTTAGTTACTGGTGCCGAATTTGGGTAAAGGGAGAGTACAATGTTGATAGCTCATGGCAGATGATTGTGGATGTTATATTGAATAATAGTGTGATTCCAGGCGTTGTAGAGTACTTAACAAGTAATGGTGAGATAGTTGGCTTTGATAATCAAAGCGATGGTGAGTTGGTGGCTTATGATCCTAAGACTAAGCGAACTAAGAGTCTTGGTCTTTGTCAAAGTGTATGCAACAAATTTTGCGCTTATACAGAGAGTCTTGTCTTGCTCGACCATAAGAGCGACGTTGGTGTTTTAGATGAACTCCAGAGGTAATTTTTTCAGTCTATATATATTGAAAGCATACCTGATTTGCTGGAAGTCCTTTCTTTTTTGGAATAGCTACATGTAAACACTATAAGCTAATTGGTTTTTCATTTGATTGTAATGTTTGTTGTACACTTTGGTACAGGTCTGCTGATGATCACAATAAGCAACTCGTCGCTTCCACTAATCTGATAGCGAATATGGATTTGTTTGAATTTGAGGAAGATCTGTTTGACATTGAGGACGATCAATATTAATGTAAGCCGATTTATGTTCAAATCAATATCATTTGTTTGCTTTCTGTTGCTGATTTATCTTGGCTTCAATATGCAATTAGTTTTCTTGTAGTCCAGCCTATATAATTCTTGTAGTAATGTCCAAACTCAGTTTCTGACTATGAGTCATATTGGTCGTGAAATTGCTGATGTCTTGTTCTGTACGCTGCTTTTCGTACAATGCCTTACGCTAGACTTGATCGATCTTATACAGGCTTCGCTTGAAGGCTGAAAATGATCTGGTTTACTATTGAATTGTTTGATCGCTTGCGCGTTGCCCAAGTTCAAATGAAGCTCAAGAGGAAATCAGATATACTGTCTTCTCCTAGATGGCATGTTTTTTTTCTTTTTTTCCTTTTTTTCCTTTTTTTTGTTCTTTCCCCTGAAGGGTCTAGATGGCATGTTGGATTAGAAGAATTTTGCACTCCTATCTTCCCGATGAATTATTCTCCCTATCTTCAATGGACACAGTCTATTCCTTGCTATTTTTGTTTTGTTTTTTTTTTATCGGGAATTTTCTGGCCCCGAAGGGCTCAGTTCATGTGGAGCTAGGGGGATTATTCCTTGCTATTTTCTGGTTAATAACTTCATATCAAGTAATTTGGAATCTTGTAATTATGTGCATTTAGTATATGCTTGCATTTTGTCGAATCTCGATGTCTGATCAACAGTTAAGAATTTGAGTAAGGCTACGACACTACAACTAATCTTTTTTTTTTTTGTTTTCTTGAAATGGGTAAGCATTAAAAGAGTTTAGCATCTATTATAACCATCGATACTCCGTATACTATACGGATTAACGGATAGCGTTGTTTTTCAACTCCGAGAGATTTCAATTCGTTTTGCTAGTAAGATATCAAAGTTTAAAATTGTAAATTTACTGTTTGCTTTGAAGTGGAGTACATTTTTTCAGAACTTGCAGTTTCCCAATATATCAGTAGTACTGTAGTAGTCTAGGCCCTAGGGGCCTCAAAAGTCAAAACCTCTATGAAAATGTGCTTAAAAATAATGTCTTCAAACAGTTTCTCTAAAGCGTACAAGTGAAGACTTCACACCTCACTCTCTCTTTAAAAACTCCACTGGAGCTCATTTGAAAGAGTGGCAGGAAGTCAAGGACCCATCACTGAGAGCAGAAGAACATCACGGTAAAACTCTGTCACTCTCTCATAAAAAATTTAGTTACTATTTTGAGATATTTGTACATGATATTTGCTCTTTTTTTTGGTCTTTCTCCTTAGTCTTTGATTTTTGTTAAGGTATTATATTGTTGACTCGATCTCAATCATTTGCTTAGGCTTTTGGTTATGATGGTTCTTTCACATTGTATCGTAGTCTTTTTAATTTGATTTTCGCATGAGGGTCGTGTTAACTGTTAAGATATAAAACTATTATTATATCGACCTCAACTATCCGCTTAGGCTAGACTTTTGGGTGAGATGTTTCTTTCTTAACTAAGTTTGACAACATAGTATCATAGTTCAATGTTCAAGTGGTCTCAAATTGGAGTTTTTGCATGAGAGGGCATGTTGAGATATAAAACCATTGTGTGCGTCTTAACTACTATTAGCTTTTGGCTAAGATGGTTCTTTTGCAAACCGTGCACATCAGCACATGTCCTCTGTTGAAAATATTCATACGTTGTTTAGAGGTACTTTTTTTTTTTTTGCTGACTTTGTTTAGAGGTACTTGAACTTAACATTTTACCTGTCTGTGTTGCTGGTTTGTGTTTGTTTACAGCTTTTACTCAGCTCTGTGCATAGTAAAGTTTTGATCTGTTTTTCAGTAGAAAATGTCGGACGAAAACCCTTGCATCTCTGATGACTTTTGGTTTGAAGTCTTCAAGAAGCTTCCTGTGAAAGCCCTTGGAAAATGTCGGTGTGTCTGCAAATCATGGCATTCTCTAATCATTTCCCCTTATTTTATGACTGCCCACTTCAAGAATTACACCCAAATTGAGGCCAATCCTTGCTCTTCTGTAAAGAGGATGTTTCTCGGATTATGACAACTGATAGATACGGACACTGTGTCTTCTTTGCTAAAGAAGATACTAGCCCTAAGGCCTGTCACACTTCAATTGTTCCCTTTAATGAGGATTCCGGTTCATGTTTTCGCATTGTTGGGTGTGTCCATGGTTTGGTTTGCCTTGCTGAAGATGCATATATTAGTGTCACCAGCCGTATTCTGTTATGGAATCCCTACCTTCAGAAGTCCATCAATCTTCCTGAGTCCGCGGCTGCTGACACTGTCTTGGGTGAGATGAGGTCTGTGTTGGGGTTTGGTTATGATTGTAAAAAGAATGATCACAAGGTGGTGAAAATAAATTATAGTCGATCTAAGGAGGGATCAGAGCTCAATCTATTTGTTGAGGTTTATTCTGTTCAGGAACAGACATGGAGAGTGATCCCTGCTGCTGAATATCTGCTCAACAACGGCATTGATGATATTCGTAATATCGGTCCATCACACTGTTTCCTTAATGGGGTCATTCACTGGCTCACTTGGGAGGATCAAGATAGCGGTCTCTTTGGTGAGTGGCTGCTTTCGTTTGATGTTGTGGAAAAAATGTTTGAGAGGATGGTGTTGCCTGAAACGTTTTGCAAGTGGAATATAGGTGGAATTGATGTGTTTGTGTATCAAAGTAAGTTATCGCTGCTGTGTTGTGACTACTATTCACAGCTATACGAAGAAAACGTGACATCTGACTGTACAATCTGGGTGAAGGATGGAGACAATGTGGGTAGCTCATGGCGCAAAATCTTCTTTGTTGTGTTTTCTCATAGCAGTGTGATCCCGCTTGAAAACTTGGGAAGGAATGGTATGTTACTTGGGTTTGCAAGCAATGAGGAGTTTGTGGCTTGTCATTCTAAGATTAAACAAGTTAAGAACATTGTTCTTCGTCAAGTTGAATCTACTAAGTTCAGTGCATACACAGAGAGTCTCGCCTTGCTGGACCATAAAACTGCCATTAGTACTCGTTCTACTACTGAGGATGTATTCCAAAGGTATATATTCACACGAAAGTAAACTCGATTTGTTCTACTTTTATATGCTGAAAGCTTTAATAAGTGGATTAATGTTGTCTAATTAGTCTCTTGTTTGTCTGCAGTGTTTGGCGTACACTTGGATACAGGTCTGTCTATGATGGCAATAAAATCTTCTTAAAAAAGGCGTTTATAACTACAGCAGTTGTGTTGGCTGGCATTGGAATCGGAGTGTAAGAACTCATTGTCAAATTGGTAACATTTATCTGATTTCTACTGTCAATAACTCTTGCTAGGCTGCTGTTTGACATGATAAATGTCTGTGTGTAGTATTAGTTTCTCTGTGTCCGTCACTGTCCGCTATTAGAGTGACTAGAGGGCGAAAATGAAATACGGAGTATGTATCTTTACCTGATCCTCTCCATAGACTTGATTTGTCTTTAGGGTGCACAATGTGGCCTATATTCAGAATCGAGTTTCTCATTGTCAGAGGATTAGCATTCTCAGGGTTTCAACCTGGAATTCGATCATCTTACCTGCTTCATTTAATTTTCAGCAACATTCTTTCTGCCTGCCTGATGTTTTGCCTGAGTTCTAGACACTACGGGTCATGCTGGTTACGGGTCAGTTACGCTGTGAATCAAGTGATGATCCCTGCTGTTCAGTCCTTTGTCTTACATTTATTTGTTTTCAATATGCAGGCTTCTTCGGAACACATGATCCGAGCTTAGTAATGGTTTTTTTACGCGATGCTCAATCTCAAATGAAGCTGTAGGAACTAGGAAGGAATTCATGCTATCTTTTCCCAGATGACATTGTTGCATAGAATCCTTTTGTCCCTTGTTTTAACCTCTTCACTTGCTTTGAAGGCGAATTCGTGTATGGTTTCGATTCAGTTGGGACTTGGGGAGTGTTATGATGATGCTAAACTGTAGCCCCCTTGCCTTCCCGAGTCCCCCGTCGTGTCTACTTATGTTATTACAAAATACACGACGTGTGCACTTATGTTTTCTCATTCCGTAATCATCTCGTAGCTCTTTAACCATGGTACTCAATCTCTTATAAATGACCTTGGAAATTCCAACATCTCACTGGTATTGACGCCTTGATGTCATCCCGAACGAAAAAACAACCATGGATCAAACCCGATTTCCATGACTCGAATAAAATCGAGCTATTGGCCTATTGCCCGTCTTCGATTCGGACATATGTATTCACGTTCACGTATAACAATTTCGTCTAACGAAGAACAACCATAGATGTCACATATTGTATCACAATGCACCTTATAAATTTCACTACGACATTACTTCGAATCACATATTCACGTCGTAGCTTAATCTAAAAGCTGCACCAATTCCCAAACTTTACAATAGTTTGTCATTTTGTGATGATCACCCCTTTTGACCTTTGTTCCTCTTTTATGCAAAGAAGTCCACCTAACTTTATTACTGCAGTTTCTTGTATGTGCTCCAGAAAATGTAAGCATCACTCTTTTCTCTTTCTTCTGTAATTTTCTGTTTTGAAATTTCTGAATCTTCTAAACTGTGTTTTTGAAATTTTACTGTATTTTTTCAGAGACTTTACCAAAGCACAGGAACAAGTAGCAGGTAAATTTTCTGCCCCTCTTTGTACAGTGGTGTGTATAACAAGTTTCATAGGAAAATATAATGTGATGTTAATTTGTTAAATTCCCAGTCTTTATCAAATTTGTGATATTTGTGTTGTTTTTGGAAGTTTGGAACATTCGAGTGGCTAACTTTTTCTGAAGAGGGTTTATAAAAAGTTTGAATCTTTTGTGTTGTTTTGTTGTGGGTTTTCATTAAGAATGTTGTAGAAGTATTATAAATTAAAAATGTCAAAAGATTGAATCTTTTGAATTGTTTTGTTGTGGGTTTTTATTAAGAATGTCATATTTGTTTATTAACCACAAAAAAGTTGCTAATTTGGAAGTTTTGATGGTCATGTACTCATGTTGCTAGGTAAACAATTGATTTGGGGTTAGAATTGTTTATTATTTTGTTCTGAATTTGGTCAGAATTATGAAGAATCGATTTGTTTGTCTTTTATCGTAATCTATTGATGGTTTTATACGGAGTATAACGATTCAAGTTAGCCAATCCGAAATCATTTTAGAAATGAAGCTTGATTATTGTTGCTGTTGGTTGTGTTTGTTTATTAGAAATGTTATACCCTTCAGATTACCATGCCCAAATTTGTGCGTTAATTTAGTTAACTTTTTTCTGAAGAGTTGTTTTGTTGTGGGTTTTCATTAAGAATGTTATATTTGTTCATAAACCACAAAAAAGTTGCTATCTTGGAAGTTTTGATGGTCATGTACTAATGTTGCTAGGTAAACAATTAATTTGGGGCTAGAATTGTTTAACGTTTTGTTCTAATTTTGGTCAGATTAAAAAGAATCGATCTTTGTTAGTTCTTTTATCGTAATTCATTGCTCTCGTAATTCATTGCTGGTTTTATATAACGATCCGAGTTAGCCGATCGAAAATCGTTTTAGAAATGAGGCTTGGTTGTTGTTGTTGTCATTGGTTGTGTTTCATTATTAGAAATGTTACACCCTTCAGATTATCATGCCCAAAACCCAAATTTGTGCGTTATTTATAGTTAATTTTGCGGTAGATGTCGATCATGTTACTGAGTTTACATTTGAAATTTGCTTTCATGTTGTTCTGAACCTTTGACATGATATTTGTTCAATTGTTGAAGTTCTTACAATTTATTTGTTAAAGATTGTAACATTTTAGTTCTTTTCTCCATTCTCAGTAAATTTGAACCTGTAAGATAGGATGAGTAAAGGTCTTGGTAAAGAATGGAGCTTTTTTGTTCTATTGCTGGGTTCTTTTTGTCAAATTCTGTTCTAGGTATTATTGTGTCTGAATGTACACATTTATGTATGTTTATATTTTTGTTGAGGTAAGTTTTAGCAGAGGGTTAAAAGATTGTAACTTATTTGTTGTGCTCTTTATCTTTGATGCACTTTTGCAGTAGATTACTAGTATACTGAAGTAATTGAGATTCTGTTACCGTCAAAGATGTCTGAAATTAAGGCTTGGGCTGAAGTACTTAAGCGACTTCCTGTGAAAACACTCGGCCAGTATCGCTGTGTGTGCAAGTCTTGGGACTCCCTCATAGTTTCACCTTCTTTTATTGCTGCCCATATCAATACTTACTCCAAGAATGAGATCAATGCCTTCCTGCTCTACAAGCATGTCTCTGAGTCTCCTCCAAAACAAGAAGAGTACTTCCTCTTTCGTGATTCAGCTGTGAAGAACACTAACTTGGAAGCTAGCCATTCCTTCACTTGCCCTCTTGTGCCTTACGCAAATTCACACCATTTTCGCTTAATTGGTTCAGTAAATGGTTTGCTGCTCCTTTGGGATGAGATGTTTGGGTCTAGCTGCTGCCTCTTTCTTTGGAACCCTTTGCTTTGCAGATACGTGGTACTTCCCCAAACCTCCCCAGCCACTCTTGATCCGAATTTCATGAAAGTGTGGGGATTGGGGTATGATTCCAGAAACGATGATCACAAGGTGGTTATGGTTGGGTATAGGCTAGATGATGACCTACTGGATATCACACCGCCCCTGGTTGAGGTATATTCTGTCAGGGAAGGGAAATGGAAGGGGGTTTCTGCTGTCAATGTGGTAGACTTATGCATCTGTTGCTATTGGTGGTCACAGTGCTTTCTGAATGGGGCCATTCACTGGGTTTCCTGGGAGAGGGAGAGGGAAACACGAATCTTTAAAAGGAACTGCGTGCTGTTGTTTTATGTTGAGCAGGAAAAGTTTAAGAAGATGAAGGTCCCTGAGGCCTTAAGCAAGGAGGATACAATTGATCTTACAATTTCGGAGTATGGGAGTAAGTTATCACTGATGTGCAGCATCCAGATGAGAAAAAAAAATCAAAGGTTTGATATTTGGGTCAAAAAAGAATACAATGTGTGGAGTTCATGGTGCAAAATGGTCACCCTTCAGGTAGACGCCTTTGAAAATAAAGGTTGGCAGTGCTTGAGGAGGAATGGTGAGGTATTAGGAATTACTAAGGGTCACGAGCTAGCATCTTATGATCCAGCTACAAAAGAAACTAAGGGGCTTGGTATTCATGGGCTTTTGTTCTCCTGGTTCACTGTTCCTTACTCAGCGAGTTTGAGTCTGCTGGACAAGAAGAGTGGTGTGCGTACTTATAATGCTGGTTCCCACGACAAGAAGAGGTAAGTTCAAGAATTGCATTTCACATTTTATCTAGGATGTATTCTGTTCCTGCCAAATAAAAAAAAAGATAATGTATATTGTGTTGTTCTATAGAGTGGAAATCTAGTACTCAACTTTTTTTTTTTTTTTTTTTTTTTTTTTTTTTTTTTTAAGGTGAAGAATGGGATGGAAGACTTGTCCTTCAAAATTAATAGGATGCTTTCAGTCATCCTACTTAATTTCACTTTCTAGATGTTGTCTTGGAAGCTTACATTGTTTCCCATGTTTCTGTAGATATGTTTACGGGGTTTTAAATGGATCCAACCGAATGCTTGTAGAACAAAAGGTGAAGGCTAGCGAGGCAGTTAGACGTTACTCTACTGGAATACACGAGTAAGTTGCTTTTGAATTTATCAAAATGTGAATGTGATGCCTTCTCTTTGACTTGTCATTAAGTAGTCACTCACAGCTCCTGCCCAACTCTTTGCATGGTTCTCCACCAGAAGACACAAAAGTGTTTTCTGAAGAGTTTGAGGCTTGAAGCTCTCTGTGAACCCTGATATACAGCTAAACAACTGGAAAAAAAAAAAGAGAAGCTAAATAATTTGAGTTAGAAGTGAAATACTAAATCCACTACTCTATTGGTTGCGTGATGAGTTGTTGAGTCTTGTTGGGTACTTTATCAATTAGTCATGACTCTTCTCCCTTCCTCTCGGCTCACTTCTCTGGTGCGAGTTTTGCCCTTCTTTTGGCTTATGTAACACGTTATTGTAACACTTTAAAGAGGATGGCTGCATACATTCGACTCCCTTCCCTTTTCAAGAGAGTAGTCTCTTCTAAACACTTAGGGTAATGTTCATGAGATGTGTGGGCTCCGTGTTGAAAGCACTTCGGTGATGTCTTGGAAACTGAACTCTTAATTTCAGATTCTTTCAGTCACTTGGTTGATAACAGTCTTGCAACTGCGAAGGAATTCTTTCAAGTTGCCTTCAATTTTACTCCACCAGTTTGAATATTCGAGTCATTGGATTCAATTTTGAGCCTCTAGGTGAAGTGATATACTTGTGTTTTGGGCTGCTAGATTTTTCTTATGTTTGGTTTACAGGCATCCTCAGTGCGGCAAAATAATGATGCATTACTTGCGCAAAATGGGTGGAGGAGACTACGATTTCGCGATCAACAAGCTTGCCAGACGTTCTGGTGCCATGCGACATGCCCAGTACAGTTCCACGCCAAGGGACGACGATGGGCTGATCTACTTCAAGCATTATCCCGATGCGTAGACTGTTTATGGACCTCACCGAGCTAATGGCTATCTCTGGTACAATATTACAGCCCTTTAACGTCTTGGTCCAGAATGTCGCATTAATTGAATTGTTGTAAACTTGTCCCTGATTCTACATTTGCTTGGATAAACTGTTGTGGATTTCAATTCTTAACTGGGATTCTGATCCTGTGCAGGTATCTACGCGAGATTTTAGCTTCATCTTCAACGTTCCAGGACTGCCAGTGTTTGAAAGCTCTAGATCTTGCCTAGCTAGCACATGGAAACTTTTGTGTAATTCAGACTAGCCAGCTACAAGTCTACAACTGCGTAAACACTGCTTCTGTGACCCTCTTTTGTGAATATGGATATCTTCTGTTTATTAGCTTATCATGGTATGGGAGAAAATGCCCTTTTATGGGTTTAGCATGTTATCATGGTTTCTTTTCTGTTTCGTGCGCAATTTCCTTTGCAAGGGCAAGAAGAGATGTGCTATAGGAGCACATACTATAATAAGAGGTAGTGATCTGTGATTGATCTATGCAATACACTGATACAGTATATTTTAATGCTCCCATAAGCTCAAAATCATGTCCATTCTGTACATCTTTGGTAAGATGTTCTGCATTACAGTATTACACGTATGTGCGTGATTGGCCTAGCTTGGGTGAGCACGACCTATGCAAGGTTTTGCGGCTGTTGCCCAGTTCAGGGTTGAATTAGAACCTGTTTCAGTGTCTCAGGTTCCTGGATCAGGGTATCGGCCTGGTTCAATCTGGCTAGTTTGTGGATCGTGCTATGTTTTGAGCCTAGGTCCGTCCTGACAGTCGTTTTCTCATCTCTTTTCATGTGAACAATGATCTGAATTTGTCTATGGTATGGTATAGTATGGTTCCAAGGATTTTCGGCATTGCTTCATTTCTCAGGGACTGTAGTAAAAGTCGTCGAATGTAGTACAGACATGGGGATAATGAGTTTGAATCGAGGGTACTACACTAGAGAAGAATGTGATGGTTTTATTAGACTTATACACAGAAATCGACCCTACGATTTCGAATTTTCTTGCTAGGCTGCTGCTTGACATGATAGATTTCTATGTAGTATGAACTTGATTAGGCTTCGGCACAATGTGGCCTATGTTACCCTGGTGAGATGGTACACAATGATGTTAAAGTAGGGCTATAATGGTGGTACACAATCCCGAATACTACCTCCGTTTTTTTAGGTTCTTTGCGTTTGATTTGAATTCCTCTCACATTTTGTAACCGAAACAAGGGAACTCAATCTTGACAAGGAGCAATGTTTGTTATATTAACACATTAACGTCACACCAACCCGAAACGACTATGTACTTTGATCCCAAATTCTATAACTCGAAATGAAATGAATTTGAGCTATTGCTCCAGTCTTCGATTTGTACTTGTTCACGTTCACGAATCAATTCCTTGCGATGTTTGACATTCCATCCCGAATTAAAAAGCAAATAATCGATCATAACCAACAACAACAACCAAGCCTTATTCCCAAAATAATCGATCATACCCCACTCGTTTAATTTAGGATTGATAAATACCCACTCGGCAATTATTTTCATTGTCATATATACGAGTAGCCTTTAACAATTTATCAAGACAAAGTCTCGTATAACATCGTTTTACGATAATTTATCGTACCACTCAGCTTTACCCTTCCGGGTCAAAGCCAGACCCGCTCACAACGATAGCGGGTCTGGGTTTGGACAGCGGGAGTAAAACCCCGAACGATGTCGTATGAGGTACATGCAGAATTGCAGTTTCCTTCTTTATTACCCTACACTCTGCAATCTCACTCACTTTTTCCAATTGTATCTTTCTAATCAAGCTTGCCTGAGAAAGAGGTAAAAACCCAAAACCCTGTTTCATTTGTTGTCAATGTTCATCTTTTTTGTTCAGATTGTATGAAATTTGTTTATTACCCAAATTTTGTGCTGCTTGTTTAATTGTTATGCTTTAAATTTGTTTGAAGGATGAAACTTCTCTAGGAAGTTGTTTGTATGATTCTGATTATAATGCCCAAAAACCCAAATTTGTGTGTTATTTAAGTTAGTTTTGACTGTGTATGTCAATTATGTTACTGAGCTTATGCTTGACGTTTGATTTTATGTTGTTTTGAACCTGTAATTAGTGTTTTAAGTTCTTAAATTTTGTTAAAGGATGAAACTTTTTTACTGAGGGTTAGAAAGATTGAAACTTGTTTATATTCTTCAGATTATCATGCCAAAAACCCAAAATTTGAGGGTTAGTTTAGTTGATTTTGCAGTAGATGTCAATTATGTTCGTACTAAGTTTATGTTTGAAGTTTTCTTTCATGTTGTTCTGAACCTGTGAATCTGTGATAAGTTTAAAAAGATTGAAACTTTTCGACTTTACGGTTCCTCTCTCCATCCTTAAAAAGAATTTAACCTGAAAATTCTTGGTAAAGAATTGAATTTTTTTGTTCAATTGCTGTTCTAGGTATTATTGGGATTGAATAGTCATATTTGATTAAGTTTCTGATTTCGTAAAGGATGTAAGTTTTCGTAGAGGGTTACGAGATTGTAACGTAATTTGTTGTTCTCTTCCTCTTTGATGCATTTTTGTAGCAGATCTATAAAGAACACTTGGGTGATGTTTTTGCTTGGCCTGCAATGGTAGTTCTCAATGGGTTTAATATCAGATGTGTGTACTTTCGCTTGAGGGCACTTGGGTAATGTCTTGGCAACTGAATTCTGTTATTAATATCTGTGGCACTTTGGTCACTTTGTTCACATGAGTCTTGCAATTGTGAGGGAAATCTTTCAAGCTGCCTGAATTCGATTTTGTTCCGACAGTTTTGAATATTTCGAGTCGTTGGTGACATGTTCTTCTGCTTTGAGCTGCTAGAGTTTTCTTATGTTTTGAGTAGAACAACTTATTTGAGTTCCCGGCATATTCAAAAATATTTGTTTGGTTTGCAGGCATCCTGAGTACTCCCAAATATTGGTAGATCACATGCGCAAAATCGGTGGAGGTGCCTTTGATTTCGCATTAAGCAGGATAACGAATCGTTTTGATCGCATGCAAGTGCAACAACATGCTGAGTACAGTTCAAGGCGGAGCCTGGGGACGATGACCTGCTTTATATCAGGCATTATCCCGATGCGTAGACTGTTTATGGACCTCACCAAGCTCGTGTCGATCTCTGGTACAATAGTACAGCCCTTTGATGTCTAAGTCCAGAATGTCCCATTAAAGTTGTAATACATTCTTCTAAATCTGCTTGGATAAAATGTTGTGATTTACAATTCATATCTGGGATTCTGATCTTGTGCAGGTAGTTACCCGAGATTTTAGCTTCGTCTTCAACATGCCTGAGGTTGGACATCTTGTTTTCTCTGCATATGGAAACTTTTAGACTAGCTAGCTACAACCGAGTAAACTCTAAACACTGCCTTTGTTGCCCCTCTTTTAACAAATGTTGTGAAGATGATATGGTTGTTTGTTAAGTTATTATGGTATGGCGAAAAATGCCCTTTAAGGACCTCTCATGTTATCTTCTCCATCTATGATTGCAGCGTTTTTTTCGTTCTCATCTTCTTAGTGAATAATTATCTGAATTATACTATGGTATGGTATAAGATTGCCTTCTTTCTCGTCTGCTTTCGCCGGACTACAGTAAAGGTCATGACTATTGCCTTGTTGACTTGTTGTATGTAGAACAGTCATGATGATATTAAGTGGTGAATCAAGGGTACTAGTACATTAGATTAAAAGTGATGATTTTTTAAACTTCTTCACAGAAATCGACCCGTTAGCTAACATTTTTCATATTCTTGCTCGGAAATAAACTTTTAACATGAACGAAGGTTACTTGAATGTCACCTCCATATCAAGTTCATGGTTTTGCTTTAGGATGGTCTTTCTCAAAACTCACCACTTCCCAATATAGTGGGGACTGGCATTATTTAGTAATTGCTCTTAAATTTACAGAGATTAGTAGTAATTAAGTTCTCAAAACGTTTCATGTAACCCATAAATCATCGTACAATGAAAAGCCGCAAGAGTTAATGCAGTAAATAATCTTGAAGACTTTACCACTTTCTCTCTGTTAAATACTGTGTTGTGCTCAGTTTGAAAATTGCAGTAACCTGTCAATGCAGAGTAAAACGAGCAGTAGATCATTACTGTAATAATCTGTTTATCTTTTAGAAAATGTCGGATGTAAACCCCTGCACTTCTGATGACTTTTGGTTTGAAGTCTTGAAGAAGCTTCCTGTGAAAACTCTTGGAAAATGCCGGTGTGTCTGCAAGTCTTGGCGCGCTCTCATCATTTCCCCTTTTTTTATAACTGCCCACCTCAAGAATTACACCCAAAATGAGGCCAATTCCTTGGTGCTCTACAGAGAGAATCTCTCGCTGCTTCCGATTAGGTACGAGCGATATGACTTCTTTGCTGAAGGGAATGCTAGCCTTGAGGCCTGCCACACTTCAATTTTTCCCCGGACAGTTAATGGGGATATGAAGTTTTGCTTCCACTTTGTTGGGTCTGTCCATGGTTTGGTTTGTGTTGCTGATGACGAGTATATTAGTCGCACAAGCCGTGTCTTCATATGGAATCCCTTGCTTCAGAAATGTATTACTCTTCCTGAGTCCGCGGCTGCTAGCAATGGCATGGGTGGTGAGATGAGCTCTGTGTTGGGGTTGGGTTTTAATGGTGAGAAGAATGATCATAGGGTGGTGAAAATTAGTTATGGTCGAGGTAAGGAGGAATCAGAGACAGCAAGTCCATTTGTTGAGGTCTATTCTGTTCAGGAACAGACATGGAGAGTGATCCCTGCTGATTATTTGGTCTCTATCGGCATTGATCATATTCGTAAGATCGATTTGTCACACTGCTTCCTTAATGGGGTCATTCACTGGCTCACTTGGGAGAACCCAAATCGATCTTTTGGCAATTGGCTGCTCTTGTTTGATGTTGCGGAAGAGAAGTTTGAGAGGATGGCATTGCCTGAAGCCCTTGTTGAGGTTCCGAATGATGAAATTGGTGTGTTTGTGTATCGAAGTAAGTTATCGGTGTCCCATTATCACTTTTTCCAATTGGATTACTCGACATCATCATGCTGTCGAATCTGGGTTAAAGGAGAATACAGTATGGATAGTTCGTGGTGCATGGTCTTGAATGTTAGCTTATATGATAGTTTTCATTTAGGCCCGGTTGAGTACATGGGGAGGAACTGTCTGCTTCTTGGGTTCGCTAAGGATAGCAGTAGAGATCTTGTGGCTTATGATACCAAGACTACACAGACTAACGGGCTTGGTCTGCGTCTATGTGTATGCACTAAGTTCAGTGCATACACAGAGAGTCTCGTCTTGCTCGACCATAAGAGTGACATTAGTATAACTCCTGATGAATTCCAAAGGTATAGTATATTCTTAAACTAAAGTGAAATGAATTTGTTCTGATTATATTCTCTAATTCGCTATATGTAGCGTCTCTTGTACGTTTATCAGGTAATGTTTGTTGTACACTTGAATGCAGGTCTGTCTACAATCGTTATTTCTCCCTGGAAGAGACATTTTTTCAGTTCAGAAGCATTTTAGAAAACTTCAGCGAGATTTAACTGACTTGTGTGTCAATGAAGCTGAAGCAGAATAGCTGTGTAAGACTATTTCTTTCCCAATTCGTATCATTGTCTTGTTTTTCCAATGTGGCCTCTATGGTGAGGTCTCTCTGTTGAGAAGAACAGTTCAGATCAGTTGGTGTGACTTGTGAGATAAGACACCATTCGGAGTAGGAGAATCCGCATTATCAGAAGATTAGCATTCTCTGGGTGTTAACATGGAATTTGATATCTTACCTTGCAGGTTTTTGTTGGTCGAGTACTCGAGTTCTGATCCCTGATGTTCTGTCTGATCCCTATATATGCAGGTTTATTCTGAAGAGGATCTGAGCTTAGTATCCAAATGTTCTGCATTTTATATACTCCTTTTATAGTAGGATTTGAATGTATCGCCTTCACTCGGTTTTGAAAAACGAATTCGTGTATGATTTTGATATGGTCAGGACTCAGGTTTGTTATGTTGCTGATGCTAAACTGTAGCTTGTGTGCACTGGTGTTGTTAGAATACACACTTGACTCTCACAGGCTCCCGTGGAAGAGGCTTTATTAATCTTGTCATTCGTAAGCATTTGTGAATTTACGATATTTTTTGAATCCGTGATCAACTAGCTCATAAGTCATAACCACAGGTGAGAGATTACTCAACTTAAAAATGGACCAAAATTTGGTTATACCAACATTGTTACGCATCAAATTATTTTCAATCCGAATCTCATAACTAGAGATGAAATTGAGCTATTGCTCATGTCTTTGAATCGGACCCATTCACATTCGCGAATCAATTTCTTAGGATGTGTTACAAAATGTTTAGCAGTACATACAATGTGGTAGCTCTAATATAAAAGCTGTACCAAATTACTACGGAGTACAAACGTTATGAAAGTTTGTCATATTGTGAGGATCAAATTTTGAACATTTGTGATTTTGTTGCTCTCTTCCTGCAAATTTTTGTGCCAACTTAGTTGGTGTCATGGTGGTAAAGGGTTCCCCCTCTTAACCTCCAGGTCAAGGGTTCGATTCGGCACAGCAGCATTTCCTGCTTATGGCCTGCCATTTTCCTATGGGCCCTAATGGGCCTATGTGGGGATGTGGGCTGCCATGGATCTTTCTGGGTCTGGAGATAAGTATTGCCGTATTGGCGTCCCCCCTAAGCCATCAGGTCGAGCCTGTCGCACGCAAGTGTGGCTAACCTGGCGTGGCGTGGTTTGCAGGCTACTACGCTCGCCCGTGAGTTTACCTAGTGCGCACCAAAAAAAAAAAACAAAAAAAGTCTACCTATACTTTCTTGTGCTTCAGAAAAAGTACAGCAACTTTTTTCCTCTTTCTTGTAATTTTCTGTCTTTTGCATTATTACATTGGGAAATGTTAAAAAATTTGCTGTAATTTTTTCAGATATATGAATGCACAAGAACAAGTTAAGTAGCAGGTAAATTTTTCCTCAACTGTACACTTTCACAGAACACAGGTGAGAGAACTCTTTTCCAATTATTTTTAGGGCTTATTAATCACATCAAATGGTTAATTTTCTGACATGGGTTTTTGAAATTTTGCAGCAATTTTAACTTTTTAATCCGAGTTCAGGAAAACAATCTGAGAAAGAGGTAAAAAATCTTAAACTCTGTTCATAATCTTTCTAAAAGTGGTCATTTTTACATGCAACATTTTTTTTTTCTTTTGGTTCAGATTCTTTGAAATTTGTCTAATATTCTTAGTCAGTGAATTTAATTTTGTACCCTTCAAATAATCATGCCCTAAACCCAGATTTGTGCGTTATTTTAGTTAATTTTGCTATGAATGTCAAGCATGTTACTGTGTTTATGTTTGATATTTACCTTTGTGTTGTTCAGAACCTGTAATATGTGTTAAATTTTGCTTAAGGATCGAACTTTTTGTTACCGAGGGTTAAAAAGATTGAAACTTTGTGGTTCCTCTTTCCATCCTTGAAAATAATTTGAATGAGTAAATCTAATCTAATACTATATATTAAAACCTGAAACCAAGTCTTTCCTACGACGACACTTGGCATATATTAATTGGATAGAACATAAAAATAGCATTAAAATACAATTATCGGTTAGGATATGGTAATAAATTATAATACATTAATTGGATAGAACATAAAAATAGCATTAAATACAATTATCGGTTAGGATATGGTAATAAATTATTATAGAGTAATATAGTATTATAGCTAATATATGGAAATTAATCATTATGGTAATTTATTAGAGCAAAGATAAGGCAACATTTTTTTATAAAACGTGTATAAACAATATAAATAATTAAATATATAACCCGGGCGTGGCACGGGCATGCAAACTAGTACTATATATTAAAACCTGAAACCAAGTCTTTCCTACGACGACACTTGGCATACATTAATTGGATAGAACATAAAAATAGTATTAAAATACAATTATTGGTTAAGATATGGTAATAAATAATCATACATTAATTGGATAGAACATAAAAATAGCATTAAATACAATTATCGGTTAAATACAATTATCGGTTAGAATATGGTATATTATTAGGTAATTTATGGAAATTAATCATGGTAATTTATTAGAGCAAAGATAAGGCAACGTGTTTTTATAAAACATGTATACACAATATAAATATATATATAGCCCGGGCGTGGCACGGGCATGCAAACTAGTTCTTTGTAAAGAGTGGAACCATTTTGTTTGATTGTTAAGTTTTTAAATATGTAAAAGAAAAAAAAGGATGAAACTTGCTTTTGCTGAGGGTTAATAAAGATGGAAACTTTTGGGGTTTTTCTCTTCATCCTTTGGAAAATTGAACCAGTGAAAGAGAAGGAATAATTTCTTGGTAAAGAATGGAACTTTTTTTTTGTTGGACAGAACTTTTTATTAATTAAGATCTGTTCTAAGGTTGGGTTGGGATGACATTTGTATTTCTTTTAGTAAGTTTTTATTTGAAAAGATGTAACTTTTCGGAGGGGGTTAAAAGATTGTAACTTTTGGTTGTTCTCTCCATACTAGTGAGTTATATAGACTGAAAAACTGTAATGATATGTTACCGTCAAAGATGTCTGATATTGACCCTTAGGCCAAAATCTTGAAGCGACTTCCTGTGAAAACACTCGGTCAGTGTTGTCTTGGGAGACTCTGATAGTTTCACCTTCTTTTATTGCTGCCCATATCAAAACTTACTCCCAGAATGAGATCAATACCTTCCTGCTCTACAAGCTTATCTTTGAGTCTCCTCTGGGACAAGAAGAATACTTCCTCTTTCTTGATTCAGCTGACAGGAACACTTACTTGGACACTAACCATTCCTTCACTTGCCCTGTTGTGCCTTAGCAAAATCCGTCCCATTTTAGCATAATCGGTGCCTCATTCGTTGGAACCCTTTGCTTCACAAGTATGTCGTAGTTCCCCCACCATCCACACCCACAACTGGGATGAGTTCAGCCACGAAAATGCTTCAGATTGTCATGCCCAAAACCCGAATTTGTGCGTTATTTAAGTTAACTTTTACTGTGGATGTCAATTATGTTACTAAGTTTATGTTTGACGTTTGAATTAATGTGGTTCTGAACCTGTAGTATGTGTTTTAAGTTCTTAAATTTTGGTTAGAGGGATAAAAATATTTCACTGAGGATTACAAAGATTGACACTTGTTAATATTCTTAAGCCCAAAACCCAAATTTGTGCGTTATTTTAGTTGATTTTGTAGTAGATGTCAATCATGTTACTAAGTTCATGTTTATAATTTGCTTTCATGTGGTTCTGAACCTGTGAATCTGTGATAAGCTACTGAATCAGTTGTCAAGTTCTTAATTTTTGTAAAAGGATGAATCTTTTTTTACTGAGGGTTAAAAAGATTGAAACTATGTTGATAGTATAATAGATAAAAAGATTGAAACTATCGTTAGGTATATTTCTGGAAGTTTCTGTTATCGTCAAGGATGTAAATTTTTAGAGGGTTACAAGATTGCAACTTATTTTGTTGTTTTCTTCCTCTTTCATGCACTTTTGCAGCAGATCCATACTAGTATACTGAAAAAAACTGAGATTCTGTTACCATCAAAGATGTCTGACGTAAAGCCTTGGGCCGAAATATTTAAGCGACTTCCTGTGAAAACACTTGGCCAGTGTCGCTGTGTGTGCAAGTCTTGGGACTCTCTCATAGTTTCACCTTCTTTTATTGCTGCCCATATCAAAAACTACTCCGAAAATGAGATCAATGCCTTTCTGCTCTACAAGCATGTCTCTGAGTCTCTTCCGAAACAAGAAGAATACTTCCTCTTTCTTGATTCAGCTGAGAAGAACACTTACTTGGAAGCTAACCAATACTTCACTTGCCCTCTTGTGCCCATAGATAATCCACACCATTTTCGCATAATCGGTTCAGTAAATGGTTTGCTGCTCCTTTCGGATGATTTGTTTGGGTCTTGCGGCTGCCTCATGCTTTGGAACCCTTTGCTTCGCAGATATGTCGTACTTCCCATAACCTCTTCAGCCACTCCTCAAGAGGATTACATTCATGAAAGTGTGGGGATTGGGGTATGATTCCAGAAATGCTGATCACAAGGTGGTTATGCTGGGGTATAGGCAAGGAAGTGACGGAGTGGATATAACACCTCCCCTGGCTGAAGTCTATTCTGTCCGAGAAGGGAAATGGAAGGGGGTTTCTGCTGTGAATGTGATGGATATCTGCATTGTTCGCTTTTGGTGGTCACAGTGCTTTCTGAATGGGGCCATTCACTGGGTTTCTTGGGAGAGAGATAGTCTCACACGCATTTTCAAACAAATTGCCTGTTGTTGTTTGATGTTGAGCAAGAAAAGTTTAAGAAGATGAAGGTCCCTGAAGCCCTCCACAAAGAAGAGACAAATTTTCTCAAAGTTTCAGAGTATCGGGGTAAGTTATCATTGCTAAATTCAATGGGGATGAGTGAGAATAACATGGAAAGGTGTGAAATCTGGGTTAAAAAAGAATACACTGTGGGAAGTTCATGGTGCAGACTGCAGAGTGGTCAACATTGAGGTGGACTCCTTTGCAAAAGGTTGGCAGTGCTTGAGGAGGAATGGTGAGGTTTTAGGAGTTACTACGGGTAACGAACTAGCATCTTATGATCCAGCTACAGGAGAAATTAAGGGGCTTGGTGTTCATGGGCTCAAAGACTCCTGGTTCACCTTTCCCTACACAGAGAGTCTGAGTCTACTGGACAATAAGACTGGGGTGTATACATATAGAGATGCTGGTTCGCATATCAAGAAGAGGTATATTCAAGAATTACAGTTCTGATATTTTATCTAGGATGTTAAAGTTAGAAGATATATTGTGTAAATGTGTTCTTCTGTTGAGTGAAAACCTGCGAGTAATAATCTCTTTGTTTGCTGTGTGTAACAAATGTTATAGCTAGTTCTATTTAAGTTGGCGCTTTCAGTCAGCTTTCTAAATTTGACCTTCCAGATGTTATTGTAGAAGCTTACATTGTTTTGTTTCTGTAGATATGGATACATCACGGGTAAAAATGGATCTCCAGTGCTGAAGGAAGAAGAGGTGGAGGTTAGCAAGGCAGTTGGCAATCACTCTGCTGGAATACTCGAGTAAGTTGCTAAGCTATGTAATCAAGATGTGGATTCGATGTGCTAATTTTTGACTTGTCAGTAAGTACTCCTTACAGCTCCTAGCAGCTATTTGCATGGTTATGCAGCTAATGACACAAAAGTGTTTTTTGAAGAGCTTGAAGCTGTATTTGAACCCTGATATACACCCAAAGAACTAAAAAAAATAAAATAAAGGAAAAGCTAAAAACTTTGAGTTAGAACTGAACCTCCACTTTTTGAAGAAGTACATGCTGAATTTCGCTGATGTTTTCTCAACCAGTCATGACTCTCCCTTCCTCTCTACTGACTTCTATGGTGAAGTTTCGGCAGCTTGGTCTCTCGCAGTTAGGAGTCATTTGGTAATGTAGCAACTAGCCCACCAGTACTTTCCCTTGGACCCTTCAGAGGGGAGAAAAAAATACATGGGCGTCTATGTGCCAATGAGATGGCTGCATACTTACGATTCCCTTCCCCTTCTCAAGAAAGGAATCTCTTAAGAACACTTGGGTGATGTTTTGGTTGGCCTTCAATTTTAGCTCTCAATGGCTTTAACATCAGATGTGTGTGCAGCTGCTTGGAAGCACTTGGGTGATGTCTTGGAATCTGAATTCTGACATTAATATCTGTGGAAGTCTTCTCCCATGGTTTCCTTAATTTGATTTTGTCCCACCAGTTTTGAATAATTTTGTGCTTTGCAGGCATCCTGAGTACGCCCAGATAATGGTTGATTACATGCGCAAAATTGGTGGAGGCGGTTTTGATTTCGCAGTCAGCAGGCTTATGAACCGGTCGGGTCGCTTGCAACAATATGCACAGCAGAGTCAGCACAATTCAACGCCTAGGGAGGATCCGATTTGGTTCAAGCATTATCCCGATGCGTAGACTGGACCTCACCAAGCTCGTGTGTATCTCTGGTACAATAATACAGCCCTTTCATGTCTATGTCCAGAATGTTGCAATAAATTTGTTGTAAATTTGGAATCCATTCTTGTAAATTTGCTTGGATAAAATGTTATGATTTTACAATTCTTCTCTGTGATTCTGATCTTGTGCAGGTAGTTTCGCGAGATTTTACCAATCATCTTCAACGTGCCAAATCGAGTTTGTGCCTGGTCAGCATATGGAAACTTTTGTGTAATTCAGACTAGCTAGCTACAACTGAGTAAACACTGCTTTTGTTACCCCTCTCTTAACACATGTTGTGAAGACTGAAGATGAATGTGGTGGTTTATAAACTTATCATGGTATGGCTAAAAATGCCCTTTAGGAACTTCTCATGATTGCAATCTTTTTTCTTACTGTTTTTGGTGTGCGATTTCTCCTGAAAATAGCTCTGCTTTTACCACGGGCGTTAGTGCCCTAGCTCAGCCAGTATGTGTATCTGCGTAATTGGCCTAGCTCGGTTAAGCCTGGCCTGTGCTGCTATGCAAGGTTTTGCCCAGGTCAGGGTTTAAATAGATCTGTTTCATTGACTCTGGATTCTTTTTTTTTTTTTTGAAGATCAGTAGCATAGCATAGAAATAAAAGAGGAACAAGAGTATCTAGATTATTACATCATAATTATGTCCTACTAATACCACCCGGATCAATGTCCTCCCCCGGATTAAAGCGGGGAACAAATGTGCCGTTATCAGCAAAAAACATATTAAGAATCGGGGGAGGGGTTACAAGGTCCTTAGATTGAATACAAGTTGAGGACGTTCTAGCCTCGCGAGCTAGGATATCAGCAGCTTGAACCCACGTCCTCGGGATGTACTGAGTCGTCCTCACGATACCATCCCTGATGAACACCCTGCACATGTCATATAAATTGATGAAACGGTCTTTAACTCTCTCCGTGCCTTGTATGCCAAGTGTGACAAGCTTGCAATCATTAAGAATGGTGACCGAGTGCCTTCCATGGTCTTTACACCAATTAGCTGCGGCAAGGATGCCAAGGACCTCCGCATGCGTAGCATCCAAGGCAAAAACAGATGCCATGAAGCCGGCTGCCCAAGTACCATCTTGGCAAAGAAGGATTCCGCCTATACCTGCAAAAGCCGATGTGGGAGCAAAGGATGCATCTACAATGAGAGTAAAGTGTGGGCGCGGAAAGGTGAGGTGATCAGGGATGAACTCAGGGGTGTGGTCGAGGGTTTCCTGGTTAGGACCAGGGGCGAGGGAGGTAAAGTTTGAGATTTGTTGCTGAGTGGCGCTGACAAGGGTGGGAATGGTGGTGTTTTTCATTTCAAAGAGCCAAAGGTTGCGACGTTTCCAAATGGCCCAAAGAACAAAAGAAAAGGTGGTACTCCAAGCACTGTCTCTAGTTATGTTAAGTTGGAACCAATCCTGGAGGGTTAGGACAAAAAATTGAGGTGGGACATTAAAAACAGACCAAACCTCAGAAGCACGGGGACAGTCTCTAAGGACATGTAAAGCATCCTCAGTAGCTGTAGGACAAAAGGGACAAGAGAACCCAACACTCATGCCTCTCCTTGAGAGAGTGGATCTAGTGGGGAGGCGGTCCCAAAGGGCAAGCCAAATGAAGAAGCGGATCCTAGGGAGAGTGGGGATCAACCAAACGTGGGACCAAATGTCCTTCTGGCTACTAAGGGGAAAAAGGGTTCTCCAGAGGTCATTATAAACAAAGGAGGTATTGAAAAAGGTGTGAAGGGAGGAGTTGCAGCAAAAAGTATCCTCCCCAAAATTTGGCAAAACCATGTGGGTTAGTCTATGAACAATGGTTGCCGGCAAAAAGTTCCTATAGTTATCCAGATGAGAGAGACCATCAGCAACGCTAAGAGCCGAATCAAAATGGGACAGGGGTCCTATGAAGTGGGAGCGGAGCGGCCCGTCAGGGGCCCAGGTATCGAACCAGAAATTAGCAATGTCGCCCTTGCCAAGGGCCCAGCCACTATGCCGACAAAAGAGTTCCCACCCTTTTTTTAGGCCATTCCAAATATGGGACCCCTTACCAAAAGGAGTCGGGTAGGCTTTGTTGGCACAGTACTTCTGATGGAGGAAGCGGGTAGCAATATTAGACTTGGCATCCAGTTGCCAACAGAGTTTCATCATGAAAACAGAGTTCATGATTTTACTGGACCGAAAGCCTAGACCCCCCATGTCCTTGGGTCCGCACAGCTTATCCCAAGCAAGCAAGTGCAGACCACGGCTATCAGGCTTATCACCCCAAAAAAACTTGGAGCAGATCGAGTCTAGGGCATTGAGAGCATAAGAGGGAAAGGCGATGGTCTGCATGGTATACCAAGGGATGGTAGAGAGAGTGGTCTGGATAAGCAGTGCCCTCCCCGCTTTGGAGAGAGAGGTGGTCTTCCAAGAAGAAAGCTTGCTTTTGACTTTGGCAATGAGAGAGAGGAAGTGGTCTTTGCTAGGTCGTTTGGCTGAGAGGGGAAAACCTAAATAAGTGCCAAGATCCGAGCTGATTTGGATTTCAAGAGTGTCTTGCAAGTAAGCGAGATCAGGGGCTGAGGTGTTTTTTGAGACAAGTAGCTTACTTTTGTTGTTGTTCATTTTTTGGCCAGACTGAAAGAAGAATGTGTTCAAGGTGTCCAAGGCACAATCAACAGTGCTAGGAGAGGTGTCACCAAAGATGATAAGGTCATCGGCGAAAAAGAGGTGGGAGATAGAGAGGTCGCTCCTAGGAAGGCGGAAGGGCTTCCAAGAGCCAGAGTCACAAGCATTATGGATGTTACGGGAAAGGACTTCCATACAGATGATGAAGAGATAGGGGGAGAGGGGATCCCCTTGTCTTATGCCCCTGGAGGGAGAAAAGGGCTCAGAATTGCGCCCATTGATCTTGACTCTAAGTTGAGAAGTGGTGAGACAGGTGCGGATAAGTCTAATAGATGGTTCATCAAGGCCAAAGACTCTAAGGCTATGAAAGATGAAATTCCACTCAAGTCTATCAAAAGCCTTCTCTAGGTCAATTTTGAGAGCAAACCAGCCCCTCCTACCTTTCCTTTTTCTCATTGTATGGAGAATTTCAGTGGCTATGGTATAATTGACCATTGTACCCCGCCCTGGAAGGAAACTATTCTGATTGGGTGAGATGAAGTCATTCAAAAGAGGGCGTATTCTGTTGACAAGGATTTTTGTTATGATCTTGTAGCTGTTGTTGCATAGGCTGATAGGCCGAAACTGTTTGATGGTCATAGGGTTGTCACATTTTGGGATGAGACAAATAGTGGTCTCATTAATTCCCGGAGGGAGGTGGCCAGTCAAGAAGACAGAGTGGATGAGCAGGGCCAAGTCATCTTTTATGGTGTCCCAGTGGTGATGGTAAAAGAACATGTGATACCCATCAGGCCCAGGTGCCTTATGTGGGGCAAGCCCCTTCACCGCTTCAAAAATTTCCTCCAGGGAAGGAGGAGAGGAAATATGAATCCTACTGGAGACGAGAGGGAGCGGGTCAGGGGGGCTCACATGGGGATCTGAAGCAAAAAGATTACAAAAGTAATCGAGAATGTGTTGCTGGAGGGCAGCAGCATCAGTGATAGTGTCTCCCACCTCGGTATTAAGAGCAACAATGTTGTTTTTAAATCTCCTAATGGTCACCGAATTGTGGAAGAAAGAGGTATTGCGGTCGCCATGGATATACCAATTAGCTTTGGACCGGAGGTGCCAAAAAAGTTCCTCTTTTGCGAGGACAGTGGAAAGGTCAGAGTTGAGTTTCGCCTCTAAGTCAAGAAGGAAGGGGTTAGGATGGGGATTTCTGTCATGGGCACGACTGATGCCCTCAAGCCTATTAAGAATTGCTTTTTTGTCTTTTGAGAAGCTGATGACATTGTTTCGGACCCAATTCTTTATGGTTGAGGCAAGAGTGGTGAGTTTAGGGCTCCAATCCTCACTCAAGATGTTCCATTCATGCTTAATCATACTATCAAAACCAGGCTCAAAGTACCACCAAGACTCGAGTTTGAAGTTAAAGGGGGGTGGTGGGAGTGTGGCAGTGGAGGTGGCTTCAGTACTAAGAAGAATAGGGTTGTGATCGGAGTCAAGTTTTGGAAGGTGTTTAACGTGGGTGAGAGGATGGGTATTAAGCCAAGCAAGGTTGATCCAGGCACGGTCAAGACGTTCCCAAATAGGCATGACACGGTTATTATTATGCCAAGTGAACTTAGAACCCGAAAAACCAGCATCAATAAGGCCACATGTATCCATAGCATCAAGCATAGCATTCACTCTGTTCATTTTAACACATCTTCCTCCAAGTTTTTCGGATTGATGAGTTACTTGATTAAAGTCTCCTAAGGCTAGCCAAGGACAATTTATACTAGTGGAAAGTTCCTCCAGTTGGGACCAAAGCTCAAGTCGGCCTTTATGTTTAGTGCTAGCATAAATGGCAGAAAGAAAAAAATAAAAGGATGAAGAATTTACCTGGACGTATCCATGGATAGCATGAAGGTCGTGGCTCACAGAGGTGAATGTGAGGTCACTCGACTTCCAAAGCACCATGACGCCTCCACTGGCACCACGAGATTCCGCCAGCTCAAAGCGATCAAACGGAAGTTTCTCAAACATCCTTTCCGCAACAACACAACTATCTTTCTGGATTCTGGTTCATGGTTTCGGCCTTGTTCAATCTGGCTATTGTGTTGAGCTTTGTGCTTAGGTCCGACCTTACAAACGACAACAGTTTTCTCGTCTCTTGACATGTGAACCAGGATCTGAATTTTACTTTGGTATGGTAAAACATTCTTGTAAAGTGTTTTGCATTGCTTCATTTCTTATGAGTACAGTGAAGTTCATGACTGTTGCCTAGTCCTATTAGAACAGTCAAGGTGAAAATGAATGGTGAATCAAAGGTACTACACTGATATGAATGTGATGCTTTTCTTAGACTTAAACATGGATGTCGACCCGTTAGCTTAGACTTAAACATGGATGTCGACCCGTTAGCTACAATTGTCCATATACTTCGGCCAAAATAATTGTCCAGCATGAACGAAGGTTACTCGAATTCGACCTGGAAGTCACCTCTGTTATTGGTTATTGTCATTATAACCCAAATCAAATGACGAAAACACGACACTTATGTCGTATTATTCGTTGTTAATGATGGTATGTACTAATATTTTAGGACATTAGATTGATGAGACTTAGATGGACAACTACTATGTAATCCTATGACCAGGTCAGACCAAAACTTATTGAAGAAGAGATCCTGTGATAGTTAGTAAAGCCGACAGATTAAACTGTTGGCTGAACATGCCCAAAAAAATTGGCAATAAAAGTAGGCAGATGTAGCTGCCCCAAATTAATTAAAAATGGTCTAATAATTGTCTCTACACATGAAATTATAGTGTAAACCAATATAACAGTAGAAAATTAACCTTTGTGTGTCTTTTATCATTCAACACCAAAATAAGGTAAAAATGACATGGTACTTACATATCAACTTCTATACGTTTATACAGTTCTTCTGGTAACCTTGGATTAGCCACTGCTTGCAATGGGGTCCTCATGTAGGTAACAAGTCCCGGGTTCTCGGTCATGTCGATATCCTCGGGTTTAATGCCGTTTGCTGGGTTCCAGTCGAAATGGTGGAGAAGATGACCCAGCATTGAGGTGACCAGGTTTATGCCTAGTTGCGCTCCTGGGCAGATACGTCTACCAGCTCCAAATGGAAGTAACCGGAAATCAGTACCCTTCATGTCGATATCCTCTTCGAAAAATCGTTCTGGCCGGAACTCATTTGGTTCGCTCCACACACTTGGGTCACGACCCAAGGCCCAAACGTTTACGTACACAATAGCACTCTTGGGGATGTCGTATCCACCAACTTTGACACCGGCCTTGGCCTTGTGAGGCAACATAAGAGGGGTTGGAGGGTGAAGTCTTAGGGACTCCTTGGCTAGTGCTTGTAAGTATGGCAGACTTGAGAAGTCTTCCTCGGTCATGATCCGTTCTTTTCCGATAACCCGGTCCAACTCTTCTTGGGCCTTCTTTTGAACTCTCGGGTTTCTGATCAACTCGGCCAAGGCCCACTCGACTGAGATAGACACCGTGTCCATACCAGCAATGACCATATCCTGTACCATTTCACAACTTAGATACATTAGCTAACTACAGAGCAAATAAATACTAAGTAAAAAATATGCACATTTTGCTGATTGATATAAACAAGTGATGGAAATGTACTTACCCAAAGAAGGCCGATTGTAGTGTCTTCACTAAAATCATACTTCTCCTTCAAGCTGAGCAAGGCATCAACAAAATGCTGCTTCGCGACACTGATATTGTTAGACTTAGCTTTAGCATGCTCCTCCATGATTTCTCTAGTGAATCGGTCAAGACGAGCATTGTGAATTGCAGCCTCGTCTTTCTCCTTGTCGAGGGGTACCAACAACCATCTGAGCCACGGAAGGTGCTCGGCCAAGAAATTCGTCTTGGTAGACCTTACTCCACTGGATAAGATGCCCTTGAACTCCTTTCCTAAGGGGTCCAATTCACCCTTGGCGTTTATAAAACGCTTTCCGAATGTTAGCCTGGTGATGTTGTTGAATGACACTGTCCCTATGTACCTCCTTGCTTTAAGGGGCTTGCCTTTGTTCTCTGTTTAAAGAAATCAATAGGTCAAAAATCGAAATTCATTACAATCTCAACATTCTGATCTAAAATGTAGAATGTGAGCCAATTGCGATTCTTAAATGACACTATAAATCGAGGTAACCCGATACTCATTCTAGGCACGTCAAGGTAAACAACTTCCTACGACTCTTTGAACTAACGAACACCATATGAGCGCTATGCATTTCCATAACCAAAGGCCCAATTAATGAGTTGGAAGGGGTTACATTTGCAACCCGGACCACATACCCGAAGATTAATCAAGATTTTTATTTTCTTTTACCTTGAGTTATTTTCGCATACTAAATTACACATCACATCGAGACAATTATTAATTTCAAAATTTAGCCATAATTTCGCTATCCCACATTTTAAAACCTAGCTTCGTCGATGTCGGTATGTATATAATTAATCTCATTGACTTGTTGCACATATGAATCTTCGACCCATTTGATCACAAAAAATGTCTCCTTCTAGAAACTATGTACATGTACATATCAATCATTAAAATCCAGCATATAAACAACCAACAATATATGTGAATCATATAAATAATTGAAAATATCAATAAAAGATGCATCTTGGCAATGTTGACTAGTATAATGTCCAAACAATGAGGGATTAGTCCAACTAAATGCCAACTTCCAACAAGACGACGTTATTCTACAGTGCCGGCTAGTGTCATACATGTCACAACACACGTTAATAAGTTTGTCAAATCTCCAGCAGCTCTTCAATGTTGACTTGGACATACATGTGCAATTGAACAAAATTAGGGCGTGTTCGGCAAACTACAGCTTATCGAAGAACCCTTATAGCTTACCCCCGCGGGGGTTAATTAAGAAATTTGACCAACCGATAAGCTAACTTAGCGTTTGGTAAACTATGACTTTTCGTCTTTTTCAAACAAGAACCCCGATAAGCTAGTCAAAACAGCTACCCGTAATAAGGTAACCTCTACGAGATAGCGATTTTATGCCAAACGAGGCCATTGCATGTGATTGGTTCGTAGCCACAAGAATGGTAAGTAAAAATCTAAGAAGCAGAAGGCGACATTATAGTGTAGTACAAGCTATTACATCTCTAGTGTTCTCTAGCTTATAAATCATTGTCGAATATTAATATTCGACTATGCTAACATAATGTTATTATCGCACGCTTGTCCGTTTGCTAGGAAGTTGGCTAAGGTAAGGTCCATGATAAATTATAGGACTAGTTACATGATTTGTATGCTAAACTTTTTGTGTACCGACCACGAGCAAACACATGATAGCTCGTGGGAAATGGGAGTTTACTTGTCCTTCTTCCGAGTTCCGAACATCTTCTTTAATCTTTATTAAGTGGCAAAATGAAAAAAAGTAGTGGCATGCCACCTTCATTCTACATTATTGACGTTTAAGTGGGACATGTTAACATGAAGTTTAATCATGGGTTTTGAATTCGAGTCATGGAATTACGACAATTGTAAACTGTATAGCCGTCTCACTTGGTCCTACTCGATATAAATACAGACTCTCAAGTTACTTAATAATTACTATACCAATCAAGTACAGTTACGTCCATTTTAAGGTTCAAATCCTCCACCCTCTTAATTTCCAATTTTTGAGTATATCTCAATTTAGTGGTTCAAAGTTAAAATCGAGGTATTGAATATATTACGGGTAAGATTCGGATCTGGCCTTCGTAATAGTTTCTTATGCATTGCTGAGGGATGAAATAAATAAAAAAATAGTTATGGTTCGGTGGTTGGATTATAAAACATGTGATATAAGGATTTATGTCAAAATCACGGTCCAAGTTTTTTGGTCAAGTTACCGTATCAGCTAGGTGGCTTTACCTACTCTACCCAAAGCAATCGTCTAAATTAAAAAAATCCAAAAAAAAAAACTAACGTGTATACAACATCAATGTTTGCATTGTTTTGGTCGAATCCGAAACAATCACCAAATTTTGGACCAAGACAATGACCAAAAAAACGGGCATGACACAAAACCCACACCCACATTTCACTCCAATACTCCCAAAACGTACGGGTATTCGATGTCGGATTGTTGGTAATGTCGGAATTCAAATTTTTTTACCTCTAAAGCTTATAGAATTTTTCTCGATTATATATGTATTATATCCAGTTTCTTCTTTCATCGATGGTAATCTAAATCACGTCTGTAAAATAATCGAGTCTAGCATGGACGAAAACTCATAC
Source organism: Spergularia bocconei (assembly GCA_963457585.1). Lineage (NCBI taxonomy): Eukaryota > Viridiplantae > Streptophyta > Magnoliopsida > Caryophyllales > Caryophyllaceae > Spergularia > Spergularia bocconei. The sequence continues at coordinate 1,509,506 of OY734946.1, read as the reverse complement.
GTGTTATATCCAGTTTCTATGGAGAATCAAAACATATCTAACACGCTACGTACAGTATTACTAGTCCATCTACAACACACGAGAATCACGAATTTAGGATTGGACCAATCCATCAATTTATTTTGTTTTATTTTCATTTTATATAATGAAGATGATGGTTAGATGGGTGGCTCAAAAAACTCGAGTTAATGGAAACTTTAGAAATATGGACTATTCTCAAATGGGTCGGACCTACCATTACGCCTACATTATCTGGAACTTAGTGCTCCAAATGCAAAGATCCGAACCAGGTGGGCCGTGATGGGTCCGCTAACCCAAAACCCGCACCGAAAGTAATTAAAGCACTCTTTACTCTAAAGCAACCAAATTTACCCCTAAATCACACCAAATCATTCCCTCCATATGATATGGCCCTCTAATTTGACCTCCAAAATGTTCAAAAGCTTCCACATTTTACGACGTAAAATATAAAGAAAGTTCGATAGAGTTTTAGGTGAGACCGTTACATCTGATTTCCGACTATGTAAAACACCGTCTAAGAATTTAGATCTAGTAGTATTTAATTCAAATGATTATACTTTATAGTAGTAAATTATTATTATGGCTCTAACTCGTAGGTTTTAAGGTCATGGTCAGTCGGTACACGTGTCGGTGTCGTCGTTGGCCCGTTCTTACCATATGTTGGAATCAGTCATGTTACGTAAACTATAAGCCAAGCTGTCAACTGACTAGTACTGTAATGTTATTCCTACTACTAATCAAACATTCATTATTGTTAATTATTGTATAAGTTCCACCGCAACTTCGAATAAATGCAACATTATTACTATCAAAATATCTTACTCCCTCCATTCCATTCATTTCTTTACGTTGGGCTTGAGTTCCTCTCACAAAACCCGGCCCGACGTAAAGAAATGAATGAAACGGAGGGAGTATGTTAGTTGATGATCGTACCATTTCACCGTATTTCTAGCACGTAACACATAACATGGCAGTAAAAACGAATAATATACTTCCTTGGCGGGAGATAGCATATATATAAATAAAAAATCGTGATATTAGACAATTTTAAGTGTCTATACGTACCGGGATTGGTCGAGTCGAGGAAAAGCGACTCGATCATAGCGGTGACCTCATCCTCCCTAATGGGTCTAAGAGCTTCGAGTCGCTTTTGGGTGAACAACTCCAAAGTGCAGGCTTTCCTAACTTTGACGTAGTGGGGCCCATAATCAGCCCAAATGAGATCTTGACCATCTTTACTAAATCGGGTAGTTGATCTGCTCCTGTGCCTGTCAGCCAGGGTCTGATCATGCTCCTTGAGCACCTGTTTCGCAAGCTCTGCGCTCGAAACGACGACGTTTAGCTTAGACCCGAGCCAGAATGAGATGATTGGGCCGTATGTTTGGGCCCACTCGTGGAAGCACCTGAAACGGACGGGCTTCATGTCGTATATGTTTCCCACCACGGGCCATGGTTTCGGGCCGGGCGGGAGCTTGTACCGTAGCCGGGCCAGGAAGTTTTGGGCTAGGAAGATGAAAATGAAGGAAAATGGGACTATTATTAATAATAATAAGAGGCTCATTTTTATTATTATTAGCTTTTAATTTCACATAAAATAAAATAAAAAATATTTTAAAAAAAAGGTGTATGAAAGAAGAGAGAAAATAAAGGGGTGGTGTTTTTTTGGGGAGAATTTGGGAGGAAGTAGGAGGGAAAAAATCGGGTTTTAAGGGCAAAGGAGAAGGTGGGAAGGGGTTGGTGGGTTGATACTTGATAATGATGTGTGTGTAAGAAAAATAAGAGAAAAAGATTGAGAAAGAGAGAGAGAAAATGGAGGAGCACCTAGTTTTTTAGATGAGCAAATTATTAGGACAAGGGTGTCTTTAAGCTAGCTTAGTAGATGGGATCTTGGAATTAAATTAATCTTATTGATTATTATGATGATATCGGTATTATTATGTGCGTTTTTTTTCTCGTTCTGATGAATGATCAGTGTAAGGGGAGTATATATTTTTTTTTTTTTTTTGGTTACATGTAAGGGGAGTATATTAGGATGGAGTACTGGAGTAGTATATAGGTGATGTATAATCTTTGAATGATGTCAGTAGTAGAAGCCCATGGATTTGCCTATTTTAGGAATATATTAATCTTGTTATTATGATATCGGAACTAATACTCTATGATCTACCTCTTCTCTCGTTCTGATGAATTGTCAACGTAAGGGATTTGAATAGTATATGCATACCTTATAAGGCTATAATATGCATAATACACTAGTGTATATAGTCTATAGGTGATGTATGGTCTTTTAATGATGTCAATAGTAGAAGCCCATAGATTTGGTTATATTAAGAACAAATTAATGAAAGGAACTTTCATGGGGATGCACTTAGCCACCTAGGGCTACATTCCACCTCCATGATTAAGTTAAAGGGATTTGGTTGTTTTCCTGTGAGGTGGTGATTGGTGAATAGTATTTGAAGAAATTAATGAATTATAGCCACTAAGGCTATATTCAATCACTTAATGGGTTAATGCATTTGTTGAATATTATCTCTTTCCATGTTGGGATTGTATTGATGTACATGATCCTTGACATTTTTAGAAATCAATATCTCAAATGTTAAAGTCTTTCGAAAATAATTAATCTACTGATGAATGGATGATAATGAAGTAAAATACGGAGTATATAATTTGTTGTTTTGTTCTTGTGATTTTGGTGTGTCTTACCTTGGTGGTTAAGCTAGATGATGTGCAAGGAAACATTTAAATGTAGTTGAGAACATACCTGAATAGGCCTGGTTAAATGAATCAGATATGAATATTATGGTGGATTTTTCTAACTTGTACTCATACGCCACATGATTAAACTCAATTTGCTTCCTTAATTAAGTGATATTCTCACTTAAAAAAAAAACAAATAGTGGAAATATAATCAAAATCCTATAAGGGAATATTATATCCCAAAGGACCGGTGTTCCGAATTGAATTGTGAATACCCAAATGCTTTTCGGCTCATCTCAAGGTAAAGTATTAAATTTGTATTTTATGTTTACTTATCAGGTTGAATATCGAGATTCACTCAAGTGAGGCCGTGTTAGCTTGCTCCGGCTAGTTGCATATATTTTCAAAAATGTTTGCACTTAAGCAAAAGTGGTACTCCATAGTCCATAGTATTGTCTTTTGTATAAGACTACTGATCGATAGTGTTTCATATATTAGCATTCGTCATGTCAAGACGTGTTTTAATACCACTTCATCCACTTAATTGAGTTAACTACCTCGATAGCCCTCATGTGAATGTACGATAAAAATACGAAAACAAACATAATGTATCTTATAAAATTACTTAGAGGATGGAGCACTACTCTCAAATCTAAATTACTCCAAGATGACAAATTTGTGCAGGTAAAAGTAGCACTCCAGCAGTCCAACATTCCAATTGAAAGGAAAATGATCGAAAAAAGCCACACGAAAACACTCTAGTGGATGGAGTAGGTGAGGTTTTTTTTTTTTTGCGGTGGATAGGGGAGAAAACTTGAAGGTGGGACTAAGAGTTCGAGTGTAAATAGCAGGGTGTACGTGTGGTAGGTGAATTCAACCTTTTTGCAAGGTTTTGATGTTTTTAAGGAAAGTGAAGAAGCCCATAATCAGAAGTTAGTGTATTTAAATTGGACTGGCATTACATAAGTCAAAAATGGTTTATTTCAGCTACATTTATCTTTAGTTTTCTATTCTTGACAAGACCCAAAATTGACCGGACTTCCAAAGTTATGGAGAGCAGAACTTCAGTGGGATACAATTCGACTTTGTTTAACGCATTTATCTGAGATAGTTTGAGTCTGTTATCGACTTATTATATGCAAAAAAAAAAAAAAAACTCGGGTGGGAGACTCTCACGCACCACTCGGTGTAGTCGTACTGAAGTTCAAGCTAGTTATTTAGGAGGACAAACCAAGCTCTATAGCAGCAAGCTAAGCTAAAGACAGTATCGGTATATTTGAGCTAGTTTAGCCTAGTCGACTTACTTATCATATGCAAAGAAATTGATTTTTAGAGGACTCTCACCCACCACTAGGTGTAGTTGGACTGATTTTCTAGTGAATTAGAAAGACAAACGAAAGCTATATTAGCAAATTAGCAGAATACTACATTACTGCTCGTCTACTCCCTCCATTCCTTCCGGAAGTTAACGTTTTTCTTTTTTGGTGGTTTTTTTTTTACCAATTGTAAATGTTTTGTTCTTTGAAAATATTGTGCCCACGTTAACATCATGAGAAAATGCCGGAGTAATCGATTTAACAAGAAAATCTAAATACTTACCGATGAGAAATCATAACAGAGGGGATCGAGTTTTGACAGTAGTGTAAGAAAGATTAAATCAATTGATTGGTACCAATAGGACTTAAGTACTTGTAATATAAGACGCTCTTGTAACCTTCTTTTCGTTTTTTTATGCTATGCCTCTATTTGCCAAAAAAAACTTGATTGGTACATATGTTTCTAGAAAGAGCAATTAAACACCAACAAAATGCAGTTCACTAAAGTATTTATTACTGCATTTATGTATACAGGACAAGTATGAGATTGAAAACACTGTCCCCATACGTTACTAAAGTTAATCTAATCATAGAATGCGACATATATAATTTGTCCCAAATTGCAAATACCTTGATCTCAGCTTTTATGGTTGACGCACGTTTGAACGAAGTTCAATTATTCCTCATAGTCAATGTTCAGATCATGAACCATAAGTTGTCATATATAATCACAATAGTATGGTGTAGATCATGAAAAGAAGTATAATTTCTTATCACGATCGACTTTGTTCCAAAGTACGTGTTTTGGGTTCATTTAATTTATATATTGTCTCTTTTTTTTTATTTTTGCGAGTCTATATGTTGGCGAATTAAATCACAGGTCGTCAAACTTATTTTATCGCATACAAGTTTCGCATATATATAGTTCTTAGAGTATGAACATCTGTGATTACGTGCGTGAATGTATTTTGGTCCGTGGGAGAAGGTGATCATCACTGATTGATCACAATGATTAATTGAATAATAGATAAGTGGTAATCAAAACTGGGGGTTTAAATTTGAGTTAATGAATTACAACCTAACTGAAACTAGCGCCGACGACATCATCGATCACCAAGTAAAGCCGTAAAGTAATACAATAATGTATTGTAGATTGGCATTTTTTTTAGTTAAATTAGAGGTTTTTAATTTGTTCACCTAATCTAATAATATATTGTGCGTGTTTTTTCAGTTTGGTTCATAAGCTTGTGTTTGTGCAGTTTTGCACCTATGTCCTGTTTGACATTTTGAAATGACCCATTTAATAAAAAGAAGAAATATAATGTTAAAACTATAGATCAATCATACATTATTAAGGCATTAATCTCGCATATTGTGGAAGGTAAAATGCTACTTACTGAATTGACTCTTCACCAAAAAGTAGTTTTTTCGATGTAGTACTCCGTATCATATATGCTTGATACAATATGTGCCTATAGACTATAGTACTCGATCTGTAGAGTGTAGACATCGGTACTTTGTTACGTAGTACTTACACACCAATCAATAATAGCTTTATTTATATTTATGCAAATAATAAACCATATTTATGCATAATGTAGAATGACAGCATGAGCGAGCCATGTGAAAACTTAAGACATACGCCGTCGTACTGATGATTAATTATGCATGTGATTTTGCAATTAGTTTATGGTTTATGCATGCATGCATGTCTCTACCTTTATTAGTGCGGCGTCTTTATCTTAGACCTTTGGCACTTCGATCTCAAGGGTACTATAGCAACCACTCAGTCCACGTGTTTTTGCAATTAATTTCATCGACATTTCTAATCCAATTGTAGGTCAAGTCAATTTCAAGTGTGCCCAATGCAAGATGCACTACAAATTGTAGTAATAACTACACGGTATTTTGTTGTGTAAGTGAGTGCCTACGTAAGGATTCGGCTTATTTCTCACATTTCATTAAACTGTTTGTGTTTGATTAGGTCAATTGAAAGCAATGGAGGATTGAGGAAGTGAGACATTGTATTTTGAAAGAAATTGTATCAAATTGCTTTATTGTCAATGAGAGAAAAAAAAATTTGTATTGAGAAGGTTACTCGGAAGCCTCAGAGGTTGAATTATGTCTATTGACTTTGGTTGCTCAATTGATGTTAACTAGCATAACTTGTTACGAATCATGAATGTCGCCCCTCAATTGTGAGGTTATTAATTTCAAACTTCAATATTACGAATGGTACGATATCAAATTATTGTCAATTTTCGGTTTTAGGGGTCGTTTGGATACACTCGGGAAGTCGGAATTCCCATGTGTTTGCAAATCCTAGGAATTAAGAAAGTATGGGAATTGAGGAAATTTGTTTGGATGAACAAGGGAATTCAATTACCATGGGAATTTCTACTTACCAAGCCCCCCCTAGGTAATTAAATTCCCACACTTTGGAGGAATTGGAAATGTCAGGGAATTTTCAATTCCTACACTTTATGGTAACCAAACAAGTCAAGATAATTCAATTCCCAGGAAAATAAAATTCCTACAGTTTTTGAGGGTATCCAAACGACACCTTAGTTTGCATTTTTAAACGAGTGTAACGATTCGAATCGAGGATGTCACACTCTCTCTGTTTGGCAAAAGGAGCCCGACCCATTGGCTTATTGAAGTTGGGCTTTTAATAAAATGGGCCCAGTGTAGTCAGTTAGAATGGTGCTTTACTGATTTTGCATATTGTGAGACGGGGGTAAGTTTTCACTAATTTCTTTGATCTCAAAAAAAAAGTTTTCACTAATTTCCTTCTCTTTTAACTCATTCTTCCCGTCAAAAAAAAAAAAAACTCATTCTTGATTTCTTGGTTGTTGTTTATGCAATGTTTGTCTTGTGCATATAGATTTTGAAGAAAAATATCGATATAAATGGATTTTACAATCTAATTGTGGATACAACCCCTAAGTCCAAACTGCTAACCTTATCATACAAGTTGAGCAAGGAGATATCCTTACCTTTTCGAATATTAGTAGTCGCCGTTTCAAGATGGTTAATTTATTTTTATTGATTCTATGAGTAGTGTGTACTAGTCATGAATAATGTATGATGAAACGTAATATGAAGTTGATGGTATGGAAAAATAAGAGTGTAAGTATGATCAATGGAACATGTGGTATGAATTTTGAGTCATTTCCATAGACCGACTACAAGTTTTTTTTTGAAAGCGACCGACTACAAGTTTTTGGATACAAGTCCTAAACCCTAACCAATGACTTTATCTTACAAGCTGTGTACGAAAATTCTTTACCTTATAGAATAGTAGTTGCCGTTTGGAGATGGTTACTTCATTTTTATTGATTCTATATGAGTAGTGTGTAGTGTACTAGTGTGCCACTACTCTACTACTGTGTACCAGTCACAAATGATGTGGAGTATGTATAATGAAACGTAATATGAAGTTAATAGAATTTTGAAGTAGTAATATTTATATGATCAACTGAACATATGGTCCATTTTTTAGTCATTTCTATAGACCGACTAGAAGTACATGTTGGTCACTTGGTCTGAAATTCAAGATCACGCATGAAATTTAGTCTCTTGCTTCACTTAAAAATTCAAACAAAACGATTGGTTACTATTGATCAATTGATGGTGTAGTATCAACATAATTACATAAGCCTCTTGATTGATGTAGCACTCACGATTCGGCATCGTAAGACTTAAGCCATCTTATCGGGGGAAAATACAAAGTACCCATCGTTATCCCCGGTTGGTGAAGCACACATGATATGACTATATGGTAAAATAATGACATATACTAACATTAAAAGTACTAATAATTTACCTGCCATACTCGATTACTCATGTTGATTAAAACCTCTAAGTTATCGGAGAGAGCTTGCATATCTTGAACTCTATGTACATTTTATAAAATATAATATATATATCCCTGAATGACTGTCTACTTTCGTTTCGTGATTGTCGTGAATCTTTATGTATAAAATACAGCCCCTTTCATGGAAAATTGCATCGTACTACACTACTACTTGTACTAAGTCAGAAGACTAGAAAGGCACCAAGAACAAAAAGGTGTACAAATTAACATTTGTCAAGATTTTTAACATTGAAACTTTGGGATTATACTAAACAAACAGAGTTAACGTCATAATGTGTACGAATATATGCTTAATTACACAGATCATAAGAATGAACTAGCTAACCATTTTGGAGATCATCGTGCCGAAAAGCTCAGCTTGGTGTAAGGCATACTCCTTTTGCTTTGCCTTTATCATATCGAGTACAAGTTTGATGTCCCTGTGAACAACATTAGAACATGATTAAGAAAATGTCAATTACCGTCCTAAAAATGACTCACTAAACTATTTGCGCTACTTTCATTGTGAAGGAGAATCGTCAGAGTCGATTATAGATCATCGACAAACATTCTCTCTATTAATATATGCGTTAAGTGTTCCCACTTTTCTCGTTATAGACGGGAACCTCTTGAGGCACTAGGTATAATAATCGTGTCGTTGTTAGAAGGATTAATGAACTAAGTAGATGCACATGAGAGTTTGTTAGGATCAACATACTTATTGTTTGGATCAATTGTCAGAGCTTTTCTGATATCAGCCTCAGCTTTGTCTAAATCAGAGGTATGCAAGTAAGCTTGGGATCTTCTGAAGAGGGCTTTGGTGTTGTCTGGATCAAGCTCCAGAACCTGACAAAGAAAACATACCAAATTTTCATTTCATTGAACTTCAACATCACAATCATAGTTACTCCCTCGGTTTCATTGAAACTTTTACGATCTGTTTGAATATGCGAGAGGAACACAAATCAACGTAGAGAATTTAAAGAAACATATACAAGTACATTTTTTAGGCAAAGAGTTACCAAGCATTTACAAGGTGGAATTCGAAGAGACAAGTTCTTAAGAAAAAAACAATGTTTCACTAGTTAGGAAAAGGTAAAACCAGACCTTAGTGCAAAATTTTGCAGCTCCTGCATAGTCCTCCAGTTTCAGCTTACAGGCGGCATTGTTCAGATCGCAAGATAACAGTTGCGCCTTAGCTAGGCGCTTCTCTTCATCAGAGAAGTCGTGGTTGAACTGAATGCATGTCGCGGCCTGCAGGAACAGTGTACAGGAGTATTAACTTTCACATTAGAATGATTCAGTTAAATTCTGTTTGTCAGTAGATCTTTTAGTAAGATATATTTCCTGTTCATATTTCTTGGAAGCAAGCCAGAACTTCCCGGCCTTGAACAAAGAGTTTCCGTCTTGTTTCTTCTTTTCGGATGCTTTAATCTTCTCCTGAATGTCCATCTTCCAAAAGGGTTTTGCCTGTAAACAGAATCGCGTCAATGAGATAAATTTGCTGACAGGAAGATTATCAGGTCATGAAGACATTCCTGTCCAAATAACTCATGTCAATTTATCAGATTGTTGGAAACTTAGATTAAATTAACTCAGACTAATGCATCAATGTCATTACTTCCTGTGTATCAGTTGCATACAGTGTAATATACTAATATACCTTGGTGAAATCGAGCAGCTCAACCTCGTAACAAAGCCTCGAATCACTTAAGACTGTTTCAGACAATTCACTTCCTTTCAAATGATCAGAATGGATGAAAACCTGCGCCTTTTCACCCTTCTTCATAGACATAATTGCTCTGTCTAACCCTTCTGTCACTTGATCTGTCAACAATTACATCAATTTATTACACCTCAAATTTCTTGCAAATTTGAAACATATGTAGGACTAGAGTGCATTGTACTAAGGACCTTCTAGGCAAATGTACTCAAATGGCTCTTTGGATGATCCTTTTTGCTCGAAAATTGTTCCATCTTCACGCTTAGCAACGTATGTCACTGTTCAACTGACAATCAGACTCAACATTCCTACCAAAAACATCTTAGAATGATACATTGCTTGACAAACACTCGAAAAATGAACACAGTTCAGTACCTTTCACAGAAGAACCTTCATTCGGATGATCAAGACCTTCACCGGGACAGATAATCTTTTTCAGTAACTTCTTGTCTCCAATTATATCAACAACACTTCTCCAAGACAACAGCTCAATAGTGATGGTCATGTTGCAACTGCTTTTTAAGTCGACTGCTCGGGTTTCATCATCATGCAATCCGAATCCATCTAACAAAGGCTACATACGCTTAAATTGGTACTTATAAATTCATGATCTCATCATATCAGATCACAGTCAGAAAGAAAAAAGCTTGATTTCAATGTGAATACTATCAGACTTACAGGAGAACTTGACAGATAGCTCGGCTTTCTCGTTCCTCCTCATCGTCTTCACTGCCTTGTGGATAGCAGGACACAACTTCACTGCAACCACATTTTACAGAAGCCAGTCAATATAAATTTTACAGCAAATCTGTTTTTTCTACTACTTAAAATGAACTGATTCCTAAAGAGTAAATGTCACATTTACTTACTATCACCCACATGAAAATCCGTGGTGTCCTCGGATTTGGAAAGTAGTTCGCCATTCTCAAGCTTTGCTTCATACTTGACTAAAAATGAGTTAAACATCATCATCAAAATCACTATAAATGTAATTAACCAAATAAAACATAGCCATTTTCACATTTTTGTGCAGTAACTTTTGTGTACGTATTAGCTCTAACCCTATGTCGAAAACACGAGGCTGATATTGCCTAATGACACAAAAATCTTGTGACACACACAAATGTACGTAGAACAATAACTTGCAAAAATTTCAAGATTGGTCTAATAATGTACAATGTAGGTTGATATATATATGTAGGATTCACCTGAGACGTCATCACCATCTTTAGGAGTAGCCCAACCTTCGCCCTCAGTAATAATCTTCTTCAGTACACCTCCGTCTCCAGTTACATCCCTAATGGTAGTCCAAGATATCATCTCAACATCGAAAATCAGGGTCGAGTCAGGTGGAACAAGGGATTGAAAACCGGCCTCTCCGTAGGCTAAATTGGGAGGTATTGTAAGAATTGCTTTCTCCCCTTTCTTCATAGATGCTACCCCTTCATCCAAACCTTTTATTACTTCACCTGAAAATATAAGTGTACCAAAATTATAACATGAAATTAAACGTACTCAATTAGCCACATACATTTGTCGATTTTGTGACGTGGATTCCCACCTTGGGACTAATTGAGTGAAATGGAAGGAGTAATAGTATTAGTCGATATAAAATTATCTACAAATATAAATTGTACGTAAATGTGCATAGTTGTTTCGTAGAAAATGTGTAACACAAGTTTATAATAACTTAAAAGTATCATAACACAATAACTTGGGCTTTTTAGTAGCATTACCTTGCCTCAATTTGAACTTTAAGGGAGTTCCTTTATCGTAACTTGAACCAAGTGAGCTTCCATTTCTAACTCGCCCCGTATAGTGAACTGTTACAAACACGCATCAATAAGAATTTGCACAATTTAAAAATTTATAAACTACAAAACAGAGTTTTCAACACGGTGTTTTAAGGAGAACGCTTAAAAAAGTTTGTAGTTGAGGACCTTCAACTTCATCACCCGGAAATGGGGTTTGCCAAGTGGTACCACGTCGAATAATCGTCTTCGTAAGTCCGAGATTTCCGATAGCCTTCTCCGACAACGCCGAAATTTGAGGTTCTTCATCGGTGTTTGGGTTGGGTATAGGGAGGGAGTCCTCCATCGGTATGTAGGAGATGTAAGAGATGGAGCGTAAATGAGATAAGCCGTTTGTTTCCCTCCTTTAAAATCATTTTGTTGAATACGACGTCGTTATGTGTTATAACGAGAATTTGGATCTAGGCCCAACAATTTCGGGTTTGTTTTCGGATCTAGAATGGTTTTCTCACCGGGCCGGTAATATGGGCCTCTTGTCATGGGCCATGGCTGAATTAACATGATGATTCGAACTATGAAATGGGCCGGGCCTTGGCAATTTGATAATGGGCTGGGCCTGAACCAGACTTTTGCCCAACTGCAATTAATTGGTTGGACTTCCATTTATATGCTGATTAATATGCTAAATGAATATTATGATGACCTTAAGAAAAAAGGGTGCTGATTTTGCCAAGGCAACAATTACAGTTGCCAAGGCAAAATTAAGTAAGTCCCTAATTTGCCCTTACCAAAATCTTGAATCTTTACAGTTTATATAAAAAAAAAAAAAAAAAAAAATCTCACATATTATCTATCTCCTCTTTCCCCCTCTTGCCCCTTCCAACGCCAACCACCGCCTGCTCCGACCATGCCCAACCGGCCACCACACCAGTACCTCCAACACCACCACCAAGATTGGCCGTCGTCGAAGGTCCCACGACGCAACTGGGATGCCACCCCATCGTTCCCCCTCATTCCTCCAACTCTCTCACTCGCGTTTCTCACTCTTCAATTGTAATAATCGTCTTCCATGGCAAGGGCAACGATCATCCTTCTCGCTATAAACCACTATGTTGGGGCGATGTTTACAGGGGAGGAGGGATGCGCGCTGGTTGGGAGTTCAGATTGGGTGGTGTTATCGAGGGTAGTTGTCGGGGGCGATGGGTGGAAACACAGTCGAAGAGGAGAGAGAGGACGCCGTGGTAAGGCACGGGGGGAGTGGTTCTGGCATGGCAAAGAAAGATGCCGGTGGTTGATAAAGACGTCAATGATGTAGAGAGGATCAGAGGACGGCACAAGAGAGTGGATTTTTTTTTTTTGAAACTGTGAAATTAAAAGATTTGGGTGTAAAAAAATGATGAAGGGCAAATTAGGGACTTACTTAATTTTGCCTTGGCAACTGTAATTGTTGTCTTGGCAAAATCAGCACCCAAAAAAAAATTATGATGAATTCAAAGTTTTTTCATTTTACATTGAGAGAATATAGAATTATCGACTGATTATCTACTTAACCGCCACTCTTTCAAGTTACATTTCAAAAATTCATCTTGTTTCAATAGGATGAAGAATGTGAGAGAGTGACAACGAATTTTATCGATTTAATCTCGATCTACTCGTTCACGTCACATTCAAAATTATATTCATCTTGTTTCAACAGGGATAAAGAATGTGAGAGTGACAACGAAATAGTAGTAATTTGATAAATCCACATTATAAGTGAGGTGAAGTAGAAATACAAACTCCTATCATTGAATACAACCAAACTTATAACGACGACATGTACATACTACGGTTTATAAGTTAGTTTTGATTCGCATATGTACTTAACAATAACGATTGATTGAAAATACTTCATCTGGCTAGCTAGGCTGGGCATCACAAGAAGGATATTCTACGATCCTTGAGTCCTTTTACACAAAAGCTAAGCTAGCTATATATGCATGCAATGCTCAACAAAGTAGTGAGCTAAAATCAGTAATGTTCAGCTTTTCATTTTCTGTGGATTAAATCCATTATTTGCCAGGGTGATCACAATCTTATCATATTTATTATGATCGAGAAACTTCCATCAATTTTCCACAAAGTTTGTTCTCTTTATTGGGGTTTCACAAAGTTTCTTTGGAGTTTATATGTAAATTTGGCATGCTAGTTGTTTACTACAATACACTTCACTACTTGTCCTTTATGCAAAAGGTTAGTTGAAATGATGTAATAAGAATAAGTTCCCTAAAATCTTAATCCATTTTTTATTTTGCACTATAAAACTTTATCAACTTCTGAAAATCGTCTAAAAACTAAAATTGAAAGTATAATTATTTAGAGAGACTATATCACATGCACTGGTATAGAGAACGGGCGAAGATCATGAATCAATTTTATTACAAGGATGTGTTTTTTCATGACCCTAAAGGGCAATTTACTCACCAGTTTGAAAGGCGATCAACTCATAATAATATGATTTATATGCGTCGATCGGCATGCTACATGCATTTGGCCTATTTTCAGGCATAGAACCATTTCCAAAGTTCTATAATATATATAGTATCAAATCACCACACAAAATGTAGAAAAGTTTGGAGCTAAATGCCTAAATCCAATTATTTTGACAAAAAGCAACCCATAACATACATCCATATTTGCAAATGAGAGGACTTTTAGTTCATTAATTATTATGTTGTTATTAACTTTATTTGAAGAAAAGAAGGAGCTAGATCTTAGGTAATGGTGGAGGCTGACGCAAAATCTTATAGGAAATGGGATTTGTTGAGTAATTCATGACTCCAATTGATAGGACAAAGTCAAATTTCTCAACAATTTTGCCATGCAAATATTACAAAACAAATGTACATACAATTTTCATATAAATAAGCAATACTTTTACGAGTAACAATAGATATAGAAAATAATAAAAAGTAGGTAACGTATCATTATAATTATATAAAGTTATGTGGAGAATCGATCGCGCAAGCTAATTAAAGTAATTAAAAAGGTGTTCATCAAGTAGTAGCCAATGTGTTTTACAGTTCATAATTCATAGAAGTAGTTGTAGGCCAAGCATATTCTTGAAGCTTGTTGATTATGCTATGTGTCCATATATGGAGTATCATCACATTGTCAACAACGAAGAACGATTTTGTCTTTCTTGAAAATTTTAACCAATTGCTCGATAACATCAATTTATTGATTTTGTTTGTTTCTTGGGGTTTTAAGTAATTTTAAAAAATAAATCGCAAACACTAATATAAACATTATATGTAGACTCTTCATTAAAAGTAATTTTGCGATTCTAAGAAGATCAAAGTTACACTCGCAAAGGATATATATGATATGCCTAATTCAAAGAGTAAATTTATGTACATGATGAATTTCGTTGACCTTTTTTCCACATGGATATTCAAATACGAAAATTTCATTAAGTTTACATAACCTCGAACATAATTATAAACGTATGTATAACCATTAGACTTCATTATCCTAAAATGCATACTATTAACTCATACGAGATACGAGTAGTTTCTAGAAATTTAATTTGCACATTGATAGTCTAGATGACTTGATGGCTGATCACTACTTGTGTAAATTCAGATGAAAGCGATTCTTTTCTTTGATTGTCTTTCACAAAAACATCCTGGTTCAGATGATAATGCCCTCTAATGACCTAATCATTTCAACTAGAAAGATTACGTATGTATACTTCTGTAGAATAGTTACAAAAATGTGCAATTTGCAAGAAAAGCTACTACTATACATAGTCACATAGTTAAGCTACCATCTTATGAGAAGAAAACCCTTTTTAATTTGCTAGCTAGCTAGCTGAGCATGCAACTTGTATACATCATATAAATTTTAACGCGTTTCCAGGCATCTTCTCTTACTACTCTAGTACTCTAAATCCAGACAAGATATAATAATGTCACTTTTTACATGCAGAGTAAAAGACTCCATAGACAATTGTTCAAGTCCGTCACTAGTTCAAAATATGTCGACACTAATAACAACTGATATTTCTTTGTGCCATGCATGGAGTGATGATGATGCCAAAAACCACGAAAAACGACAGAGACAAGAGAAATGGAAACATGCATCATGGCACTAAGTTACGTTAATTAAGGTCTCCAATGATTGCGAAATCTCAATAAGGTTTCCAAATTCACATACGATGATACGTCATTTATGTAAGTTGTGGTAGCTATCCTAGTGGTATAATGGATATATCCATCATTTCATCGGACCCTTCGACTCCAAAAATAGTAATTCACTCATTGATTTTTGCTATTTAAATTTCATATATATGTATGTAGGAAAATATAAGGTACTGCGTGTTAGAAAATAAGTACAAATCACACTCCTAATTAAATTACAAACCGAAATTACAACAAGCCCTAAGAAATACACACAACTACAAATTACAATACTAAAGGAAACGACTTCAAGGCGCGCACAAAAGCACTTTCCTTTAGGCGTAATATGCACCCGTAATTGTGCACAGGTTCAGCAAATCGCCCCATAGGATACAATGAAGCCCAAACACTAGATTATCTGCACTAACAATCTAACCCTCGATTCTCCTAACTTTAACATGATCATAAAGACATGAATACATCTGCAGAATGTACTCCATTGTGTTTTTGATGAAAAGATATTGAGTTTTTGTACGAGAAAACAATTAGGGAGAATGCAGTGTTTATATAAGGAGAAGAGGCCTCATTAGGATCAATAACTGCCTTTGGATAAGGCAAAATAAAACTGCCTATAACTGCCTTTAATTAATCAGAATTAATTAAAGTTAATCCTAAAATTAACCGTCTTAATCAAAGACGTGCCCGTGCTAAGTGCTAAGTCTATAATTATATTTATAATCATATTAGCCAAATGCACTAATTAGACCCAAACCAAAGTTAGGCCCAAACCATGTACAAAACATACTTAATAGTCCATAAGAGACTATACCTTATAAACACATGAAAACTTCTTTCATTTTCCAATGTGGGACAAAATGAAATTACAAGTTTCATTTTTGAAAATACTCCAACACTGCGTACTTGTAATATAATGTACGATAATAGAACTTTTATAGTCCTCAAATCGCTTGACAATCAGCCACACTAATGAGGACGAGAAAATAGTTTACTTGATAACCGAGGAAATGTTTCATCTTAGCTTAATATCCCTTGACAATATTGGAGCAATAAATTAATTCTTTTGGACAGATAATCATATTTTTGTTAATTAGTTGCGGCTTCAAAAATATCATATGCATGTATGTGATCGATCAAGTGATCCATGATCATTTGAAGTGACAAATGATCTATACATACACATAGGCAAAGATGTGGACTAGAGATGTGATGAGAATCACCTGAATTATTGCTCTACCAACATAATTCCAAATGTGAGATATATATGATTCAATCTATAGTCTTGCAAATATAATGTTGTATACTTAACTATCATATTAGTATTATTGTTAATATTATTGTAATGGGACCAAGATTTTCTAACGTTAACTTTTCATTGATGTTACCAGGAGCAGGAGTAATTAATACTAGAATAGGATTGTTTGTGCAAAGCCAATGCGATTTTCCAAATGTGGCCAATTATTTGTCGCACTTTCACATCTGATGTGGTTTATCAATCCATCATTCTTGTGAGTTGTGATTCATATAATTTTTTGAATAATACTCATAAATTGACCGGAGCATTGTTGAACAATGACATGTCTAGAGGTGGTGCACATACACAATAATAATCTTCATAGGCAGACGATTGAATGACGAATCTAAGCTAGCACCGCGATTTTGAGAAGAAATTTCACTTATAATAACTCCGATATTTCCGAACAAAGTCCATATTATTTGCTTAGCTTCGTATATTTAATTACTCTTGTTACTTGTTCGTGACATGTATGTAGATATATTAAAATTTCATATGAAGTCTAGCTTACCTTTTGTTAGCAAGTTGGATTATTGTTAATAAAAGTAATCGTACAAAAAACATGTTGGAAGAAGAAAATGAAAGGCAGAGGAATTGAGCGAGGGAGGCATCAGATGCCTAAGCAAACCAACTAACATATGTTGATTCTGTTTGATCCTTGCTGTCTGAAAAATCAAGTAAGTTTTGCACCACATTTATGTAGTGGAGTCTTACCAAGATATCAATAACAACGTATCCAATGTATGAGGATTTGCCAAAAGATAGGATTTAAAATCGATTCGTCTTTTTTACGGATATATATAATATAGAAAATTAGAAATTTATATTGAAATGGATTGAGTAATAACTTACCAAAAAAGAGGAACATAGATTGAGAAAATGTTATGATTATTATGTAATGCAACCTTTTGTCCAATCATCTCAAAAGAAAGCGAGGAGGGTGGTTGATCTCGCAATACATAGTTTCGAAAAAACAAAAAGAAAAAGAAAGAAAAAAATGTAAAAAGAAGAAGAAAGATATAAGGCATCCAAAATACAAAAAGGCCCCTCTATTTTCTTCCCATGACCAAATTGCCCCTCTCCCATTTATCATAGTTCATAACCCCATACACATTAGTACATTACTAGTACCCTAATTACACTCTAAGCTAATGGTCTCTTTGGTGCTTCCATGGCTAGCATGGGTGGCTGAATAGGTGCACTGATTGCCACGGCCGGCTTGCTAGCTTCCATCTTTTGCGACTCGACATCGTCCTCGACGATTATTGCCATTTGGTTGTTGCCACCAGGGCCTTTGATTGCTTCAGGGATCATTTCCTCAGCCTCCTTCTCCTTGAATTCCTTGTACTTGCCCCATAGAACAGAGTACAACCCCATCACAATCAGTACTGCCCCAAGAACACTGCTCACCAAAAATCAACAATTTAAAGTTAGTGATTTATATAATTTGTGACAACATTTTCTTTAAATTTGATCACAAAATTAAAAGGTACTTTATGAAATAAAATTATGGACAACATTGTATTATCTTGCTAAAATCTGATACAAACTTGTCCCATTTCATAGTCCCGTGAATTATTACATCATATACATATGAAAACGATAGAAAAGCGGAAGTTCGAGGTGGAAATTTTAAGGGGTCTCCCAAAAGAATTTAGATTAAGACATATGAAAGGCAATCAATTAAGCTGAATTGTACATGTTACGTAATCGTAATTATTTTGTCTAGGAGAATTATTGATTTATTGTGGTTACGTGACATCTTTTATATCATAATGAAGCGTGAATGTCAGTAGAAGCGTAAGTGTCTGAAACTTACCCTCCAACATAAATCTTTTCGGCAAGGATGAAAGAACCCATGAAAGCCACAATGATCATCATCAATGGGCTGAAAGCAGTCACAAACACAGGTCCTCTTTTCTCCATCACAATTCCTTGTACATAGTATGCAATTCCTGATGATATTATACCCTATAGACAAAAGAAGAGTGTAAATACGAGTTTTCGTGTATATAACTGAGAACTTTCCGTGTCATGTATGAGAATGTGACTAGTGAAACCTTTAGATACAATCGTTATATGATAAGGGGAGTTACTTACGGCGTAAGCAGCAGCTAGAAGATTCATGTCCCAACCAATAGTCCAAACAGAGGGCCTGTGCTCCATAACAAAGGTGACAGCAATAGATTGCAAGGTGCCCAAAAAGCACACTAGTGTTGTTAGGGAAAGATGAGCTGTGTATTTCCTCATTGTAATAGCCTGCAAAAAATAAAATAAAGAACACAAGTTTGTTAATAAAAAAGTTTCCATTTTAAGTTATTGACTATACATGGCAAGAATCGATATTGGACATTGTATGAATGAATCAATCGGACTTTACTAGTTGAGTTAGTTAACGAGAGTATACCTGGAGGATAAAAAAAGCGGCCCAAGCTAGAGTAGCGAGGATGAGGAGAATGGAACCCTTAGCCCAGTCCTTGTCAGCTGCGGCGAGAGCAGCAGAGGAGGGGTGGGCTGCAGGGTGGACGTGACCGGACCAGACCATGTTGATGACGTGACCCTTGTACAATGTCATTAACATAGCACCTCCCACTGTGATTAAAGTACCCACCACTTTGGCTATGCACCTTAACTTTTTTATGTCCACCTTCTCCATCCTAATCACATAAACATATTACGTCAACTCATTTTATTAATCATGAAAAACATGATGGTTTTCAACTACATGCATTCTAGTGATAATACATACTGCATGCATACTAGTATTTGTATATGGGGAGCATATACTTATACTTGTAACGTGTCCATTAATTAATACAGAAAAACCGTAATAGTAATGATAAATGACGACAGATATGCATGTATGTACGTACCTGCATATGAGTGCCATAACGAATGTCATGGCAGGTAGCATGTTGCTCATGGCGCATGAAAACGTTGGAGACGTGTATTTTAATCCCATGTAGTAAAAGTTTTGATCAATTACCGGCCTAATTTAAGACAAAAACCGTGAAAAATTAGATGAAAAGTACATAAATTAAATGTGATATATCTCAATCGATCTAACGATAATGCTAGTAACTTAATATTTGCTCAAGCATGGTGAGGAATTTACCCAAGAAGTCCTAGTACAAAAATTTGTAGGAACATCATAAGTGTCATCTTTGGCCTCACTTTCCTGAAAAACAAAGAGAATTAGCATTAGATCATTGATTCATTGTTTATAATCCATTGCCTTGTAAGGGCATAAGGTGTTCCATGGCCATTATCTTAAATTATCATACATTTCTTTTCCCTTTTGGGTAAGTTTTCACTAAGCAAGGTTATTAAAAGCCAAGGCGATATAAGTAATAAATTACTCCTTATCTTTGTTTATAACGTTTTGATTTGAATATGTTAAAATTGAAAATGAATACTAGTAAGTAAGATGCTTCAGAGCTGTTGTATACCTCTCAAGGATAAGAGCAAAGGGAGCCATGACAGCAGTGGCGAAAGCGTGGCGATACACGACAAGGACATAGTGGCTCATACCACCATTTAAGGAAACCTTGGTAACAATGTTCATACCAGCATAGCCAAATTGTAAGCATATCATAGCTATGTATGGCTTGCTCTTTTCTAAGAAACCATTGCTTCCTTTACCTTCCATTTTTGCTTGGTGGGTTGTTGTTCTTGTATATATTGTTGTTGATTGGTTAAATTTGTAGGAGATGAGGATATATAGAATGCTCAAGTTTTGTTAGGGAAGAAAACACTTGAAGCAAAGTAGCTTGTTATGTTTTCCTGACTAAGAAGTGGCAAAGGGTCCTTGGTATTTATAGGCAACCTTAACTTGCTTTTGAAAATGATGGAAATGCTTTATTATTCTAAACTTTATATTAAATTGGTATTATAATTATAGTTTTCTTTTTCCATGATAAAGGGCTCTAATATGGTTACATGGCTCATTCTTTCTTTCTTTTTTTTTTCCTTTTTTTTGTGGTAAAGGGTTGTAAAATTTTGTTTTGTAGTAACTAGTTTGTAAGAACTTATTTCTTGGAAGGTTGAGTGAAAAAAGAGGGGCCCAAATAGTGATTCATTGGATATTCTAAAGTTGAAATTTTAAGTATAGTTTTTATGACTTATAATGCTTGTTGTGTATAAAACCACTATTATTGTATGTTGTATATAGTGTATGTTTATGTCATTTGCTTTGATATGGATCGGAGGGTTAAAATAAAGGTAAACATGTATCCCTTCTCGAAGCCAAATACTCCGTACTAGCTATGTCATTACTCAATAGATAATGGTGGAGTGTTTCCACAAGTCTATCTATGAAGTAAACAAATGTATGTACATCCAAAATTGTATATACTAATAGGTTATAGCAATGTGACAAGTATTTTTGGAGTATATTGTAGTATAATGGTGTTAATAAAGGGCTTTCTTATTTTTTGTGAGGCAAAATGGTAAATAGAAATCAATAAATGTTAACAAGGAATATCAATCCTTGTCCGCAACTATAGCTAAATTTCATGAATTATACTGAGTGAAGATAGTATTAGAAGTAAGAATTCTCCCAAACAACCAATGTCACTGCTATGTAGAACAATTTTTAATTAGCTCGATCACACATTAATTTACATCTTCGGATGCAATTAGAACGGTTCGATGTTGATCTAACCATACTAGGTCTATTTCGGCTCATTTTTCAGTTCCAAAAAACAATACACCCATACTCTTGTACCACCCTTAACCATACTTGTCAAGCGAAGTTGCTCTAGATTGGCAAAACCTGAACCAACACACTAATATAATTCAGCCTGTACTTGACTACGAACCGAAAATACTTGATTCAACCCCTATCAAAAGACACAAATTTAGTACCATTTGATACAATTGTAAGATCAAGTAAATCAAATAATCAACAAATAAACATACATGATAAGATTTTTTCTGCATATAAATTTTGAACCTTAACAAGGAGTAAGACAACTAACCTATACGAATCTTACGCATCAAAACTAAATAACGAACAACTACATAATCCATAACATTATGAAAGATTAGCAATTTTTAATCCTAGATTATATGAGTATGGAGTCCACGTTTGAGGATTAGGAGGTTTAATATGTGGAAGGGAGAGATCCACGAGTGAGCAAATCAAAATTTGGGATTTAGGAGCTTCACCCTAACAAAGTTGAGCTTGGTGATTTGCTGATGAAGATGTGGGCCCTTTCTTTTGATGATTGGTGGGCTGTCTATGGGCCATTGGGTATCTCTTGGGCCCATTTCTTTGTTTTTAGATGCGGCACCTGTCAATCTGTCATATGTTTCCCATTTTTTTTTACTGAAATCTATTTCAAAACTAAAGCCCAATGAAATCATATTCCTCTGAATCCTTGATTAATCTCACTTTCACAATTTTGTCGATGGGTATTTGGATAAAATTGGGATTCGATTTCTAGGAACATCACATTGTTACATGTTTATTACAAATTTATATTTATCCATATTATCTAATGGTGTTGTAACGGCCTAACGGGTAGATAGTTAAGGAAAAATTCGCTTGTTTATAAGAAATGTACGTATATAAGAGATGTTTTATTCATGCTAAACAACATGAAAAACTTTAAATATTGGAGTAAAGTAAATAAGTAATAGATACTGAGAAATAATATTATTATATTATTATCAAGTTTCGATCAATATCCCGACATTCTAGAATTTTAATGTAGACTATTTTAAAATGGTGTATAAGGTTCCAAAACCGATGTTTTGTTGATGTCACATAGACCGATTATTATTACTATAGGCTTCCATGCCTACCAAAGTTCAAGTAGGGAGAATATGACTATCTGAGTATATCATATTGTCACATGATCCTACTTCCCTCGCTTCATTGCGTGATTTATATTTTGTATGAATTTGTAAGAGAAATTCAAATCAAATATAAACAATAATTAAGTTAGAAAAAGTTCATGACAATTTAATCCAATTTACTAATTATGTCATACGACAAAATTCGTATCTCATAAAAAAGTTAATTAGCATATAAGCATATCTATTCACTATAACATAAGCATATAAGTTCATTGCAAGGAACATTAAGTTCCAAACTTCCAAGGGAAAGAATCTCTTTCATCTATTCTAAAAACTTTAGTGGGGAATTTAATTTGCTTACGTATACACACCAACGGCGACAATTATTTTGTATCCCCACATCTATAACATGTCCATTTGATCAAAGTACTATATACTAATGATACTAGTTTATGATAATTATAACTATTTTTATGAGAAGTTGACATAGCTAGTAGATATCATGTGTACAAGAAAAGTGACAGATTCTTTGGCATCCACTATAAGTTGGATTCTCCGCGAACCAACGGTTAAATAACGAGCTCTAGTATACTGTGCATTTGTGCTTCATATATATGTGAGTAGTGTTGTGATAAAGATGTAGAATTGAAGAAAATTAATCACTTTCTATAAATTACGAGTTTGCCGTTTCAATTCTGTATCAATATATCATTCTAAGATCAGATGAAATTTTTTAAGTTGTATAATATGATTATGAGTTCACCTCGTTCAACTCTTTATTACACGTGTTTTATTATGACCTTACAAAGACATTTTATAGACTTTTCACAAGTAACTAATTAAGCGTGTAAGTTCAAAAGAGAGTGCTTCCCGTCGGCTGAAACATACACTTTCATGTTGACAAAATTAATCATCTAGATGCTTTATCTACTAGGAGAGGCTACAAAAGATGTGTTAATTCTTTGATACCATGTCATATATGTAATTGATGGTTTGTGAAGTGTGACGTAAAAAAGCTAGTACATACAGAGAATTAATCCCAAAATCGACATGACTAATACATATTCTTCATGATTCTGCCAACCTGATAGTTAACAATTTTTTACTAATATTTGATGGATTGGAATGTTCTTGTTGATTTGTTGCAGCTTTGCCTAAATTATCATGACACATTTGATATGATTTGTTCATTGGAGAATTTTATACGATCATTATGCAGAGCATATAATTCATGCGAAGGTGTTATTACGTACGTTGATAGGTGAATGTATGACATGCACATGCACCAACTTCGTGCAAATCAGCAACAGTCCCGAGTCCTCATAAAATTGCCAAATTTGAGAGAATTTGTATTTAGAAAAAATCCATTAATAGAAGTTTTATTTTGTTTGTCTTTCCTTTACCACTCTTTTGTAACGACTTACAAGTATGACTACTTTTCTTTCTAAATATGTCGACTCGATAGGAAAAAAGAATATGATGCATGGCGTAAATGTTTTACTTATATATGAAGTTGTATTTCCCTTACACGATAAAAAGAGAGATGGTTAGGCATCACCAGCCATAGGTGCCATCGACTTTGCACAAAATTAAAAGTCAATACCCGATCTTAATATCAAATAACCATCGCTTATACATGCATTCAAATTGTATTTCTTATTAAACTACGCACTGGTTGTAAATTTAAAATAGTTAGTTAACATTAGACAATTCTCGCAAAACTTATTGCATGCAATGTCACTATAGGAAGAGAGATGTCTTCCCATTGGCACATTATTTACGAAATAAAAAGAACTTATTATGTTCAATTCATAGCCACAAAAAATGGTTTCTCCAAAAGTTTGGGAAACAGATAATGCGTACCAATTCATCAAATACAATCAATCGTATCAAACCATATAGTATAGTATGCTAATAATTTAGATCACCTCGTAATGACATGATCATATACGAAATAGTAAAAAACACCATGATGAAAATCAAATATAATGTGTAGTCCAAAAGAAAGCATATGTGCAACATTCACCACAAAGTGGACATCTAATCACCCCCTTAATCATCACTTCATATATACATGATCATGTCATACATGTCATTGCAATAACAAACCCTTGGATCACTATCCAACTCTAATTGGTCGGATCATCCCCTTAATTTTTGTTTTTAATTTGTTTTGCTACGACTTTGATAGTCTTTAACTAATGTATGTAAGAAGATTAGGCTTGATCAAAAAGACGTAGTTTATTAAACACGACTAAAGGTCTAATGCACATAAGACATTTTAACAGTTCGTTTAATACATGTGTGGTTAGAGTGAAAGGTGTTGCATTGACAGTGAGACAGTGATAGTAAACTGATATGCCGTTAATAAATTAAACAGTAAACTTACTTTGTACAGAATATTTTAGAATGATGGATTGGTAAGTTATAATATGAATTTGCGCATAAAGTAGAAAGAGTTTTGGTTTGGCTACTTTAGACCAGGAAATTAAGCAAGTTAAGGTCATGGTGAGGTCTTATGTTACAATTTGAAAGGAATGAAATCGGACACTTGGAATAGGGCCTAAAGAGTTAAGGACCTCAGCAAATGTTGAGGATAGAAGAGACAGTTCCAAGAGGCAGGCAGCTCGGGGCCTCTTTGAATTTCGAAGCTGCGTATGATTCCACCAACATCAACTTGGTCACATACATGTAAATATATATTTCATTGAAACACGACCATATCTAAGTCGTCTATAACAATAATAAGCTAGTTTTGAGTTGCTTCATACATAAGATAATCGTACGTTAATTAGTTGTTAATAAGTTTTGTTGAAACGGATTTATAACTTAATGTCATATTCCGTAGTAGTATACAACGAGATTACGTGTCTCATTTAATTAATATGTTTAAAAACAGACAGAACCAGACCTTATGATAAAATTACGACAAAGACAGCCATGTCTATTAATTGGTTAGGAAAACATCTGGCAAGTGGTAACTACTCCGTATAGACGTATATATATTAACCTTTACGTCTCAAATTCTCAATAACGCATATCTCAAGTAGGTCGGAAAGTGAAAACTCTCTCTCAAAATTTTTTATGTAAACATTGACTGATTTTTGCGATAATAACAAAGTTATTAAAGCCCTTGATTTTGGAACTAAATAACTCATCAGTCAAACTAGAAAAGGATTCAAGAACAGCAACATAACATAGATCATATACTACAAAGTTGTAGGTTCATACAATACATCTATCATCATCTATTTGCACCCTTTTTCCCCACTTTATCAAGATTATAAGCCTTTAAGTGATTTGTGTTCGTCATCATCTTAATCAAAGCAGCAACTTTAGAGTTTTTGATCGAGATTTTGGCCACACATAACCCTCCATTATTGAAGCTTAAGGACAAACGATTTCGCAAACGCCATTGTTACGACACATCAATGATCAATCCCATTCATTTTCATCTATAAAGCTCCTAGCTAGTCAAATTTAGATATATCCAGGAACTATATAATTGAAGCTTTGGCATTCAATAATTTATGTTTTATGTAAGAACTTTAGCTTTATATATAGGAGTACATTGCATACAAACCCTATTTTTTATTTGTATGCGTATGTACTTTAGCGCAAATGAGCTACTTATTGTTAGCAAATAAATGATGTTTTAAAGAATTTGCTAGTAGCCTAGTATATATATATTATTAACAGACCTTTTTTGCTTTTGGCTTACTCTGAAAGCAAGAGTTTTGGTTTAAGGGTAATGACAAGAGATAATCCAATTAAAGTTGCAAAATCAAAACAAAAAATGTTGGCTTATTGTCATGAGCTCATTATTGTTGATCAATAGAGTATATGGATTCAATGCAATGATTATGATCGATCAGCCTGATCGGCCACGATATAGTTGGACAAACAAACACTACATTTTAGGCCAAAAACATGAAAATAATCTGACGCACACCTCTTCAGTCTCGTGTTTGATTGGCTTAAGCCAAGAACGAACATGAAAAATGATCACACGATCGAGCCAAGTCTAAAACTCAAACACGCACCTAATATTGGTTTGATCAATCGAGCTACTCTTGCTTGGTCGTCTAAGGTATAGACAAAACCCTACAAGCCAAAATCAAGAAAAAAGGTCAGAAGATAGTCAAAGTTCGAAACTTGAACACGCACCTGTCCTATTTGATACTCGTAGTTGTAGTTGTGTCCAAGCCATCAATAGACATCATCACCAATCAGTTGTGCTAATTAAAAGATGTCAATCCCTTATCACCACTTTTTCATTCAGTTCCCCTCTTTTTTTCCTTTCAAATTAAACTTTTGCGAATTGGTAACATTTGCATGCACGAATGATTTTCTTCTTTTTGAAAAGAAGAAATGCTAGGGCAAAGTTTTTGTTATTATATAGAAATGTATGCATTGACATTGTCCGAGACGTATTCTTATGATTTAGAAGGTTATGCCAATAATGTGGCCACAACTGCAGCCAGATACATGAAGTTGAGTATTGAGTTGGATCAGTCATTTCCACCAAAAATAATTCATGCAAACATAATTCACAGTGTTTGATCCACTGTAAGAATTTCTAAGATTATCAATTTCAAGTCCATCTATTTACCTGGATTGTGTTTCAACAGAGACGCGATAAGTGTTGAAATCACAACAATCTACTTAACTACTTTATATTGAATAAATTCCATTGTAACGTTTTTGCCGCGTACACCCTTTCAATAGGTTAAAAAACACCTACACCGTGCACTTGCAGTATAAAAACATACAACTATCAATCGGAGGTTGTACGTCAGCAGACTAGAACTTGCCCACATGTTGGGGAAGCTGGATACTATGATTAAAACAGAGTAATTTAGTACCAAATCTTCATTGATATTAACATTCTGCGCATGATCTGACAAGCAGCAATTTTAAAAATCTTGTAAGTGGACATTAGACATTTCATAACTCTAAACTTCAAATTGGATAGCTTGTGTGTCACCATAATTTACTCAATGACTCAACAAAAAGGGTTTTTGATTTTGGATCGTGGGAGAATTTTGTCGTTTTAAGTAATCCTATACAACTCGAACTTGAACTAAATTGAACTGTGTACATAAATTAAAAGAAAAACAGTAGTGTATGTGCATGCTTCTTATATTATGATGACGAATAGTCGTCGATCATCAGTTATGGTTGAAATAGTTCTCGACGCAATTGTTACTACGAGAAGTGACGTAACAGATCAATAACATTCTGATTTGGTGCAAAAATGGAGAGGATTAACAGAAAATTTGCGGTGGGAGAGTGACATACACCCAATAACTTAACTCAAGCATCAGAAGATATTTCGGACAGTTGAAGTAAATAATTTTGTATGATTAAGAAGGGCTAATAATTGTGATTAAAGCAACTAATTAAATTGCTGATTTCATCATTCTGTGTTGATCCAGAAGCAGATTGCGACACATTATATATTTCCTGATCTTTCTTTCTTTAATTAAAGTATTTATAATGAACCCACTATGGAGTTTCCTTTCTACACATGATTATGCTAACGCAAGCAACATTCTTAAGTTTTGATGGACAATGAACAAAAAAGACTTCAACTTTTTTGCACCACTCATAGTCAAACACCAAAAAATCATAAAAAAACAAAGAAGTTTTATACATAAGTAGTCTTTGGATAATGACAAGAATGTAGAGAATTTGAGAGGAAGAGAGGATAGAAATATTGACATGAAAGCTTGATCATTTCATTAGATGAGAACGGTATAAATACACAAGACATACAATGTGAACAAACCTTAACAACCTAGGAAAGTCTAGATACTAGAGGCTACAATTAGGGAGAGAATCAAGGGAAAAGATTACAAGGCTAATCACACCTAATACACTCCTAAATTAGGCACGGTACAATATTACATATGATATAATAAAATCTAAATTATCCTAAATTACGTTGGTACACAATAATCCTTAATAAAATATGAAATGAGTTAGATCAAAATACATTTTAGGATTATCTTGACGTTTCAAAATTTACGGTCAGATAGTAGTCTTTAAAATTCACGAGTTTACCTTAAAAAAATACTATAAATTTGACCTTGAATTAGGATATATAAGATCGTCTTCATTTATCCATATCTTTTGTTTGGTAGACGAATCAGGTCTATAAGGTCGTATAATATCAAATCCAATCTTGTACGGTAATGTGGCTTGACCACGACCATAAAATTGGTGGTATTCTGTGCCACTTTGTGGCATATAATGAGACACGAAAGTGGGACAGAAGATCTGCATTGCCTTAAAACCGGATCATAATTAGTAGTGGAATCGACGGCCGTTGAAAATTAAAGTTAGTCTTTGATGGAACAAGAAGTGGAATCCACAAATTAACTCCATAAAAATACATCTTGTTACCACCCACGCCTACCAAAAAGACATGGAAGATAATTTCAGATATCATGTGGCTGAAGTTAAAACTTCATTCATCAGCAAACAACCCCCTAATCTTCCATCCATTCGCTTAATCTTGATTAAACAATGGATTAATTTCATATGATTAACACTTTATAAGTACCAAAGTTCAACTATACAATTCTACAAAAGCTTGTTAATCTACCTACTTAATTAGTTTTTGTGGACATTAAAGCGTTACTTCTCTTAATCTGACAATGTTAAAGCGCACTTAGACTAGTATAACACTACTTTTGATTAAGCTCAGATGCAACTTCCACTTAATTCTTAAGTAAAACTGCGTCGGGTTTTTGCTTAATTAAACTTTGTTTAATCATTAAAGATCAGGCAGATGTTTAATTAACAGCTGATCATTGGCAGTTCTTGAATTGATCAGCAGAAATGCCCTTTTAGTCGACGAAGCGACCAATGTAGGTACTGGATGATCTTCAAACAATCAACAAAGATGTCGTATGTAATGGTAGGCCGGTTACACGCCTTTGATCTTAGGCTCTTAGTCACATTTTAATACAACAACATTATCCGAGGTGCTTCTAAGACTTTCACCTTACAACGAGGTGACCAGAGTTGGATGTACGTAACCTTATCCTTATGTTGAAGACATGGAGAGACGCCTTCAGCAAGCTAGAGTCGTCTTCTTGCTGAATCACTAATAGATCTCCTACACAATAAGTTTCAGGTACATACACAGGAAATGCTAAAACAGAATGCCTGAAACAAGTTTCAGGAAAAGAAAAAAAAAAACAGAATCCTCTGTCTTTCTAAGTTTAACTTGAAATCTTCTCGCCTATTCAGACCAAACGTAAAGAGAGCCTAAAGACGCGTATTGACTTTCATAATCTCAGGCATGGATTAGTTCTATAGGCAAGATTAGATGTGTCGAAAGGTATACTATCTATTTCGTAACCTATACTTTACGAATCGAAAGCATTACTTTGTGAAATACTCCTTGAGCTTTCTTTTGTATTCCAAGTTTTCTGAATGCCCTTTGTACAGTTTATACTTCTACTTATATACAAAATGTAGCTTACTACTCAACTACCTCAATTACAATCTTTGTCCACATCCTCACAAGATTGGCAGTAGACAATTACATTAGACAAAATTACAGCTAATAGACCAATGACTATGGACAAATGTACACAGAAACTTCCCAAAAGGCATTTCTAAATAGAGTAAGGGTAGACTAAACTTTTCTGGCCATTATCAAGACAACCTCAACTGATACAAGGTTCCTATCCTAGAAACCGTTGCATTCTTGTGTTCTAGTTCCCTTGTCTTGCCTTTTTGTATGGTGACAACGACTGTTCACACAGTCAAGTTGAGAGGAGAGAAATTGCTGTTTCTCTACACTCCCCCTCAAATTGAGAGTGGGTGGAGACATCACTCCCAATTTGCCTAATAGAGTTTGATGTTGTTTCACTGTAAGGGGTTTTGTAAGAACATCAGCAAGTTGCTCTTTGGTAGAAACATATGATGGTTTGATTGTACCCGCAACAACTTTGTCGCGTATGAAGTGACAATCAATTTCTATATGTTTGGTGCGCTCATGGTAGACCGGATTTGCTGCGATGGAGAGAGCAGCTTGATTGTCACATTTTAAAGCAGCCGATGTAGTGTTTTTGAGACCTAGTTCCTTCAATAATGTCAATAGCCATGTGACCTCACATGTAGTGAGCGCCATTGCACGATATTCAGCCTCGGCAGAGGAGCGTGCCACTACACTTTGCTTCTTTGCTTTCCATGACACTGGTGACTGGCCTAGAAGGATGCAATACCCAGTGGTTGATCTCCTTGAGTATGGGCATGATCCCCAATCACTGTCGCAATATGCCGTCAGATTTGCGGAAGATGAGTTTGCAAGAAGTATGCCTTGATTTGGTGCACTCTTGAGGTATCGCAACACTCTTTTGGCTGCCTGCATATGATCAGAAGTTGGAGATTGAAGAAATTGGCTCAAGAGTTGAACAGAGAAAGCAATATCTGGTCTCGTGAGTGTGAGATATATCAGCTTCCCTACAATTCTCCTGAATACCTCGGGATCAGTTAGAGGAGTGCCTTTCGTTGGCTCCAATTTCACATGAGTGTCCAGAGGTAGTCGCAATGCTTTACACTTTTCGATGCCAAATTCTTTGATCATATCCAAGGTGTATTTCCTCTGAGAAATAAATATGCCTTGTGGTGTATGTGCCACCTCCATACCTAAGAAGTAGGAGAGAATGCCAAGATCCTTCATGGCAAATTGCTGTTTCAAGAGTTTCTTGACGGAAGAAACTTGTTGGTGGTTATTGCCTGTGATGATCATGTCATCGACATAAACCAAGATGACAGTGATATCTTGATGATTGGTTTTGAGAAACAATGAAGGATCAGAGGAGGATTGGTGAAATCCTATGTTGTATAGTGATTGAGAGAGCTTGGCAAACCATTGGCGTGGTGCTTGCTTAAGGCCATAGAGAGCTTTCAAAAGTTTGCAGACTTGTGTGGACTTCGATGAAGGTTGATTGAGTTGTATACGCGCACCAGGTGCACTATACCCTTGTGGCATGGCCATATACACTTCTTCTTCAAGATGACCATGCAAAAAGGCGTTTGACACATCCATTTGATGTGTGTGCCAGTTTTGGATTGATGCAACAGCAAGGAGAGTTCGAACTGTCGTCATTTTAGCTACAGGAGCAAATGTCTCCCTGTAGTCGATACCTTCTCTTTGTCGACAACCCTGAATTACAAGACGAGCTTTACACCTATCAATTTCTCCATTTGGCTGGTACTTGGTTTTGAAGAGCCATTTGCAACCAATAGCCTTGCGTCCAGGAGGTAGAGAAGTGACTTCCCAAGTGTTGTTTGCCTCAAGTGCTTCTAATTCCTGGTTCATGGCTGTAACCCATTGTGTAGATGCAACTGCCTCAGTGTAGTTGTAAGGCTCTTGAATCTCAGAGACTTGAGAGATCATGTTGGCAAATCCTTCATCTACATCTGCAGTAGCGACTGGTTGTATGATGGTAGGATGAGATCTCTTTGTTCCTGTCACATAGTCCGACATCCATTTAGGTGGTTGTCTAACCCTCTCAGGTTTCCGGGTTGCAATGGGAGGACTAGAGGTTTGGAAGTTAGAGTCTGGACACACATTTTGAGTGGGTGACTGAGTTGTAATTGTATGGGGTGTTGTGGCAGGATGACCATTGATCATATCCAATTCCACTTCTTCAGGTGGAGAATGTGATGCATTCTCTTTGAAATGATGAAAATCAATAGGTATAGGATGCATAAACCTCTTAGTGGCATCAGTGTTGTATGGGAATAGATCCTCATAAAAAGTGACATCCCTCGAGACAAATCTATAACCAGTTTGCAGATTTTGCAACTTATATCCCTTTTGAGTCTGTGGATATCCCAAGAAGACACAAGGGACTGCTCTTGTTTGAAACTTGTCAGCGGCTTGAGGATTTGAGGCTAGTGCAAAACATCCGAATGTTCGTAGTGGTTGGTAATTTGGTTTCTCTCCAAGTATGACCTCATATGATGTGTTGTTTTGTATGGTGGGAGATGGAAGACGGTTGATCAAATAAGCAGCCGTGGTAACACAATCTCCCCAATATTGTAAAGGGAGGCCTGAGTGAAACCTTAGGGCCCTACTTATTTCCAAGACATGACGATGTTTTCTTTCGACGACACCGTTTTGCTGAGGCCTCTTAGCAATGCTTGTTTGGTGTATAATTCCCTTCTCACGGAAGAATTGCACGCATTGGTTGTCGTCGAATTCAAGTGCATTATCTGATCGTATAATCTTGATCTTGTGACCAAATTGAGTTTGCACATAATTGTAGAAGGTGATTATAGTGTCAAAAGCATCAGATTTGTAAACTAACAAGTACACCCAAGTTGCCCTTGATTTATCATCGACTATAGTGAGGAAATATCTATATTTCTGCTTATATGCAATTCTATAGGGTCCCCAAATGTCGATGTGTATAAGGTCAAATGGATGAGCCACAGAGGTTAAGCTATGAGGGTATGGAGACTTTGTATGTTTAGCCATAGGACATGAAAGGCAAATTTGATTGGAATTCAAGCTAGATTTGACACAGTCTAGATGCTTTAACTTGGAAACAGAGGCATGACCCAATCTATTATGCCAAACATTGTAGTCAAAAGCTTTTGATTTCATTCCACTCAAGACATTACATGTAGACATCAAGCTCCTACAAGTCTCTAATTTATTACATTCAATGGCATATGCCTTAGGATTACAAAAGTTGCCTGACTTTTGAGGGTGAAATGCTGAAAAAACAGGCTTGTTTGTTGTTTGTTTGGGCTTGATCTCCTCTGTGGCTGGATGAAGGTAATAGAGACCCCCTGTGGCTCTACCTAGCTCCCTAATACTTTGGGTTGTACAATCCTGCACAAGACACTTACCAGAGTCAAATTTGACACTACAATTGTTGTCCTCACACAATTTTTGGATAGAGATGAGATTTTGCTTAAACACTGGTACTAGCATGACATTTTTGAGAATTAAGCCATTTCTAAGTCTGTGCATTCCCATGTGTGTGACCAACACTACGTCACCATTTGGCAGGTGGATTTTCAGCCTTCTCTCCAATGGTTTTATGTCATTCAAAAATTCTACTTTGCCTACCATGTGGTCAGAGGCTCCAGAATCTAATATCCACTCATTTTTAATACTACTAGCATTAAAACATGAGTACATACTTGCGAAGTTGCAGTCTATTTCATCATCAGTATCACAATCATGTTTGGTGTGGCTGCTACCTGCACCCTTGCAGCTCCCTGGTGCCATTTTCATCAGCTCTTGCAACTGCTTGGTGGCTGCCATGAGTGTTGCAGTATACTCATCAGCTTCATGTTCTTCTTGGAGAGCATTAGATGCATTTCTCTTTGAACCAGAATGGTAATTCTGCATATTACCTCTGTATTGCTTCTTGTTGTTGTTGTAGGATTGCTTGTAATTGTTGTTTGAGTACTGGCCCTTGTTCAGTCCAAATACCTTCTGTTTTCCATTTCCTCTCTTGGGAGGACCATCATTGTCCTTATTCCACCAGCATTCCGCCTTCGTATGCCCTTTCTTCTTGCAGATGGGACAAGAAACATCTTGCTCCCCCTGAGTGTGAAGGGCAGATGCTTCGGGTTCAGCATTGAACTCGAATACCTTCATCTGTGATTCTTCTTGTGTTATGAGAGCAACAGCATCAAGCACAGTAGGAAGTTTCTTTGACATAAGCAAGTTGCTCCTAAGAGCACCATATTTCTTCGTGTCCAGTCCATTTAAAAACTGGAACAACCTTTGCTCTTCTCTGTGTTGCTCTATTGCTTGTATGTAAGCGGTAAATTCAGAGTTCATCTGAGTGATGATAGGATAGTCTTTCAAATTCTCTAACTCATCCCATGAAGCTCTCAGTGTAGTGTAGTAATCACCTACACACTTGGTTCCTTGTTTAGCTTCATAGCTACTCTTACTTAACTGATATTTCCTTGCACCATTGTCAGCTTTAAACCTACCAACAATGTCATCCCAGATATCTTTCGCTGATGGGAAGAACATGACGGTTTTCCTCACACTTTCTTCCATGCTGTTGATAAGCCACGAAATCACAAGTGTGTTGCAGTGATCCCAAGCTTCCTTCTTGACGAGATCTGTACCATCCCTTTTTACAAGGCCTGTAATGAATCTAGCCTTCCTTTTTGTAGCGAGAGCGAGCTCCATTTGTCTCTTCCATGGGACAAAGTTGGCTGCTCCACTGAGTTCTGGTGTTATTTTGATGGTGTTGTGACCATCTGTTGGGCTTGTGTACAGTGGATCTGCTGTATTGAAGGGAAGGGGCTGATATTGTTGCAACTGATTTCCTTGCTGACTTCCTTGGTTTGTCATTTTTCTGGAGTGTTTTGTTGTTTTTGTTTAGGAAAAATTATGATACTAATGTCACTAGAAGTGAATCAGATTTGTGGGATTTGCAAGTATTGAAACTTGTCTTTTTGATTTGGTTTTGTGATAACTTGCTTACAAACTAACCCGGAAGCCCGAAGGCTCTGATACCATATTGACTTTCATAATCTCAGGCATGGATTAGTTCTATAGGCAAGATTAGATGTGTCGAAAGGTATACTATCTATTTCGTAAGCTATACTTTACGAATCGAAAGCATTACTTTGTGAAATACTCCTTGAGCTTTCTTTTGTATTCCAAGTTTTCTGAATGCCCTTTGTACAGTTTATACTTCTACTTATATACAAAATGTAGCTTACTACTCAACTACCTCAATTACAATCTTTGTCCACATCCTCACAAGATTGGCAGTAGACAATTACATTAGACAAAATTACAGCTAATAGACCAATGACTATGGACAAATGTACACAGAAACTTCCCAAAAGGCATTTCTAAATAGAGTAAGGGTAGACTAAACTTTTCTGGCCATTATCAAGACAACCTCAACTGATACAAGGTTCCTATCCTAGAAACCGTTGCATTCTTGTGTTCTAGTTCCCTTGTCTTGCCTTTTTGTATGGTGACAACGACTGTTCACACAGTCAAGTTGAGAGGAGAGAAATTGCTGTTTCTCTACAACGCGGAAGGCAGTATGACTCGAACTTCAGAATGCAGATGTTCACTGAATCTGCTACACTGACAAATGTGACAATCTTTACTTGCAATTGTTTTGTATGTTCACTGTAATTCAACCTACTTTGAAAGCGAATGTAAACCGCTCATACTTGCATCATTAAGTAGATTAGCAGTACTTTAAGGCTTTTAAGCTTAGTGCAACTTCCACTAAACATTTAAGTAAACTTCGTCGTGTCTCCGCATAATCTTAGTTTAGTCATAATCTAAGGCAGATGTTTAGCAGCAGATTTGCCAATGCACAAAGTGATCAGGAGCTGATTTCTTATCAACTTTATGAGTTAAATAACAGATCACATTTGCCCTCTTACCCGATGAAGCGGCCTCTCGATTTAATGGATGATTTTTCGACATTTCATGATAAAGTGTGTGTATGTGTTACTGCTAGTGGTAGGCCGTTTGTAATGCCCTTTTCGTCTCACAACCAATCGTACAACGACAACAAAAAAACAAGGTACAGTGCCTTAAAGACTCTCACAGCGATATGGCAAGGTAAGGGGAGATCGGATGTATGCTGGCTCATCCCTAATCATACATGGCTACATGCCAGATTGCCAGACGAAAGTGAGGGACATAGTAAGTCTTAGTCACACATACAGATGTTAAGCTTTCAATAGGTTATTACACTTCTTTCTTACTCAACATTCTAATCATATATGCCAAAGAAATTAGTAAGTGGCATAGAGTCTTAATCCACAGATATGAGATTTTGTAGCTAAAGTTTCCTTAAAAAAAGGTAAAAATCTAGTCATTTCTGAGACAGACAATGCCAGTAATTGTTGACAGTAAATCCATGAAGTGCATTCCTGTGTCGGCTGTCTGCACTTAAAAGTCCTAAGCAACAACAACCAACATTGTAGTGTACAAGGAAAACTTCAACAGATTTGCTGAAACATGCTCTTCAAAATTACAGAAACAAGATCATTTACAACTCGGAATAAACCTGTACAGGTTTACATTCACAACGACTGTGGACTCGATACAATCATCATATTATCGTCTAGTCCTGTATAAACGCGAAAAATGAATCTCAAATGACCTTGAATGTCGGCCAATCGTTTACCTCTTGAATCTCATCTGACTATGGCCTAGGGAGACAATGAATCTTATCAACTTTAGTAGTCGACTTTGGCTCGAAAGATTCTGTGTCCTGTGCCTCCTAGGATGGTACCTAAGCCCTAGAAAAGAAAGTTCATACTTTGTGTTCTTTTTTTGTGGTAGCCACAACCTTAAGCTTATGAAAGAAGTGACAAGAAAGCACATCATCTGGCCTGTGTCATTTCCTCTATGATCACTGTTGTGTTAGCCAACAAAAATGATTAAACTTGTGCACAATGCGCAGATCCTTTGTACAAGTGATCTGAATTTACTCTCCTAGGATCATTGTTACGACGACAACACTTACCCCGTTATAAGAAAAACTCCCTGTCTATGGCGAGGTAAGGGTTAGGGGAGACTAAATGTACGCAACCTTTCACCTACGTAGATAAACATAGAGGTAAATTATTTCAAGGTGACTCGAAATGACAAATTATGTCAATAAAATGTATCGACCAATTACTAGCTCTTGATCAGTCAACTATTTTGCTTCATTCTATTATATTCCAAAGTCGGCTCACTTGAAAGAGTGCAAACTCAGCTATCGTTGAATACACTTGAAGTATTGCACAAGGGCTTGTCTAAGATTAAACAACAACAATAATACTATAGATTAGAAGAACAACAAATCAAAGCTAAGAAATTTAAACCCCTCTTAATTTTCCCGCCCAAAAAATCATTCCCAATTTCATAATCCAACGGTCATATTCTTCATTTCCAACTGTTCCTAATCTCTCTTAGAAGCTAAAACCCTAAACCATTCTCTTCCATATTCAAACCAAATGCGCTGGTTGCGAAAACAACCCTTAATCGACTTCGCCCAAATTCGATTATTCACCAACCATTGTACTCATTTCTCATCATATTCATATAATCACTCAATTCAAGATGATTACCATCACCATTTACTATCTCTTCTGAACAACTTCCCTTCGTCTCGCCGAATTACCCGCCAAATCCACTCGCAATTCCTAACAAATGGGTCGCTAATACAATGCCCAAATGCTCCAATTATCTTTGTTTTCAACACCCTTTTGCGCCGGTATGCGCTGGGTGAGTTCCCTCAAGAAGCCATGTATCTTCACAAACAAGCTACACAAGCATTATCGTCTCGTTTCGACAGCTTTACGTACTCGTTTCTTGTCAAAGCTTGTGCTAATTTGAACCGATCTTTTCTGGGTTTTCAGTTTCATGGAATTGTTGTCAAGTTGGGGTTTGAGCGTCATGTTTACGTGCAGACTGCTTTGCTGAACATGTATGTCGATTTCGGGGTTTTGCGTGATGCAGAGAAAGTGTTTGATGAAATGCCTGAGAGAAATTTGGTTACTTGGAATGTCATGGTTACTGGGTTGGTTAGATGGGGGCGTCTTGAAGAAGCTTTAGCTTTGTTTCGGAAAATGCCTAGTAGGAATGTTGTTTCCTGGACCAGTATGATTGATGGCTTGGCGCGGATGAAGGATTATCAGGGAGCGTATGCTGTTTTCCGCGAAATGACTGTCAGGGACGACATTATGCCTACTGAAGTGTCGTTGCTGGCGATTTCTACTGCGATTGCAGATCTTGGTGATCTTGGGAACTGTCAGTTAGTTCATGCCTACAGTGAGAAATGTGGTTTTACTGTAAGATATGTTCAGGTGGCGAACTGTCTTATTGATACATACGCCAAATGTGGATGCATAGGAAGCGCATTGAGAGTGTTCGAAGGTGTCTCAAACGATAGAAGAAATTTGGTGACTTGGACGTCTATGGTAGCTGGTTTCGCTATGCATGGTATGGCGAAAGAAGCTGCACAGGGTTTTGAGAATATGAAGAGTTCAGGTATCAGACCGAATCGAGTAACTTTCTTGAGTGTGCTCAATGCTTATAGCCACAGTGGTTTAGTGGAGGAGGGATTACAGTTCTTCGAAAAAATGGTTGGCGAGGGATTTGTTGCACCAGACATAAAACACTATGGATCTGTGGTTGATATGTTAGGGCGAGCAGGAAAATTAAAGGAAGCAGAGGACATTGCTTCTCAGATCCCTGACCACATTGACAGTGTCGTAATTTGGCGCACAATTTTAGGCGCCTGCAGCGTTCATGGTAATGCCGAGGCTGCTGAGAGAGTAACGAGGAAGATACAGGAGTTGGAGAGAGGATATGGTGGAGATTACGTCCTGATGTCAAACATATTGACAGATGGTGGGAAGTTCTCTGAAGCCGAGAAAGTAAGAACATTAATGGATGAAAGGAGTGTCCCTAAGGTTTCCGGCCATAGTTCAGTCTGATCAAACTAAAGTCATCTTCAAGCTTAACTACCCCCGTAAGTAAAGGTTTCTGACAGATACATTCGAATATAAATCGGTATATACGCAGCTCAAAAGCAAGGCATTCAGCAAAAACTGGCGTTTATTCCATAACTAAACCATCTGAACAAACTAATGGTATACAAGATGAAAAGCACTTCTCTTTCTGGAGAGACGAATGTTGCCAGTAGACACTATATATCTATGTTATGTACACCTGGAATCTAAATTTTGACAAAATCGAGCTTCCCAAGAATCCAAGGTCAGCGTGAAGATCAAGCATCCGTAGGAACAGGACTATCTATAGTCTGAACAGCAAGGTGATGTTGAAGAGCACGGGATGACTGATAGCAAAGTTCTACCATTGGGGGTGACATAACAAATTCTGGGCGATAAAGTTCACCAATCGTTCAACTGAGAAGTTATACTTTTAACTACGGTATGGTATTCTGTGTGCACGTACCGCTTAGCTTTCTCTGAACCAGGTTGCTCAAGCCACTCAGCATATAAACCTCTCACTATCGGATTTTGGGAAGGATCAGCTTCCAGAACCTGTCATACAGCAGGGGTATTCAATCAGGAACGCAAAACAAAATGCTGCTATCTTCAAACTTCAAGGTTACACATAGAACATAAAATCAAATGCCTAGCACATCCCTCGTATGTCATGTGGGGAGAGGTAGCAAAAAGAACGAGACATGATGCGGAAACTATTCTACCCACTTAAGAGTGTCATGGCCACGAAAATGACGTATGGTGCCTTTTTTTGGGTGCTAAGGGTGGTTTAACGCCTAAGCCTGCTAATGCCTGGGGTGGTGCCAGGGCTAAAACTAAACCCCCTGTTTCGATGTCTTTTTCCAATTTTCATGTTACATTCAACTCAATTGCACATTATATTATACAGCTGGAAAAAAGCAATTTTGTTTTCAACTTGTGAGCATCGAGCAGAAGTGTCAAAAATATGACTTCAGTGTTTCGCTTCATTTTCTCATTCATTCAAAAGTTAGAACTACCAGTGGGAGATAGGTTCGAAGGGAGAAAAAAATCTCAAGGAGCTGTAATCATGTATCATCTAAAGATAAGCAACTACAAAGCTCGACACACTACTCAAACAATAATCAGAAACTAGATTTTTCTAAAAGCAGCTGTATCTACAAATATAAAGCATTAGATCATGACAGAAGAGAGCATTCAATAAGAATAAGAACTCCGGAATAGCAATATAAAACTCACATTGCTTATGTAGACATCCTCTAACGTCTGAATCAACTCCTTTCCAGACTGTCCAGCTTTTGGCTTAATTTGTCCAGCACCATTCAGGCAGCCTGCAGCACAAGATATTATCGTTTTCAGCGTAACGAGCAGTTCCACTAACCTATTTCCAACTTCAATTGATAATATATAACCCTGGAGTTTTACACCAAGAGAACAGTCCACTTGATCTAGATGTGGCTCCCAGTGTGCCCAGTCAAAAACATCAAAACATATAGGGAATATTATACACTAGGTATCATCATTCTGACCTGAAGGACATGCCATGATTTCCAGAAAGTGATAATCACTATTCCCACTTTCAATTTTCTTTACGACATTCCTGAGATTTCGAAAGCCATAACATAAGGCAAACTTCAAGACTGTTTCACCCTCAACCTGCATTATAAAACATTTCATCAGATCCTTATCTCTTTTCTTTTGGACAGTGCATTTCCAAATACTTTCTTTGGAGGGAGAGAAATGAAAGGAAACAGAGGGAAATAGGAGGAGCGATCCAACATTCCTTATTGAGAACAAGTGAGAGGCGGTTGGGAAGAAAATTTTGAGAGATCTGGGGGGAACCATTATCACTCTGTCCTTTTTAAACCAAACCCAAGTTGGGGATATTTGGCAGGAGAACTCCCCTCTCTTTATGCCAAGTCTCTTTTCTAAAGTCTCTCCTCCACTCTACTCCTCCATAGTTCCCTAGATCAGGGTACTTTATAGCCTCTCCCCTCCCTTTTCGTTACGTGTTTCTCTGGCCTCACTTTCACTCCAGATAGGCATCCCAAAAAAGTGTAAATTTAACAAGATCAAAGAACATCCATCCTTATCAGAAAAAGTACTACATTCATTTTAGCTATCATAAGATAATGAATACTGCCATAGCACTAATAAGGCAATACACATTTCGGGGTGAAGGAAGGAGGGTGTTAGTCTCCGGGTTTGTTGTATTCAATTATTCCTCCATTCAATCAAGGTCGTGAACAAGGACTCCGGAGGATCACTACCATAAGCAATATGAGTTACTAGTTTACTACTAAAAATCTTGCATCAGAACAAAAAGACTAGCAGTTTATTCAATATCATACATCCATAGACTTTTGTCTACTTGAATAGCTGTAGACGATGCAGAAGGAAAACCAGGAACTTACCTCCAGACTGATTTCACGAAAGTCTGAGTTTCTTAGAGTTCTAAAGTTTAGGGGCCCTTGGATTTCCCTTCCAAAAAGGGATTTTGCTGCATGTCTGAAAATAACTTCAGCATAACCTCCAGAACTTCCATGAACCCCATGAAGGTGTCCATCATCTGTGACATTTGTCAACCTGATGATGGTAAAGCAAACATCTCAGCCAATGTCCAAATAATTCAAAACATAAAATAATGAAGCAAGCTCTCTTACATCCTATCAAGAGGAGATTCATCCAGGGTACTGAACTCAACTGATCTTGACTGCAAAACAACCAAAAAGAGACTTTATGATAAAGTCGTCACACTACAAAACATGGGAATCGGCAAGGGGCAAGGCCAATGAGTACTTTTCTTTACCTGTATCAGTTCTAAAACCTCCCCAGTAGTCAACACAGAATCCACCTCCATAACCCTTAGATCTCCATTAGTATGATGTCCATCTTGATATTCCATTTCAAAAACGAAATCATCTCTAGAAGCTTCAAGCTTCTTGTCATAACAAGGCATCACAGTGACATGATATACTTCATCTGGCCTGTTCAACATTCATTAGTGAATAAGAGACAACATACACAGAAATTAAGTGCGTTTAGCCTTTCATGAATGAAAATAGAATGAACCATTTAGAGAAGGAAATTAGGGAAGTAAACATAATCCTAGACTTGAAATACTTGTTGGGTCAAATTAGTCAGCTACTCGATCATTTTCTGTCTCCACCCTTCTGTCATCTCACTCAAGTTTCTTTATGTGCTTTCTAAAACGTCACTGATTAGCTCACCGCCTCCAGCACCTTCACCTCAGCAACAAAACTCTTTTCTTCCTCCACCACTCCTCTCCATGTGTCCCTCCCTTTCTTTAAAGATTTTGGTACTCCAATAGTTCTAGTTCATTTCTAACCATCTCTCTTCCTCTTCAGCCTCCCCCCTCCCCCCTTTCTCACTCTTTCCTCCTCCCTTCTCGTGGTTTGGGGTGGACAGTGTTGGCAATGACCAGGTAGTTGTGGCGGTGACAGTGCAAGCTGCGCTAACAGTGCTGGAGAAGCTAAGATTTGGGTTGCCTTAAAGTGAGGAAATCAGTTAGTTAAGGAGGGAGGGTGGATGACAAATGGCAGGGCTACTCCGGAGTCCACGTCGAAGTAACAGTTCTCAACTGTGATTTGTGAAGGTTCAATCAAACATTGAGAAATGGAAACGATGATACATACCATCTCCATCTTAAAATAACTTAATCAAACACATTCTAAGAGCTTAATTCTACATCATCTATACTACACAGACACCAAAAGTTTTTTTAAGTTTGTCGTCTGAAAGCATCAAGGTAGACAATGAGGTCTACAGATATTACCTAAGTGACATTTTCTGGCAGAGGTACCGCTTGATGATAGCCCCCATTGTCTGCTGAGGACTTTTCACAGAAGAAATATATGGCAAGATGTACGATCCAAGAGTTTTTTCCGCATAGCAGATCCACCCTAACAGAAATTGGGAAGACAATGGAAGATTATTAGGAAATCATCCATTGGGGGGAGGCAGAAATTAGTAACTGGGCGAGGATCAGATTTTCAGCATGACACTTCGCAGTTTGATAAAAATGCATACCTGGACAAGCAGACGAAATCATTGGCAGCTCAGTTTTACATCTAGCCTCTTTGGAGGTCTGACTTTGCTCGTAACGGGAAAGAAATTCATTACATGCCTCTATAAGTGCCAAGTCTCTACTACAGCTTGTGTCAAAAATAGCCTTGACTCCCAATGACTTAAAAAATGTCGTGAGCTTTCTCGAAACCTGGAGGAAAGATGATAACCTATGTGAGTCAAGAGGGGAAGGGGGAGAGAAATTCATGTGGAATGCCAAACCGTGGACTCACAGAGAAGAACCACCTTTCAAGTTTCACCTCTAACAACAGCCAAACATAACGGAGATAGCAGTAAAATAAATAAAGAGTTTAGATATTCACGATAAGCACAGAGTATCATAGATTCAAGTTTTAATCAAGGTAATTTGAACCAGTTCCACGTGTTATTCCTAAAGATGAATGGAAAAGGCTGCATAAACTAAAAATTTATATGCAGAACCCTCCACATAGTTTAAGCAAGTATGTGGCCATCTTTTACCAGATACTTTAGCTCAAAAAGAATTTGAATACAAATACCAATTTTGTTCTTCATACTAAACCATATATGATGTTTGTTTCCCAATAGGATAGGAATTACTACTTCCTAGGAAGCTTTCCTAAGAAGTTTACGAAGAAGGGCCTAGGTAGGTGAGGGCTTCTCACAGGAAGTTTTAGTTCCATGGTTCATCCAAACAGGATTTCTCATTACCCAAACTTTCTAACTTCCTAGAAAGTACAAATTAAAGGGACTTTTGTTATTTTATAAGCAACCAAACCAGCACTACAGCTAACACGACATCAAAAATCATGGCTGCCAGGGTAAAACTACCTTTAATTGAGTCTGCCAAAGAAGTCCATCCATGCCAAGGCCTATTCTCAAATCACCACCATCTTGAGTTGGTGCTTTTGTTCTCTTTTCATAATTGTGTGTTTTTTTATCTAAGACTTAATCTTCAAAATTAATCTTCTGGGTACTACGGTATTACCCCACCAAACACATATAAATGATAAAGAATTCACAAGTCAGTATCCACACCTTTAATTTTTTAAAGCAATGTGAATACAGTCAACTACAAAATATCCCATTCATATAACATTAAAAACAGAATTAGAAAAAACAGTT
The DNA here is from genome assembly GCA_963457585.1 of Spergularia bocconei. Lineage (NCBI taxonomy): Eukaryota > Viridiplantae > Streptophyta > Magnoliopsida > Caryophyllales > Caryophyllaceae > Spergularia > Spergularia bocconei. The sequence goes on along the minus strand of OY734946.1, from coordinate 1,465,187 downwards.
AAATATTATGTGTATGCATGAACAGTTTTGAAACAACAACTGAATTAAGTGCCTCTCGGGCTCCCACCATAAGAACGGGTGTACGCAAGCCTTACCCTATGTTTTTGGCAAAAAACTGTGGATTCTATACTTCGATTTTGGCAGACGTTGCCGTTTGAGGCTACCGTGCTTTCTTGTTGATTTTGGGACTTATTACAGGTTTTTGGTTCTGATATTTTTCCAAAATCCACATTAAGACCCCTAAAGGCTTGCTCAAAAGTTTGAGCAATTTTTGTTCCGAAACCATTTTTGGTCAAAACCGTGAATTTCTCAAAACCATTCTATACTACGTTTTTGGCCATTTTAGACAACATTTTAGAAAGTAGCCGAAATTTCTCAAAACTTTACAACGGATAGCCCAAGAGTAACCTATTAGGATATGAGAGTTGGTTCCTCCGTTAATGATACTTCTATGACGTTTTGGCACACTTGACTCTTTGGCGTTTGCGGGCAATTTTTGCCGATTTTCATATCTTATAATAGGTTTTTGGCCCAAATATTTTGCATAAACCCATAATGTGACCCCTCTTTGCTCCCACAAAAATTTGAGCATTATTTATTCTAGGACAATTTTTGGCCAAAAAACAGTGGATTTATGTACTACGTTTTTGGCCAAATTTGACGACATTTTTGAAAGTAGTCAAAATTTCTCAAAACTTTACAACGGATAGCCCTAGAGTAACCTATTAGAATATGAGAGTTGGTTCCTCCGTTAATGATATTTTTATGACGTTTCGGCACACTTGATTCTTTGGCGTTAGCGGGCAATTTTTGCCGATTTTCATATCATAGAATCGGTTTTTGGCCCTAATATTTTGCATAAACCCATAATGTGACCCCATGGTGCTCCCTCAAAAATTACAGCGATTTATGTTCCGGAACAATTTTTGGCCAAAAACAATGGATTATGCACGTTTTCGGCCAAGTTTGACGACATTTTTTAAAGTAGCCAAAATTTCTCAAAACTTTACAACAGATAGCCCTAGGGTAACCTATTAGGATATGAGAGTTGGTTCCTCCGTTAATGATATTTTTATGACCTATCGGCACACTTGATTTTTTGGTGTTAGCGGGCAATTTTTGCCGATTTTCATATCTTACAATAGGTTTTAGGCCCTCATATTTTGCTCAAACCCATAATGTGACTCTACAGTGCTCCCACCAATATTTGAGCATTTTTTATTCTAGGACAATTTTTGGCTAAAAACAGGGGATTATGTACTACGTTTTTTACCATTTCTGACGACACTTTTGAAAGTAGCCAAAATTTCTCAAAAACTTTACAACACATAGCCCTAGAGTAATCTAATTGGATATGAGAGTTGGTTTCTCTGATAATGATATTTTTATGACCTTTCGTCACACGTGACACTTTGACAATATTGCGAAAATTTTGCCGATTCGCATACCTTACAATAGGTTTTTGGCCCAAATATTTTGCTCAAACCCACAATGTGACCCCACGGTGCTCCCACAAAATTTTGAGCATTTTTTATTCTTGGACAATTTTTGGCAAAAAACAGTGGATTATGTACTACGTTTTTGGCCAAATTTGACGACATTTTTTAAAGTAGCCAAATTTTCTAAAAACTTTACAACGGATAGCACTAGAGTAACCTATTATGATTCGAGAGTTGGTTCCTCCATTAATGATATTTTATGATGTTCGGCACACTTGATTCTATGGCGTTAGCGGGCAATATTTGGCGATTTTCATATCATAGAATAGGTTTGTGGCCCTAATATTTCGCATAAACCCATAATGTGACACCACGGTGCCCCCTCAAAAATTTGAGCAATTTATGTTCCGAAACAATTTTTGGCCAAAAACAGTGGATTATGTACCACGTTTTTGACCATTTCTGACAACATTTTTGAAAGTAGCCGAAATATCTCAGAACTTTACAATACATAGCCCTAGAGTAACCTAATTGGATATGAGAGTTGGTTTCTCTGATAATGATATATTTATGACCTTTCGTCACACGTGACACTTTGATGTTAGCGGGAAAATTTTACCAATTTGCATATCATAGAATAGGTTTTTGGCCCAAATATTTTGCTCAAACCCACAATGTGACCACTCAGTGCTTCCACAAAAATTTGAGCATTTTTTATTCTAGGACAATTTTTGGCCAAAAAACAGTGGATTTATGTACTACGTTTTTGGCCAAATTTGACGACATTTTTGAAAATAGTCAAAATTTCTCAAAACTTTACAACGGACAGCCCTAGAGTAACCTATTAGGATATGAGAGCTGGTTCCTCTGTTAATGATATTTTTATGACGTTTCGGCGCACTTGATTCTTTGGTGTTAGCGGACAATTTTTGCCGATTTTCATATCATGGAATAGGTTTTTGGCCCTAATATTCTGCATAAACCCATAATGTGACCCAACGGTGCTCCCTAAAAAATTTGAGCAATTTATGTTCCGGACCAATTTTTGGCAAAAAATAGTGGATTATGTACTACATTTTTGTGCAAATTTGACGACATATTTGAAGGTCGCCGAAATTTCTCAAAACTTTACAACGGTTAGCCCTAGGGTAACCTATTAGGATATGAGAGTTGGTTCCTCCGTTAATGATATTTTTATGACCTATCGGCACACTTGATTCTTTGGTGTTAGCGGGTAATTTTTGCCGATTTTCATATCTTACAATAGGTTTTAGGCCCTAATACTTTGCTCAAACACCATAATGTGACCCCACAGTGCTCCCACCAATATTTGAGCATTTTTTTATTCTGGGACAATTTTTGGCTAAAAACAGGGGATTATATACTACGTTTTTTACCATTTCTGACAACAATTTTGAAAGTAGCCGAAATTTCTTAAAACTTTACAACACATTGCCCTAGAGCAACCTAATTGGATATGAGAGTTGGTTTCTCTGATAATGATATTTTTATGACCTTTCGTCACACGTGACACTTTGACGTTAGCGGGAAAATTTTGCCAATTTGTATATCTTACAATAGGGCTTTGGCCCAAATATTTTGCTCAAACCCACAATGTGACCCCATAGTGCTCCCTCGAAAATTTGTTTTTTTTTTATACTAGGACAATTTTTGGCAAAAAACAGTGGATTATGTACTACTGCCTCCATTTATGTCCAAATGCCCTAATTTCCATAATGGGAAATTCACATCCAAATGCCCCTTTCTCCTTTAGTAGTAACCCTTTATTAATAAAATATTGTCCACTTGCACCATTTTTGAATTGTTTAACCCTAACTAATGTCCACTTGCACTAGAATTGAAATGTTTATCTCTAAATATTGCCCACTTGCACTTAAAAATAAATTGTTTATTTCTAACCATTGTCAACTTACACTATTATAGAATTGAAATTATTTTCCTTAAAAAGTGAGAAATGATGTCATGGGGCATTTGGATATGAATGGAGGAAGTACGTTTTTGGCCAAATTTGACGACATTTTTTATAGTAGCCAAAATTACTAAAACTTTACAACGGATAGCCCTAAAGTAACCTATTAGGATGTGAGAGTTGGTTCCTTCGTTAATGATATTTTTATGACGTTCGGCCCACTTGATTCTTTGGCGTTAGCGGGCAATATTTGCCGATTTTCATATCATAGAATAGGTTTTTGGCCCTAATATTTTGCATTAACCCATAATGTGATCCAACGGTGCCCCCTCAAAAATTAAGCAATTTATGTTCCGGAATAATTTTTGGCCAAAAACAGTAGATTATGTACTACTACCTCCATTCATATCCAAGCTTCCTGTTTCTCAAGGTTGGTTCTAAGACGTTTTTGACCATTTTTGACAACATTTTTGAAAGTAGCCGAAATATCTCAAAACTTTACAACACATAGCCCTAGAGTAACCTAATTGGATATGAGAGTTGGTTCCTCTGATAATGATATATTTATGACCTTTCGTTACACGTGACACTTTGACGTTAGCGGACAAACTTTGCCAATTTGCAAATCATACAATAGGTTTTTGGGCCAAATATTATGCTCAAACCCACAATGTGACCCCCTAGTGCTTCCACAAAAATTTAAGCATTTTTTATTCTAGGACAATTTTTGGCCAAAAAACAGAGGATTATATACTACCTTTTTGGCCAAATTTGACGACATTTTTGAAAGTAGTCAAAATTTCTCAAAACATTAAAACGGATAGCCCTAGAGTAACCTATTAGGATATGAGAGTTGGTTCCTCCGTTAATGATATTGTTATTACGTTTCGGCGCACTTGATTCTTTGCCGTTAGCGGGCAGTTTTTGCCAATTTTCATATCATAGAATAGGTTTGTGGCCCCAATATTTTGCATAAACCCATAATGTGACCCCACGGTGCTCCCTCAAAAATTTGAGCAATTTATGTTCCAGAACAATTTTTGGCCAAAAACAGTGGATTATGTATTACGTTTTTTTACCATTTTTGACAACATTTTTGAAAGTAGCCGAACTTTCTCAAACCTTTACAACCGATAGCTCTAGAGTAATCTATTAGGATATTTCCTCCGTTAATGATATTTTTATGACGTTTCGGCACACTTGATTCTTTGGCGTTAGCGGGCAATTTTTGCCGATTTTCATATCATACAATAGGTTTTAGGCCCTAATATTTTGCTCAAATCCTAAATGTGACGCCACGGTGCTCCCACAAATATTTGAGCATTTATTATTCTGGGACAATTTTTGGCTAAAGACATTGGATTATGTACTACGTTTTTGACCATTTCTGACAACATTTTTGAAAGTAGCCGAAATTTCTCAACACGTTACAACACATAGCCCTAGAGTAACCTAATAGGATATGAGAGTTGGATCCTCTGATAATGATATATTTATGACCTTTCGTCACACGTGACACTTTGACGTAGGCGGGCAAATTTTGCCGATTTGCATATCTTACAATAGGTTTCTGGCCCAATTATTTTGTTCAAACCCACAATGTGACCCCACGGTGCCCCTGCAAAAATTTGAGCATTTTTTATTCTAGGACAATTTTCGGACAAAAACAGTGGATTATGTACTACGGTTTTGGCCAAATTTAACGACGTTTTTTAAAGTAGCCACAATTACTAAAAACTTTACAATGAATAGCCCTAGAGTAACCTATTAGGATATGAGAGTTGGTTCCTCCGTTAATGGTATTTTTATGACGTTTCGACACACTTGAATTTTTGGCGTTAGAGGGCAATATTTGCCGATTTTCATCTCATAGAAAAGGTTTTTGGCCCTAATATTTTGCATAAACCCATAATGTGACCCCACAGTGCCCCCTCAAAAATTTGAGAAATTTATGTTCCGGAACAATTTTTGGCCAAAAACAATGGATTATGTACTACGTTTGTTATACCAATTCTGACAACATTTTTGAAAATAGCCGAATTTCTCAAAAATTTACAACATATAGCCCTAGAGTAACCTGATTGGACATGGGAGTTGGTTCCTCTGATAATGATATTTTTATGACCTTTCGTCACACGTGACACTTTGGCGTTAGCGGGCGACTTTTGCCGATTTTCATATCTTACAATAGGTTTTAGGCCCTTATATTTTGCTCAAACCCCAATGTGACCCCACGGTGCTCCCACAAAAGTTTGAGCAATTTTTATGCTAGGACAATTTTTTGCCAAAAACAGTGGATTATGTACTACATTTTGGCCAAATTTGACGACATTTTTGAAAGTAGCCAAAATTTCTCAAAACTTTACAACGGATAGCCCTACAGTAGCCTATTAGGATATGAGAGTTGGTTCCTCCGTTAATGATATTTTTATGATGTTTTGGCACACTTGAGTCTTTGGTGTTAGCGGGCAATATTTGCCGATTTTCATATCATAGAATAGGTTTTTTGTCCTAATATTTTGCATCAACCCATAATGTGATCCCACGGTGCCCCCTCAAAAATTTGAGCAATTTATGTTCCGGAACAATTTTTGGCCAAAATTAGTTGATTATGTACTATGTTTTTTACCATTTTTGACAGCATTTTTGAATGTAGCCGAAATTTCTCAAAACTTTACAACGGATAGCCCTAGAGTAACCTATTAGGATATGAGAGTTGGTTCCTCCGTTAATGATATTTTTATGACGTTTCGGCACACTTGATTCTTTGGCGTTAGTGGGCAATTTTTGCCGATTTTCATATCTTACAATAGCTTTTAGGCCCTAATATTTTGCTCAAACCCATAATGTGACCCCACATTGCTCCCACAAATATTTGAATATTTTTTATTCAGGGACAATTTTTGGCTAAAAACAGTGGATTATGTACTACGTTTTTTACCGTTTTTGACAACATTTTTGAAAGTAGCCGAAATTTCTCAACACTTTACAACACATAGCCCTAGAGTAACCTAATCGGATATGAGAGTTGGTTCCTCTGATAATGATACATTTATGACCTTTTGTCACACGTGACACTTTGACGTTAGAGGGCAAATTTTGCCGATTTGCATATCTTACAATAGGTTTTTGGCCCAAGTATTTTGCTCACACCCACAATGTGACCCAACGGTGATCCCACAAAAATTTGAGCATTTTTTATTCTAGGACATTTTTTGGCCAAAAACCACCTTTTTGTAAAGTGGTAAAATGTTCTCAAAATTTTACCATGGAAAGCTTTGGAGTAGCCTTGCCGGAAATGATACGTTGTTTGCTCCGTAAGGGAAATTTTTAAAGGTCAAGTGGCAAACTCATTAATTGATGATAGCGTGCGTTTTTATATCGTCAATTTTGGGACTTACCACAGGTTTTGAGTTCTGATATTTTTCCACTATCCATATTATGACCCCTAAAAGCTTGCACAAAATTATGAACAGTTTTTGCGCCGATACCGTTTTTGGCCAAAACCATGGATTTTATACTTCAATTTGGACCAATTTTGACCACTTTTTTTAAAGATGGCAAATGTTATCAAACATTTACCATGGACAGCATTGGTATAGCCTTGTTGGTATTGAGGTTTGTTTGTTCTATTAACGATGTTTTTAAGCCCTTTTGGCAGACGTCGGTGATTGAGGCTACCGTGCTTGTTTTGTTGATTTTGGGACTTACCACAGGTTTTTTGGTTCTGACATTTTTCTAATTTCCATATTATGACCTCTAAAGGCGTGCACAAAAATTTGAAGCATTTTTTGTTCCGAGATCATTTCTGGCCAAAAACCGTGAATTATATACTTCGATTTTAACCACTTTTGTGAATGTAGACAAATGTTATTTAATAATTGCTAAGGACAGTCTTGGACATAGCCCTTATGAATATGAAGCTTGGTTCCTATATTTAAGAAGTTTTTAAGCCATTTCAGCACACATGACCTGTTGGGGTTACCGTGCATTTACCATCGATTTTGGTATATTTTGGGCTCTGATTTATTTTCTAATATCCATAATATGACCTCTAAGGGCTTCCACAAAATTTTAAGCGACTTTTGTTCCATAGACATTTAGGGCCAAAAGTTGTGGATATTATACTTCATTTTTGGCCAATTTAGACCACCGTTTTGTAAACTGGTCGAATGTTATCAAAATTTTACCATGGAAAGCCTTGGAGCAGCCTTGTCGGAAATGATGGTTGTTTCCTGTGTAAAGGGTTACTCTACATATAGAGTATGATACCATACCTGAAGAGGAGAGTGGCCAAAGTGGGCTGCCAAAGATGCCCTTGACTGTGGAGCGATAGAGACAATTACAGCCTTGCCTTTATTGATATTTGACAGGAACTCATCTATACTTTGCTTCTCAAGCATTACAGTCTCTGCTGAGGTAATGCAACCGCTGCATAAGCACACAACCCGAATATATTTTTCTTAAAGATCACAAAGCAGAATTAGACATCACTGCCATGCGGCATGACGCACATGAAAGATAACAGCTGACGAGTGAAGTTCGACACCAATATGAACATTCAATGGAGAAACTAGAAAACAATCAAATATATGAGGTTCAGGTATTCCAAGTCTAAGTTCCAAAAACAAATGCTTGCTTGGAACCAGGAACACTGGCCATCAGACCTGATTATTCTTTAGGTTTTTTTAATAGCCCAAACCCTAATGCATAAGGCTTGATACCCACCCCGCCCCCACATTGATGTAGGATTTCTACAATGTTCTAACACACAGCTACTACTAGAACCATTTACACAGACCTCGTGACCCATTATCATTGGAGGAACAGCCGGCACTAAAACCATTTACATGGACCATCTACAACCCTCAAATGGAACAAAACATCTCAGTCACAATAACAGAACTGCGGCAAACAACATGACACGCTACTTCTACAGTAAAAACCGTTTCTTAGCAATCCAAAGCATGACTCACTTGTAATTCTATTTCAACAACCCACTTTAGGCAGTCGTGAAGGATATGCTAGAAGAGTTACCTGCAAGCTAGACAATCCTTGAGTGAAATCTTAACTGGTTTCGCGTCAACAATAGGTCCAATCTTCACTTCATTCTAACCTCAACAAAACCACAATTACAGCTTAAATTAAGATGAAATCACACAAATTTCGACAATTAAAACAAAACAACCGATGTCCGACAACAAAACCACAATTACAACATCCTTTTTCTCACTCCAATACCCCCAATTTCCCATTTATAAGCATATCACAATAACCAAAAAATGTATCGAATTTTCTTCGATTTTGATGCACTAAACCACAAAACACGAAGCTCAATTCGCCTTCCCTATTACTTAAAGCCGTAACTCGTAAGGGTAAGGTTGCGTACATCCATAACTATTCCCGCGACGAGAATTTCAATCCAACTACCCCCCAAAATTTCACCTTTCAAACAAACAAGAAATCACAACAATTCCAACAAATAAAAATCACAAGACCGAAACGGGATTTCTACACAAGCTAGGGATAAGGTTGCGTACACCAGAAGCTTGCCAAGCATGAATTCTACTAAAATTGATTGAATTAAGAAACAATTGAAACAAAAAAAAAAAAACATGAATTAAATTAAATTTAAAAAAAAAAAAGAGGTAAAGTTGAAGAAACGAACAAGAGAGGGCTTATCGGAGGAAGAAGGAGTAGCTTTGACTTTGTTGCTTATAATACAAGCTTTTGCCGGCGTTATGAAATCGTTCAAGTCGCTCGGCTTCAACATCGTCGATAATCTTCCCGACATTTTTACTTGGTTTTTTTTTTTGAACTCTAATGATGATGAATGTTTTCTCGACGAATTCTCAAGTTCGTACTTGACGGAGTATTGCGGCGGTGGTCGGAAACGAGATTGACGGTGTTTTACGGCGGTGGTAGTGGCGGTGGCGGGGTGCAGAAATAAATTAGGTGTTCGGTTGTTTGTAGTGTACGCTTTGACAGAATGGTAGAAACTCGAAACTAAGCCGGTGGGAGTATAATAATGAGTTAATGACGGGGTCTAACGCGTCACGGACTAATGAGTTAATGACGGGGTCGAGATGTGTTACGGGTTAAAAATACGGTATTGACATAGAATAAACTAGGATGAGTTGTACAGTATTAGGTTGTGCCGCAAAGTCTAGCATGGTTTATTGGTCGAAGCGAGAGCAGAGCTTCCGTGTTGAGTCTAAGATTCTGATTTCGCCAAAAGAATGATTCAAAGACAACAAAGTTATTTATTTATACATGAATTTTAAAGTATTTGACCTATGAGTTGACTTGATGTGAGTAATGTAAGAGTTGCAAGTATTTTCATAAAACTGACTCAAACCCGAATATTTGATCAAAATGACCTGATTCAACTGGTTAATGTTTGTATCCGAAAACTCAAACTTGACTTGATCCGAGTTATCCATCCCGTAAATAACGAATAGACTATCCGACTTATCACACCCTTAAATAATCCAAAATATTATGGGTTCTAATTAGCCAGTGGTCTATGGCTTGGCTTAAGGCTTAGCCAACCTCCTTAAACGTCGAACTCAGTTCAGAACCCATTCGTCGGTCCAACTTCTGTTAGTTTTCCAACGGAAACGAGGCAAAATTTCAATCTTTACCCCTGCATTTTTACCATTTTCGGCTGATCAATGTTGCTACAGTCTTAGAAAATCAGATTTCAGGTAAATTATACCATCAATTTAGCACAATTTGCTTATAATTTGGCTGTTTTTAATCCCATTTTGCAGTAGAATGCATTGCATATGTTTGATGAAATGCCTGACAGAAGGAAAACCCACTGCTAGAAAAAAAATGAGAAAAAGATAGAATTTTGAATGAAAGGTTGCAAATTTGTGTGATGGGTTTTGCTGTTAATACTGTTTGATGAATTGGGTTTATTCCAATACTTGCTGTAATTTGCTGCAGTTTCTATGTAGTGCTGCTTCAGTGAAATATATTAGGATTGAGCTATGGATAAAATTCTCGATTTCGTGTCGTTGTTGGGTGGTTTATTTTCATTAAAGACACTCTCTTTAAGTGTAATTGTAGATATGTTCAATCTTTGAGTGATATATGTGAAATGTAGATTGCGATTTCAACTGTGATGGTGGGGGGTTTGTGGGATTGTGGTGAATGATAATGTTGGTTATTATGCAAGTAGAAGTCATGTTAGTCTGAGTCTCTGACCCGTCAGCAGAAGTAGGGGTCGAGAATTTGACTCACGAGAAGGGAGGGGCTCGAATTCTCTTATTTGGATAACAATGGGAAAGAGTGATGAAAGGGAGGATACCAATTTGGCTAAATCCATTGTTCTACAGTATCGTAACTTGTAAGCATCCTCATCTCGCTAGTTCTATTGAGAACACGAGGCTTCTTGTATGGATGTCAGCCTTGATCATTTTGAAGGCCACCGTACCATTTGTCCATGTTTTTTCCCCTCCTGAAACTGAACCTATTGCTTTATTGTTCCCCCTTTATGTCACTGCGCTTTTGACTGACAACTAAATCGACTATAATCGTAACCTACAATGACAATTACAGTGTTCAGATTATATCACCAAAAGGCACTGATGGCAGATTTACCTCCTGTCAATAGCCTAAGAAGAGTTCTCAGCTTGTCAAGGAAAAGGAGAGGCGGAAGTTCATTCCTAGATGTTGAAGAAAAGGCTTCTGGAATTGGTGTATCTGGTCAAACCGGACCAAAGCCAGCTGAAGTATATGGATTTGTAGGTTCCATAACAACTGTTGTTGCCACAGGTATACTTTACGATGTTTGTATTGTGGAGTAATTCTGCTGCGTGTTTGAGCTTTATAACAAGTACGGAGTAGTCTGTTGAAAATTGCTTCAGTTGGAAATTCTAAAATTTATGGACCTGTGAGAAAACACGGCAAAAGATATCACCTTTGTTATCAGCATTGTTGTTTCTGTATGCTACATGAGGTGACAGTCATAGACTCATAGGTGTGATAAGGCTCACACTTCGCATTGTGTAACTAAAAGTTTGCAAGTTTGAGTTTTTACTCTCATCCCTGCGCCCTTAACGATGACAAGGATACGCTACCTACAACCTAGAAAATATACTAACTCTGAGCTCATTTTCTCTGAACAGCCATATTTTTCATTTGGGCCTACGCTCCTGAACAATGGCTGCATTCCATCGGGATCTTCTACTACCCTAGCAGGTGAGTCCTGCTGTTATGCCTCACTGGCCTGGTTTCTGGAAATCTATGAACTTTGTCTGTAAACAAGGGTTTTACTGGAAATTGGTATCTTCAACCGGCTTGTTCTGAAGAATGACGAGAACTGAAAATCGTTTGTGAACATTGATGTGTATTCTGTGCACGATCTAAGTCCCCCCTAACCTGAAGCAAAATGCGGTTGATTATTTATCAGATCCTGTTAGACTCTTGCCCACTCACCTGAGGAACTTTGTGAGCTTGTGATCAACCTAGAAGAAATGAAGCTTACTCTGCCAACCAAGAAGTCCATTCCCATTTAACAAAATAGCCAAGTAGAAGCACGTCTTGTGCCTTAGGCATTTGTCATTTGTCAGAGAGTAATTGCGGAACAGCACTTTATCTAGGCATGGTCATGCCATACATTTTGTCTCCCTTTGCACTTTTGATGCATGCCTTCTTTATCTGTTTGGGTTGTCTAGATTGGAAGTTCTGTTTCCGTCCATTATCTTTAGTTTTCTAGAGGTCCACAGTGGAGCTCTTTTGGCAACCCTTGTGGAATATTCACGGTTAAATTTGGTTTGCTGCTTCAGGTACTGGGTTGTAGCCTTACCAGCTTATTGTATGGCCACCATAGTCTTAACACTGGCATTTTACATTGGCGTCAACTTCTTGGCAACGTCTCCTCCAACATCCCTAAATGTAATTTTTGGTGAGTTGACCCCCCTTCCGAGTTAGCCATCAATTTTGTCCTAATTTCTTCTGATATATATTGTTTGGTCACTGTAAAAGGTTGCTGACAGATTATTGATGATGTTCTCCCCAACAGATGATCACACCAGAGAGCCACAAATCTTTACTCCATTAAGCGATGAAGATGACCGACCTATTGAACCCATATCTGACTTTGGTATCCACCATATGAATGAGCAGATGTTTAGCGATATGAAATGAAAATAAAAAGAAGAATTATACTCAAGAGCACATGCTCGTCAAACATTGGAAACCAGTGCAATCTGCTACGGCTGATTTGCATGACTCTCCTGTTGTAATGAAGGTGAATTTCTGTGCATTGTCTAGACTCACACTAACCTTTCCTTTTCTTTCTTTTTTCCTCCAAATCAATACACACCCCTCTATTGTTTGATTAGGCTATATGGCATTGATGCTTCCTGTTTATCAGCTTGGACTTCGTCCATCAGCTGAACAGAATCTTGAGAAAATGTCCGAATATTTTTTTTTTTTTTTTGAAGTAAAAATGTCCGAAAACTGTGAACTCTTGAGTTCAAATTCTTATTCACATTTGAAATTTTCATTATGCTGACTGAAACTGTGCAGATATATCTACAAAGAGAGACAAGTCAGTGAAGAAGAAGGGACTGGCATTCATCCCTGCAGATTGGAAAAGTAAAATAAACCATCGGCAAGTCTTACGCTCCCTTCTCTAATTTTGCTGCCTCTAAGTTCAATTATCAGTATATTAATTAGTAGTAGTGGCTTGTCCTATTTGTTTTATCCAGCCCCTGAGTTTGAATTCTGAATCGTGCACGTCTTGTTGTTGACGCTACCATTGGGAGCACATATGGTTTCCTCTTCAATGATTTAAACAAAGAGACCAACTTTCTTCATTACACTGTAGGGGTGAACTGTATTGAATATGTTCAGTATACTCTTTCAGGTTAGAGGACCAGGGTAGAAAGATTTGTAGGGACCTTTTGGTTAGTCCCGCACCAGTCATGGGTATTACTATAGATGCGTTAACTTTACCAAGGGCTTTGTGTTTCACTGTGTATATATACCATATGTGATCTAGAACATTTGCCTCGATGTTCCGAGTGCATAATGGTGTTTGAGACAACAGACATGTGATCTCATTGATTAGCATTTACAAGAGTAAACTTAGTCGAATAATACGGTAAAAAAACAAGTTTGAATCGGACCACTCTCGCTTGCCCAAAGCAAATGGGGCAAATCTAGCAACGCCTAGACCGAAAGAGTGTCTAGTGAGTACAATCATCTGACTGAAACCAGTCTGCATATAAGATAGGATAGCTATTATCTGTCACCAAACTTCTACTGTCTTCTTCTCCACCATATCATTATCCTTTTATTTCCTAGTTACATTGTGTCCTTTTTATGACCACCAAAACACAAACAAACCCACATAATACAAAGTTGTTTAGGATCTCAGCCTATACTTTCTTCTTAACATACTCTCATCATGGAATTACCTACCTCCTTCTCTTCCTTATCTATACTTCTTACAACTTTCATCTTCATTCTCTTTTACTTATATTTCAGGCTTCAGAAGCATTACTCCACCCATAAAAACCACAAATATGGTTTCAAAGCATACCCTTTCCTAGGCACGCTACCTCATTTCGTGCGCAACCGCCACCGGTTCCTCGACTGGAGCACTGAAATCCTCTCTCACCACCCGACCAACACCTGTGTCTTCTTCCGCCCTGGCGAGGTTCACGGTGTCATGACCGCGAACCCTGCCGTGGTGGAGCACATCCTTAAGACTAACTTCCTAAACTACCCTAAAGGCCCTCGAGTCATCTCCCTCTTGTATGACCTCCTAGGCACTGGTATCTTTAACGTCGACGGGGAGCTCTGGAAGAACCAGCGCAAAACCGCCAGCTTCGAGTTTAACAAAAGGTCTCTCAAGACCTTCACGTTAGACAGCATACGGTCTGAGATCTCGACTCAGCTGATCCCGCTTCTAAAGCGGGCTTCAGCTGAGTCGAGTCGAGTAGTCCTAGACATGCAAGATGTGTTAGAGAGATTTGCTTTTGATAATGTTTGCAAATTGGCTTTCAATGTAGACCCGGGTTGTTTGTCGACTTTATTATCGGGTGATGGGTCGGGTCACGCCGGGTCAGACTTTATGCGGGCTTTTGAAGAGGCTGCCACGCTTAGTTCGGGTCGGTTCATGTATGTGCTCCCGGTTTTGTGTAAGCTTAAGAAGTTTCTTAATGTTGGGTCAGAGAGGAGGTTAAGAGACTCAAACCGGATTGTTCATGAGTACGCTGACAATATCATACGGTCTAGGTTGGAAGAAATTAAAGATGGTGGTGATCAGATTAATAATTACCATGATTTACTGACCCGTTTTATCGAAAGTGATCTTGCTAATAATGGATCTTCGTCACATGATTGCGTTTTTTTAAGGGACGTTGTGATAAGTTTTATCTTAGCCGGTAGAGATACGACTTCTTCCGGATTAAGTTGGTTTTTCTGGTTAGTATCTCTTAACCCGAGTGTGTTAGAGAAGATCCGGGCGGAGGTGAGTGAGGTCCGGACTCGGGCGGGCAAACGGGTTGGGGATACGTTCGACTTTGATGAGCTACGGGAAATGAATTACTTACATGGAGCATTATCCGAGACTCTACGGTTATACCCACCTGTACCCTTTGACACAAGGTCGTGTTCCGGAGACGATGTTTTACCCGACGGCACAGAGATTAAGAAGGATTGGTTTATAACATATAGTGCTTATGCAACGGGTAGAATAGAGAGCATATGGGGAAAAGATTGTTTAGAGTTTCGACCCGAACGTTGGCTCGATGAAAACGGGTTGTACAAGCCGGATAATCAATTTCGGTTTCCGGTGTTTCATGCCGGACCTAGGATTTGTCTAGGGAAGGAAATGGCATACATACAAATGAAGTCGATAGTTGCGTGTGTGGTGGAGCAATTTGAGGTTGACGTTTTAGGGAAAGAGCAACGTCCAGAGTTTTTGTTGTCTTTAACATTGAGGATGAAAAATGGACTGCCTGTGAAAGTAAGGGAAAAGTTTGTTTGATGTGCATGTTGGTGTTTTAGGGGTAGATATTTTAGTGGCATAGTGTGAGAATTATGTGAGAATTTTCACGAAAATGGTAGTGTTACATGATGAAATGTATGAAATTTATTCGCGGTTGATAAAAGTTATATACTCCCTCCATTTTTTTTGGTTCTTTACGTTTGGTTTGAATTCCTCTCACAGATTCAAACCAAACGTAAAGAACCAAAAAAAGTGGAGGGAGTATTTTTTTCTTGTGTTTTTCCTATTGGTTGATAACTTGATATAAACAATGTAAATAAACGGAGGAAACACTGATATAATGACGTAGGTTGAATCAATTCCATGCGGACCATGCATGTCGCGAATAGTGGAAGGAGTGGGATGTTGTGGTGCTCCATTTACTTTACCATTTTGTGCACTTTTGCTGCTTTTCGCATCAAAGTTGCTAAAAAGTGGAAATTATCAGGTACCAATTTGATCATTTTGAGAAAGTGACAGTTTTCGAATTACTGCGCAATAATAAAATTTCAACGACTTATGTTAATATTGTTCATTTTCGTAGAGTTGAAGGGTCTAATTGTGTTTTGTAAATCGTACACTAAATAAAAGGATTGACGATAAACGACACAAATTTCATCTTCTTATTAGACGGGCCGTATTGTTGTAGAATCATACCTTCTTGAGCTCCTCTCCTATTTGTTTTGCTTCCTGAAAATTATAAATTCTTGAAAATTAAACTATATATAGTGTATATACTCTTTAACACTTCTAATCCAAGACTGATTAACGTAATAATCCCACCTTCTAACCAAAATTCTAGTGAAGTTAACTAACTAGAAAGCATCAAACGCACGAAAATGTCACGATGAAACGCACTCATTTTCTTGGATTAAAAGGCCAATCATATGCTAGTCTTGCCAAGTGTACCATTGATGCAATTCTAATTTTCATCTTAAACTTCAGATTCAATATAACTTCATATTATTTCACATTCATACATGAATAAATATAACATCCAACTTTACCACATTCTTATCTCTCAAATTTCATGAAAAGCTTGTAAATGTTACCTCATGGAAACCATACCAATATTATTCTTCTATATCACCCTATGTTTTTTCCCCTTCGTATTACTCTGTTCCTCCAAATTCAAGAAACCCACCATTAATCATGGCTTCAAAAACTACCCAATTGTTGGTACAATTCCGGACTTCCTATCCAACCGTGATCGATTTCTCGAATGGAGCACCGAGGTTCTCTCGTCGTTTCCGTCCCACACAGGGGTGTTCTACCGTAGCATTGGCGGGAACCACGGTGTTTTCACCGCAGATCCTGCCAATGTGGAGTACATTCTCAAGACGAACTTTTCAAACTATCCCAAAGGCCCCCGCTTCATTAATATTCTACATGACTTTCTTGGAACGGGTATTTTCAACTCTGACGGCCCTCTCTGGCAGCACCAGAGAAAAACCGCCAGTTTTGCATTTACCATGCGCACTCTGAGAAACTTCTTACTCACGTCAGTTCAGTCTGAGATCACGGGGCGACTCAAACCGGTTTTGAAAGAAGCTTCAAGCTCAAACCGGGTTTTAGACTTGCAAGATGTCCTGGAGCGGTTCGCTTTTGATAATGTTTGTAAGTTGGCGTTTAATGTTGACCCGGGTTGCTTGAACCAGTCCGGTTCGGTTGAGTTCGAGTTTATGAAGGCTTTTGATGAAGCCACCGCGCTTAGTTCCGGGCGTTTCTTGCACGCGCTACCCATATTATGGAAAATCAAGAGGTGTCTTAATCTTGGAACGGAGAGGAAATTGACGGAGGCAATCAAGACCGTACACGAATTCGCCGATAAGATCATACGGTTGAGATTGCTTGAAGGAAAATGTGAAAATGATAACAAGTACGAGGATCTGTTGTCACGTTTTATTGTTACTAATGAGCATGATACGCAACTTTTAAGGGACGTCGTGATAAGTGTTATCCTAGCAGGAAAAGATACTACGTCGACGGGTTTAAGTTGGTTTTTCTGGCTATTGTCCCAAAACCCGAATGTAGCTAATGAAATCCGATCCGAGATCAATCAAATACGGGTCCGCAATGGAAAACAGGTTGGGGACACGTTCAATTACGAGGAGCTAAATGAAATGCAATACTTGCATGGTGCAATATCTGAATCGTTACGATTATACCCGCCCGTACCGGTCGATACGAAGGCGTGTTTAGAGGACGATGAATTGCCGGATGGATCAACGGTGAAAAAGGGGTGGTTTGTAATGTATCATACTTACGCTATGGGTCGAATGGAGAGCATTTGGGGAAAAGATTGCTTAGAATTCAAGCCCGAAAGATGGTTGGTGGGTGGGTATTATAAACCGAGTAACCCGTTTAGTTATCCGGTTTTTCATGCTGGGCCAAGGGTGTGTTTGGGCAAGGAAATGGCCTATATACAAATGAAGTCCATAGTTGCAAGTGTACTCGAACAATTTGATGTGAATTTGGTGGAAAAAGGGTGTCCTAATTATTTACTGTCACTGACCCTTAGAATGAAAGATGGGTTGCCCGTGAGAGTGAAGGAGAGGAACCTTTAAACACAAGGATTGTAATATTGTATGTACATATTATTATTATTACAAATGGAAAAAGAAAACAAAATGTTATTTACTTATTTTGCATCTCCGGGTGGTACGAAGTTTTAGTATTATCGTATGGAGATTAGATTGATCACCAATATGTGCCAAGTCACTATAGTGTCAAACCTAAGTTCGGACTAAGTTCAGCTTGAATAAGACGTTATAAGGATCTACTACGGAGTATTTGATATAAGACGTGAAGGAGAGGAACCTATAAACGCAAGGGATTGTGGAGTACATATTAATACAAATGGAAATGAAATAAAAAAAAAATCATATCAAATCCTGAGTTATTATCATGGTGTTTTTTTTTTTTTTTTTTGAGGTCATATTATCATGGTGTTACAATTACATACATGTACTAAATTTGTACATGGCTGATCTTAAGTTATCTTGCTTTATAATCTTAAACTATGGTTGCACTTTTTTTTCTTTTTTCTTTTTTTTTTTTTTTCTTTTTTGACAACGTCTAAAATAAAGCAAAATACAAAAACAACCTAAGTTAAGAAAGATCTTCTACCTACACTAGCTAAATTGTGTGCTTCCTCTACACAACTCCTATCAACTTTTAAGATAGTACAAAGACGCAACTGTCTACCCAGGTCCCGAACTCGACCCAAGAGCCATTTACATGTAACGTCTACAGGAGATTGACCTCGAAGTATAGCAACCAGATTATGAGAATCCGACAAAACCAAAACTGCCTGGAACTCGGAACGAATACTCCAACGCAAAGCCAAATATACGGCTTCGAATTCAGCATGCAAGGCTGAACTTGAATGACCTCCTACACTATCCCAGCCAAGACACACAGCTCTATCTGCCGTATATGCTAACCAACCAAATCCTGCTCTCATAGTAGGTGCATGCCATGCTCCATCCACAATCAAATGGATTGCGGTAGAAGAAAGAACACATTCCTGACCTAAGTGCGCCAGGAAAAAACCAGGAGGGGCATTACAAATCCCTCCAACTTTAGTCAAGCTTCCATCAAAGAAGCGACTGTAAGTGTGTATTAAGCGAGACTGCTGAAACTCGGAAAAGAACTTTTTACTAAGCATCATAACAGTGGTTGGATTTGGGGGGCTACCTTTAAAAGACACTTCGTTTCGATGCATCCAAATGGCCCAAAGAGTTGACATAAATATTACAACCAAATAGTTGTCAGGATCTGACTTACCAAGGAAGGTTATCGTGTCCATAATCCAGTTCTCGAAAGAGGTCGAAAGATTAGCCATCACATTAAGACCCAGTGGACAAGCTCGCCAAACATGAGCAACCATTGTGCAAGAGCGAAACAAATGGTCCTCTGTTTCTTCTGTCGCATCACAGAAAACACACCTATTGACCGAGGGCGTTCCGAATCTGTGAAAATTGTAGGAAACAGCGAGACCGTTGTGACAGATTTTCCACAAGAAAACTTTCCACTTAGGCAGCAAGTCGAAAGCCCACCACCGTTTCCAGAAGCTTTGCTGCCTCTCAGGGATAAGGGAGTCCATGAATCTAGAACACAGAAAAGCATAACCCGACTTCACAGAATAAGCTCCAGATTTGGTATATTTCCAGTACAAGTAGTCGTCATCTAGTGGTGACCCTAATTCAAGACCTAGAATAGCCTTAGCAGTGCGACGGTCATAAATGTTCCGCACTTTCGCTGCGTCCCAGCACAATGGAGTATCCCAACTCAACGGAGTGTCCCAGCTCAAAGAAGCTGGCCTAATTAAATCGACAACCTTCAAACCAGCAAAAGATGCCAACGGGGCATCCTCACGAATCGAATCACAGGGGGACTCGATCCAGTTTTCGGATAAAATAGAAACTTTGGAGCCATTGCCAATTTTCCATTTCAGACCATATTGGACCAAATGGCATCCCAAATACACGCTCCGCCAGCCCCAAGACGCCATGCCAGTGAAACAACGAGGGAGCTTCTCCCGAAACTGCAAAGACTTACCATACTTGGCAGAGTATAATTTGGAGATGAGCAATTGAGGGTTGCGATGCAGTCTAAAAGCTTGTCTCATAAGAAGCGAATCATTTAGCAGCTCACACTTTCTAATTCCCAGTCCTCCCATCCCTTTTGGCAAGTGTAAAATCTCTCTTCGCACCCATGGGATGGCCCGACGAGTGGAGTCTGATTTCCGCCAAAAACTACAAATAAGAGCATCAATTTTATGACACAATCCCTTAGGAATCTTGAACACGGACATAACATGGGAGCAAATTGCAAAGAGGACAGAATTGATGAGTAATAGCTTGCCTGCCTGGCTAAATTTGATATGAGCCCAGCTATCAATTTTGGCCAAAATTTTATCCAACAAGAAACCAAACTGGGAATTCTTGCTTCCCCGAAGATCAACAGGCATACCTAAATACGATCCTAGGGAATCTGAAGTAGGCACCAGTAAAAAAGACCGAACCTGATGTTGAAGATATCCAGGAGTATTGGGACTGAAAAGTACAAAAGATTTTCGCAAATTGATCAGTTGTCCCGATAAGCTGCAAAATTGCGAAATAATAGCACATATGCTCTGACTAGCATGCTGATTAGCCTTGAAGAAAATCAGAGCATCATCTGCATAAAAAAGATGAGAAACAGAGGGGGCACGCCGCGAGATTTTGACACCTGAAATTAAACCATTAGCCTCAGCACGGAGAAGCATACGAGAGAACACTTCCATACACAACACAAACAGATAAGGGGATAGGGGGTCCCCCTGCCGAATTCCACAACGAGGCTGGAAGCTAGCCGAAGGAACTCCATTAACAAGGATACGATAGGAAACTGTGGAAATACATGTGGAAATCCAACGAACCCAGCGGTCTGGAAACCCAAACGCCACCAATACGCTTAAGAGAAAATCCCAATTGATTCTGTCATAGGCTTTGTTCATATCAACCTTCAGAACTCCATAGCACTGTTTTCCCGTCTTTTGCGAGTTCACGAAATGTAGTAGCTCATTGGCGATCAAACAGTTATCACTCAAAAGTCGGCCAGAGATAAAAGCATTCTGAAAGTCACCAACCAACTTCGGGATCACGGGTTTCAAACGGGTGGTCAGCAACTTGGAAATGCATTTGTAAAAGACTAATTGGACGATAGTCAGATATCATCTCAGGGTTTGACGTCTTAGGTAAAAGAGTGATAAAAGTGCGATTCCGAAGAAACCCAGAATTGCTTGCGTAAGGTCGGTGCCCACAATGTTCCAGTGGGTTTTCAACAACTCAGCAGTGATTCCATCCGGTCCTGGAGATTTACAGTTTCCTATAGAAAATAGGGCTGCCCGTATTTCCTCCTCCGCAGTGAAAGGCGCACACAGGAGATCACAATCCCCGGTAGATAAAGTGCTGGTGATTAGACCTGATAACAAGCTCCAATCTTGATAAGAAGGAGTAGGAGTATCTTCAGCTGAGTACAAGCGACGGAAAAACACCAGGGGAGCCACCGAACCCTCTACCACAGATTGAACAGGACAGCTTAAACCACCGAAAGAACACCGCATTCGCTTCCGTCTAAATTTACAACCATGTCCAAGACTAGAAAAGTGCATACCTGAAGGAGGAATAACTGCCTCATCCTCGGCACCGTCAAACTCCAAGCATACCATGATGACCACTGAAGTGAACAGTAGCAGCTTGGAGGAGTTTGGCATAGGTTGAGCTGGAGAGAGTCAAGGTAGAACCCCTTCTGTGGCGATTGATAAACTGATAAGTTAAATTTTTGGATGAGGATTGATTTTTTGTGAGATTTGTTTGATTGATTGTTTCGGATTTCTGCCGTTTTGCTGATCGCCACCGCTGGATTGTCGGGCGTCTACTTTCTCTCGAAGACATTTACATCGAAGTGGGGGAGTTAGACAATCTGTGTTACTTCTAGTTTGAGTTAGAGCGAGTATAATTCTTAGCATTTGATAACCAAAAAGAATTACAAACAGTTGATAACATTATCAAACTCTATGTTCTTTATTCCAATCTTCTGCTTCCCCAACCTTGTGCACATCACCTTCTGTGAAACTGATCTCCTGATCTTCCTTGCTGCATTCTTCCTCATGAGCCAAGGGCTTGTACTTATAAAACGAGGCGCATACGAGATAGTACACGAAATTCACTACTTGTATGCCAGTAGCAAGCAAGTAGTAGTACTCCAAATGTCCCCTGTTAAGATTTCTATCAGGCAGCCAGTTTCCTTGTTTTCCTGTGTAAGCATGCACTAGTGACACTACCATTGTTCCTATGTAATTTCCCAATGATGTTGTTAATAAATACAGTGCAGCAGCTGTATTCCTTAAGCTCTCAGGCGCTTGATCATACAGGAACTCCAAATGGCCAACGTTCATGAAAACCTCGGCCAAACCGTGAGTACAAAACTGTGGAACGAGCCAGAACACGCTGATAGGGATTGTCGCGGTAGGTGCATCTAGTAAGTTGTGTTGGGTAGCAACAGTTTTTCTCTTCATTTCAATCATTGATGCCATAAGGGTTGCAAAAATGTTGATCACATAACCTATGCCCATTCTCTGTAAGCACGTTAGGCCTGTCGGGTTTTTGGTGAATCTACGAGCAAATGGAACAAAGGCGCGCTCATACACAACTAGGCCAATGAGCATAGTCACTATACCAAAGATTGATAAGCTTGCTGGAGGTATTTCAAATGTGAGGGACAGGTGACGGTCCATAGTTCGAGCTTGTTGGAGTACGAAACTATGCTGATGTGATGATGCTGTAACAAGTAGAATTCCTGCAGACCAAATTGGTAAAACCCGAATTATAGATTTTAACTCCTCCACTCTGTGGACTGTAGCCAATTTCCACAAGTTTGGTTGTTGCTTTGGGTCTTTTTCCTCCTCTTCTGTTTTTATAGCTGCTCTGTCAAACCACCTATTTCACAAAAACTTGTGTAAGACGATTTTCACTGATCAGACAGTGGTAAAATTCGCGGTGTTTCCTAGTCATAAGTAGAAAATGTAAGTGGACTTACTTGAACTGTTCAGAGTGTAGAAGCCTTCCATCCAAAGAGATAGGGGCATCAAGCTCCTTATTCTGATACAGCAAATTAGGGTCTGCAGGCGCAGGAGCATTCCTTTTCTTCCAAGCCGCAACACAAACCTGAAACATTCTGATTAAAGGACTACCACCTGGCTTGGGTCTGTAGTAAAGAGGATATCCAGCAATAAAGGCGATAATGGAGACCGCCATTGCAATAGTAGGGATTCCGAGACCCCAACCCCAACCAACATTGTCCTGTATGTATACTATAACAGTCAAAGCTGTCAATGTTGCAAGTCCCATGCAGAAATAGTACCAGTTGAAGTAATTCCATTTTCTTGAAGCAACTCCTGTTTTGCTCATGTCAAACTGACTTGCTGCAAAAGTTACCACACAAGGCCTTATCCCACCTGTGCCAATAGATGTAAGGAGAAGAGACAGGTACAGGACCCAGAGTTGTTTTGAAGACGCTTCCTGACAGTTCACTTGGGTTGGACATGCTTGAGGATGAAGACTCGGAATAATTGCTGACATTGTGATTGCCATGAAACCCTGCAATAAGTTACAATATATATGTTAGCAAATGGCAACTCCTGTTAATGTCATTTCTAGGAGATCAAGACATCATACAGACAAGTAAACTTGCCAACAGGTATCGGTACACTAAGTCGCAAATTGAACTACAGAATGTCAGAAACAGAATAACAGTACAAACCACAACAAAGACAGTCAGAAACCAGACACAATGTAATACGCAGTAGTGCAGGCTACAACACAGAATGTCAGACAAGGAAACTTGTTATACAGGTACTGATACATTAAGTCGCAAATTGAACTAGCACGAAACCAGACACAATGTTGTAGTACATAGAACAACACGGAATGTCAGAAACAGAATTGCTGATACCGATGTAGAGATGTTTCCTTTGCAATCATTTCTCGAACCCTAAACTCGCTTTTTATGAAAACAATGAGGTATTCTAGCAAAGATTGCAGGTAGTTAAACAGGATGAAATGTAGAAGAGACCAGTTCATAGAAGATGGATCCGAATGCAATAGTCCAGAACTGTCCAGCAAACGAGTCAGCTATCAGGGCGCCAATGAGAGGCGTAAAGCTTGCTGTTCCACCAAAATTGGTCAGAGTATTGGATGCTTTCACCAGTGGCATGTTAAGCTGTTGAGTCAGGTATGTTATCATATTCGCGTGTAATCCTACTCCGGCAAACCTGTCACATACTTCGCTTGCTGCGAGAATTTCACTCGTCTCAGTTAGTCCAGTTGCTCATGATCATTTCCATCATTCTAAGATCAGATCAGCAAAATAAAATCCCTTAAACAAGTTCAACTACCTCTAGCTTAAAAGGCAAGTTTCTCCACAAAAAATATCATAAGTCCATTTTGGCACAAGTAATTCACTTTTTAAATGTGACACACATATCATACATAATAAATTATGGCAATTTTTACACTCCTAAACTCCATAATTTACGACAAAGTTTGGAAACTGACTCATAAGAGTGTAAAAGTAAATGTATTACAAGCTAAGTCCTTAAACTTCAAGTAGAAGCTACATACAAGCTTATTGATCAAAATATATACCATTAGTACATATGAAGCTTGTGATCCAAGGGCTAAGAAAAAGTTGTAGGAACAAAAATATTAGTAGTAAAAATGTAGGATGTATGAGCTTACCAAGAATGAATGGCATTGTTTTGAAGCCGCCGCGTTTCGGCTTTTTAAGCCTCTCTTCATCCATCTCTTCATCTTGATCAGCCCTTGAACAAACTCTCTTCTCCAACTCCATTTTTTTCTATGTTATGTAGTAACAACGTTTGTGAGTTTGTTGAAGGACTCAAAAGACACATATATAAGCTAAGAAAACAGCTTTCTCAATAAGTTAAGTGATGGGTTGAGTACTTGAGTTCGAAACTCGTAAGAAACGTTGGGTCCCACGCATTTTGACATGAGTGTAGAGTACTATTTTTCATGCTTTTTTCTTCCAAGCACTACTCAGTAGTCAAGTAAGTTTTGACTTGAATAATAACGTTTATAAACAATGTATCCTATAGCTAAGTGTCCCTTCCGACAATCGTTTATCCATACGTACTCCACTCCATTCATATCCAAAATCGATCAAGGTATGATAGATTGCCGAAAATTATTCGTCCATATAAATATAACATTAACCGGGCCGGATGGGAAAACTCGAGGGGCCTGGGCGAAATTGTAAAATGAGGACCTAAATTGTTGTTAACCATAAATCGAATAATAAAATGGGGCCCTTAACACACCGAGTATCAAACCAAACTTGCCCTAATACAATCGGGGGCCCTGGGCGGAGGCCCTTCTCGCCCACCCTAAAAGCCGCCACTCAGTCCTCCCTCTTACGTACGAAGAACTAGATTATATTTTCATTCATCCTAGTGATTAAAATGAAGATAAAAAGGAGAGAGAGATTTGGAAGGATGCAGAAAAATGGGTTTTAGGAATCTTTGTGAAGACGACAATGTCATGTTTGGTGAGAAGGATCACAAGTTTAGATCACACTATTATTTAGTGATTCTTTCTTGCTGTGTGCCTACACTAATCACTGTTTCACCTTTATAATACCCTTCTTTAATTATTGGAAGGTCGCAACAATCGATACATTCAGATCAAACATTAACAAACGAAAAAAAATCAAACGGAGTACATACAGAGGTCTATATAAGTTGAAATAGTATTTCCGTAGCACCACACTCACGTCTGATACATAATCCTCTATTAAATAGGGTTTATATAACGCTAACACATAAATAAACAGAATTCGACTCTCATTGATGATCATGTCAAATTCTGAGTTATTATCATAGTGTTACATGTACTAATATACTAGCTGTTTAGAGTGTTTACAAGAAGTTAACCTGCTTTATACTCTCAAACTATGGTTGCATTTCTATAACTAAAGCGTATGTAACAAGGAATCCCAAGTAGCTGATCACATTAAACTGTATGTTCTTTTTTCCACATTTCTGTTTCACCAACCTTTGATGCTGAATAATCTGTACAAATTTCCTGATCTTCCTCCTGACTGCAATCATCGTCTTTCTGCTGCTCCAAGGGCTTGTATTTATAAAGCGAGGCGCATACGACATAGTAGATGAAGTTCACTACTTGTATGCCAGTAGCAAGTAAGTAGTAGTACTCCAAATGTCCCCTGTTAAGGTTTCTATCAGGAAGCCAGTTTCCTGATTTTCCTGTGTAAGCATGAACCAGTGAGACCACCATAGTTCCTAAGTAATTTCCCACTGATGTTGTTAAACAGTACAGTGCAGCAGCTGAACTTCTCATGCTCTCTGGAGCTTGATCATACAGAAATTCCAAATGGGCAACACTCGAGAAAACCTCGGCCAATCCGTGCATACAATACTGTGGAACGAGCCAGAACACGCTGATAGGAATGACAGCGGTAGGAGAATCTAACAAATTGTGCTGGGTGGCCACGGTTTTCCTTTTCACCTCGATCATTGATGCAACGATGGTTGCAAAAATGTTGATGACATAGCCTATGCCCATCCTCTGTAAGCATGTTAAGCCTGACGGGTTTTTGGTGAATCTACGAGCAAATGGAACAAAGACGCGCTCATACACAACTAGTCCACTGAGCATGGTGACTATGCCGAATATTGATAAGCTAGCTGGAGGTATTTGAAATGAGGGGGAGAGGTGACGGTTCATTGTTCGAGCTTGCTGGAGTGCAAAACTACCCTGATGTGATGATGCAGTAACTATTAGAATTCCTGCAGACCAAATTGGCAAAACCCTAATGATAGATTTTAACTCCTCCACTCTGTGGACTGTGGCTAGATTCCACAAGTTTGGTTGTTCTGATTCTTTTGCCTCCCCTTCTGTTGTTATGGCTGCTCTGTCAAGCCACCTATTAATCAAAAACTTGGGTAAGACGATTTTACCATTGCTTATGATCAGAAATATATGCAGTTTTTGATATATAAATAGCTATCCAAAACCACTTACTTGAATTGTTCAGTGTGTAGAAGCCTTCCATCCAGAGATATAGGTGCATCAAGCTCCTTGTTCTGATACAGCAAATTAGAGTCTGCAGGCGCTGGAGCATTCCTTTTCTTCCAAGCCGCGACACCAACTTGAAACATTCTAACCAAAGGGCTACCACCTGGCTTGGGTCTGTAGTAAAGAGGATACCCAACGACAAAGGCGACAATGGAGAGTGCCATGGCAATGGTAGGGATACCGAAACCCCAACCCCAACCAACATTGTCTTGTATGTATACTATAACAGTCAAAGCTGTTAATGTTGCTAATCCCATGCAGAAATAGTACCAGTTGAAGTAATTCCATTTTCTTGAAGCAACTGCATTTTTGCTCATGTCAAACTGATTAGCCGCGAAAGTAACCACGCAGGGCCTTATACCGCCTGTGCCAATAGATGTAAGGAGAAGAGACAGGTACAGGACCCACAGTTGTTTGTTAGACGCAACTTGGCAGTTCACTTGGGTTGGACATGGCTGAGGATGGAATTTCGGAATAATAGCTGACATTGTGAGTGCAATGAAACCCTGCAACATATTACTATATAATGTTAGCAAGTCCTATTAATGTCATTTCGTCAATATAAGTAAATTTTCCTTAGATTCTCTCCTATTTGCAGGGTGATCAAGCGTCTTACAGATAAGTAAACTGCAATTCTCGTCAGTTCAGAAACAGAATTGGTATATTAAGTCGTAAATGGAACTAGCACGAAATCAGCCACAAGACGAGAGTACAGGGCGCACACATACAACAGTCAGAACCCGAATTGTGCAGACTTAAACATAATGATTGTGATCTAAGATGCCAGGTTCATTACTTAGTACTACCTATTATTCTAACTGATTTAGCTCGTTCCTCTGCAATCTTTTCTCGAATCAGTGTTCCTCTTTATAAAAACAATGAACTATGCTAGGAAAATTGCACGTATTGAGCCAATGAAACATAGTAGCAAAGATGAGATGTGGAAAAAGACCAGTTCGTAGAAGAGTAATCCAACGACAATAGTCCAGAACTGGCCAGCAAACGAGTCTGCTATGAGCGCGCCAATGAGAGGCGTAAAGCTTGTAGTACCCCCGAAATTAGTCAGAGTATTGGATGCTTGCACCAACGGCATGTTCAGCTGTTGAGTCAGGTAAGTTATCATGTTCGCGTAGAATCCAACTCCGGCAAACCTGTCACATATCTCGCTTGCTGCGACATACCACTTGTTTCAGTTAGTTAAACTTTCTAAATGTGACGCACATATCACATAGCATTAAAAAGAAATAGATTCGTACACTCCTAGACTCCATATTTCGCGACAAACTTTGGAACATGACTCACAAGAGATCGAGTGCAAAGTAAATATAATACGTGACGATTACAGTTACTAAACTAAACGTATAAACAACTCCTTAAACTTTGAGAGCTAATGCTACAAGCTTATTGGTTGAATATACATAGAAATATGCACATTTGTTTGTTTTCTTCCATAAGTAATTAAGTACGTACGATTCAATAATCATGAGTAATAGTATAGTAAATAAGAAGCTACGTGATCCAAGGGCCAACAAAAAGCTGTAAGATTGTAAGAAAAAAATGTTACAGTAGTATGCATGAGCTTACCAAGGATGAATGGCATTGTCCTGAGGCCGCCGCGCTTCGCCTTCTTAGGACTCTCATCTACCATCTCTTCATCCTGAACAGACCTTGAAGCTCTCTTCTCCAACTCCATTGTTACAATATAATGTTGTAGAAAATGCTTATCCAAGGTTTGTGAGTTTTACAGGACACTCAATGACACACATTTATAAGAAGCAGCTGTATAAGCTAAGAGAGAAAGTGGTGGGGTGAATTTCCAAAATCATAAGAAATGGTGAGACCCACCCATTTGGACAATGACTAACATTCTATATACTAGTATGGAGTAAAAAATATAAAAATTCTAATTTTTTTTTTTAATTTTCTTCCAAGAATGGGCAATCACAATTCACAACTCAACAGTCTACTAGTATAAGCTTTATTTCAATGATACTATATATATTGTGATGACCTTGTTTCACTATATATGTTCATCTGTTACAAAGAATTTCTTCCTATGATGGTTAAGAATTTAAGACTCATATACAATTGTATTCAACTTTCGAGTTTCTTATTCTTGTTGTAACTAATTTGTTACCGCATTAAGAGTCGAGGGAAAAACGATATATGACAAACTCTCACCAACGAAGATACTCGTATTCTAATATTCTGTATCAACTAAGAGGGACTATCATATTAAACGAGACGGAACGCTGTAACATGTATACCCTGGTATGCTATTCCTGGTATTACTACTCTACTAGCAGTTCAAATGATTAACTGAAATTATTAGTGTCAACCAGTCTCTACATTATTGCTATGGCAAACAAGACAAAACTCAACACAACTTCTCTAGAAAGAAGAAAAAAAACAAACAATTCAACCTAGTCAAAGAAGAATCAGCTTATACTACGCCTTCCGTATTGTTCATTTGATAACATTTTGTTTGATTTCTTCTCATATATACAAAGTTTCAAACCAAACGTTAGCATATGAAAAGATTACGGAGAGCGTGAGTTGTTATTTCTTGGTATTTGGAAGGAGAATATTAGACAAGATGATAGATTTGGAAGCATGCAGAGCAAATGTGAACAAGAATACTTGATGAAGAATGCAAAGAGAAGACGACAATGTCAAATTTGGTAAGACGGATCACAAAGTTAAGATCACACAGCTAGTGCTTGTTACTAAAAACATCCATCTAGCATTCTAGTGTGCCTGCACTTATCAATCTTTACCACCTTTCCGTCCCTCTTTCTTCCTGGTAGGCAGGAATTAGACTCCCTAACCTGTTTGACAGGTGCCAGTTTCAGTACAATACATTCCTAAGAATTCAATTTTGTTATGATCACCCTAAGTTGGTCCGGGACCGGGTTCGGACAATGTGCCAGATTAGAGTGGCCTGGGTCGGCGTGGCTCTGGTCACTTCATGGGTCGAGTCAGAATTCACAAATATCGTTTCAACAGTAAATTCTGAACTCGAGTACTCTACACGGACACGGACACAGCCTGACGTAATCCGGTTAGTAACTGGATAGGTTTGTATTCTAGGCCAAACACAGGTTCAAGCAACCCCTGTCTGTAACATAGATACTTACTTAGATAATAGATAGGGCCTTCCTCAGTAACATTAGTATGTACTGTATTTGTAAGAATGTAGGTTACCCACCCTTCCACTCAACTTTAGGCTCAATGATAAGCACTTAAAAGGTAGGGTGATTAAGGTTCATGTTTGGGATAGGATTGTTTAATTTTGCCTTTGAAGCTGATTTGAATTAAATTAATGTACTTACTTTGTTTCTTCCAAATCACATTTTAAAAGTTTTAAGGTTAGGATATCCAAAAGTTTTGATTTTTCCTTAAGATTATCAAAACAACTAATGTCATTCAAAATAAAATAAGAAAAATGAAAATTATCCTAGTACACTGCTAGACTAAAAGAGAGAAAATGAGGCTAGAAGAATGTCTCAAGGTACTCTTCTGAATGTTCTAACCCTCAGCCTTCACCACTGTTTCTCTCTTCACTCGCCCGCTCGCCTTCCATTTCCACAAATCGCGACTTAGGTAGTAAGAGATAAGCGTAAGTTACTTTCTCCCCGAAATCAGTCCATGTAGCTAGACACGTTCGGTCTTTGTTTGATCCGATACATGATACATTGTATCACGGTGATGCGACTGGTGAATTCTGGACCAAACATATGTTACAAGCGGAAGAAAGTTAACCAAAGAACTAGCTTAGTGAAGGAGGTCCCAAACTCTCAATGCCTAACAACAAACAAACTTACCACCCCTATTTTGGTGACATTACATAAGAGCACATGGACAAGAAGTTTTAAAAGCAACCGTGTGTGGCTTACATTCTTCTTCATTCACTCCCAAAGCAACAGACACACATAGATCACTAGTTGAGGTATGACTCATATGTGTATATAGGACCATATACAAATCCGAAAATAATGGCAACCAGTTATAAACCGTAGTCTAACACCATACCACGTCCGTTCTTTCGAATTGATAACATTCAGCTCGTATATGAGAAAGGAATTCGAACCAAAACGTTAACGGTCCGATGGAACGGAGAAGGTATAACATTTCTAATGCTCAATCTACTTATCTTAAACCAGCTGTTCACTTAATCATCACAAAGAAAATCTTTTCTTTTTCAAACAATCTTGAAGTTACTCCAGAATTTCGGCTACCAATCATTCACACTTCACACCACTAGTAAGCTATACAAACTATTGTTCTAAGTTCTAATAATTAAAATTTTATTCCCTTTAGTTTGTCCTACTCAGTAATCTGTAGTCATCTTGAGTAGTATATAGCCACACTTTTGATTTTGAGTGTCCCAGTAGATTCACAAATCACAATTCTATCTTCAGTAAAGAGTGACTCATAGTAAGCAAGGAAATTGATTTTTACATTCTCTGGTTGATTTTTACAATCCTCGTCGTGAGAGAATCACATAAAAGCATCGATCACAATGAGGAGTGTACGAATCACTACCCCGAGAAATCTATCTACTGATCTCGACTTACTGATAAAAAGAAGAACCGTTTACGTCTTACATAAGTTTGCCTGCTGCACTGCAGGAGTGCAAGCAGATCTACATTGGGGAGATGAGGATCCATATCAGAAACAGGACAGCAAAACAATACAATACTGAATACTCTTTAGTAATGGGTCATCCTTCTTAGAATGTCTCCTAAACTACGTAGCCACTTACGTCATAAGTCAAGTAAAAGACAAGCCACAACTGCTTTATTGCTCTGTGATTGTTTGGAGCAGAGACTTTGCTGCACAAAGCTACAGGTTTCGGGGTGGTCCATTAGTCCGATGCTACTGGTTCAGGATTGCCACTAACTTGAAGACTGATAGCTATTCTCTCATGTAAAAATCATGGTTCCTAATCTTCCTATATCTCGACTGCTTATCATCATCAACTGCGAAAATATGGATGTCTTACTACCGTATGCTACTCGCACTCTTCATTCTCTTCCACAACTGGTTCAGTCAGATAATCGACACTAGATACAGGTTACAGACGTAAGACCCTTCGTCACTTCGTTTTAAGCCAAAAAAAGAAAACTATATTCGTAAAATAGTTGCTTCCGAAATGACGAGTACCTATGTTGGACACTTGAAGCTAAGTAAGCATACCTCTACAGGTACAGCTCCCCAAGTAAAATGTTCCTAGTTTATGTTACCAAGTTGCCATAAAAGAGCAGGCCTTGATGCATTATCATACCCTAATGTCCATATCTGATGCTTCATTAAACAACATGCGACATAAATCAAATAACAGTAAAAAGCAATTCCGTGACGGCAATTAAAAATCACGGGCCAATGTTCATCACTGTCAGATTACTCAATGAGCCAAAACAGTTCACATAAGGTCAAATGTTTGACAACTCAAATATGGAAACGAATCTATAACTCTTTCAGCATCTAATTTAGCTCTCTTAAGGACGAAAAATATTGGGTAAGACCATCCTACAAAAGAACTTGATGAACTCCTACGGCAATACCTCGAAACTTTGAATCCGTGCCCCATTATCCCACTGCCATTATACTCCCGTATCCAAGTTTTTGCCCAATGTTGACTACATGAGGACAAACAAAAGTACCTAAAGGTTGGCCGTCAAAGAATGGTTTAATATCGATTCCTATATTTGTACTTCACAGCCTGAGCTTAACCAAGATAGAACCTTAGAAGCCGAGTCATCACAAGCCGACACTACAATCTTTCCAAACACTGGACGTGCAAAGCGAACTATTTGGAACAGAAAAACACACTCCTCCAGGAAGATGAAGCTCCAGATACAATAAAAGGGGCCGTGGGGGAACAGTGCCTCTCAAGTGGAGCAAGAACTATATCACTTCATAAGTTCTGGACAGATCAAGGACACCTTATTAATTGTAATGTATGTCTATATTACTAACTACGAGTGCATTATCAAAACTAGCAGACTAATATATGAATGGTTTAAGAACAGGATCAGTTAACTGTCTAAGTGTAATTTAAAATCTTCACACCACAATAATCATGATTGCAAATAGACACTGCAAGTCTGCAACTGATGGTAATTGCAACAAAATTGATCCTATTCCTTATCACATGAAAGTCATAATTTCATAAATATGTAGAGAATGTAGACAATCAAAATATATACTTTGCATAGATTGCATTCAGAAATCAAAGCACTGTGACTCTTACCTTTCGCTAGACTGATGGAACATGGAACTCAACTCGCTCCTAACAGTTGACAGATGACCACAGGTTCAATGAGTACCGCTGAATAGGCTCCAATCAACTAGGAACTATTCTGAACACACAAAATCAGAGAAGGGCATAAGTTAAATGCTCGCATCTCTCACCCTCTAATTTCCAGTCTAGCAATTTGTTACGGCTAAAGAAGTACTTACTGAACAGCACGATCAAATGAGGCTCTGGAGGATGTAGAATCGTTCGTCATAATCAGCATGCAATGAAGGTGAGATTATAAATTCATCCAGCCAGAAGGACCAGAACAGAACTCAGCATACACTACGATCAACTACTAAGAAAATCTTGAAATTCCATAGTTCAAAGAGCCAGAATGTCGAGAGCCTCGAATTAAACCAAAGTACCAAGCTAAAGAGGTCCCTCCAACAACCATATGAACCCACTTTGGAAATGCAAGTCCACCAAACTAAGGTGGCAATTCTAATAGTATGAACACCAAAGCAGCTTTCAGTTCTGAGATTAACACCCAGAATCCCAGATTCCAGGCATCTGATGAAGCACCACTGCAAAGAAGAACCACCCATTCCAGAAAAAGCTTTTAAGTATATCAAAGTTCTGACGTGCACTGGACTCCTAAGAAGGAAGAAAGAGAATATTTTCTGAAGTACAAACAACACCATCCTCCACAAACGTCATACAAAATAATAAGAGCTTAGAGATGAAAGATCCTGTCAAAACAAATTCTCACTCAGTTATGAGAATGTTACAGATTCTCGTTATAAACAACTTGGGACTTTTTACCTTAACCCTGTTGATTAAGCAACTTTTATCTGTAAAACCACTCCTTGGAGCATACTAGAAGCTAACCATACTTCAAATTATTGTATCATGAGTTCAACTGTGCCGTACTGAAGCAAACACCCCAGTAAGAAAAAATTTAAACTACCCACCCCAATATATGTAACGTGGGAGTGATCAATGTCTTTGGCTTACCAAGAAAAAACTCTTCAAAAGTCATATCTGAGACGCATAGCTTGTAGCCATTTCAGAGGATATTTAGTTATAACGATAAAGGAGTTAATAGCCAATACCAAAAGCGGTTTACTCATGATCAAGGAAAACAAACTATTCAATATATGTTGCATGATGATAGGCAAAAGCAATTTCACTAAGAAGTATCTGACTCATCAAAAATATTCATAACGCAAAACAATTATTTCAATTTTACATTGATCAGATTGGCAGCTAACTTAAAGAAGATATCGGTTTATCTGGTCTGACTCCGTCGCTGTTACTGAATCTGAATATCTAGTGGACCCTTAGATTTGAGATCCAAAATAACAGAAACTATGTATTGAGAGATTACCAGAGAAAAATTAGTCAACAGCGAGTCAAATGGCACCTATATTATCTGAGCTAGGAAAATGAAGGAATCCAGCTATATCACCAAAGGAAAAGTAAGAAGAAGAAAAAAACTCTGGCTCACATAGTTAAAACTGCCGCCATCTTAGCTGAAATCTCGCAATCTTCTTTTCAGCACATCCATAGACTTCTTCCTGGTACTAGTTTTTGCATTTCGGTTTGAAAGACTTCCAAACAAACTATCTGGGGAGTCCTTGAACTTGTCACAGATTAGAGCCACCTTCTTAATTTCCAGAGTATTGTAATTCTTCTCCCTGATGACCGGATTCATGAAGTTTTCTGGTTGACTGCTCAATAGAAGGTTTATCAATTGACGTGCTTCAACCAGGCACATTCTAAAACTACCTTCCTTGTAGACTTCACTCAACCCAGTGCTCTCAAACCTCTCATCGGCAAAATTCTCTAGAATCTTAAAATCATTACTAATAGCAATGACTGCATTGCCATTGAACCTTTTGACATTATCACTCAGAAAAGCAGCTGTGATGGAATTGGAAACATGCTCAAGAGCCCCAGTACCAACCTTGTATAATGCATCCAGGGGTAGAATTTGCTGAGCAGTTGACAGAAGAGTTTCAAGGTAAATTATCACTTCATTCATGTACTCGTGTCCATTCTGTGGTACATCATCTGGCGTCCAATTAACACTTTCAGGGAGTGCCATAAATTCATCCAACTGAGCATTAACCAAACCTAACAGAGCAATGTAGGCAGCATCTCGCGATGTCTTTAGGACCACCTGCGCTGTTAAAACAGCTTGTGGGCGATCCATCGAACGGGTGGAACCTCCACATGTTTGTGAAGCAGTCTTGAGGAAAAAATCACAAGCTCTTTCAAGGAAAGCCACATTGGCTGCAATCTGCATTGCTTTGGACACACCAATCGAGGTGTCACTAATTTTATCAAGTATGACTTCATTGAGTACATCAATCAACACCGAGTCCAGGCACTTCCTTACGGCATCAAAAAGGTTCATATCACCACCAGTAGACAAATAATTCACAAAATCCTTTATAAACGATCTGACAACACGGCAAGCTTCTGGAACCATGGAAGAGAAAGGTGCAACATATGGAAATGCAGGCATGATATCTGTTGTTTGGAGCTGAAAAGACAGTACATTTGCATGGTATTCAGATTCCTTTTTCATCAACATCTGCTCATAGGTATCATTAGCAACAATATCAGATATTTGTTTCCGGCATTCTTCCATAAGAAGCTTGCTATACTTATCTTTGGTGCTATTAATAGCCTCGAGAAGAGAGTTCACTTCGTACCCATGATGCCTAAGTGTTGCACCAAAAAGTGTCATATAATCTTTGAGGAGGAGGAAATGAGTAGTATTACTCATTTGAGCAAACTGTCTTTCCGCCACAAAGGTGATCTTGGAAACAGCGGTTTCTAACATTGTCTCTACCTGACTATCTTCCAACAAACCTCCAGCAGTTCTCAGAACTCGATCTTCCACTATAAAGTATCCGGCAATCTGACCCAAGAAGCTCTGATGAGATTCAAGAAATGGCTGGGATGAAAATATCTGCAAGTCCGAATTGAGTTGTGCCAACCGATTGTTATAGTAGTACTCCCGAAATCGTTCTCCGATCCCGAGACATTTGTGGATGTGATATGCCCGGTAGATTGGAGTAAGATCGATTTTCAGACTTAGATCCTCCTCTGACACATCAACATCCAAACTGTAAGCAAGCTCTGCCATGCCAGAACGACTTTGTTCCTCAACTTCCCTCTGACGAGCAACCATTTCTTCATCCCTTTGACGAGACGATGCAGTGTGCCCAATTGCTGTCTGCCCAATGTCTTTCGATAAGGTTCTAATGTGAACCAACCATTCATTAACTTCATTACATACTTTCTTTTCAATGTGCAACTTTATGGCTGGTATTTTCACCTCCAGTACCTTACGAAGTTTCTTTACAGGGATGTTCTTCAAATAATCACTCTCAATCAACTCAATGGTCTTTAGAGCAGGGTAGAACTTCCCCTCTGACACATGGACATTGCACTTAGAACAAAGCTCAAGCAGCTGATGGCACATTTTGGACATCTTGATAGCTTCGGTTATATTCTTCTTGATCGCATACGAGTCAAGAAGCTCATCAAGCTTAGACAAAAGAGCAGCACCAACTTCCTGCAACTTATAATTATCGGATTGGAGCTCCCCTTTCAATTCCTCAGCATCAACCAACACTCCTCGGAGCTCATCCACCGCAATAATAAACTCCTCATAGTGAAGCCTACATAACTCCTCAATCTCCGCTTCCTTCTTCTTCGACACATTCCTAAGCTGATACAAAAGAGGCTCAGGACGCCCCGTTTCAAAAGCATGCCTAACAAGAGGACTCAAATCCTCCCCATTCCCTATCAATGTAGCAAGAACCAAATCCTCACCCGTCCCAGTATCACCATTTTCGGCAACAGTCCTCCTTTTCGATTTCGAACTCATAATAATTCCTCACAATTCCAAACCTAATTCCACATTACAAACCCATATCACATTTCAAACCCACAACCATAAATTTCACATAACTTTCAACTATTTCATATCAACATCACACCAAACTCCAAACCCCAAACCCCAACAATCAAATGCTCAACACAATCATATCATAAAAAAGATTCAAGCTTGTAACATACGCATTCATAATCCATCAAATCATATACATTCATCAATATACTCACATTCTAAACAAACAAAGAAACCCAAAAAAAGGGTTCGTCCAAAAAATTGAAACAAATCATATAAACAAATCAAACTATCAAATTAATCAAAAAGATAGAAACTTGACACATACCCAGATTACAAAATGTCTGTCACTCTCCGTTTAATTCTTATTCTCTCTCTTCAGTCCATTTTTTCAGGTGTGTTTCATACGCTTCGCAAAATCCCCAAAAAACAATAATAAATCAAGGGATTTGTTAGAAATTAGGGTTTAGATCTGCCCAAATTTCTGGGTTGTTGTTCAAATTTATGGGAAAATATAACACAGAAGTCCCAAGAACAATTAGCTTCGGGTGTGTGTGTTGTGTATGTGTACTTGTGTGTTAAAGAAGCTACTCTATAAAAAAAAATTCCTGTTTAGGAGCAACTAATTTCATTTTTTATATTTGTTTCTAATTTTTGAGTATCTAATCATGGATTTTTATTTATAGATTAAGGTCAAATTATTTTGGGGTTTTCTTAACAAACATTCCTTTATTCGGGCTGACCCTGTTGCTTGTCTTAGAAGTGTGGGGATCTATGAATCATGGTATGGTTGATCTTGAAGTTGAAGCATTATTACTCGTGTTTTTGATCAATTTATTTCGGATATTCTCGGTTGTAAAATTATGATTCCAGTTAGTGACATGATCGGAATTATTAGTGTCGTTATATTGAAAGTAACTTGGATTCAGATGGATCATAAGTTATATGTTGGCTATGTGTAATGCTTGTTAAAAGACTAATCACATTCTACAATAATGAGGGAAATGAAATTCGAACCTGAGACCTATTGTATTTAAGTATCTCCGGATCACAAGGCTAAAACAATGGTTGGTTTCTTTGAAAGTGGCCGGTCTGAGCATCCTTTTTCTCTTATAGATAGATACTCCACTTTTCGACCTACGACATTCACAAAGACGAATTAGGTTGATCCGATCAAAATCGACCACAAAAATGTACCCTTGAGGCCTTGACTAGAGTTAAACTTGTACACAATTGAGTCACTTGACAAGATGCCACATCACACAAGTGAAGCTTTCCCCTCTCTCATATATACACTCACTCTCAGCCAATACAACAACATCCAATCCAACTAACAATCAAACAAACCTCATCCAAAACCTTCATATTCAATTCTTTCTTACCCTTAAACTCACACACCTGCACACATACATATCCTGATCATAAACCATGGCAACTGCATCACTAACAAAACTACCCTTAACTCCATCATCCTCAACCTCTAACAAATCAAACTACCCACAACACCAAATCTCCTTTCATTTCCAACCCAAATTCTCTCCAACAAAACCATTAACATCCCAACAAAGTTGTCCTAGTCCTAAACAAGAAGGGACACTTGTTAGAAGAGATGTCTTAAAGGGACTTGCTCTCCTCCCTCTTATAGACATAGGTGTACATGGAGTAGTAACCCCTCCTTCCTATGCTAAGGAAATTGATGTTGGCTCTTATCTCCCTCCTTCGCCTTCGGACCCGAACTTTGTTCTATTTCAAGCCTCTTCTAAGGACACCCCTGCCCTTCGTGCAGGTCAGTTTGCTTGCTTACTCACTCATGTATCGAAAATCGTAGGGTAGTGCATAGACTATAGAGTGAAATGTTGCATATATGTTTAGTTGGAAGGTCTGATTAATTGTTTTAGCATATAATGTGGTTTTTATATTATGCCTTTGATGGAAAATGAGATAGCGTCACCTATATTTAGTGCTTGGACAATGATCAATCAGATGAAAAGGCGGTACCTGGTACCGTATATATGTACATTGTTTTCCTGCATTAGTAGATTGGAGTTGTAGCATTGAAAAGCAAAGGATTAGGGATGTTTTTGCAGGAAATGTAGCACCATATCAGTTTATATTGCCACCAACATGGAAACAGCAGAGAATAGCCAACATTCTGTCAGGAAATTACTGTCAACCAAAATGCGCAGAGCCTTGGATTGAGGTTAAATTTGAGAATGACAAGCAGGGGAAGATACAGGTTGTCGCCTCGCCCCTGATACGTCTCACTAACAGGCCTAATGCAACTATTGAGGAAATTGGAAGCCCTGAGAAGCTGATTGCTTCTCTGGGACCTTTCGTCACTGGAAACACCCTCGACCCTGATGAGTTGCTTGAGACTACCATTGAAAAGCTTGGTGATCAGACGGTAAGATTTCCTGTCCTGATGCTGTCAGCTGATTATGCCTGCTGATTTCACAATCTGTTTATTGGCTGTCACCTGTCAGCATAGCTAATATGATTCCTGGTGGCTTGCAGTACTACAAATATGTGTTGGAGACACCATATGCTCAGACCGGAACACATAACCTGGCCAAGATAACAGCGAAGGGGAACACAGTCATTCTGTTTGTGGCCAGTGCAAGCGACAAACAGTGGCCGACCTCTCAGAAAACCCTGAAAACGATGCTTGATTCCTTCCGAGTTTAGTGTTATGCTAAATCAGGGGTATTATGATACATTACAATGATTGTACTGTAAAATACAAGATGAGTATCGCGGTGAAGCAAAGAGCTAGTTGCACTGACCAGTTTTTAGGTCGACCCCAGGATGATTGTGTGGGCAAAGGAGAGGCTAAGAGTACAGGGCAATATTTCAGAGAAAAACATTTACATTCTGTTCGCACATTTCATGTTTCGCCACATTGAAATGACAGTGTATATTGGAAAGAAAAACATGCATTCTCTCTTATGTTTCATTCCTGCAGGACTCCTTGAGTCCTGGCAATGCAATTCATCACGTTCCCAAATTCATCACTGAAAATGTAGAGTAGAGAGCAACATAAACATAGATCATTGAGATTTAAAAGTACTCAGTATGACATATAACAAAGTGCATTACAAATCACAAGTTACAAGCCGGCTAAATGCCAGAATTCCGACCACAGGGCAGGCTAGCCTGATTTCCTACCAGCAGACGGAACATCTCAACATGAAGATAAGACTCGGTGTACAAGGGAATTCTTAGCAACACAGGGACCAGCTAAGTAAAAGATGTCATAGTAAGGTTTATAACTACATCACTAGCGTTACTGTACAAAACTGTTGTGAAGAAAGCTAATAGTTCACGTCTTCTTCATTCGTCACCTCTCAGGTTGTAATTAGATGAGAGCCGGATCCCAGAAATGGGAGCATGCATGAGTAAGTCACATACTTCACACTGTCAATGAGCACTACAACAAAGATACGCGACAGCGTCTTTGATCCCATTACCCCTTCTACATCACCATCGCCAACTTCTCTGGGATCAACAAGAACAGAAACAACCACTGAAGAACCAGATTTATTGCTCTGTAGCCCATCGTTCTGTTCATGATTTCCAGTAGAGTTGAGAGTATGGTCAGTAAGGGGAATAGCATGCCCGGGGAGGATCCTTCTATTCCTAGGTCTGCTATGAGTAGAATTCAGACGATCTTTTGTGGTTACGTTAGCTACAGAAGTAGCAGGTACAATTGATCCCGGAGTTGGTGAGACGTCAAATTGGAATACTTCTGTGCACATGCCAGAACTCAACATAGGCCCTGCAAAAGAGATAGTTGGGGCTGTAAGTCATCGTACAAGAGCAGCAAAAAGTACCAACAGTAGAACAGAAAAACAGGTTGATGTCACTGATTCAACACATCAGATTCTTCCTCCTCATCACAAACAAAAAAAAAAACAGATTCAAGCAACTCTATTTGAAAGGCTTTAAAAAGACATCACACAAATGCACACACATCAAAAGAACCAGCTGCAGGGTGGTAGGTGGGTAAGAGTGTACGACTGCAAAGAATTGCAGAAGGTACCACTTCACAGCGTATCACAGTCCACAACACACAGAGTGACACAGTAACAACGACAACATTACCCTGGTGCCTCTACAGCTAGCCTTCAACGGGGTAAGGGAAATCAAACATGCACACAAGACCATTCACCAAATTGATTCCATTAAAGGGCAGCCCGGCGCACATTGGCGTCCCCGACAAGCGAGGGTCCGGGGAAGGGTCCCACCACAAGGGTGTAATGAGGGCAAGCCTTCCCTTGTCAATTTATTTGACAAGAGGCTGCTCCCAGGACTTGAACCCGTGACCTATCGATCACACGGCAACACCTTTACCGGTGTGCCAAGGCTCCCCTTCACCAAATTGATTCCATTAACTTTAGAAATTAGTGCCATCTTGGACAGGAAGGAATGAGGTCCGTAACAGAACCGAAATTTTGGAAAATGAAGCTGCAACTCTGTCTTGAAAGTTAACACTAGCAGATTCTTAGGGCAGCAAAGTTAGTTATGAATCCTAAAATGACTAATATATGTGATTGATAATAGAAAATTAGGAAGCAGACTACCAAAAAGATGTAGATCAATACCTGCAAGGCCTTCACGGAACCACTGCTGTAGCTTCCCATCAGACCCAACTGGTGTGAAATCAGAAGAACCAGAGCCAAGAGCCCTTGGACTTCCATTTTGATTTCTGTCAAGGTGAGGGCGTCTCCAGTTATTACTTCCAGGTCCAGGGGTAGGATAAATAGCCAAACCGGTCTCCTCACGAGTCTTTGGCCCCTCAGCTGATTGACAAGACATCGCCTTCTCACTCGCAAGAACAGAATGAATGATCAAGTTCCCATCAATCTTAACCAACTTATCATTCCTCGGGACATACAAAGACGCAACAAGAGGCTCACTAGTGTTCCCCCCACTTGAATTTGAATTACTCGATTGCTGAAGCACCCTCCCATGGCCAAACTTCCCATCACCATGCCCGGTCTTCTCCATAAAAACCGCACCTTTCTGAACACCACCAAACCCATCTCCCCCACGACCATACCTAACATTAACCATCGGCACAAGCCCACCAAACAACAACATAAAGAACAACAACCCAAGCAAACTCACACTCGCCACCTTCTTCGTCTTCTTCCCCTCAGACGACTTCCTAACCTTAGGAGCAGGAGCAGGCTGCTGTGGCTTCAACCTAGGTATCGGTACACATGGAACATTGTAACCCCCATGATTCTTAACCACATAAGCCGGATGACACGGCATCCAAGGGTACGGCATTGGCATCATACCTTGTGGTGGATACATCCCTGGTGGCGGCACCCCACCACCACCACCACCACCACTCAACTGATGCCTCAACGACGCATTCTCACTCATAAAATACGAAATCTTACTATTCAAATCCGTGATCGTCGAATGCAACGCCCTCACCTTATCCTCCAACTCCTCCACATACTGCTTCTTCCTCTGCCTCGACAGCTGAGCACTCTCTCTATTCCTCATCAACCTCGCCTTTCGCTTTTCGTCATCATCTCCCCCTCCTCCTCCTCCTCCTCCTCCTCCCACACTAAACCCCTCTTCCCCACCACTCCCTCCTCCACTTCCTCCTCCCTCCAAATTCTCATCACTCACATTCACATTCACATTCGCATTCGAATTCGATCTCCTAAACTTATTAACCCTAGTTTCACCACCACTATGATCAAACTCAGCTTCCTTCTTACGTTTCGATTTCGACATACATTTACTACCAGTATCACTACCACTACCACTCCGGGACCTACAAATATCATTTCTAGGTTTCTCATGTTTAATTTCAACAACATTCCGACCTAATTCCTCGGAAACATCGCGGTCGCAAGAATTACCTGAGTAAACCCCCGAATTACTCTTACAGCTGCCGATCTCCGGCGAACCACCGCGGTGGTGGTGGGAATTCGACTCCGACGACGAAATCGACCCCACATCATAAACCCTAACAACTTCTTCAGATGCCAGATTAGTAATAACCGGGTCGGACTCAATATCCGAGCTCAATACCACCGGGTCGGACTCCGGGTCGGAGATCGGGTCAGCGAGGAGGGTGTCGGCGAAAGAGATGTCGTCGAAGGTGAAGTCAAAGTCAACGTTGAATGGGAAATCATGGTCAACATCGGACGTAACGTCGACGACGTTTTCTGTGAAAAAGGGGAATTCATTGTCGAGTGGAGGAATCGGTAAACAATCTCCACCGTCAATACCGCCGTTAACTCTGCCGTCAGCGTCGTCGGCGTTGGGGAATTGGAGGTGGTGGTGGTGGAATGGTAAAGGGTCTTCCATTGTTTTGGAGAGAAAATATTTGGGGGTTTTTGGTTTTGTTTTGGGGGAAAATAAAGGGTTTGATTTTATTTATGGAAGAATCTGGAATTTAATTGATTTGATTTTGATTGAATTTAATTATTATTATTATTTTTTTGTTGTTGAAGGAGAATGGATGTAATAAATTAATTGTTAAATTTAATTAATTAATTTATTTATTGTTGAGTGTGTGTTAAGGAAGAGAGAGACAAATGGATGGTGTGTGTGTGTGTGTTTTGTTTTGGGGGGAGATTTCACGCGCTTGGACTTGTTTTGTGTGTGACATGAGATGATGAGAACAACGATTGCTGCGGGAGTGGAGGTATGATGAATCGAACCCGAGACAATACTAGATAGTTCGTACGGTAGTTGATATTACACGCTTGGATTTGTTTGTGTGTGTCAATTTTTGGTACTTTTGGTTGATAGTGTGGAAATTTGGGTTTGTGGAGAAAAGTCTTTGGATGACTTTTTAAGTGAAAGAGTCAAAAACTATGGAATGGAAATAGTTAGGAAGTATCGTGTGTGATTTCTTGGGATGTTTGTACTGGGTATTTGGGTTGATTTTGTTGCATATCCATTTTGATTAGGTGATTACTTTTATTGGGTATTTGGGTTGATTTTGTTGCATATCAATTGTGATTAGGTGATTACTTTAATTGGGTATTTGGGTTGATTTTGTTGCATATCCATTGTGATTAGGTGATTACTTAGTCTCTAAAATCATTATGGATATTGATTTTTTGATGCTAATTGAGATTGTATAGTTTAACGC
The DNA here is from genome assembly GCA_963457585.1 of Spergularia bocconei. Classification (NCBI taxonomy): domain Eukaryota; kingdom Viridiplantae; phylum Streptophyta; class Magnoliopsida; order Caryophyllales; family Caryophyllaceae; genus Spergularia; species Spergularia bocconei. The sequence goes on along the minus strand of OY734946.1, from coordinate 1,420,850 downwards.
GAAAGCACATTCTCTGGGACAGATTTTAGAACCGTTGTGAAATCATTTATCATTTCAGAGTATCACTTTTTTTTTAGGTAGAATTCAACTTAATCAATCAAGGGATTGTTGCAATATGATCACTCTTGGAATGCCTCTACCCATGCATGTAAAACAACCATGCATGGTTTTGTTAAAATACGAGATTTGTTCATCTATTCATCTAACAAAACAAGAGATACAATGTACGCGGGTGTTTATGAATTATGATACTTTAACCGTTTTGTTTTTACTCAATGTATCTACCCATACTCATATCCAACTTGTTCGAAAACATTAATATCGTTCATCCACATTGAAATACAGAAAGATGATAGTGGGATGGGGAGTTTATATTCCAAAACCACCATAATGTGTCTGTTCTTTGTTACAATTGTGTCATAATCTATAGTCAAACGTAAAGAATTAATCGAGACAACACGTATAATAATTCGGTATTTTGGCATTGTCATTGCGCGTGGGTAAGATTCGAGACTCGAGAGTGGGATATGATTCAAGAAAATAACAAATCCGTACAGAGCAAGACGTGAGGAATGGAAACATGGTGCGTAAATGGATAATGATCAAGTCATTGCATCTGGATCCGCGTGCCTCTCGAAACTTCCCTCAACCTCCTCTCTACTTACTTTACTTTTAGTGTGCTTTCCGTTACGTTTTCCTACTCTCACATGCCATCTATTTCGATCTATAATCGTTTTTTATTTGTTTCCTTCTTCTATAAGTTGTTACTAATCCTTTTCGTTTCTTTGTTATTATAGAATTGATTCCCATCACTCTACCACTACTAGTCCTGGTTTTGAGAGAGTCATACTTTCATAATGATTACTCGTATGTTATGGAATAGTTTACCAGTCTCGTTTGCCAGTCTAAAATTGATTAAGAAATACGAGTATCGACCTATAATTTAACGTGAAATTATTCAAACCGATTATATAAATACATTCTCGACCTGATTCCGGATGAGTCAATAAGCGTGGTGCTGAAATGCAAGTTGTTGATTAAAATTGAAACGTATGTGATAACACGATGTGAAAGTAATTTCGATCCTAAACTCAGTATATTCGATCGAGTATAAGTCAAGCCTATGTTTATCTTCTTCAAGCCTATGGCTATAGTTATGTAAATGATCTGAGTCATAAGACTCATAAGTCATAACCACTCATACAAATGCCTAGCCCACGGGCTTCAGTTAAAGAGTTGGGCACTTGGGCGACTCCAGGTCAAATTCATTTAGCAATACTCTTAGATTCCCCAATATTACCAACTCAATCCTACGAGCCTAACACCGTGTGGTTATAATGAAACTGTACGCAAAAGATTATGGGTGTGTTTGGCCAAGCTTCTGAAGTGTTTCTAGAGTGTTTTTGGGTCTTATAAACTGAAAACTGGCCAAACACCCAAAACTGAGAAACTGTTTCTGGTTTCTGAGAAGCACTTCTAGTGTAAATTTGTTCTTCAGAAGTAGAAGCTCCAATTTGGGGCTTCTCCTCCAGAAACTGTTTCTGAGAAGTAGTTCTGTAGAAGTTGGAGCTTGGCCAAACAGGCCCTAAGAAAGGAATACAGAAATCCATCGAAAAAAAAAAAAAAAAAAACTCAACTGAAGATTAGAAAGGTAGTATATTTATTTTCGTCTACGAGGACCCCAATTGAATTGAATTGAACTAAACATCTCTATAATTTATCTAATAGAATTAAAGAAAGCAAATTGATCAACTAATTTTCGGAATGGCTTGAACGACATTTCATTTTCTTCTTTTTGATTGAGCATCTCGATCATGGTCTTGTAAGTTGACTAGAGTTTCTATATAAGGTTGTGATACGACAGTTCCGTCATTGGGCGTTACTCTGATCTATCCCATTGCAACTCTCTTGCTACACCAGTAGCTAAATCAGTTAAGTGCATTTCGAGGAATCTACGCCTAGGATACAACACCATACCGTCAAGCTTCTCCAATAAAGAGATAAGACGTGGTACAACATCGCCAACAGTAATGATCCTACCCAATTAACGCCAAGACTGTACTCCTCCTCAGCCCCGTACTCCTTCATTATCCACACATCAATCGTACGACATTGCGGATCCGTGGAGGTCATTAGATGGAGAGAACCGTTAATAACAGCTAAAGACGAGTGATGCACCCCCTCCATAGGCAAGGGCATGTCTTGGCTACAAAACTCGTCGTTACGCAAGTCAAATCTAACAATAATCACACAAGAATCTGATGATAATGTTGCACCCCACGGCTTAGCAAACCAATGTAACGTGTTGTCGCAACATATTCCGTTAGAATTTTCTTTGCATTTACTATTAAAATTACCATAGCAATTACCATGTGTAGACGTTGGAGGGGGTCATCAATGATGCAATATAACAATCGATTATTAGAGAGTTGCTCTGAATTATTAAGTACGTGTTGAAGATGAAATTTTATGAAGTCGTTTCCCCCAATAAATTTGTGCCAATATCTTGACACGCACTTCAACTTGAGCAGATCCGTTACAGCAAGCCGTAGCAATATGTCTATAACTATGTCCATTGGCATACTACTCAAACTTCTTTCTTCTTGTTTCGCCATTAATAGAAATTGAAACTCTATGTCGATCTCGGCCAAATTCTTGCTTCACTTCAAATTTACTCACGGCTTGCTCCTGTAGATCAAACAGCCAAGAATTAATTAGGGCGCTAGCGCCAACACTCTCTTATATATCGACTAAATAACTTTAATAATACAAAAGAACGACAAGGTCATAATGATAATGAAATTATTAGACGAATAGAAACATACAAATAAGAAGTAACGAAGGTAATCAAATGTAACGGAAACATCGATGTTTCGGCTTGCTTCTATCGATATTCGATCAAACAACTAAGATAAATTACGTGGCCTGGTGTACATGTAAGATGTAACCATTAAGTTCCGAAAATAATAGATGAAACTTTCACTGATACATTAATTTACAATAGTATACAACTATACAAGGAAAATTAAAGCATAAGCTGCGTACCTAATGCGTAATGGCTGCGTGGAGAAACTTGTTGAAAATACAGAAAATCATAGGAGAAAATGTTGTTGCGTTTACTGAGACTGCGAAACCCTAATCTAAGTACAACTCATGATATATACTCTAACGTGCACCTTCCAAAAAAAAAAAGCCAATTAATAATTTGGTAAGATGGAAATTCTATAACAATAATAATTTAATATGCAAAAAAGTATGTAATTATGATTTAGCTAGGAGCATCTCCTTAATTACTTTCCGAGCGACGCTTCCTTTTCCTTTTATTTGTTTGAGCATCTTGATCAAGGTTTTGTAAGTTGACGAGAGTTTCTATATAAGGTTGAGTTACAATATGTCCGCCGTCGTTATAGCGTGATGATAATATTGCCGATTGCGTCGCGCGTAGTGCACCACTAGCTAGATCAGTTAAGTAGATCTGGGACTTTCCTCGATCATGATGCAACACCATCTCGTTACGCTTCTCTGACAAGGAGATGAGTCGTGGTAGAAACACGTAGGTTTTAGTATATTTAGTATACCAAAAGTGATTAATAATATAGACAAAATTGTTGATCCTGCCCAATTTACGCCAAGGCTCTTTAATCCCGTACTCCTTCATTATCCACACATCGATCCTATGAGATTGTGGATTCAATGTTATTCTCTTAGCCATGGCGGTCATCAAATGGAGAGATCCATTAATAGCATATAAAGACGAGTGATGTATTCCGTGCATAGGCAAGGCCATGTCTTGGCAACGAAACTCGTTATTACACAAGTCGAAACTAACAATCACACGAGAATCCGACGATTGAGAACCCTTGTGGTCAGCAAACCAATGTAACGCGTTGTCGCAACAGACCCCGTTACGATTTTCATCGCGATCAGTATAGTAACCGTAGCAATTACCAAGTAGACGATAATACCATTTAGTTGGTTTATACTCTTTCCATTTATTTTTTCTCCAACTGTAGACTTCAAACTTGACGAGGAAATACTTTTTAGTTGACTCGATTTGAGTAACTACGACCACCTTATAATCATCGGTTTTACCATCATAACCAAACCCGTACCAAATATTGTCCTTGGAGCGTAAGAAAACATCGGACAATGTCAATATATCAAGACGAGATCGGGTTGTCGGGTTGAGCAACATAAAGGCACTTCCTGCACGATTACGGAAACAAACAATGCCATTGCATGAACCAACAATTACCGAACACTCAAATCGCATTTGCGTTCTCACTAGGCTGAACCGTTCGAACTTGATTGCTTCTTGTTGTTTCGCGGCAGTGATTTGGTTTAGGTTAGCACTGTATAGTGTCATGTATGATTGACTACAAAATCGAGCAATGGATTCGTCATTTGCAATAACCCTAAATAACAAGCGATTATTAGAGAGTTGGTCCGAATTATTAAGTACGTGTTGAAGGTGTCTTTTGATGAAATCGTGGGTTTTGATGAAGTCGTTTTCTCTGAAAAAGTTGTGCCAATATCTCGAAACACGCTTCAACTTAAGCAAATCCGTAATAGCGAGCCGTTGCAAGATGTTTAAAACTATGTCCATTGGCATAGATTTTAACCTACTTTTTTGTTTCGCCATTGGTAAATTGAAACTTGATCACCCCAAATTCTTGTTTCCCCTCAAATTCTTTCGGCCATAATCACGAGTATTAGTAGGTGATACTCACTCCTACAAATCAAACGATTGAATTTAACGTTAACAATTTAAGCAGATCGAAAATAATGTACGGATAATGTTAAAGTAATTAATAAAATTATGGAACGAAGATAAAGATGCTGATCAAACAATTAAACATCAAGTTCCGAAAAAAATTTAGATAGACGCACGAATGAACATGATGAATTTTCACCTATACGCAATACATGCAAATACGCAATTGTATAAAGGCAAATTAAAGCACAAGCTGCGTACCTAATAATGGATGTATGTGTAGAGAAACTTTATTAGGCAAACACGAAATATATATCAGAAAACCCACGGGCTTGCCCCGCCACGGCCAGCCCATTAGCCCATTACTGTAATGAATAGTTTGGCCCATCTCAAATTCATTTTAATTTGGACATTGCACACTACTAGCCCAGCCCAAATATTTTCTTACCATATAGCATACTAGTATGCCATATGGTAAGAAAACATTAGTTTTTTAAAATCGTGAAGACGCTTTATTAGAATTAAGTCACCGCAGCCACGAAGTCCGCGGCCGCCAAATCAAGTACAATTGATGGCCCGCCATCGACCCAGACCCTAGGGGTAAACTCCACCGGGTTGAGGTGAGCTAGAAAGTCAGTGGGCAACCTTGTTACCTAGTCTACGACTATGGCTAAAATCACACGATTCAAACTTACGAGAAAATTGAAAAACATCGAAGGCAGCTAAACCAAAATATATTGATAGACATATACAAAATGTAGTGGAATGTAAAAAAAAAAAAAAAAAAAAAAAGGTTGGTCCATTGTGACATTTGCCACAGTACTTTGCGGCCAAGTAAACTAAAAGATCACTAAATATTCATTGAACGCTAATTCACACAATCACACCCAAAAGAAAAGAAGAAAAAAAACTAAAACCCCCAAGTCTAAGAGAAGCGTTTAGCTGAACTAAGCTGAACTAAATATCCCATTAAGTTGATACAATTAATGATGCGAGCTAGTAATCCAAATGCTTTGGACAACTAACGCTTCCTTCTCCTCTTATTAGTTTGAGAATCTCGATCATCATAGTCTTGTAAGGTGATGAGAGTTTTTATATAAGGTTGTGATATGTAATTATTGTTTCCGTCATCAGGCAATATTTTAGCCCATTGCATCCCCCTTATGGTACCACTAGCTATATCAATTAAGTTGATAATCGAGCATCGTCGTTCATGATGCAACACCATTTCGTTATGCTTCTCGGACAAGGAGATGAGTTGCGGTAGATTATCACCAATTTTCTTTTTTGGTCACCTATTTAAGCTGGTTTTGGGAAATCATTATTAAATTTTTGCCATTTTTTTTGTCATTTTCGTTCCCTAAAATTTACTCTAGAGAATTCAAGCCCTTAGGTCATACACTCATATACGGAGTATAGTCATGCCCCTACCAAAACTCATGTCCATTGTGAAATTTGCCACAGTACTTTGCACCCAAATAAATAAAAAGATCACTAAATATTCATTATTGAATGCTAATTCAAACCTAGAAAAAAAAAAAAAACTAAATTCCCCTTAGTAGAAGCTCAACGGAACTAAACTAAGTAGCCTGAACTGAATATCCAGCACATTCCCAATATTGGGTGCAACCCTCGCAGTAGGGGGCACCCGATTGCTTTTGCTGGTTCTCCGCTTAGCTTTTATAAATCTAATACTATATATTAAAACCTGAAACCAAGTCTTTCCTACGACGACACTTGGCATACATTAATTGGATAGAACATAAAAATAGCATTAAAATACAATTATCGGTTAGGATATGGCAATAAATTACCATACATTAATTGGATAGAACATAAAAATAGTATTAATACAATTATCGGTTAGGATATGGTAATAAATTATTATAGAGTAATATAGTATTAGCTAATTTATGGAAATTAGTTATTATGGTAATTTATTAGAGCAAAGATAAGGGAACATTTTTTGTATAAAACGTGTATAAACAATATAAATATATAGTTCGGGCGTAGCACGGGCATGCAAACTAGTAAAAAAATAAAAATAAAAACTAACGTTTCCTTCTCCTCTTATTAGGCCAACCATCTCGATCATCATGGTCTTGTAAGGTGACGAGAGTTTCTATATAAGGTTGTGATACGTAATTGTTTCCGTCATCATCAGGCAATATTTTAACCCATTGTATCACCCTCACCATGTTACCACTAGCTATATAAGTTAAGCTGATGATAATCGTGCTTCCTTGATCCCAATGAAACACCATTTCGTTACGCTTCTCCGACAAGGAGATGAGTCGTGGCAGATTACCGTTCACAAGTTTCTGAGTCGTACCCAACTTACGCCAAGACTCTTTAACTCCGTACTCTTTCATCACCCACACATCGATCCCCTGGGACCCTTCATCGGTCACTAAATGGAGTGATCCATTAATAACAGCTAAAGACGGGTGAAATACTCCGTAAATAGACGGCAACGGCATGTCTTCATGGCAATGAAACTGGTTGTTACGCAAGTCGAAGCTAACTATAATGACCCGAGAATTATTCGGGTCACCCTTGTCCTCGGCTAACCAATGTAACGCGTTGTTGCACGAAATTCCGTTGCAATTTTCTTCGCGCTTAGCATAGTCGTTATTACCGTAGCGTTTACTAGAAGTTAGTAGACGGTAAGTCCTTTTAACCGATCGACACGTCTTCCAATGCTTATTTCTCAAACTGTAGACCATAACATTGATGTAGCACCACTTATTACTCGTATATGACTGAGTAACCTTGACCACTTTATAATCGTCACTCTCACTATCGAACTAAACCCGAACAAAAATCTCTCGTGTTGCAGCTGGTATATTGTAGTAATGTTGTTGCCCTCAATATCACGACGAGACCCGGTTGTCGGGTTTAGTAAAGTAAAGGCGTTTCCAACATCATCACGGAGACAAACAATGCCATTGCACGAACCAACAATTATCGAACACTTCAATCGTTTACTTCGTTGAGCTAGGCTGAGTCGATTGAACTTGAGTGTTGCTTGTGGTTTCACGGCAATAATAGGGTCTAGGTATGCACTACAAAGTGCAATATGTTTTTTACTAGGGTTCTCTTGATTGGATTGGTCGTCATCTGCAACGTAAAATAACAAGCGTTTATGATAGAGTTGGTCCGAATTGTCGAGTACATGTTGTAGATGCAATTTGATGAAGTCGTGTCCCCCGATAAATTTGTACCAATAGCTAGAAACCCACTTCAATTTGAGCAGATCCGTTGCAGTGAGCCGTAACAAGATGTTTATAGCTATGTCCACTGGTATACGACTGAATCCACTTTGTTCGGCCATTAATAAATTGATCGAATCTCTGATCTCTCCCTCCTACAAACCATACACCGTACCCCTGTATTAATTAGGGCAATACACGCACTTCTCGACCGAACATTAACAATACAAAAGAGATTTTTCAAGTGAAAATAAACATGCTAATAATAACGAAAGTAATGATACCCTACGGAAACGCCGAGCGAGGTAGGTAACGTAAACATCAAGTTCTTAAAAAACATTAGATGACGAACCAAACCATAAGCTGCATACCTTATGGCTGTATCCTGTATGTGTAGAGAAACATACCAATGGAGAAAACGTCGTTTGCTTGAAGTAATCTGAACATTAATATTAACAAAATAAAAAATTATGACTTGTAAGTAAATACGTTTTTTTTTTTTTTTATAATTTTGTTTTAAGGAAATCACACCTCACACGGCATCTAAGAGGATCCAAGTCCAACCCACTCATATCAATGACTAAGCCTACAAGCTGGGCTTTGGCCCTACACGGCTAATTAGCTTATTAGAAGCCCAATCTTTCCAGCCCAATTCTGATAACGGGATTATGTTTTACAATGAATATGTTGGCCCATTTACAACTCAATTAGTAGCCCAACCCTACCAGCCCAACTTTAGTGGCTTTTTTTTTTCACGTGAACTCATGATATTTGGTTAAGCTAGTTGAGTTTCGTCTACGTGTTCATTGGTGTTAGCAATTAGCCGGATAGCTTAAGGGCCCGTTCGGTATCACTGTCGTTTTCAGTTTTTGGTTTTTTTGTGTAAAAAGTTTAGTTGAATAAGTTGCAAAGATAAATTTTAATGGTATGTTTCCAAAATAGTCATACTGAAAATGGAAACTGACAATTGAAAACTGAAAACCACTTTTTCTGGTTTTCAAAAACAGGACTTTAGTTTTAAAAAAAAAAAACAGAAAACAGAAACGATACCAAACAGGCCCTTAGTTGCACAAGAATATAAGATTGTTCTTTCGTGTTTGTTGTGGTATATGGCTAGATAATATTAGTCGATTAAGGGTCTGTCTGTCTGGTATTGTTTTTTGTTTTCAGTCTTCGATTTTTTTTTTTAAATCAAAGTCGCGTTTTTCAAAACTAAAAAAAGTGGTTTTCATAGTTGTCAGTTTTCATTTTCACTAGGACAAAAAAACAAAAAAAGTGAAAACAACAGCGATATTGAACGGGCCTTAAGAAGATGGATTTGTACCCGAGACAACCCCCAAACAGATTAAGTTGCTAACCACTAGGATTTGAACCTTGCTAACCACTATGCTAACCTTGATCCTACCTTGATAATAATCACCAAATTTGACAATTATTAAGAATAAAAAAAAATTTAATTTTAATTTTTTAAAAAAGAGCAATTCTACAATGGCTACCAAGGCTCGGTAGCCATTGTAAAAGAATCAAATTTAACCCTTGATTTCACTAAGGCAATCTCAACCGTTGAAATCTTGACTTTGAAATTAAATAATAAAAATATAAAATACACCACCTCAACCCTTGCATTTTCTCTCTCTTCTCCTGTAACAACCCTAAATTTTGACTCAAATATAATTGCAATAAATTTAGAATTGTCACGCCGCAATTGACTACCAAGTCAATTGCAAGGCTATTTATTCGATTACAACACTAATTAATAATGAAACAGCGGAAGTCTTAAGCAAATGTCGAACTACTATTCTCAAGCTAGTTTTAAGTTACATAATCAAACTGAATTATAAATAAAATAGTGTTTATAAAATCCCCATCATGCAGACGACTCTTCAACCAAGCATTCACATCATCAACAGAACCTGTCAACTACGCCATCGAGAATGACGTAGGCCCCAGAAATAAGGTAGGAAACGAAACAGAATAAGAACGTCAGCATACAGGCTGAGTAAGAACACAAAAGAATATAAGAAGACAAAAGATACGCGCCTAAAGGCGCGTAGCTAACAAATAATAAGCTACCGTTACATCATTAACTTTAATCATCACAACGATAAATAATTCAGAAGTCATATCACAATTAACATTCATTAAGGCCGGGTTCCTACCCCACAGCCACCACAATCTCGAACCAATGCGAGCTAGAGTACCATAAACAACCCCTAATGACTCAGAGTGTGCACACCCCTCTCTAGGGATCCAGTAGGATGCGTACCCCTAGGAGGAAGCCAAATAGGAAGCCGGTAGCGAACCGACCAAAGACTCCCCTCTTATAAAGAAGGTACACAGGTGACCGATCTACATCGAGACACCTTACTCTAGGTGGTAAAGTCGACATCAACAAAAGTCATAATCATTAGCATTAATCACAATCATTATCTTATGAAATCATTCACTTAACATATTTTATAATTCGTATCACAACTATTAGAATCATGAGATAATATTATCGAAACAAAAGAAGAAGGCACAAGCACACTCGGCCGGAAAAACCGCCGAGTGGCCGAGAGGGCCGAGCCGGCCGAAAGGCCGTGCCGGTCGGTCACACGGAAGCCGAAGGGCTGGTAGGGTAGACAAGGGTCTTAGCTGCATGGTTAGATCATACAAAGATCGATATAGGAACAAAAGATGATGGTACGAATGATTAGTGTATAGAAGATCATCAAAGACAAGATTAGTTCAAAGGAGATTAGTTTAGAGAATTGGTCTTTGTGGTTGGAATCGTAACCAACGTTCTTACCCTTTCTAGCAAATCACAAATCAACACAAGATTTAAAAGGGTACTTCCTCGAACACCGAACCTAGAAATCATCAACCAATATTCAATTACCAAACAATACTTCCACAACACAAAAAGCATCAATCAACCATCCAAACGATCTCCAATTATCACCAAACTCACACAGTACTTACCCAAACATAACAACAACATAATCCCATCATTGAATCATCAAAATCATCATAATAATACTCAATTCTAGATAAAATCAGATCTGGACAGCATATAATTTTACTCTTTAAACATCCTAAAACATCCCCAAACTATAAAAACATGATCAACAAGTCATAATAATTAATTTCCTCAATTACTACTCAATTCCACTCATAAAATCATTATTAATTCAACATAAACTCCAATCATATGAACCCTAATCACAAACTTAATTCTTCATGCACTCAAAACACAATCAAATTCAACTATAAACCCAACAACAATTAATTATCATCTAATTCATGCTTAAACTCCAATTAACATGAATAATAATCAATACCCTAATCTGAAAATCATACTAAGGCTTAGAAACTTACGATTCTTGATGGTAAAACTAAGAGAAAAAGACAAAAGGGCTCGGAAAACAGGCTAGGGCGGCTAGCGGCGGCGACGGGCGGCGGCGGTCTCGGGTTGCGCGCGCGTCTTCTTCTTCTCCTTCTCTTCCCGCGACTCTTTCTCCTTCTCTTCTCTCTTTCTTTTCTCTTGGGCGACGGGTAGTGTGTAGAATAAAGGTTCGGGTTTGATTTGTATTTATAGTTTATGGTGAGAGTTTAAAAGACGGGTTTAGGTAAGACGGTTTACGGTAAATAAGTAATTGGGCTACCCAATTAGGAGATTAGCTAAATTAGGAAAGTAAACTTTAATTCCCAAAATAGAATTAAACACCCCCAAAATGATTATTCTCTATAAACTTCCATAAATAAATACCTTAAAAATACGGGGTGTTACATCTCCCCTCCCCCTTCACCACCACGCACCAACCCCTCCACCACCGCCACCAATTCAATACCAGTCACCATCTTACTAGCCGCCTCTGCCATCACCGGTCTCGCCCGTCGTCGGTGTTACCCACGCCCTCCTTTTTCTCTCATTTTCGGGCAATCGAAGCTCTGACACCCCTTCGAATGCTTGAGGCCGGCCGAATATCCTTAGTCCGTCGCTCTCATCCCCGTTGCCGCCGTATAAGTCCCCTTAAATGTGATGAGAGAGAAATGTAAGAGACAAAATTGGAGGAGATTAATCTGCAGTCGCGGCGGCGGCGAGCACGGCTGGCGTCGTGGTAGCACGGCGTGCCGGAATCTGGCAATCAGGATATGTGGGACGGGTGGTGGGGAAAGGGTGAGGGAAGAGAAAATGAAGGGAATGATTTTGGGTTTTGTGGTTGTTTGGCGAGGTGTGCGGTGGGGTAGAGGAGGAAAGGAGTTTTGGTTTTCTGACTTTTTTTATTAATAGTTACGAGTATTATCCGGTGGTCAAACAAATCAATGGTCAAGATTGATTTGTGAAATTCAACAGATGTGATCTCTTTATTTTACAATAGCTACCGAGCCTTGATAGCCATTGTAGAATTGGTATTTAAAAAATCATTGGGAAAGAGGGGAGAATATAAATAAGCCCAAACATCAAAAAATCACACTCCTTTTTTTGGGGGTTGAGAGATAAGAAAGAAGAAGAAGAAAGAAAGAACAAAGAAGAGGAAACCCTTTCTCTCTCTCTCTCTCTTCCCACCATCTCTCTCTCTTCCTAATCTCTCCCACCACCAGATGCCTTCACCATCATCATCATCTTCACCTTCAAGTTTCCTCTTAAACCCTCTTCTCTAACCCCCCAATTCCCCACCTTTTCATTCTCTCTCCTCCAATTTATCCCCAATTTTTAGGGCATAATTTGGTTTAGAGAGGTGGAATTCTATTTTAATAACCCTAATTTAAAAATCAATAAATTCATGGTTTTTTGAGGAAATTTTGTTTGTTTTCGGACAATTCAGGTGAAATAATTACTGGGTTTTTCTGGGTTTTTGAAATTATTGAATGGATTGTGAGAATCAAGGTATGGTGGTGTTGGTTGATAATAAGGAGAAGGAGGTTGATCCTTTTCTTGTTGAAGCTCTTCAAAACCCTCGTCATCGTCTTACCAGTTACGTTTCTTTTTTCTCTCTCCTATTTATTTTTGAATTTTGGTTGATTTTTGTGTGTTTTGATTGTAATTGATGCGTGTTTGTGGTTGTTTATGCAATTTTTGGGGTGAAAGTTTGTAGATTTGTAGGTTTTTGTGTATGTTTTTGTGGAATTTGTGATTTTTGGGTGCAATTTTGTGTTAATTATGGTGGTTTGTGTTGGTTGTACATTAGTTATTAGATCTGGTGGATTTTAGGGTTTGGTTGATGTCGAATTTGGTATACAGTGGGGATTTACTCGCTACGAGATGGGGTTGTACGTCGTGTTTCGTGAGGATTGGGGTCGAACGAGCTCGTGGAAGGTAGAAATGTTTGTAAATCTCTGTGAATGAGGCGGTTTGAGATGGAATTTCGCGGGTTGGGGAACTTTTTTAGGTTGAGATGTTGCCATGTTCGCTTTGAGTTTTGTAATGGTGTACTTGACCTGAGGTTGTGGTGTCTGAACGGTAGAGAAACGGTAGTAAAATCTTCGTGAATGAGACTGTTCGAGATGAAATCATACTGGTTATGGCTCTTTGTTAGGTTCAGATGTTAGTCATGTTACTATGCTCACCTTAGGTTCGTTGATGGTGTGCCTGTTCTAAAATTGTGATGTCTGGACGGTAGAGGAAGTTTGGCAGACGTTTATAAGGATAGTGATTTTGACTTTTTGGGAACAAAGTAGTGTTAGCTCTACTGACTTATGCGCTTGTCTTGATGATGTTTGCGTGTTGTATGGCATGTCATGCTTTTGATTTGGATATAAACTATGTTCTATCTGTATGGCCAATCATGTAGCTTATCTGAGCAGTGTTGTTAATTTGGACTGACAATCTGACATTGTGACATAGTAATGTGTAAGAGAATGATGGTTCAATTTTTTCAACTAAGCAAAGGAAAGGAATTAGAGAAATCATGCTTACTGATCGTCTAAACTTTTATCACCTGAAGTTGTTACTCTGTGTGTCTAGGGGTGTCCTGAGTGCTTTTCAGGGGGGCCAATTACTACCTACAGAGGAGAGAACTTAGACATTCGCTTTACTTATAGGATCAGTTTCTATTGTGTCTATGTCATCTCATTGCTGAGGTTGCTCTTCAATCTGCTCATAATGTCTCGAATGAAATTGCTGTGATTTTCCTGCTGAGTGATCAGCAATAGAGATTCAACTTTCAACTGGTCGCCCATATTCGAGGGCCTAGGCAGTGAAGTTAAAGTTCACATAAATTGTCTCTTGTTTATATTGGTTTGCTTATGGATTTTCAAACTTTACTCTGGAGACAAGGTTTGATTAATCTTAGGAGAGGAGCAGCCGTGAATAGGGTGCTATGATTTCTGTGCTAGTGGTCTTGATAACTTTATTGGTCGTTTAGAATTTTAGTATGTTATCACCTGAACATCCTGAATCAAACCTGAGGCATAAGTTGTATGAAAATCTAAGTTCTATCAAAGTCTATAGTGTTAAGACCCAGCTTTTCTGCCTTGTTCTGTGATATTATTTTGTCTAGTAAAGGCTCTGCAAATTGTAATGTTAAAACTTTACTAAGGTTCAAATTCATTTATTTAATTGTGAAATTTAGCTCTTTAGGAAAGGTTTGAAATTCCCTTTTTGGCAAGGTCAGTCTTCACATCCACATTTGGGCTTTAGTGATGTTTCTATTTTATTTACTGTTATGCTCCACCTTTCATAGACGTGTATTATTTATAAATCCTTCTGCCTGTCCTTTAGCATGTAGTTATGACTCTTGTTCCACTAAGCTTTCAGGAATCTATAAGCTTCGATTATAAAATAAGGTGTATTTAGTGACTTGAAATTGGAGGAATGATAAGAGGAACTACTGCATTTTACGTCCTAGCCTTGTTGGTGGTTTGAAGGGCTACAAATTTAAAACCTTGATGACTGTGGACTATGGTAGCTGGGCTTTCTTTGTTTTCAACTTAAGGATAAGGTTGTGACGCTCATTCCCTTTACATTCCCATAGTCAGGAGTTGGAGGCATTGAACCTTTGTTGATGGCTGTTTTAACCAACTCCAATTGGTTTCGAAAAGACCCCTAGTGTTCATGATGTGTACGTATTTCAATCTTTGATATACTTATGGTTGAAATTGACGAGCAACTTGTGCTCAGGTTCATATGGTTTCTAGTTTTGTCTCTGGATCTTAGGTTTCAATGTCAACCGTTCACCAAGTTTGTGTTTGGCGTGGAGATTGACCTACCCTTTTTCCTTTCTTTTCGGATATTCTTAATTTAAGATATTAAGTGGCTGATTAGTGTAATTTACACCCTGCGTTATTGAGAAATATGTGAAGGTAAATTTGAACAATGTTGTGAATTTTACCAGTTGAGGTAGTATTTTGACTTTGGCTATTCATGTTTGTATCACGGCATTTGTTATCTATTTTTTTCTTCTTCATGTTGGGCTTTTGTAGTGCTTTTCGTTGGTATGGTTTCCTGAGTAAAAATGGATCCTCTGTTTTCAATTAACCATGTTGATTCAAGAAAGAATACGTCCCTGATTGATTTCCTTTTTCCTCAGTTCTGCGAATGGAACTCGATATTCAGAGATTCTTGCAAAATCCTGAGCAGCTGCAGTTTGAGTTTCAACACTTTCCTAGCTCCTATTTACGGCTTGCAGCTCATAGGGTTGCTCAACATTATGGTCTTCAGACTATGGTGTTGGACAATCTTGTTGATGGGCCAGGCACCAAAATTATGGTTAGCAAAACAGGAGAGAGCAAGTATCCATCTGTTTGTTTATCAGAAATACCTGCTAAACAGTCAGAAAATAGCAAACTTGAGCAAGTGAAAATTGCTATCCGGCCTAGGCCTGGTAGGACGTCTTCTGGTGATGCTGATATGGAACGTAAGAAACTTATACGAAGTGTGGAAGAGAGAAAGGAAGAGTATGACAAGGCCAGAGCTCGCATTTTCAGTAGCCCGAACAGTCCTACTTCAGACGAGACATCTTCTCAGGGCTCGGCAGATGGAAAGGTTCAATGTCCTAGCAAGGATGAAAATGGAGGATGTGGGATTTATGTTAGTGATTCAGACAAAATTCTTGGTCCAAGGGATGTTAATAATTCTTCAAGAGTTGCCATCTTCAAAGACAGAGAAAAGGATCGTTACGATCCAGACTATGACCGCAGTTATGAAAGGTAAATCTACTTTGAGGTTGCCGTACATATTTTACTGCTTTAACCTGTCATTTTACTCGTGGTTTGATCTGGGGGACATTGTTTGGTTTGATATGGGGACATTATTTTGGTCTGTGTTCTGTGTTGGCCTTGTTCTGTGTCCTGGTAATATATCTTGGGTGAACAATGTCCTTCTAGAGAGGTTGCCCTTCTAGAGAGGTTTTAGTTGGCTGGTGAAGGATTATGCTGCGAGTTTTTGGATGCTTGAATACTGCAGGATAATTCATGCTAACCTTCTTTAATCGAGAAAAATCATCGCTTGTGGTTAGATTTGTTTGTTGATCTTGGTTATATGTGCTTGGAAGCTTTGTAGGGGGCGTCTTTATTGTCGTCATGGTTTGGTAAATGTATTTTTATGTTCTGTTTGTTTCTATGTCATTATTTTTTAAGTAGATAGCAAACTATTCTGGCCGATTGCCATGTGATGCCTGTTATAGCTTTTCAGGAACAGTATGATTCTTCTGGTGATGTATATTCTTCCTTTTTTTTGTTTTGTTAGACCACCTCTGGTGCTATATTTGTTGCTGTTGTTGCTCTGCTGTTGTTGTTGTAGTAGACAGATCATATGTCAATGGCTTAACTTTGATACCACTGCGTAGTGCAACCATTTTATTGATGCTGTTGTAGACTAACCATGTGTTGGTCTTGAATTTTATGTGATAATTAGTTTGTTACTTGCATTAGAGCTGATGGTCTATCGCTGACTGTCACTTGTGCTACTTGATTCCTTGCAGGTATGTGAGAAGCTTCCCTACAGGCCAGAGATTTTTGCCTCCTTTCAGCATGCCAAAGTTTCAACCCCCCCTTGTGCAGTATGATGCTCCTTTCCCTCAGATGGGCCACATCCCCGCGGCACAAACCTCTCTTAACTACGGACCTTCATCTAATCCAGCCATGAATCCCTACTGCACGATGGGATTGAATCAGGGTTCAAGGGATGCCGTATATATGCAGTGGCCCAGTCCTGCTATGATGTATGCTCATTCATATGACCAGTTCAGGCACTCAGTTTTCCAGGTATAATGCAGTTCATGTTCTTCTTACCATTGAAGGGCGTTTTGAGTGACTGTCTCTGAGGCATGTTTAACTTTTCAAGAGGGAGTGCAAAAGCTGTATCTATGTGCTTGTTACATCAGATGTTTTCAAAATCTTGCACAAAACTCTGCTCCGTTCATAATTGATTGGTTGGGCGTTGCTGTGACTAACAACAGCTCTAGCGTCAATGTTTTTCCAAGTATTACCTGGCCATGGTGCCTTTATTGAAATTTCTAGTTGCCGGGCAGTGGGCAATGTGATATTGTAGTTTGTACACAGCACTTCTGTGATATCGTAGCCGTTGTTCTGAATTTCTGTTAAGAATTGTTAGATATTTTGTGTTTGTTCCTGCCTTCATGTGTGTCGATCTGTTGCCTGAATGCCCGAAAACTAATGCATAGACATTGTTTCTGTTGTTGCAGGCTCCGTATTGTCAGCAACCTCTCAGCTTCGACTACTCCCAGAATCACTAAATGGCAATGGCAACCGTGTTGGAAGTGTTTGTATGATTTAATACCAGGAAATTATCTATTACCTTTAGGTCCAAATCGAAATTAGACCATATATGTAGGTTTATCTGTTGAAATACATGTCCGTTACATCTGAACTCCAGAATGTTGTGCTTCTCGTACCTTTTGTCCTCAAAGAATAGGTCTTTCCTTTCATCTATGTTTCTTATTCTTATACTGTTGGTGGCTGAGCCATCGCTTAGTTTTATGTCTGGACGCGTCTTTCTCATTCAACTTTGCAGTACAATCGACATTACTTATAATTCCTTGCTTTCGTGTTTCTCTTCTCTACCATGGAGCATTTATATGTGCTCATTCTGTACAGTGCTACTACGCTCTATTTTCTCGCTTTCATCAAAGCACAGGTTTGAATACGCTGTTGTTTGCAGTTGGCAACTGTAAGAACTAGGTGATTACTACGACATTACCAATCCAAATGGCCACATCGCAACACTAACACGATTTGAAATGATGCATATCGAAAGTTGATTTGTTTGGTAATTTGTACTCCGGTTTCATGCTTTTTATTTCTCGATTGGGTATCCGATTTAGCTCCAACAACATAAAGATTGGTCAAGTTCGTATAGTGGCTAGCGAGTCGCCTGGTAATTTTTTTACATAAGTAGACTTGAAAGTTGAAACTCGAGACCTCATTAAGTGAAATTGAACTACGAACAAGTGTTATGAATGCTTGATGAAGGGGCATGATGACATTACCCTAAAAGTCCCAACATGATGTTGGTGCCAAAGATTCCCAAAGGGTATGGGACTATGGCTATAGTATTTGCAAAGATGAAATGGGAGTGAATTTAGGGCCACTTTTTCTCTGAATCATGTTGGAGATCTCAAATTGTGCCCTTCAGGTTAAGGGATGGTCAAACACACACAGACCCCTTTTTGCCTACACTTTTAAGTGACAAGCACTCCATGCCAAAACCTTTATAACCTTCACATGGCCAGGAACTTTCAAGGATAAGGGTATCAATTAATATCAAAGTGCCCTTAAAACTTTTAATATCCAATCTAATTATTATTATTAAGGTGTAAAAAGTACTACAAATTACGGGCTAATTATTAGTTTAGTGGGCATGATTTGCCAGGTTGTTGATTCAATAATAAGCCCCATATCTAAGGTTACATTATTCCTTTCCAGTGTACTTAATACTTTATAAAATTGCATGGTTTTTGGATAGTGGAGTTTTTCCAGCATCTCAACTTGTGTGGTTGTCCAAACCAAAGTTAACTGGTTTGCATGCCCGTGCCACGCCCGTGCTATATATTTATATTGTTTATACACGTTTTATAAAAAAAATGTTGCCTTATCTTTGCTCTAATAAATTACCATAATGATTAATTTCCATAAATTAGATAATACTATATTACTCTATAGTAATTTATTAGCATATCATAACCGATAATTGTATTTAATGTTATTTTTATGTTCTATCTAATTAATGTATGATAATTTATTACCATATCGTAACCGATAATTGTATTTTAATGCTATTTTAATGTTCTATCCAATTAATGTATGCCAAGTGTCGTCGTAGAAAAGACTTGGTTTCAGGTTTTAATATATAATATTAGATAGAAGCCTCTTATTAATGGGGAATTTTGCAGACATCTAAACTTATCTGACACCATTTTTCTTATTTTTCTTTATAAAAAAAAAAACAATGAGTTTGATATCATTGTGATTTGTGAGTGGCTGAGTGCTTGTCTTGTTTACCCCATTTTTTTTGAAATGATTGTTTACCTCATTTTTACCGTACTAGTCAGATTCAATCCAATAAATTATGATCTTTAGAGAGTGGAAGACGAGTGTAATACTCGTACGCAATGCTACTCTTGTTGATTGGTGTGATCAATTATGATTACGTTATGAGTAAATATTCTAGTTCAAGCTAAAAGAGTAGAAATTCCATGTTTCACTAATTAAAAGCTTTTAGTGAAATGATTGTAGATTTCTTTTAAATGTTAAAGAACGCTATGATATGTCAAAGTCTTTGGCTACAATTATTCTTAGACTTTTGTCCAATTTGTTTATTTTCCTTCTTTTTTATTTCTTGTTTTGTTGAAAAGTAGTTTGTGTGTGGGAGTAGCATACTAGCATTGTCTATTTGTTTTTATTGTAGCCAATTGATTAGGAAATTATGGGGGCAGGCAAATGTATCACAATTCTTTTGAAAAGAAGAGTAATGTTTTATACCACTCGATGGTACCAATTACGTTATCATGTATTGTACTCTTATTTAGTATTATGATATTTGAAACGAGTCGAGACATACAAAGTATTGAAACATGTATGTATCACCCATTAACGCTCTAATCATAATACTGGTTTATAATGGTAGATTGAATGGTAATAATTGGTAGGTAGGAGTTTCATGAGACAGTGTAGATAGGGAATTGGACTTCGGACGTATGACGGCAATGAGATTTTCTTGATGATGAGTTGGCATAATACCTTTCGTTTATATACTAATTGTATAAGTAGATCATGATAGTTGTAGCTAAAGATATAGTTTAAAAATAGAGAAGAAATGTGACATCTTGATTTGTTGCTACTAAGTTTTGGTTGGTTTAACCAATCAATTCTTAATTACGTTTAACATAATTAACACTATAACCCACAAGATGTTCAATCATTAAAGTGATTAGTTTCACATTGTGAGTTGATTTGAACCTAATTATAGTTAACATGGTATCGAATCTCATGTTCATTTGAATAACCAGGAAGTTACACTTGATCATTAGCTCAAAAATAGTGGCTCATTGTTAAGCTTGTTTATACGTCTTTTAGGAATTAGATTTCTTTACGCTAAAATATTGTTTGTCTGACCAGACCGTGTAATGTTATGATCTACTCCTATGTCTGAACTTAAACTTCCTACTTCATCTGAATATGTAAGGGAAGTTTGATTAGAAAACGGAAAAATACGTACATGATTTCGTGCACGGTAGTTTCTTATAAGCAAATCATTTTTAAAGGTTAGTGTTAAAGCAAAAAGTACGATTGAAAGATAGGCCTCATTTAGAGATGAACTAATCAATTGGACTGATTGCAGAATCAAACCAATCTGAAAGTGACATTACCAACAACTTGAAGACACAATAAACATGAAATTAATCAGAAAGAAAAAAGAAAAGAAAAAAAGGTGTCATAAACAGTTTCCTGATTTAGTACCACAATAAAGATTTAGTATTAATGTAGGCAGACAAATCTAGTAAATCCGATCTTTCTTCTCATAATAAACTTTGGAACTTGGAAAAATAAGTACAACGAGAGGATCTATAGATCCTAACATAAATTTGATCCAACTTTCAATCACCAAGATCTTCGAAGCTTGTTTCTTCAAAAAAAAAAAAAAAGATCTTCGAAGCTTGAGAACGATTGGCCAAATATTTGTAGTTCAATGTCACTATTTATTGTGCTAAGGTTGATAAACGATGTTGTGCGAATTGTAAACAATTCAATAAGATGAGAAAAGTATCTCTATAGAAAATTTCTTGTTATGGTCTAAAAGAAAAGTACCCATCATTAATATTGATATGGCGTGGGTCGAATTTTTCTTTTCAACGAGATTTAATATCCAGCTATTCAACATTTCAACTGCAAGTCTTGCAAGGTATAGCCGAAAAGATGGTTACTCACTAAATTTACTACAATAATATCGGAGGGAAATTGCCCACATGGCGT
Source organism: Spergularia bocconei (assembly GCA_963457585.1). Classification (NCBI taxonomy): domain Eukaryota; kingdom Viridiplantae; phylum Streptophyta; class Magnoliopsida; order Caryophyllales; family Caryophyllaceae; genus Spergularia; species Spergularia bocconei. Next base: position 1,399,508 of record OY734946.1, on the reverse strand, counting down.
GGTAAGCTTCTGACGTGAACAATCTTATTGCAAAATACTCTGAGATGACTATTTATCGTATTTAATTTTTGGCTAGAATAGTTATTTGACATGACTTATACTCCAACGCAAATAGTTAACGAAAACAGTTACCGGAAGCTGAACAACACTATCTTGCCCCCAATTAGCCCCTTCACTTGAGCCATTTCCAACCTCCACTCTCACCACCATCATCATCTCATACTTGCGACTCATGACTTAACTTGAGAATTCTTCGTACTCTTATGGTTCCAAATAATAATAGCGTGATCACAACGATTGTTCAAAAAGATGCAAAGATATTGTATCATATTTTACATTATACAAATGAGATTTGCTTAGGTTATGACAACATCTGATCTCCAATGTCCATCCATCCAACAGGAAAAGTCCAATAAGCCAATAATACTAAGATGATGAAGAAGCACAAATAAAAATTACATCAACAAGGTCAACCAAAGTCATTTATATTTTTGCTTGGCTTTCATTGGTGGGGAGGAGGGGATCTTACATCTTAGATTAATACTAAGAAATAAGGAAGATATATATCAATAAAATAAAATAAATCAAAGTAAGAGAGGAGATGAAGATGATGATGCATTTATGCCGCCCCACACATGACAGAAAATTCCTTGTGCCCTGTTTGGTCCCATACTTAGGGTTGTTTAAGGAGATTTCCTTGGCTTTACCACTTGCTACTCTACTACTATAGTAATTATTGGTCCCTACCAAACACATCCTTAACCTCTCTTTTCTTATGTTGTTTGTGTTCTTTCATCCCCAAAATCTCCCCATGTGAATTTTCCCAGCCCTACTCCTGTCTCCTTGTGATCTTTGTTTGATACTTGTTACTAGTTGTTACTTGTTACCTCTAGATGATCATGCACTATTAGTTTTGTAATTGATTGCATGGTGCATATTATAATAAACGATGTTTAATTTAGGCAAAAGTTTAGGTAAGACGGTTCTATAATAAGACGTGTAAAGAGTGTGATAATTTTACATTCTCACCCCAAAATTATGTTATTTGAACATTTTGTAATATGGAGCTCATAGTCTAGTTATGGGTATGCATGATGAGTCTTAGGTCCAGATGAGCGAGATTTAATCGATCCAATCCTCTTAGATTTAACTGATTCAAATATAAACAAATAACCAAGTCGATTTGGCATTTAAATTAGCAAGTAATTTCAAAGATTATTGCCAAAAAAATTCTATATAGTTTGAATTTTTTTAATCTCAGTTCAAGTACAAACTTGTAGCAAAGTAAGCCATGATCTTGTTATCTATGGTACAAGAAACCAAAACCTTAATTGCATAATGTTTGTCTTAGGTGTTTGGTAAGGATTGAGAAGTTATGTGATAAATGTTAGATTTGTAAAAGCAACTTCACATATGGTACCAAACAAGTCCTAACACAGTTGGCAAGTATATACTCCATAAAAGAAAACATTGTAATAGTGACTCAACAGAAATCATCTAGAAAAGCATAGAATCACGGAAATTGCTTATTTCTCCCGGCATTGCCTGCAATATCAACATGCAATTGGAGTGTGTTATTCCTAGTATCATCCACTTTTTGCTCATTACTAACCAACTTCTAGGAAGATTACCCACTAAGCAACACCTAACATAATTATCGTCGTTCCATCTTTGGCGGACCTCGATCTAAATTAACACGCCGTACCTATTTGTACTTTTCAAGTCAACTACTGTAGTCCATCCGCAGAGTCTTAGTATCGAAATGACTTGGAGTCAGGTTTTGAAGAATCGAAACCGCCGAGATAGAAGTGTGATTTAGTGAATGATTTACAACAAAGTACAGCAGCAAAGTACATAAATCAGCAAAACATAATACTGTCCCCTACCAAAACTTCAACATTCTGATTTCCAGCACAGAACTCAATGATTAAACTTTTTGGGGGGTGCAGAATCCAAATCTTCAGTGCAGATACACACACACTCACACACATTAATCTGATTCTGTTAAACACATGATCTGATCAGTTTAACTAACAACACACACTTTGATCAGTAAAGTTGCACACATTTTTGCCAGATCTTAACAGCTTAGACTTGTCTAGTACAACAGCTGTTCAATTAAATGCAAAAACTTGAATGATTTCAGACTTGTTCATTATATAATATAAGCATTTTTGAAGAGATCTGACTGAATGCGATGGATCTAATGTAGATTACAGATATACTCGTCGATTAAACAAGCCACAATGTCGGGAGGGATCGGTCTAGTTTAATACGACTGAGATTGATCTCGTTCTGATTCATGGATCGTAAGAGGATCAGTACGGACCAGCCTCCAGACATTACAACACAACATAAAACAGCATATACTGCAAGTTGAATGTTGTTTAAAAATGAAGCACACAAACACAAAATGATAGGAGTATCAGATTTTGGAAATCAGAGAACTTTTTTTAATTTATGGAATGACACAATTTACAACAAGGAAGAATTACATCTACAGGACACTTTTTACTACATTGGCAAAAACAACTCAACTGTTACATTACATGGGACTCTATTCAAGATCTTTGTAAGCACCACGAGGCCGGGTTTTTGCCTTAACAGTCGATGCAGCTCGATGAGACTGAGCTTGGGCGCGATTCTAGTGCCTTACTCGATAATGCAGCTCAAGGAGGCAGAGGTAAGACGCAAATGCAGATCGATTTTGATCTATTCCGACCAAGAAATCAACTTGATCATACTCTCAAAGAGTCTTAAGTCTTAACCCCCTCATAATAACCAATTAAGCCTATAATGCTGCTTCTTGAATCTCCGGTAACCGGAGAACGAATTCCGAAAAGCTAAGAAATCATAATGCAATCAAGCATTATGTCTAGCATAAGGCAGAAGCTGCCCCCCAAAAGTGACATCATGATCAAAATTACTCAGTCACTAGAAGCCCAAATAAAGAGAAGCTGAAAGTGAAAAACTTCCTCTATAAGATTGAACTTAATTACATGACACCCCCCATGATTAAACTTGCAGATATTTTTTTTTTTTATGTCCAAAAGAAGCCCCAGAATAATTGACAAATTTGCCCATAAAAACTCTGCATTCTATATCAATCTAAACAAAGGGGGGGACTAAAAATTACTGTCACCAAAACACTAATTTTACCCAAACAAATTAGAAACATTACACCACAAAAGTTACTGCAGATGATGAATTTTCTTTTTACCATGAGAAAGTTTAAAACTTTTAGTCATCAGCAGTAGGAAAAAGAGTGAGAACTTTCCTGCCATTGTTGGCTGTAGCTGACTCCACATCCTCAACAAACCCAGAATTATTCTGCAACATTCCATTTCTGTTTGGGCCTAACTGGGCCTGCCTTGCCAAAAATGGATGATCAAACTGCCCACCACCACCACCACTTTGGGCTGACCCAAAGTGGCCCATCTGCCTATGATGATGAGTGTATTGTGCTTGAATCTGTTGATGCCCCGCCACGGCCGCTGCCATTTGCTGGTGGTGGAGGGCCGTTACCGGCATATACGACATGAAATGGTCCGAATTCGGCCGCGTTACGCTACCATTTGGACCACCACCACCTCCACCACCACCACCACCGCCGGCACCACCAACCCCGGTGGTTTGGTGGAGGAAATGGGCCGGGACAGGGGAGCTGGCGAATAAGTGGTCAGTGGCAGGGTCGCCTGACCCGGTGAGCCCACTACCCGGCCCATTTCCACCACCAGGGCCACCACCATTGTTCATGCCTTGCATCCGCTTGAGATAGAGGCGGTATTTTTGAAGGTGGCTGGCTACATTTTCTCTAGTTAATCCATCAACGCTCATAAGCTGCATTATAGTCTTCGGAACAGCGTTCTTGATTCCGAGGTGGGCCACAGCATCCACAAACCTCTTGTGGAGCTGTGGGGTCCAAACGAGGCGGGGACGTTTCAGGGTCCGAGCTGGTTCATCGGCACCTGACATGGCCCCGCCTCCTCCTCCTCCACTCCCCCCGCCCCCCATCCCACCACCGCCGCCGCACAACTCGGCGGAGGAGGAGTCGAACTCCGACGAGTTGTGCTGCGTCTGGGGCGGTTGGGGAGTGGAACTACTCTGTTGCTGCTGCTGCTGCTGACCCCCATAATTGTGGTGGTTGCTCAGCAGCTGCTGCGGCGACGAAGAAGACTGATGGTGTTGATGGTGGTGGTGTCGGAACAACGAGATAGGCGTGTTCCCACCGCTCCTCCCAGGGCTTCGGATGTCGAAAGCCGAGGCGAGATCAGCTGTAATTAGGGTTTGGGAGAGTGGCATGAGCTCTTCAGGGGAAGGTAGCTCTTCCTCCCACTTTGAGAACCAATTTGAATCCTCCTCCCTCATTTTTTTTATTTTTTTTACCCAAAAAAATCTAAGACTTACCCAACAAAATTGAGGTGGTATTCTCAAATGGGTATTTCCTTAATCTTGATTTTGGTGGACAAAATGTTTGTGGGCACCAATCACATAAATTAAATGACTCTCTCTTGTTAGGGAAAATTAAGGATAAACATATCAAACCCCAATATGACAATATCCCATCAATTAAAAAAAAGTATATATTATAAAAAAAAATGGGTATTTTGTGAGAAGTAAAATGAAACTTGTGTGATTCTTTGAGAAAATGAGAAAAGTGTGAGTGGAAGTGTGAAGAAGAAGGAAGAGGGAGAGGGAGAGGGAGAGGGAGAGGAGGAGGAAGAGGGAGGAGGGGTGTTCGAGGTGGATCTTGTTGGTGTGCTTGCTTTTCAACAGCTTTTTTATTTATTTTTTTTTTTTTGAAATGATCAGCTTTTTTATTTATGGGGTACACTGTTATCAAAACTCATAAGAAAATGAGAAAATGCCTTTTTTATTTTATTTTTCTTATAGTATGATGATATCAATATCAAACTATATATTATAAATTTATGATGATTTTTATGGTATGCTTTTTTCTTTATATTTTTTCCGGGATTTGAGGGTCCTTATTACAGTTATATTCTCTCTCTCTCTCTTCCTAAGTCCTAAACAGTAAACACACAACATCAACATGAGCTAGTGTTGGCTTGAACTCGTTTTTTATTTTATTTTTTCTTTTTCTATTTTAGATTCTCTCCCCATTTTTGGATTTATATTTTTTATAGTATTATCCACTTACTTGTCCTTTGGTGCGTGTATGCAACGCGTGGTTTTGATTGAGAGGAGTTTGAGAGAGGGAGAGATATGTATGCATCTATGCAATGTGTGTGTGTGAGAGAGATACCCTCTAAAGAAAAAAGAATGTGAATTATTTGTGTTCCTTGATGATTGATCTTAATAATAATGAGTTTTTGGTGTTTGTCAACATCGTGTGGTATAAGAGAATCGAGTGTGAGAATATTGATATTTTGGTTGATTGGATTATTAATAGTTGTAAAGATTGTTAAATGTTCGATTATAAATTCGAAATGGCGAACATAGTAATTGATGTTAGCAATGAGTCTAATTTTACTAACTTGAGTCAATACCCTTGTAGATTGTGCTGGCGTAGGATAATTTCAGCCGATAATGGAAACTGAATTGAAAGTCATAATGCATGTTTAATAATTTTGTATTTATGTGACGGAAATTTTGCGATGTTTTAACTGCATTTCAAGTTAGGGAAGATCAAGTAGCGCTCAATACGGACTCTAACCATAAACTTAATGCCGTTTAGTCATTCAATTATGGTTTTTCCGTGTTTGGAACGTTATGTTGTAACTTTTCTTGTGAGGTCCTCATAATCCTAAATTTTACATAAAATGACTCGCCTTTGCAGGTTTATGGGTTTAGAAATTACATCTTGTAACTTTTTTTGTACGGTCCTTATTTGTTTTCAATTTTTCATCTATGAAGTTTCATTTCTCCACTGAGTTTATAAATAAAAGATCAAATATGATTATGGAATTCAAATATTGTAGACCCATTAATTTATAGTAAGCATTATTCAAATTTTTGTAAAACACAATCACATTTTTCCGAAATTTTTTGTTCTCATTCATTACTTGGTAGTACATCGTTTCTTGTAGATTTTCATCAAATTCCAAAAATGATTGTGTGTGAGAGAGAGGATTGAGGAATGTGTTGAAAACTCTATGTATTTCAAAATCTTGAAGAAAACATGATCCAAAAATCTCAAAAGATAAATTAGAATGAAAATACAAAGGGAGTCCTACCAATGAGACATGATGTTTGGAAGCTAGCAAGAACCAAAGCCCAGATCAGGAAATTATCTACTTTATGCTGTCGATTGCTGACCTTAGCTTTTAACCAATAAGGTTTCCTTTCTTTTTTGTACCATTTGTCAATAACCTTAACAATACTTGGGGCGTACAATTGACGCTCCTATGAACCATTTGGTACGTACGTGGTTATGACATTTATTAGCGACTTCCATTATTTGAGTTAAAACTTAAAGTGATGAAATATATCGGTTGATGCAAGTAATAAGTCTGGTGAAGAGTTTGTTTCTTACTCAGTTAGTCCTATAAATAGTAATAACCAATGTACATTTATTCCGATCACATAAGTAGAAAATATATGAGAATAGGAAAAAGGGTTTGAGATTAGGAAGGACTTTGGAAAGTAATTTTGTAAGGGTAAGTGAGTGAAAGAAAGGGGGAAAAGAATGCAAAGTTAGGTCACTTTGTGGGTGTTTTTCTTTTTTGAGTTTGGTTGATGGGGAATCAACTAAAGAGTTGTTCCAATCCAATGTTAAAAAGATAACTACATTAAAATTCTTAAGTGGGGTTTCTCTTGATTTGGGTTTCCTTCAATTATTATCAATTTCTTATTAAGTTTTGTTTATTTTAAATATGTTAATCACTTTGTTTGGAGGAGGAATCATTTTGTGTGCTCAAGGTTGTGTCAAAAATTGAGAGAGGGGCACTTTTGTCTTTTCAGCTACTTTTGTGAGTGCTTTGACTTTGTTAATCTTTTTTATTTTATTTTATTTTATTTTAAGATTATGTTAATCTTGATTCTTGATTAGTTCTAAACTAGAGTTCTCTAGATTTAATTGATTGTCATGGTATGCATATAGAATTTTGAAGCTTTAATACTTTCTTTTGTTTCCTAATCCTGTTGTTAAAAGCTATTGATTGCGAAAAACGAAGTAGTATATAGAAGCTGATGAGGTAGTTCAATACAATGATAACGTCTTGAGTCTCGACAAACTAATTTGACCCAAATGAAAGCTACAAAATGATATAGAAAAATTTGAATCAAGAGTAATTACATATCATGAAAGAATTAAGAAGTTATGTTGATTTTGTGAAGATCCAAAAGGAAAACAGATTTGCCCAAGTATTCCAACTTGCACAGGACTAATGTGCCAAACTTGTGTGCCTTTCCAAAAGTTGGAGGACAAACAAATGGGAACATAGGTGAGTTGAACATACTCTTTGCTCATTTACTGTGAAATTGTAATGACATCTGAATGAGTGTGTAACTTCATTGCACATAAAAAAGGCTATGAAAAGTCCGGTTGAAGTGTTTAATAGTCTGGAAAGTAAACTACAAAGTACATGTTACAGTGTTACCACTTATCAGAATCTAGCCGACTAGCTAATACTTTCATCGAAACCTTTAAATAGTTAACGCTCGGTTCGAATTACTCTTACATACTAGTATTGCGAATGAACAATCCTATATGTAACAAAGAAAGTATGAACTACTTCGGATATGTTTGAGAGTAGTTGTCAAAAACATTTATCGCCTTAGTATGTAAAAATTACCATGAAAAGATAGCTATATATGTTGGATAATAAAAAGGCCGCAACGACAAGTCATTGTTTTACAAGATCGGTCCCTAATAAAATCAAATAGGACATCAACAACTTTCACTTTCACTTTGAATGTTGAGAAGGATTGATTGGATTTTCAAGAGCCAACCAAAAGCTTCCGCAATCCACTTGAACGCATAAAAAATATCGTATCTCATGCCCAATAACACACTAACAAATCAAACTCACCACGTTTAGTATAAGTTGTTAATCCGATACCCTACACGCCGTACACGGTCTTATTCGATTTGATTCTGTACTAACCTGATAATGCAAATAAAAACTTAACTTGCGTAGTATGACTCACATCTAGTAGAACGTTTTTTTAGGGTAACTCGAGAGCTACCTCAACGTCATCCTTATTGTGATGACGGGTCTATAAACCGGACCTATATGAACGAGTACGATTTATGGTTATATAAGTACAATAATGTACTATATACTATAAACTAATATCATAAGTACTCTTATGCTTGGATTAAGAGTACAAATTGGCATGATTACCTATAGAATTTGGAGTGACATAGATATAAGCAGGAAAGTATGTGCTTTAAATGTACTAATCACTATGGATTTTGATACCCAACTTTGTAAGTCAATCAAATAGGACTTTCATGGTACACTTACATAGTTACATGGCTTTAATGATACGTTTCTATTTGTGGGACCCATTAGACGCATGAACAAAGGGTTGTTGGTTTGGCACATCAATAGTTTCGGCAAACAGATTTGTTGTGGGTCTTTAATTTCATGAGGTCCTAGCCAAATTAGTACTCAGACGTTAACCCTTCAGTTGAAAAAAAAATTGAAGAGCAATTCAATTTGCAAAGGAAAATCATAATTGGATTAAAAGGAGTGATAAGGAATATCGTTATCTAATCTTGCGGTATTGTCTAGAAACATTATGATACCCGGCAACGAAAACTCACAACCTGGAAAACTTTATGGCATTGTCACATATCAAATTTCTGGTCTCGGTCTTCATTTTAGTACTCGTTTTGATTCTCATGTCCTACACGGGGAAATGTATCTTAAAAGAGGCACTTCCAACACCATATGAAATCAATCCATTATATGATCACAAATATACACAATTACCCTACAACTATACAAAGCCAAAAAACCAAACTGATTGATGTTTCTCCAAAATTAGGAAAGAGAATTATTAAAGAAGAAGCAATCATGAAAGCCACATATAGTTTGTCCTTAGCCTGAGATCCCATATGGGCATATGGCCATTGGGATGATTTGACATCATCATTTTGGGATTATTGCTCCTAATCAGGCAAATCATCATGTCCTTATTTCTTAGGGTTGTTCATAAAAAAACATAACTAAAGACCTACATTTTATGATCATATCACTAATTTGGAAACCAATTAGTCTTCCCACCAAATTAAAGCTCATAATTCTTACCAAAAATGCCACATTACCATGATTTTCCAATTTTAAGTACAACAAGGCTGATTAATGCTCCAGATATATTTTAGTACCATTAATCACAAACCGCTGAAAACAAAGGCCAATCGAGTTACTAGAAAAGACATTTTGTCGCTGACACAAGAATATCGGTTAGCCAACTTAAGAACAAACCATTTTCTTCGATTTTACATTCATTATTGAAGTGATTATCTCGTACACCTTCGACATCCCTAAAATCGGCCCTAACGCCCTAGTATGAGCGCATCACGTACCAATCACCCAAGAGGAATATCTTTGACCTCATCCAAAATTCCAAATCCTACAGATTGGTAATTTTTTTTTTTTTTTTTACCATCATTCTCGTTGACATACGGTTAAAATGAGATCTAATAATCTACTTTTAGGTGGCAGATTTAATTACCACAGTAAATGTTCAGTTGACGGCTTCAAACAAAGAATATATATTGCCGTCTGGACTTCTGAACTCTGAGTCAACTTTAATTGAGATTTGAGACTGCAAATATAGTTTCTCAATTTCTTGTTGTAATACTACAATTCTTCTCAAATCGCATGCAACACGTCCTTTCTTGTTATAATATTATAATTCAATGTACTCGTATCGAAGAAATATTACACGCTACATTTTTATCGTTATATTTTAAACTGGAGACCCTCATAAAGTCACAAGCAATGTTGAGCTCGACCTCAAAGTCATTCTCGAGTTGCTTTGGAAAATGACCACTAGTTTTGCAAATCTCATGTCCATGACAAAAGCACCCATACAAGGGCGGAGAAAGGGATGGCGCTACCGAATTTGCGTACGATTTAACCCTTTTGACACAAATCCCAATAACCCATCCGCCATTTAACTGACCCGGCCTACATCTGGTGAAAGGATGATACCCAAATTCGATACCCGTCCAAGCAATCACTAAAACATGTGATCTAGACACTTCTAATGGCTCTCATTATTGACCACTATCAAAAAGAAACTGAAGATCCATGAACATTCCCAAATGCAAAAGGATAAAAAAATCCAGCTCCAAAAAAATGTGAACTTCAGCAACAAGGAACCCACCAGAAACCAAGCTTAGCTGTGGACGGTAGCAAAAAATTTCCGAACCAAAAGAATACAAAAACAAGAATTCAACATATGAAAGACCAATAAGAATAGAATAATTCATACCAAAATTGAGAGCAACAAATGTGCCCAAAATCAACTAAAAATCAACAGGTCCACCACACTTAGACATTTCTTAACTGATTCCATTTCTGTGTTGTCGACTTTCTGTTGGTGTGTTTATCCGAAAAACATACGTCATACACACATTTTCTGCTCGTGTGGAATTAAACCACAAAGAATGACACACATTTTGGTATCTTGTTGATAAAGATTGTGGGTTGTATCTACCCAGTGTGTCTCAAATCATGGGCATCAGCTAGTACTGTAGTACATTTACAAGGTTAATGTTCTTGTGTGCGCGGCTGCGCGTGACTGTAGGGGGGTTTTGCATGCATGGGCGCGTTCATGCAAGAACAAGGACTGTGAGCTAAGAGGGTTTACCTGTTTGATGGTGCGGTTTCACGAGAAGGTGTTGGTGTAAACCAATAAGCGAGCCGAGGAATCCACTTCATCGGGTTCCTGTTCCACCATATAGAAACAAAATTATCTTTCCATTAGTATAATCCTAAACAAGTTTAGATGCCCATAATGTGATGTTGATGGGCAAACTTTTGCAATTTGGAATCATGACCATTTGGGAAAAGGAAAGAATATGCTTTAACAAGAATAAATTAGATCAAGCATAAGCAAAGTATGATTGTTAATGCAACTACATACAATTATCTACATAAACAAAGGGTTCGAGATGGGACAGATTACTCCGAAATTCAACAAAATCGGTGATGCAAAGGATGTCAAAAACTGCCAACTACTTTCAGAAATCTAAAGATATTTATGATATATACTTAAGTTAGCAGACCAATATGTGCCCCTTTAGACACAGAAGAAGCATCGGATTTCTTAATCATTGCGATTATTTGTTTAATCAAGGTAAAGTAATAGATGATTACTGGCAAGATAGCATCATCGTCCCTCACTTTGTTAGACACGAAGAATCTAAAATGCTACCACCTTAAATGTCTACGTTAAGCACGTCATCTTCATGGCTCAAACGCATAAATCTAATAGGATATGCATAATAATTGTACCAGCTATCACGCTATCACACATCCTTTTCACTGACCGGTGACAACCATTAAAACTTGAACAACGAACACGACAATCTCTATTGATAATAATGAGTCAACTAAAAACAATGCGGCAGCAGGTCCAACAGAAATTTTAAAAATCAGATTTGAATACAATCACGATATACGACTAGCAAAACTGTTTCCAGAAAATTATCTCAGTTGTAGGCTGTCAAACTATGACTGATGTTAAAAAGAAAAAAAAACATTGAAGTTAGTTGAAGAGCCAGTAACACAGACCAAAGCGATTTGATCAAGGAACCAATGTCAACAAAAGGGGGTCACAGGGCAAAATACCAAAAAAAAGAGAAGACTGTCCTAGTGACACAATTTAGGCTTTATGACACAGCAAGGCTGAGACATCAAATGAAACTCCAAAGCAGAAATATGTAAATCCTAAGGATGTCAATCCTAGCATTTCCAACATAATATACCACACGAAGTACTGAAATATGGAAGACCTATGAGCTGCTTTCTAGATTGCAAGCACAAATACTCAAAGAAAAGATATCACGTAACAAGCAAATATTTTTTAAGAGAATGTCAATCCCCTTCAACACTCCCTAACACCATTAAAAATATCCTTATAAACAAATACAGCGTTTTGCAGAAGATTAGGCCAAAGGTGTAATTAACTATGCAGATGATATATGCAGAAGTGAGGTAGAGAAACAGATTACCATGACGCCGCATCATTTGCTCCACTTAGCTGATGGTGGCATTTAGAGTCCTCTGATTGAGCCTTGGAATATACAAGCCGCTGAAATTTCTCCGACAATTGTTGGTAAGACTGAATCTCTGATGGGCGCACGTGTAGAATTGCACGCCGCAAGTGCTCCATTCTTATCTCCGAAGCATCAAGATTCTCCTGAAAGGATTGCTGTTACAACACTTTTTGAAAAGCTAAATTTTAAAAAAGCTGTGTACTCATGCAAAATAAGATCAAGCTATAAAACTGGAGGGCTAAATAGCAACATACTTCAATTGCCGAGATGGCTGCTTCCCTACAAACCAACGATATATCAGCACCTGTACAGCCTTCAGTGAGGCACGCCAGCTCTCTCAAGTCAACATCAGAACTACAAGGCATTTTACTTAAATGAATGCGGAAGACATCAACGCGATCATTCTCATTAGGGGGTCCAACATACAGCAGTCTATCAAACCGCCCTGCCCAAAATTGAGATCCATTGTTAAGAAATATTTCATCTGGAAAGTGCAATACATATATAGTATCAAACATATAACTGTGTTCATTTTCCAAAGAGAGAGCCCCAATGGATTACCTGGTCTAAGAAGAGCAGAATCAATCTTGTCAGGACGATTGGTTGCAGCAATCACGGTCACATTAACTCTTTCTTGCAAACCTAGAAGAGAATGTTGATCTCAAAGTTAGACATACCACTTCGATTTGAATAAAAGATAAGTCAACATTTCACACAAACAACATCCAAGTTCTTGCTTCACTTTGTCCAACACATACAAATGCACTCACCACTGCCGTTCATCCGGCATAAAACATCAGATTCCATGTTAAATTGTAAAGATATCTAGATTTATAACTTCCTCTATGAAGTTTTATCAAGTAATAACTGACAGAAGCTAGGTTAGAAACGATATACTAAAGCTGTTGTATGAAAAAACAATCAAAAAGAAAAGTGATAAAAAGAAGAACATGGTCAGTTTGTAATGTAACAAGGACATCAAGGTGACAACAAAGGCTGGTTTACCATCCAGTTCCACCAGAAGTTGACTCATGACCCGATCTGCAACCGAAACGCCATCACTTTCCCTTCCACGAATGACAGCAAGACTGTCTATTTCATCAAAAAATATTATGGAAGGAGCATTAGCTCTCGCTTTAGCAAACAAAGACCTTACAGCCTTCTCAGATTCACCCACCCACTTGCTGAAAAGTTCAGGACCCTTCACAGCAAGAAAGTTAAGTCCTGCTTCAGAAGCGACTGCACGGGCCATCAGAGTTTTGCTGCATCCTGGAGGACCAAACAACAGCACCCCTGTTGGTGGGCGGGTTCCTATCCGTTTGAATGCATCCTGGTGCTTTTGGGGCCACTCAACAGCTTCCATCAACTGAGCCTTTACCTCCTCTTGGCCACCAACATCTTTCCAGTTAACCTTGGGAACCTCAAGAACAACCTGCACACAAATGGGAGTAGAAGATAATGTACATATGCACTAGATACCCTTTTCAACAATAGGTCTCTAAAAATTTAGCGGTCTAGTTACAAGTGATCATGAGTCAATCACAACAAAGTAAATGAAGTTATTTTTGCCTCTTTTTTGTTTTTTAAAATAAAAAGGCTACTTGGGGGAGGCAGGCGCACAAGACACAAGTATAGCAACCATGTGACACAAATTAAAATTATACAGAAAATGTTCAGCATACCTCACGCATAGCACTTGGACGAATTTTCATTCTCGCCGTCTCAAAATCCTCAATGGAAATCTTCGGCATAATATGCTCTTGTGTTACAGAAGAACAGACATCATCTTCTACAATCTCCTGGGTGTTATGCTGGACGGTTGCTTTCCCAGAGATGAACACAACAGAATCATTTGAGACTGTCAACTGCATATTTTCAGATGATACAGAACCTAGATTGTCGTCTACAACCTCACCATCTTTTAGGTTAGAGGAACCGTCTGCTAACAAAACAGAAGCATCGTTTCTTTTGACGTATATATCTTCTGTATCTTTGTTAGATAGAATGCACCGCCTTAAACAAACCATTGCAGCCTCATTTGAAAGGGCAGCTAAATCAGCTCCAACGAAACCATGTGACGCAACAGAAAGCTCCTGAATTTGGGCAAATGAAAGAGAATGTTCCATTCCATCAAGAAGAGTAGTCAATATATCAAGTCGTTGATCAGGGGATGGCACACCTGCACAAGTAGTAATTATGGTTGTACACATAAGCAACAAGTACACATGCCGTCAATTTAACATCAAACTTCTGTGACAAGTTGCATAAGATGACTTTACCTATTTCCATTTCTCTATCCAATCTTCCAGGCCGTCTAAGAGCAGGTTCAATACACTCTATTCTATTAGTAGCAGCAATTACAAGTAGACCTTCCGTACTGCTTATTCCATCCATTAAATTCAGTAAAGTCGCAACCATCCTTTGAGACAGTCCATCGCCACCTTCTTTCCTGGCTGGTGCAATGGCATCTAACTCATCGATGAAAATCTAAGAAAATGATTTCATCAGAAAAATCAACTATAAGTCAATATCACTCAGATATACATGAGAGGTTCCAGGGGCATGTTTTGGCCACTCATCTCCATTGACATTGGTAACACTCATTTTGTGGCTTCTTTGTGAAAAAATAAAGCATGGCATCAATAAAAGAGAGACCAAATGAGTGGCTGAAACCCATGTGAAAAAAGACACTAATAAGTGCTAATGGAGATCAACAACAAGTCAACAATAGATTGGTCATTGGTGATTAAAGGCCTTATGGCCATATCATGTAAAATTAAAATTCATCTCTATCCTCTCGGGTAATAGTTGGGGGATACAAGGCATAAGATCAATAGAAATTTTCTGGTGAAGAGGTCTAACCACAGAGGGGGCAGCTTCGGCTGCTGACTTGAAGACTTCATGAAGTGCCTGTTCACTCTCCCCATAATATTGACTGACAATTTCGGGGCCATTTACTCTAAAGAGGCTAAGCCCAGCATCACGAACACATAACTGAGCCAGAGATGTCTTCCCAGTGCCTGGTGGGCCATAAAGCAACACTCCTTTTGTAGTTCGCAAACCTAAACTAAGATAGTTAAATGCTAATTAAGATACAATGCCAACTATTTTAAAGAAAGAAACCAGAAATGGGTCTGAAAGCATGTGAGACCAAGATATAACACCATACATTGTTTTGACAAGAATCAGAGATCACAGAGTGAAAGAAGAAAAGGAGAACGTAACGGGACAGCCTGGTATTATCGCACATATTAAAACATTATGACATCACCACGATACATATCAACAGTAAGACCTTCCCTAGTCAAAAGTAACTTGGTCACAGCTTAAAGCCAAAAGAAACATGTAGCAAAGAGGGCCAGTTTCACTACTTCTTGACAAGTTTTACAAGTGCTATGCAAATTTGTTAAATGTTTTTGCAGATTTGCAAGCTTTTACAATAATCTAAGCCAAATATCTGTGTTTCTGATCACGTGTACCCAGAACAACGTATTCACAGTAAAAATAAAATGTGCAGCTTAATAAACCTGATATGCAGACAGGCCATAATTAAAGATAGTAAGTTTTCTACACTAGGAATATTCGGCGAATCTACAAGATGATGATGCCATTTGTAAATTTGTAATGACTTTCGGATTTGAAGTGAAGAACCAACCTTGAGAAGGTATTCTTCACAGATGAGGAAATGATATCTCGCAGAAGCCTGTATTCCTTCGACATTCCACCCAACCGAGTCACTTGATCTACTGTATTACCATAGATGTCCTTGGATTTCTTTTCTCCAGGTTTTGATATACCTTCTAGAGTCTCAGCCAAATCTGATTCTAAACAAATTTTTATCTTTGTCGAGCGATTTATGATGTATGCTTCATCACCATGCTGAACTGACTGAGAATTATTGACGAGGGCCCTAATGGTTCCATCAGCTGATAAACTTTTCATACCTACTACTTCAAAGAGGCACAGCCTTGAGAGAATGGGGATCACCACAAGATTTCCAGAAAGTAAAGTGCGATTATGTAACCAGGAAACTGCAGTATGCTGCACAAGTTTCCTAGCAACTTCGTCTCGCAATGCTTCTCCTATCTCCACTAAATCAATATAAGACCTTGTCGTGTCCCTCAAATGAGATTTTGAATCTACCGATGACAACAAACTTGACTTGCTTGGACTTGGAGACGATGGCCTTGAGTGTTGTAATAATGGTGTTCGTGGGGAAGAAACTTCGCCATTTTCATGACGATTGATAGGTTTATCTAACGATTTTTTCGATGGGGAAGATGGCTCCATATCCATCGCCCAAGTTCGAAAAGGTAGCAGCTTTATATACAATTCCTCACATTGCAGAGGAAAATTCACACGAGTACAAGGGTTCCCATTACCATGAACAAAGCTATTCAATGATCCACCTTGTATAGGGTGCACAAACACAACACTTCCAGCAGTGGGACAGCCTAATGAGTATGACAAGTTTGAAGAGATTCTAACTCCATTCTTCTCAAGCTGCAGGAAACGACACAGGACGCATTGGTTACCAAGATGCCAATCTTTTATATCAATGTAGGCGTAATGCCAGTGATAGCCTACAAATGCTAGCGTTCCCAATCTCATTCGTCATCAGTAGGGTCTCAAATTAGAATTAAAGCAGCATAGACTGTTCAACACATAAAACCAGCATAGAAAGTGTGCATTGAAACACACCCTCTCTCTCTCTCTCAACTTTCCATTTCCCTAATATCTATCCCATAGACATATAACGAAACACAACTCGTATTAGTTACCAAGATGCCAATATCTTTTATATCAATGTAGGCGTAATGCCAGTTATCGCTTACAAATGCCAACATTCCCCATCTCATTCGTCATCAGTAGGGTCTCAAATTAAAATTAAAGCAGCATAAACAGTTCAACACAAAAAAAACAGCACAGATAATATCCACTGACACTCAGCTCCCCGTTTCCCTAACATCTATCCCATAGAAATATAACGAAACACAACTCTTTGACACAGTGATACTGACCTTCTTAGCAGGAAATACAGTAGCAAGAGCGAAAAAGTTCCCGGCTTTGTCATCCAATTCCCTTTCCCAATCAACTCCAATTTGTTCACTCAATTCGGCCGCCAAAGGTCTCAGAGGGATTTCATCACTCCCCCCTCCTCGACCTAATGAAGGAAGAGATACCTGCCACATCATACAAAACATCATCCATCTTAATCATCACACATCATACATTACACACACAATACTACAAATTAAACAAAAATCAACATTAAAACCCACAAAATTGAACTAATAACCCCACAAATTACAACCCAATTTTCATCAAACAAATCACAGAAAATACCCCTCAAATTATAAACATGGGCAATACACAAATTTACGAAGTCGAAAAAACCAATCAAATTAAAACAAACCCACAAAAATAAACAGCTAAATATACCCAGAAAACACTAATAAACTATCAATTCAAACAAAAACAGCTACTACTAAGATAAAAATTGAAACTTTATAGTAAAAAAAATCACAGTAAATAAAGTAAAAAGGGTAAAATTAATTAATTAATTACCGAGACAAGGGAGCCAGGGGAGATGGAAGAAGCAAGCATAGAAGCATGAGAGAGCCAAATAGTGGAACCCTTATGCTGTGGAGAGGGTTCGAACTCGGAAAGTATGGAAATAAGAGATGATTTATTAGAGATGAAAGATGGGAACTTCGAGGAAGCTTGTTCAAGAAGCTTTTGTAGTAAGAGGAGTTCATCTTCTTCTTGTTGTTTAGGAGATGGAGATGGAGAAGGGTTGTTGTTGTCTGATTGTTGTTGTTGTAATAAAGATTGAATCTTTGAAGAAGAGGAAGATGATGATGATGATCTTGACTTTGATTTTGATGGCATTTTTTTAAGTGTTGTTTGTTTGGAAATGGAGTGAAGAGGAAGAAGAACAGTGGTGGTGGTGTTGTGTTAATGGAGGTTGGAACTTGGAAGAGAGGGGAGCGTGAAGAGGAAGATTGAGAAAGGGTTTTGGGGTTAATTGTTAAACCCCTCCAAGAGGCTGATGATGTTTGGTTTTTTGGAAAGAAGTATTTTCGCCTTTTCGGGTGTATGGTAGATATTCCGCGGTAAGGTCGGAGATGACGTCTGGTTCCTCCGTCCCAAATAGTGGAACCTAGTGCCATTTGGGCTCTAGCTATGATACTCCATGAGTTTTGAAGACTTCGAATTAAATTTGAGCCGTTTTTTTTTTTTGGTTAAAAACAAATTTTTGAAATGGTTAAATTGTTCTCGGAACAAACTATGGACCGAGTATGAGCGACCTCTTTCAATTCACAAGTTCCTCTATTATAAATGTCATTTAAGCCGTTTGTAAACGCCCACCTGTTGTTCCATTGAGGCTCTTATACATTTTTCACCGATTTTGGGATGTATAATAGATTTGGAGTCGGGTTTTCATTTCAAATCCATTTTGTGCCGAAAATCATGGATTATATACTTCGCTTTTGCCGATTTTTGACGCATTCTTTTGAAAGGAACTTAAGGTTCTTAAAATAGCATTTGAGTACCCTTAATAGATATGAGTGATAATTCCACAACGCGAGGCGAATAAACCACGAATATACACGCATAGCAGCCTGTGGAATAAACACTATAGAATTGATTGGATCATTAATTTCAACGCATAGCAGCCTGTGGAATAAACACTATAGAATTGATTGGATCATTAATTTCATTCGACACATCGGTGTATATGTGTGTGAACCCTTGCTATGGCAAGAAGATGGTACAGGATCAAAAGGGCTTCAAGAAGCTTTGCAATAGAGTTCTTCAGAACATAGAAACTGGAAAGTACACTAATTGAAACTAGACGAGAAAAGACGAAAGTAGTAATATTAATAACAATACAAAAAGTAATTGTGCCAAAAACAGCACCATAATACACTCAAACTAAGGGGAAATGTAATCATGAAAAACCCTCCCAAGTTAATCCTCCAATGTACAATGTATTTACGAACCTAAACCGTAAAGTTCTCCAGGATGTGACAGAGCAGACCAAACAGATCTAAGACAAGCATCTCAGTGTCCAAGCCCGTGTGAGTGTAAAACAGACGTTTCATGAATCACTGGCACAATTAGTTATCTTCGGAT
Source organism: Spergularia bocconei (assembly GCA_963457585.1). Lineage (NCBI taxonomy): Eukaryota > Viridiplantae > Streptophyta > Magnoliopsida > Caryophyllales > Caryophyllaceae > Spergularia > Spergularia bocconei. The sequence continues at coordinate 1,380,166 of OY734946.1, read as the reverse complement.
AACACCGAGAGCATCTCCTGCCAACCCTTCAAACGAAGCTTAATCATTGGATCGATGGAAGCAAATGTCTGATGATTGGAAGTGTTAAGGCAAATATGATCTAGGGAAGCTGTAACATATTCACCAGCCTAAACCCAATTTCCCACTAAGAGGTAACAGATACCCAGAACCAGGCAGGCAAGAACGGTACAGTATACTCTTCCGAGTCATCCACCCATCCGAACTTTAGGTGGTTCACATCAACTGAATAGCAGTTATCATGACATGTACGAAGCAGAAGAGGACCAAAAGAGCAAACCTCAAATAAACGGAGTCCTATAAAAATCTATGATTGGCCAAACCGTCTCTCCTGCAAGAACTCCCCTAGCCTCCGGTACAAATCTAGTTGCTCCTCAAATGAAAGGTTCATCAATATCTACAATAAAACAACATTACCATGATTAATTAAACCAATGAAGGCAGAAATTCAAATCAAAGACCAAATAAAGTGCCATATACCTGGTCCACGATGGTTTCCACTGAGAAGCTTTGTGACTTAACGAATGACTGGTGATAGATATATGCAAAGACCGCCATCACCATCTGAAGAGAAGCATGATTAACAAAATGGCTCAATATAATTGTTATAACAAGAGACGGTTTGACACCAAGACACTGTACTAATCCACTTTTAAGTTTCTTGTTCCAAATGATAGTATAAAAAAGAATCAATTTGAACTGACACAGCTTTATTTGTATCGCAGTAAATGGAGACAAACTGAAATGAATCGAACTTTACAGTTTGAAATAAGAACCACAAACGTGTGTTTCAAGAGCACGACCTTGTGAATGAACATGGGCAGACAATACCCAGCTAAGAAGTTTAACGCGCAGTAAGACATACCTGACAATCCATTCTGTCAGTAATTCCACCATGTCCAGGAATGCTATCACCGAAATCCTGAAGAAGCACAAAAGATAAAGACATTAACCTTCAACTCCAAAAAAGCCACATCTTACATGCTAAGGTCAAGTAATGCAGGTGAACCTTGATCTTGAATGCTCTTTTGAAACCGCTAGCAAAAAAGCCTCCGAAAGGTGCAATAATCGAAGAGAATAGACCAAGGCATAATGCATGCCATTGAACTGGCATGATGGCGATACCCTTCCAAAGGAACTGCAAACATAGACATCAGCAAGGCTGTGAATTACCAATTACATAAAAGAACATGTGTAAGTTGTGTAACTATATGCAAAGATAAGAGAAGAAGGAAAAAGAGAAAATGGTGGGGGGGGGGGGGTTATGAATGTGTATTGTCCTGCCAAAGCTTTCAAATTGTCAAGAATCTGAAATATTCAAGGGCAGAGAAATGGGTCAATCTGTTTCTCTTCTCTTCCCTTCTTCAAAATCCTGAGTTGTGACTCAAGTTGGAAACAAAGAATCAGCAGTAAATCTGACCGACTTGCTGATGCGTAAACAAGCAGTACAACAACAAGCCACACACTTATCAACAGGAAAACCCGATTTCATCTGATCAAAGGCAAAACACATGACGAACTTCAAGTTGCAAGTCATATTTTTTTTTTTTGAAATAGAACTTGCGAGTCTCTTTACAATACTCCAGAGAATTATGGTTCTAAGTAACTGCTTCACAAGCTGTACATAGTAATAAGCATCCGCTATAAGTAACCTCTTCACTCTAGCTCAAAAAAGTAAACTGCATTTCTACATTGATGCTTTTGAAGGTTAGTATAAAACTAAACCTTTCAAATGCATATGGGCTTTCCCATGCTACTCCTCTTCATAGTCTCACCTTTATCAGAACATACCATCTTTATTCCAATAAAAGGCCATATAAGACCAACCATAATCTTATTGTGCAGGCTCTTATCAGGCACACATATATAAAGGGCTGGGTTCTGGGTAGTGACAACATCTGTTAGCCTTATTCAGGTTTGACCCTTTTAAGTTCCTAGTTAACCCACTTGCTCTCTCATTAAGTATATAAGTAACAAAACTACCAAGTTGCTACCACTGTTATCCAGCAAAGCGCCATATAGGAATCATCATTTTGATGTATTCTTATACAAATAGCAAAAAAGCATATACCGATCGTAGAATTTAAAGGAGTGGCAAGATTTTAAGACAAGTTTAATATCATTTACCATCTTACAGTAAAACACAATCTTATAATTATAATTGAGGCAGGCTAAGAGACCTACGGAGTACAACAAAACCAAAGCCTTTGAACATGAATAAACAGCAGGACACCACATAGTATTACACAATAGGAGCCGATGAGAGTGACTGTCATGGTACTGTTGGTGCTCGCGGTTGTCGAGACATGGGGGAGCCGGGAGCAGGATGTCAGCAGAAATGGAGCAGTGGGAGAGGAGATAGTGTTCATATTTGCTTAATCTTTAATGTTAGCATTCAATTACTTTAGATTTAAATGTTATTACTTATTAGTGGATATTAGCTCACAGGCAGTCCAATTAGCAGTAAGTAAATGGGCTGGCCCAGCTCAGCCTGCAAGCATTTAGTAATGGCCCTAGCCCATCCCATTATAAAAACCCATCCCAATCACCCATTGAACACCCCTGTGGACAGGATTTATACTGACCACAACAGGAATTTTTTCACCGCAGAAACGACCTACACTAAGACGATGTATTCAAGAGAACATATCTACTTGTAAAGCCAAATTAGTAAGGGAAACCATATGAGAGTCTTCGAACCCCTTTCCCCAGGTAAAAGAAGGTAGGGTGAAACAGTTTCACTTGGCTCAAACAAAAGAACAGTAACTTACCCAGCTCGAAATCCATCCTGGAAATTCGTAATACTCTGGCTTAAACAGCGGTCCAGGATCACATTGGAGCCATCCAGTTGATAAATCCTAGTGGAGTCATAAACAAGACAAACAGGATGAAGATGTCAGAAGGCCTAACATGGAACTCTTGGACAAGTACATCCAAGATGTAGCTTTTATAGTTTACTTTATACCTAAGAAATTTAATATCCTAGTGGTGGTGTATCTTTGCCTGGTTAATTTAACTCATACTACTTACCCAAAAAAAAAAAACTTACCGTTCGAGGACAAGTCAACCATTCATACCGGCCCATGACATTTGCAAGCTGCAATAAAACGCATAAAATTAAACTCCATAGATGAAAATAATTTAGGAAAGTCTGCTCAGGAGCATCTGCTCTAGCCAGACTTAAGACAGATATCATATGCTTTTAACCAGAAAGTGAAGAGTTCAAATGCTTTGCCCTCTTCCAGCATGATTGAAGCAGAGCACATACCAGAAAAGCAGAAATTAGGGTTGCAACAGAAGCCCCGATGAAACCTTCCCAAGTTTTCTTTGGAGATAGCTTGATCAAAGGTGTTTTTCCAAAGAAGAACCCAAATAAATAAGCTGCAATGTCATTTATGACAATAAGAGATGCAGGAAGAAGGAACCTGCGATCAGATAACACATCGTTACTTTTGTCTAGGAAGAAACAAGAAAAAAGAGTCCGATTTGCAGCAAAAATGAGTTTTTCCCACAAAGAAGCAAACAGTTGTGAAGAAGGTAAGTCGTTCGTAAGATGAAGAAATCACTATCACATTTGGGATACACAAGAAAGTGAAGAAACACATCCAAAGAAATATACTTGAGCATACAGAAGTATGTTTGCTCTGGAGAAAGAAAAAATGCAAAGCACATATCTATAAGAAAAACTCTAAAACTCTTAGAAGCAAACTAAAGCTCATAATACTCTTCAATCTTCATTCAATGTTTGCTGAGAGTCAATGAAAATAAATAAGTTGACACGAGATATCTGAACAGGCGCCAACTTATTCTCATTTACGTATGTCTGTAAGGCAGACGCTAGATAGGACAGAGAAGCATAAAAACTTCAATGATAGGACATGTATTCATGTTGCCCATCTAAACATAACCCATTGAGTCAAGGATTGCATTGACAAACGGCTACTTCACAAATTTAGAAGCACAAACAATTTTAATGAGCCACATGCAGCTGCTTAAGATTTTTAATGTATCACTTACCAAAACATGCCTTCAAAGATATTGGCCACAGTAAATGATGACTGGGTGAAGACAACGATTAGAATCATGTGCGTCCATGCATACTGTCCAAATTGATACTTGTACATCTTTTTCTTCAGAGAGAGTATAAACCACATAAAACCTGTCATCAATTACAACGTAACATCAGCAACCTTTCCACCACAGAGGGCCAAACAAACAATAAGTATCAAAGATAGATTGCAAGACTGAACGGTTGAGCTAAGCAGTTCTTAAAACAGAATCCATGATTCATTCTGAGCATTTTCCCCTACACTGTCAGCATTTCCCCCATTTTCCCTATCAGTCGAGTCTCTACCACCATAATATCCCCAAAAAAAAATAAAAAAATAGAACAACTAGATCCACAACTTTACCCCTAATAAAAAGACCTAGCAGAAACAAGGTTGAATAGTATTGTGTTGATGAGGGCATCCAACTGAACAGCTACTTTCCAAGTAAATTACCCTCGAACAAATTAATGTCTCACATTGAAGCATACAAGTCTTGTGCAGCATCCAAAACAGAAGTCAATGCGGAACACAGACTCAACATGGAAAAAGATTGAAAAAAAAAAAGTTACAAGATACCGCTATCTGCAATGCCAATTACAGACAACAGAAGGGTCCATAAAGGCAACAGAGGGAGGTTTCAACAAATCACTTAAAGGCAGAACATCAAAAACTGAAGTTTCCAGGGGTTACAAAAGGGTACGGATGGCCCTCTGCATTTTCCCAGAATACATCCCCGGGTGCCCTACGACGTCACTCCTCACCATTTCAAAGATAATAGCATGTTTAAGAAAGCAAAAGTCTATGCATTCATGTCCATATTAATCTGGCAAATATCAAACGACAGGGTACTTGAAGTTGAAGCTTACTGAAGAATCCAGGGGGCAACACCAATAGATAGTGGATTATATTGAAAGAGAAAGATGAGGGCTTTTAAAGAAACACCGCCTTTTACTCAATTAGATTTTCAGGTTATCGTGTTTTAAGAAGTGGAAATTAAACATTGAAAATGTTCAACCCTCATGTGAGTAATTTCTAAGAGTTCTGCCTGAAGAAGAGTCACCAAATCAAACACAAAGGAAGCAGAATGTAGAATTTGTGTGCTGGGCTTCAATCAGCCATATCATCCCCCTCCTCTCTTCCACCACACTTCCAGTGAAGTTGACTAATCCTAAAGCAAAACAAGGTCAGTCAACCAAAATACCAATCTAAACTTCTACCTTCCATGATGGTCATTCAATGCATACATATCTTGACAACTAAAGGATAAAATCCTCTTTAAAGCCTATAACTTTCATATGCAAAGAGAACACCTTCTTGGAAAGCCATAGCAGGTCACTGCTGAAGCATACCAAACACACAAACCTAAGGGTCAATGGCTAGATATATACCTACAACCTAAATGATAGGTAACTATTTAAAATCACAAGGAGAGAATGTCGAAATCCGCATATCTAATATCTAATACTATATATTAAAACCTGAAACCAAGTCTTTCCCACGATGACACTTGGCATACATTAATTGGACAGAACATAAAAATAGCATTAAATACAATTATCGGTTAGGATATGGTAATAAATTATCATACATTAATTGGATAGAACATAAAAATAGCATTAAATACAATTATCGTTTAGGATATGGTGATAAATTATCATACATTAATCGGATAAAACATAAAAATAGCATTAAATACAATTATCGGTTAGGATATGGTAATAAATTATTATAGAGTAATATAGTATTAGCTAATTTATGGAAAATAATCATTATGATAATTTATTAAAACAAAGATAAGGCAACATTTTTTTTTATAAAACGTGTATAAACAATATAAATATATAGCCCGAGCGTGGCACGGGCATGCAAACTAGTTTAAGAAATTACAGAAACCTAGCCTACCTGCAATGTACAAAAAGTAGCAGACAACCATGTGGTACTTGATAAGATTGCTCACAAGCTTATACAGCACTTTGTCTGAATTGACAGTGTTGACAAGCCGTTGACTGAGAAAGCGACCATATACAAATAGCATTGCAGTGAAGAAAAAGTGCCTGGCAAAGTAAGTGGAATATGCTACATTAGACCAATGTTTTTCAGTGCTAGAGCAATGACCAAATCCAGTGCACTAAGAGAGTATCTAAAACTTAAACCCTTACCAATTTAATAGCCGAAAACCAGGAAGATGTCGATCTTCACGGACTTTTCTAAGGAGATTAAACAGCTCTTTGGCCATCAGGATTTGAATCACAACCACCATGGCACATATATACAAATGGCCCATGTAAATAGTAAAGACAAATCCACCAATCATCCATAAGGTCGAATATGTACGAATCCACATGGATTTGTACTTGTTACGATCATGAAGAAGTAAACTGCCCCCATTTGGTTTGGTAACTTCAGCCGGAATCTGTTGAGAAAAGGTGTACCAAAGAAGTCAGAATAAGAGTTAGAGAGAATGTTTGGCACTAACCTTGTCCAGAAAAAATTGACAGGTTTGGACTTCTGAAGTCAAACCCAATTCAATTCATGTACTCTGTACAAATTAACCCCTTTTATATTTCTAACAACTAGAATCATGTTCAATATACAAACCACTACCTTATATCAAACATTTTATTATCAAACAATGCTAAATGCATTTCTGGCTTAAAAGTCTACTACCCAGCTGGCAGACACTAACCCTAAGTTTACAGCCATTGACCTAAACCCAAAAGGCGAAAACCCTAATTACATAGCAAAAACGTTGAAGGAAAATAAGCAATCAAACCGAACCATCTTTTAAATGATCAATGTAAACTTGAGTGTACTTCAACTAAATGCATTTAAATGCAGACAAGGACAATGCTTCAAACATGCTAACCTCATTGGACTGCTTACGGCGCCTGAACCTAGGAGTTCCAGAACTACCTCCACCTTGATCCTTATTCATAGCTCCAATCTGATCACTTTCCACAAGCAGATAGGTACATAATGAGAAACAGGTAACTCTAATTATCTTCTTCGCTCTCTTTAATAACAAAGTAAATGTAGGTGAACCGCACAAACAACAAGACCAAAACAAAAGCAACAGAACACATACATAAAATGAACATCAAGCTAAAGAGAAAGCGAGGGAGAGACAGCAACAGAGTTTGCCAATCAATTCCTACCATTTCCGTTCCTTTCCTCGCAAATCCTTCACTATTATTGAAACTAAGCATAAAAAAAGAAGTATTCTTTCCCTTTGTTTCTGCACATTTAAATTTCTTTCCGCCCATTTACTCCCTACCAAACTCGCCATAACACAACTCATTACCTAAAAGAGAAAACGAGGGAGAGACAGCGACAGAATTTGTCAACGGATTCCTACCATTTCCGTTCCTTTCCTCCCAAATCCTTCACAATTATTGAAACTAAACACGAAAAAGATTATGTCTTTCTGCCCATTTCCTCCCTATCAAAACCCGCCATAGATTACGCGCTCATTAACAGCCATAGAACAATGCTCAATAGCCAATCTCGGCCAGGCGCCGACACTGACACATCACTCCATTCATCTCCCAACCTCAAGCTACTACATCACCCACTACTACAACTCCACAAACACCCTCACCACTACTACTCAGCTTCACACATACGCTTACTAACATTACTACTACAAAAACAGTTACTAACACACATACCACTCATGCCAAACATGGCGCTAAATTCACAAAAAAAAATGGCGCTAAAATTCACACACAAACAATCATGACCAAATCACCAAGGGACCCACATAAGATAATACAACTGGAAACCCAAAAAAAACTTCAACTTTACTCTACCAAGTCATAACAATAGCCGAGAGAAAAAAAAAACCCAACTTTTAATTAGGGAATTAATTGCAAAAATACAGATTAAATACGACATCAAAAAAAAATCAAGATTTATACCAGAATCAATTAAATTGGGAAGTTGGGTCAAATCTGACTTCGATTGAATCTGCAGAAGCTTCGATTCGATTCCCAAATAATTGGAAAATCAATCAATTTTCTAGGGTTTTTTTGGGGGTTGAATTTGTTCTGGGATTTTCAGGGCGAAAAGCGTCAAACGATTTCTGGGATTTTTTCATCTTCGAACCTTTTGGAAAAATTTCGGCTTCATTTATAAGATTCGTTTGTCCCTTTAATTTAATTTAATTTATTTTTTTGGGCTTTGATTTGATTTGATTTGTCACAACTTTTTTAACTATATACTTTTTAGTTGATGTGAGAGTACTTAAGTTTAACAAAAATATTAATGTAAAGATTCTTTAAAGATAGCTTAAGAATAATTTACTTTACAACCATAATCATAATTATGTCATGATATATGAATCTAGTCTTTATAGTTTCAAAAGATATCATAATGATTTATTTAATTCATCGATCTGAGTATTTGTACACGTTTTTTTTCTTCAGAAATGAACAGACTAGTAATGTCACTGGGATGAAAAACGACGCCTGAACAATAAAATGCTTATCATTACCAAATAAGTACAAATGATGTCTTGTAATAATACTGATAAAGAAACGAGTGCAAATGAGTGAAGAACCTATCTATGACATTTTTACAATTTTACCTTGGACATTAAGGGATGGATGAGCTACAGTATTACCTTCTCTAGATAATGATAACAAACTCTTATGTGTATGTGCGGACCACTACTAGTCCATGAATTTGTGAGCTAAAATGCTAAATGCATCCTATAATCTATAAGGAAAAGAGGAGCCAAATCCTTCAAGATTTGTGATGTTTTGGTAATTGAGGTAATAGTTCGGGTCGAGTAGACTCATCCGAAATTTGTCCCTACGTTACTAGTTCCTAACATATTTGATATTTTTTTCTCGTTAATTGTAATTGCCATATATGTCCCTTACAAAAAATACTTTGAACGATCACCACAAAATTTTCTATACATCATCTTTTCATTTTTTCTTCCAAATATGAATGGTTTTACACAATCTTACCCACCCACATTAAAAGATTACTAGACTGGCCCTAGAAGTTACTAAGTGGAGGAATAAAAAGTTACAAAAACACATGAAGGAACTGCCTCATGTTGTTCCTTCTTTTGGAAAGGAAAAAGTTGAAAGTAAAAGAAGAAATTACTGAACAAGGATTCTCCTTGTCCAAAAAGTAACAAAGCAGAAGAACTGAGATTATATGAAAGTAATCTTGAGATTACAAATAGTAGTAAAGTAGTAGGCATTCACCATGTTTATAACCTGTTAAGAATCAGCTATAAGAACTGAGATTGATAGGATCGGAATCGAATCGAGATATAGAAGAGGAACTCTTTGAGGAGATATCAACTAAAACTGTACTGGTTATATTGAAGAATGATGAGTTGCAAAGTCTACACAACTCAAAATATTATACAGTACAACTGGTTTCAATGACCACTTACATACCAAACAATCAACTGAATTGAACTATATATTGATTGATATGAGTTACAGTACACTAGTAAAGATGGGATGCAGTCATGTCATCAGTAATGACAGAAGCTTTAACATGTTCATTATCTGCCTATGATGTCTGCAGAAGAGTATTTGCAGGTCCACACAAAGCAACAGCAAATTTCTCGGCCTTCGAGTACTTCTTGTATACATTCTGCAGTCTGTGTCCTGGAGCTGCTGAGTGAAGGGTGACCAGCATCTTGGCACAATCCCTGAAACAGAATCAAGTTCATTTGTTAGAATCCATTCAAGTAAGACTCAGGCCATATGCAACAATTGTACAAAGATTTAGGGATATTTACATGAGCTGTGACTCTGAGAAGCCAGTGTAGAGCCTGAGAGTTTCGGTCCAAGCTGGACTCTTGTGCAGGGTGAGTCGAGCCACGTAGACAGCTGAAGCTGCGACCATGGATGAGCAGAAGGCTATGGAACCGTAATGCATCAGGGCAAGCTCAGCAAGAAAGTAGACCAGGTTCTGACTCTGCAAACACCATTACATCACAGTTATTATTAGTACTTCAGATTACAGTGCAAAACTCACAGAGGAACAGAACATGAATTAAGCATCTGTAGCTGGATGGATATGATATACTTACTTCATCATCAGGAATCGATGCCTTAATGTAGCGAGTGAGGAAGACATAGGGTGTCGGAACTGTCAGGTACCACTCTAGCTTGCCTAGGATGGTCTTCTCCATCTTCAGAATCTGCTCATTGCTGTATGCCCTCTCTGATATGGACACAAAGTCATTTACCTGACAGTATAACAAAATTCACTTGTAAGGCGCAACTCAAAATTTCTGGGCAGCAAATTATCAAAACAAAAGAAATCATACTGTACCTCAGGAGCCCAAATTTCCTCATACTTGCAGGCAATCAGCATACACCCAATGCCCAACAGCTGTAGTTCCCTCCTTGGCACTGCTTTCAGTGACAGAAATCGATCAACCAAATTGATAGTCAGGTAAAGAGTCTCAGGCATAAGATCAAATCTGTCATGAACTTCAATCAGCCAGTCCACCAGAATGCCCCTCATCTTCTCATTGATCTCAGGTTGAGCTGCCATGTAATCTTGAGGCCGACACTCGTTCTGTAAACATCCAAAAACGGGTTGATCAGTACACCAGTACATCCTCAAGACAAAACAAATTCCACAGTAAATATGATTTGGATGCATAATTTACCTCTGCAATCTTATAGAACTTGTAGAGATCCTCAATGTACTCAACCACAGCCAACTCATTGTCTACATCAGAAGCATCAATGTCTACTACTGCGTCTTTTGGCTTGTTAGACAAACCACAAGCAGCCTATTCCGAAACAGAAAAAGGCTTAATGTATCAGAATGACATCCACAAGCAACAACAACAACACCAACAACAAAAAAATGAATGAAAGAAAGATATCTGAATGACATCCAAAATTTGCCACAGAGACAGGAAATTCACCTTGCTCCTGGCAGTGAGTACAGCAGTCATAGTGTGAAGCTTCTTCTTCTTCTTAGCAGTTGACTTATCCTTCTGTGGCACCACAATCACCACCTCTTTCTGTTTCGCCTCTTCGGTATCAGGACTGATCACAATTACTTCTGGCTCTGGCTTGGCAATGACCACTTTCTTTGCCGGTGGCTTTGGGACCGGTGCCGGCTTTGCAGCCACTCTAACACCCCCAGCAGGTGCCACAACCTGAAACAACAGAATACAGAATGTCAGGCAAAATGTACACTTTTCAGTTTTCAGAAAAAAAAAAAAGGAAGAGTACAGTAGAAGTCAAGGTTGTACAAAGTACAAACCTTGTTGTTCCTGTTATCTCCTGCAGCTTGAGCATTCGCCAGTAATTTGGCACCAAAACTCCTACACACCCATTAAAAAACAAAGTCAAGAAAACTGAGAAAACCCATCAACCAAAACACAAAACTTTTGCCCATTCAGATCAACAAGATTAGAACAAACCTTGTAATAGGTCGCTGCACTTTGCCTTCGACATCTCGAATCGTGACAAGATTACCAATATCATTCAAAGCCTTCCTATTTCTTCCTGGTACCCCTGCTGCCACATTCTTCTGTTTAATACCACCATTATCTGCCACTACAATCAACCCCAAAGCTTGTTTCAATACAAACAGCATAGCAGACAGACTTTAACCAAGAAAAGACATCATTCAATTATTAACAACAAAAACTTAATTACAGAAACTTATAATTGAATGTTTCAATTATTATCAACAGAAACTTATTGCAGAAGTTATTACAAGTACACAAAGAATCCCAATCAATTTCAGGGGAACATCAAGAAACAGGTTGAATCCAAAGTTGTCTGCTAATACCCTTAAAATCTCATGAAACCACATAATAATTTGATATTACCCACGATTTCAATCAAATATAATTCAACCCATAAAAGATTAATTAGCATAAAATCAGTCAGAAAAATTTATAAACATCATCAAATTATTAAAATCTCATGAACCCAGATAATAACTCTGATTACAAACAAAAGTAGATCAAATAATTTGATCATACCCATAAAAGATTAATTAGCATATGATCAGTAAAATCAGTCAGAAATATTCAGGGTATTCATCTGGGTATTAATTAACAAAAGAAACTTCTCAATGAAGTTTTCCCGACTTCTATACAAAGATCAGACAATCAAATCACCAGTAACACAACACATCAAACAAAACGCCCAAAGAACTTCTCAATCAAGTTTAATCCAACAGATATAAACATGGAATCAATTAATCAAACATTTGCCCACACAAAATAATCAAATTAATTCACATTCCATACATAAAACCCACAAAACTGATCAATTAAACAAAACCCAGAAACAAATTCGATGAAACAAACAAAACCCATAAACAAATTAATCACTAATAATCAAGAACAACATCAAATTAAACATGAAATTAACCAAATTAAATCGCAGAAACGAAATAATTGAATCAATTGATAAGAGGGTATGAAGGAAACCTTGTTGTTGATTAGGGAGGAGTGTTCTTGACGCCATTGATTTGTTGATGAAGGATTGCAACCAGAAAAAAAAACCCAGAAAAAAAGAACCAAGAAACCAGGAAAATTGGGGGTTTCTCTCACTAAAACCTAATGACTTTCTCTCTCTAATTTGTGTTGATTTCTGATTGAATTGAAGAGGAAATAGAAAGAGGGAAGAATGATTAAATATATGATTAAATGAAGTTTTTGAGATTGATTTGTGCGAAAGAAGTTTTGCCCTATTTTTTTGTTAGGAAAGGCGGCATCTTTCCAACGGTAATATTTTTTTTTTTGAAAATATGACCGTTGGGTGGTTTCCTTTTCTGTAACTTGTAAAGGGTTATGGGCCAAAATTAATGTGTTTTTTTTTATGACATGTTGTGTTAGAAGAAATTAATTAATTTCTTTGATTTTTTATGTGTTGGGCAGAATTAATTAATTTCTTTGATTATTATTAGTTAAGATGAAGTTAATAAGTGAGATTAAATGATGGAGCTCAATGTAAGTATTGGCCGTGTTACGAGTATTTGCTATTGCGAAACTTTTTCGGATATATGGGATTAAATCCAATTTAGAAATAGTAATCACGTGTCGAATATCGTTGTCTAAGCTAAAATACGGGCAGTGGTTAAGGACAATTTTGAGTCAAGACTGATGCGGAAGCGAGGTGGTAGTTTCACATTGACGACATTTGCATTTGGGAGAAACATTACAAAGAATCTGCTTTGTTCTTAAGCAAGTTGACCTATTGGCGATTCCAAATGGCAATTCACGTTAGCCAACCCTGAATCAGTAAGGCATGGCGTTTGTTGAATTGTTGAACTGGACTAAATTGTGAGTTATTGACACAAATTATAAAGAGCATAACCAATCAGATAAAAGGTAGGGGGAACTTGATCATATATGAATAAGAAGTGTTACAACCAGTAATTAGGCAAATAAAAACCTATGCCTAAAGAAGGAATGCAACCAGATTAATAGAACCAATTACAAGCCATTCTTCTACATATATCATCTAAATGCACACATATACAACTAAAAATACTCACACCAAGAAAGCCTGAACAAAAAAAGAACTCAGGAAAGGTTAAAATGGCAATCAATTGAATAGAGGCTTTGAATTTCGATCAGCTCGATATCAGGCTCGGTCCTCAGGTCCAGAAAGTACCAACTGTGGAGCAAAAGAACAGTCGTGTTCAAGTTAAATGAAACTTGCCAGCAAATGAAGATAGAACATCATATCAAAAAGACGGTTGCTAGCAAGTTTCAACAAGAGCAAATGAGGACTGTCTTGGGGGTACAGGTACTCATATTTCAAAGCATAGGAGATTATTTCAGTTCAGAGCAAATAGAAGAGGAAATACTTACATGGGAGTCAAGTGCGTGTTTTCTTGCAATCATAATGGCAGCGTTCCTGTCTCTTTGGGACTCGAATGTTAAGACATAAGAGAGCCCCTTCCGTACTTGCCAAAACAGTGATTTTGAAGCAGCATTACCTCCTCCTCTAACACCGCATAGCTAGTTCATAGAATAGACAAATACAGCAGAAATGCTGTTGTCAGGTTGGAACATGTAAAGAAATAGCTTTAGAGAAAGGGAAACCATATAAACCGTGTCTTATTCACGTATTCTTGACATTATAAATACTACTCAGTACGGATTGGAGTGATCTAATCATGTCATTCTCGTCAGACCAACGCAAGATCATCTGTGTTAATGGACTTAGCTAAAACAGCAAACACTACAATACATGTGTTTGTCGCTGAAAGTATCTCATACCTGCATGGATGTAGAATAGGATTCTCTAGTCTTTGTCATCCATCCTCTACACAGCTTCATTCTTGATTTTCCAACATGAAGCACATGCACAGAACGTGATGGATAATCATGCGCATTCATCTGAGATATCACTACCTGCATGTTTTTCAGACACATGAATCAGAATCAGATGAATGTCTTGTGACGTGTCAGCATGCTTGGGAAAAAATAACAACATCACGACTTCACGAGGTAGAATTGGCATACAGCTTATGAGATGAGGAAATGATAAAACATGATTGTTGGGTACATGGATACTCATTTGCAACAAGAAATAATGACCAGGGTGACATTCTTCAGCAAAAAAAGAGAGTAAATGAACACAAACATGAAACAAGTTTCATACATGGAATTCAGTATTGGACTTCCGCAGAAGTGACTGCACGTGACTTGTCAATCCAGGAGCTGTTACAAAAGGCTCATCAGTTTATAAGGTATGAATCAATAGCATCGGGGAAGGATAGGGAGAGAAAGAGAGAATACCCACCAGGGTCAATAGGAGAAACAGTTGTCACTGGAACTGTCTGCGTATCAGAAATTACATCTGCGTGCAAAACTTTGCCAACATCCAAGGGTTCCGGTGCATATATGGGTTTGTTGGCTCCTACACAAACGAGAAAAGTTATAAACAAGTATGTAAAATTGTACTTTCTAGCTAGCTAGCATGAATAATAAAGCTCGGTTAGAATTATATACAGACCACCAGGTATAAATCATATGATATCTGACACTCTGTACCATAGCATTCTCGAGTTTAACAATAATAATGGAGAAATGACAAGACTAGTCGTATCTAAGTTCAAGGGTGTATCAAAGATGGATTGCACAAGAGGAGTCGATAAAGAGTGTACTTAAGTCAACCTTGACAATGTAAGCCAAGTGTATAGTGCTCCTAGCTTAACTTCAATATTTGTGAATTAACCATCTCAACCAAATGCTTAAGGCTTTAAGCTGATGAATGAGGCCCAAGATTATGTTATTACAAAAAGTCTCTACCACCTTTCCTCTAATCTTACTCTGCTATTCTCTTTAACATACATCTCTACATTTCCATATAAGCATCAGCCTCAGAAAACAGATCACATAGTACACTTGCTTACACCACTATTAGCAACACAGATACGGTGTCACTAAGGAGGAACCGTCTCAGTATGACTCAGCATTTAGCCAACATGAAAAGTTTTTTTTTTTTACAGATAGCAATATAATCATTTTTAACTAAAACGAGAAGCAGAGACTGCAATCAGCTATTTCTTTCTAAAAGAACTGAACTGCAGCCCTACATACAAACTGAACATACGAGATGCATGTCTATAAACAGCATTACCTGATATAATTTCTTTACGGTCGCCCTCACATGACACACGATACCATTGAATTGAACATTTTGAAAGATCAGGGGCATTGTTTGAACGAGGTCGAATCTTCAGACATGAACCTAAGGTCTGACCACCTTCTAGCTGGTACACGCATAATCTACTCTCCTCTGCTCGCTTGCTCATTGCCACCTGAGAAGTAAAGATGGGCAAAGTGGGCATCAGAGAATCATAACTATTTGTAATATACAGTGGGGTAAGTTATTTGCTATTGGTTACAAGTATATTTGATCAAAAATTTGGAGCTAGTATTTCTTCTCACCAACACTGTTAACGATAATGAATCCCGTAGTCCTAGTCCTTACTGCATTACAGCTAAAGTAAATCGATAATCGATAGAAGTAAGGCAGTAAACAAACCTCTTTCTGGAGCTTAGCTGAAAATATGGACTTCTCTCGAAGTTGCAGTCTAAGGGCTCGAAGTTCATGCTCCATGTCCATCACCTATAGCAGCAGACCACACATTTGGATACGATGTCACATAAAAATAAACATGTCAATTAAGAATCAAAAAATTAGTGGCTAATCAACTAGGGTGATAAGATATCGGATCCTCTTAAAGATAGGATAAAACATTCTTAAGCGTCAAGTGAGTGAGACACTTGTGAAAGTACATACGGAGTATATGATGTAAAGAAGCAGACTTTCTAAAAGAAATAACTTGTGAAAAGCATATAGAAAAGTGGACGGAACCTTAACAAGTCATGGTTGTGTTACAGACAACTTGTAACTTTGATAGTATTTTACTAAAATACGACATAAGTCGGAGCTTAGAAGTGCATGTTAATGTGCACTTCCTCCAAATTGAAGACTTTAAATATACCTTGCAAGGTTGATGCATCATTTGTATTCGTCTAGCATCTTGAACCTCCTCAACTAGCTTGTCCACATCCTGACATTATTAAGGACCGGAAAGAAAACCATATGAGCTACCACTTATACAACCCTCTACTAACATAATCATGGAAGAAATAGACATACATAGTCCAGATAGCAATTTTAATCAGACATGGAATGTCTTACTTCATATTTTTTTTGTTGCACCAAAGCAGAATCAGAGAAGTTATTAGAGGGTTAGACACCAAGTCAGCTTATCCTATGTAAGAAAACAAAAGAAACATTTACAAACCTGCTTTCCGGATGTTTGAGCTAGTGTTTCTTCTTCTTCAAGAGCCTCCCCGAATCTTTGCACTACAGCTCTAGCACTCTCTATTTCGGCACATGCGAAAGATCTTTCCTGGTTCACCAATCTTTTAGCGTCTTCAGAAGCCTGTAAATAAAACAAGATGAGCAACCTTGCCTTTTCAGTCCGAAATAAGACACTCTCCAGTTCATCAGGACATTCTTCTGCCAAAGAAGGAAAAGAAAAAAATCTACTTCACTTCACCTGCTTAAGAAAGCTTGTTAGCTTCTTGACTTCAAACTTCTCCTGAATTAACTCTCCTTCATCTTGTGTCAACTTAACCGCCAAAGCTTCCACCTGCAGCATTGAGAGTCTATCTATAAGCATAGAAAGAAGGTATAATCTCAAAGCTCTAGGCCAAAAGTAGAATGGTTAAATCTTCGATTCCCAAGCCTTTACTTTCCCACTTTCAATAACAATGCTACTTATTATAGACAAGGTTCTGATCAGTATCAACATTATTTGCTCGATAACAGAAGAATTGAACAAAACAAGTGACCCATATTGGCAAATTGTAGAAAATCCGGATCATATGACCGTTTTTGCACAAAATGCCCCATGGACTTGTATCAATGCACTAATGTTGAACTACTCAAAAATTGGCAAAACAAGTGTAATCGCGCAATTATCTAAAAGGGACCAGTCTAAGAAAAGGAATCAGAAAACTGACCATGGAGATAGCTTTTTCTACATCCTCCTTGTTTCTACCAGTCATGCACCCTTTCATAAATTTGAGGGCATCTCTGAGCTTTTTCAGTAAAACATGTCCCTCTAGAGAAGGAGTCTCCCTAAGTTTAGCCTGAAACAAAATACAGGTATAAAAATGACAAAGACCCTTATTTGATTTCCTGTAACAGTTGCATCTCATCAGCATATAATGCTTATGTAAGAAGCTGTAAATGTCACCTGATCTGACAGTTTCGCGGCAGCAGACAAGTTCTTGTCGAATTTACTAGCAAGATCTCGAACAGAAAGGCGCTTATTTTGCTCAGCTAACTGCTCAGTTTCTTGAGCAACAACCTCCTTGAGTGGTTGAGAATCAGGATTACGCTTCGGCTCTTCTACAATCTCATTGTTGGGTCCTATCTTATACTTTGGAAACCCATCAGCAGGAAAGCTAACATCAGCTGAAACTGACAGAGCTGCATCGTCATCCACCTCGTACTCGAGCTCAGGACTTACCCTTGTCATCTTAAATCAAGCTTCTGCATGAAGTTTTTACATCAGCAACAACTCCCAACACATTCATAAACTACAACTTATTCAACCAATTCCACATAATTACAGGCCCAAAAAGAAGAACTTTTGCATGCATACCATACCACATTTTCATACCAAAAATCTGCCACAGTTCACAAAATCCAGCTATCATGACATTCAACAAAATCATTCAGACAACATTCTAGCATGGGGAGCTACAATGAGTTAACTTTTCACATACTCATCAATACATACACAATTTTAGTACTAGAAAATATAGTATGGTCCCAAAATCGAGAATTATCGTACAACAACATTACCCCAGTGCCTCAAACGCTCTCGCCTACAGCGAGGTAAGGGATAGAAACTTATTCTACAATCTTTGGATACTTTTCATGACTGAACAAACCTGAAATCAACTTACAAGTGACCCCTATAACCCTATTTGGGTACAGTATCCAGTTGTAAATGTGTCCAAATCTTTCACTATCTTGTCAAACTCCAAAATTCTTAATACACATACTACAAATCATAAATGAAAATTACAGAACTTTTGTTTTTTTTTTTTAAATTATAATCTGCTTTTTTTTTTTGCAAATTAAATAAGTGGAGATATTTGATTTCTTAAACAAAAATTAAGGAACTTTTACTTTAATTAAGCAATAAGCATCTTAATTAGTAAAACTGATCAAATTAAGATGATTTACCAAAATTTGACAGTTAATCAAACTTATCAAACTCAATTATTTCTAAAAAAAATCAGAATTTGATAAATCACTGTCTACATTAATTTCCCAAAAAAGAAAAAAAAGCATGCAAAATTAGAAACACAAGTTATGAAAGCAACCACACTGAATAAACAAAAGAAATTAGTCACACTCCATTAATATTACCAATTAATCAGCATAAACCCCCAAAAAAAAACCATATAATAAAACCCTAAATAAAAATCAAAAATGATATAAAGTTCATATCTTTTTATAAGAAATGCATTTCTAATCAAAACCCAGAAAAATTAACTCATCAAAACCACAAAAAAAGGGGACTTACAGTTAATTGCACAATGTATGAAGATATTACAGTTACATGGAAGTAAAAAAATGAGAAAATTTAATAGAAATAATAGGTTAAGATTAGACTTTTTCAGCCTATATTATTAGTATGATTTATAATAATAATAATAATAATAATTGAGAAGATATTAGAAGAAAAGGAACGAATTAGGAAAGAAGAAGAGGAAGAAGTGTGAAGAAGGGGTTTTTATTCCTCTGCTTTTTGCAAAGGGAAAAGAAAAAGGGAGGGAAAATTATTAATAAAAAAAAGGGTGGGAAAAAAGTGAGTAAATTTGCTGTTTTTCTGTTAAAATTTTATAATAACGTCTCTCTATCTTAATTTGGCTGCTATTTGTAGGAGAATGTGGGGACTTGGGTGTGTGACTTAAGGCTGCGATTGTCTTCTTCACGCTACTGTAATGTACTGTTACTATAACTACTATGGTCTTTGAGGGTGTGTCCCATTTGTTTTGGGGTAGGGACTTGGGGCCTTGGGGGTGTAGGACGACATTGGGTGCTTTCTTTGTGTCTGTGTGCCCTATTGCTGTTAGGGACTACTGTTGTATGGCCAAGTTGGGAGGGTGATTGATAAGGGTTTAACTACCCACCGTGTTTTCTGGTTGTTGCGACTGGTGGCGGCCGGGTGCGATGGCATTTGAATAGTTGGGTGGTAGTGGGCTTGATTGGTTGTTGAGATTCAAGTAGTGATTAGATCTTACGTGGCAGTCTTCATTGGCGGAATCAATAGCTGAGGCCTGAAGTGTAGAATGTGAAAAATAGTTTTAGCGGGTAAGAAACAGAAACAAGAGAAGGGTCGAACAGGGCTTGAGATAAGCACTTCTACTAACTTGAGAAGCCCAAAACACCTTCTGAAGTGCTTAGAAGGAGAAACGTTAAATTCGACCAAAAATATACGTTAAAGGAAATGTTGTTGTGGACCTACAACATCATCCTTAATATTTTGTTATATTATTTGCTGAAGAAAATATGTACTCGCTTCGTTTTCATGAATTGTTAACATTTGGTTTGAATTATTCTCATACACTCAATTTAGACCAAACGATAACCAATGAGACCGTGGGAGAATTATATATATCAACTTCTAATAGCATTACATGATCAATAGGTGATTGAATTAACATGGGTAGTTTGGTACACTTAAAATATGATTGTAGTATTAGCTAGATTGACATTTGCACCCTCTAATTTGGACATCAAAGCCTAAAGACTAATGTAGGTAGTAGATAGTATGCATTATACAATTACATGTATTTTCAAAAGGTCTTTAAATTCTTTTGGGATCAAGTGTCACATGGTTTCTTTAGTAGACAAAAAAAAATGTCGTAATCCAATTCATAACTACTTGGTATGTAGTTATAATCCTAGAATATACACTTGATCATGACTTTGGTACGTTCAAAGAAAGGAATGAATTGATTGATTACGACCCAAAGTTTTTATAGTTTACTATATAGATTACTCCTATTATTGATTAGTTGATAACTTGTGATTAGGCAGTGGGAAATCAAAAGAAATAATTTGGCCATTCTTGTAAGGTCGTTGTCCTCATATCGCAGTAGCGGTGGGAAAGAAAAAAAAAACCGTAGCTTGCGTTATTAGATAATAATAAAGTGAAAAATAGTATATATATTTCAATTTGAAGGGCAATTGAACGAAAGTTGAACGTCGATTAGTGGAAGATAAACGATGCAATTTGGCTTATAGTAATATCGAATCGATGAATAATAAAGTAATCACACAACACAAAATGTCACATATATATGAAACCATCTTACAATCAGCAGGATTTAATTATTGTCTATAATTTTCTATGGAGATAGAAAACAAATTAGAATTATCCGAAATTCCATTACAAAAAATCTCAAAATTATTGAGGGAGGACAACGACTAGTCTAAGTCATGCATGTTTTGATCATGCTCCGACATCTAACAAAGAAGAAACATGCACGAACGGCTGAGATTGCACATGCATGCAAATTGTAATTAACCTCATTGACTCTTACGTAAGTTGGTACGACGTCGTACTATATATGTGCATCCATGAAGATGAGGCTACTTTATTTTCAATCGAAAGGACGTTCTTTGTTAAGTGTTGATGGGTTTTTCTATAACGGACTTAATCACGACAAGCATAAAGCAGACAATTGAATGTTTACATCTCTGACCATCCAACAAGCACGACCGAGCATGAAACAATTTATGGTGTTGATGTACATACGATACATCTACGATACATCGTAACTCAATAATAAATGATATCAAGCTTATAGACGAACCGCTTTTTCGTTCCCCAAATTTTAGTATAGAATTTTTTTTTGGAGTGGCCGATGAGAATGAAACATGTGTTAATAACTCTACTAACTTCTATAGTTGTAATTTGGGTGTAATATTTAGAATATCGCATTTCTATAAAAACCGTATAAAGATTCACCTCAATCAGATGTTAATAAGTAGTTTACAGTTGTCATATTATCATGATATATGATTGTGGTTAGGATCAAATGTGTGGATTATAAAACTCCCAAAGACTCATTTGAGATGATTAATTATGATACAATTTAACACTAATTTTATGATGATTTATCCTACCTAATTATATTATCCTAGAGGCAACAAAATTAAAAGTCATTAGCTAGCCCAATCTACAACTATGCACATTATTATCATAGCATAATTGTATGCTAAGCTACCAAACTACAATAAGATAAGTAATAAATTGACAAAATGACAACCTTGCAAAGAGGATAAAGATAATTAGATTAGTTTGGTCCAACGCCATGACTTAATAAAATTCCAAGTGAACATGATTACTAACAAAGAAGCATAACACTATTTCAAGATGTTGTGTGCAAACCACGAGCCAATGATCGAGCGACAGATGGTTAAGTTGCCGAACACATGCCCGCAGAGCGCGTAGGATTGTACGAAAGCTTAATAGTATAATCTTTGGTATAGTTTAGCATCACCTTGTTTTAGTAGTCATTGCGTAGGCCAAGCAAGGACATTAGGTTGGTGATATTGGTGATTAATTAATTGTTTGTTATTTGTAATCATCACTAATCAGCAACCCCTTTATTACTATTGCTCCAAATTCGATAAAATAATACTACTCTTGGTGTTACGAGCTTAGTTGAGTCGATATCTGATAGTGTATGAGATTATCGAGTTATAATGTTATGTATTCCCTTCGTTACCATGAGTTGTTAATGTTTCGACTTTCACACTTGTTAAGGTCATACACTCATACTCTAACCATGATAATATAAGACGATATAAGTCGAAAAGTCGAGTCAAAGATGCGAGATGCAAAGGATAATGAGTGATGACCCTAGTGAATTTTGGTGCCAAAATGCAAAACTGCATAAAGTCCAACAGAGAAAAAGCCATCGAAATGTGTTTAGGGAGGGTAAAAAGCTTCACATGGGTAGGGCCTTCATGCCCTTCAAGTAGTAGAGCAGCATAATGTTTGAGCAATGTGAATTTTTTACAGTGACTCAGACTTTCTTTTCGTTTTTTCTTGAATGGCAAAATTTGCAATTGATGATTAGGGGAACATAGTCATGGACAAGGTTGTTGAAACTCGCTAATCGCGGAGCATCCCCTAAAAGCTCGATCTACTAATTACTTCTTTAAAACACTTCTTCTCGTTGGATGTAGGCAGCGTATAAAGTGGCAAGTAACAATCGAAATCAAAGACGAGAGTCGAGAGATCAACATGGCTATCGATTTTGCTAATAGATTAGCTCTGTTATCGAGCAGAGTATAGTTTATGGTATTCGGGTGTTCCCAACCTATTATTTTCCAAACTTTCTTCTCCTATAATCCTCTTCTCGCACCACTGGTCAATTATATCCTCAGTGTTACGTAATCAAACAAAACGTAAAAGTAAAACCCCTAACATTATGGTCGTCAAAATTATGATTGCGAGCAACAAACTAACAATGTTTCTTGAACGATGGACTGGCTTTCAACGAGATTTCCTCGAGAAGCCCACTCTTGTTCGTTTAGGAGCCCAACTTCGCGTGGGCTCAGCCCAACCACTGAATCTATGAGAGCCCACTTTGAAAGTTTTGGTACGAGACTGTGGCCACGTAGGTTAAGGGCTGAAGGTAATATTGTGATTTGGGACCAGAGCCCGACCCAACCGTTTTCTCTTCTCATAGAAGGCCCAACATTGTGATTTGGGACACGGATAAGCTTCAAAACCCGCATAATGTAACCCACTACAATTACACCATCTACAATGATGTACTCGTAAGTCGTAATACATTTGGTAAACTACGACGAGAGTTTCGCCTATTGAAGGACCAGTCCCAAGTAGTGGTGGCAAATGGGTCGTCGGGTCGGTTTCGGGTCGGGTTATGTCGGGTCGGGTCATAGCGGGTCAGATGAACCTTCGGGTCGGTTTCGGGTTGGGTCGGGTCGGTTTTGGGTCGGTTTTATCGAGTAAATTTTGTGTCAGATCGGGTCGGGTCACAATCGGTTTTAGTTACTTATGGCTATTTATGGTCGTCAGTTCAATTTTTGGCATTGCGAGTCGGGTCATTGTCGGATAACAGGAGGTCGGGCGGTTTCGGGTCGGGTCATATCGGGTTGTGTCGGGTCGGGTCATCATCGGGTCGGGTCTGGTCGGGTTCTGTTGACCACAATTTCGGGTCTTATCGGGTCAGATTTTCGGGTCACTGAATCGGGTCGGGTCGGGTTTGCCAGCCCTAGTCCCAAGGCAAGGAAATGCGAGCAAGGGATTGAATGCGAAGCCAGCTGCCAAGGCCGACACATAAGGACGCGACCTTGAAATAGAAGGATAGTATAGATTAGTTGCGTTATGACTTATGAGTATTGTTTTGAATCTTACGATAAAAAATGTATAAAATCTATTGTAATACTTTAAAGAGTCTATAATACACGTAAGATAAGCATATTGTACCACATGACTCTATGGACTATCCATTTTGTTTGATCCAAATGCTAGGTTCGGATAGTCCTACGAAGGTTGACCTTAAAACGTTTAATTCGTTACATCATTAATTCGTTAGTACTACAAACTAACAAGTACCAACCGCTAGTGTGGGTTGTTGCCTTGTTGGCCTTGTTGCGCAAATTATATGGTACACCACGGTGTACCATGCTCATGGTGCACCTCCTCATAATAGAGGAGTAGGGACCACACTTAAAATAATTTAAATTATTCTAAGTGTGGTCCCTACTCCTCTATTGTGAGGAGGTGCACCATAGGCATTGTGCACCGTGGTGCATGGTATAAGCACTCGCCTTGTTGTATAGAATCTAATTTTGGACCATCATATACTGCCATCCTAATTGATTGATCTAAACAGTGTTTAGGTACCTGCATGGCTGCATGTAGACCCTCACAGCCTCACTAATTGGTGTGAACTATGACAATTTTTGATCAAGTAATAAAATCGACATTTGTTATTCGTTACAAAAGCAATCCTAAATTACCGATATATGAATGAGTCTGCTCAACCAACAACCTTATAGTTTATACATCCCTATTGGCTATTCTATGATTTATACTTGGTCGAAATAGGAGGTTGTCGGTAGTTCTTTCTATTATATGGAGAAAACATGATGCGTAAATTCGTCTTGATCCCTTTAATAATGGTCATGGCCTTGAGCTTGATGATTAGAGATGCAAGAACAATTAAGTTAAAGACAGCTATCATTTGCATGGGTGGATTGGACACCAAATGACAAGAAGAGATTGTTTCACTCTGCTTTACATTAATTCATTAGTGTGATGGGCCAATAATGTAGAGTATTAGTGAAGGATTAGGTAGGAAATAGACAGAAGTAGTAATCTTAAATTTAGAGCATAAGCAAGGGTCGCCATCTCATCATCCAACATGTCATATCCGATCCATATATTACAACTTCAAATCTAGATCCAGCTAACACAAGACTAATTTACTCAACCCCCATAGGGTTGAATCTTAACCTAAGTACCTAACCATTGTTAAAGCATGCCATACACTAGTATTCTATGTAAATCAAAGCTTATCTACATTAATCAGAAATGGGTTGTCGAATTCCTAACTGTTTTGGATACGAATTAGAGTATATAAAAGTGAAACTATTTAGAAGTTTGTAATAGTGTAGGCGAAATCAAGAATACTAAGAAGTTGTGCAATGCAATATCGACTCACTCAAACGTGAATTTCACCCTAACTCGCGCAATCATAAAAGGTGTTACATGAACTTCTTTTGCAGTTAGGATACAGAACCATATAGTAAAGAGTAACTTTTCTGAACTTCAATGTATTTTGCATCACCATTTTTTCTTCTTTTGTAAGCAAGAATCTTAATTGTTAGAGCAATGAATACTAGGAGAAGGGTATGTGATTTTACATTTTTATGTGTAATTTAGACACAACTGGCCACTGGGGGATAGTGTGATGAGTGAGAGTGTGAGTGTGTGACAATAGTAAAAGAGAAGAGTTGCAGTACATACATGTGCAGGGTAAGCAAACATGCATGTGTCCAGCTTTATTTATCTCATATTCTCATGTGATGCATCTCTCATTCACTTAGATCTTGTCCTTTGTTTTTCAGGCAACCCAATTGTGTGAGGTTTGAGATGGAGGCACAACTCGAGACAAATGAAACCGTTTCATAGTAGAATAAGTAAGGATAAGATAAGGAATTGAAATTCATAACGATACTAAAGTATAACCTTCATGTTAATGTACAATGATTTAGAGTTCGATGCACGCCTAAACGAAAAGCTCTCAAATTCCTACATTCGTGTTTCCGATCCCCTATCCAAAAGTTTCCGATCTGATCTGAACTGCAATTGAACGCCACAACTCCCTCGAATTCCGAGTGATACACTCGTATCATAAAAGTCTCGAAGACCGCACCAAACCCAATTAAATAATGCCCCATGACTCAATAATAGATCAAGCGCGTGAACAACACCACCCTAATTAATAACGTTCAAAAATCACAAAATACCAAAATCCCACATAAACTGACCACAATACCCCTACCACACCCCCCACAACCACCATTCATCAAAAGGGTATAACCGTCACAAAAAAAACCTCCCAAAAATTTGAAAATCAACCCGAAAACCACAACCCACCTAAACCACGATCAAGACCGTCCATCTTCCCCATCCAACGGCCACAAATTAATCCCAGAATAATACAGGAGGGAAATAATCTCAGCCGTACGATCATATCTCCATTTTATAAAAAGGCATTGATTTTTTATTTCCTCATTCGCCCATTTCAAAACCACTTTCTCTCTCTCCTCACTCTCAGTCTCTCTCTCACTTCGGAGTGTTCGTCGGTGGTCTCTTCAACTTCTTGGTAACACTTCCTCATTTTCACTGTCTTCTCTCTCTCTCTCTCTCCTAGATCTTCGCGATTTTTTGCGTTATTATTTACTGTGATCTTGCGGTAATTTTTTATTTTATTTTTTAATTTTACTGATTCTAAGTCGAGAATTTTACTAGTAGTTACTTTGATTCGTTGATTTTGCTGTTAATTGTTGTGTGTAATTTTTTAATTTTGTTGTAAATTAGGTTTTTTTTTTTTGTGTGTGTGCTAATTTTCTGCTTAATTTCGATATTTAATTTTTATACGGTGGAATTATGATGTTTAATGGTTTAGATTCAATGTAGTTGGTTAATCTAGGGTTTATATGTAGATCTTGTGTTAAAATGGCGTTAAAACGTTGGAAAATTGGTGTGAAGTTGAAGTTTTCGGGTTAGATCCGTTGTTATTAGGTTCGGATTTCGGTTTTTTAGGTCTTTGGAATGATTGGTGGAGTGGTGTTATTAGGTTCGGGTTCGGATTTCGGTTTCGGTTTCTAGGGTTTTGGAATTGTTGGTGGAGTGGTGTTATTAGGTTTCGATTTCGGTTTTTTAGGTCTTTGGAATGATTGGTGGAGTGGTGTTATTAGGTTCGGGTTCGGATTTCGGTTTCGGTTTCTAGGGTTTTGGAGTTGTTGTTGGAGTGGTGTTATTAGGTTCGGGTTTCGGTTTTTTAGGTCTTTGGAATGATTGGTGGAGTGGTGTTATTAGGTTCGGGTTCGGATTTCGGTTTCGGTTTCTAGGGTTTTGGAGTTGTTGTTGGAGTGGTGTTATTAGGTTCGGGTTTCGGTATCGGTTTCGGTTTCTAGGTTTTTGGAAATATTGGTGGAGTGGTGTTATAGTAGTATGGTTTGTCGAGATCGTATGGCAAATGATTTCGCTACGAATTTGATGCGTATGTAAAGTGTAGATGTTTGAGCGGAGTAATTTGTTCGATTTCGATTTGACGGTGGAAATGAGTTGAAATGTTATGCTGGTTGTGTGTATTAGCCGTAGTAGTATGTGTAGAGTCGGTTTCCGGCCTGTCAAGCTATCGTAATTTATCGTTCATCTGAGTTGGGTGAATTGGACAACTGGATTGAGCGGTGAAATGTTGATTTTTCGATTCAGGGAAAATGTTAATTTTTTTGGACAACTGGTTGTGTGTATTAGCCGTATTAGTATGTGAAGAGTGTAGAGCATTTGATTTGTGGTTGGTATTCGGTTTGCCAATTGTCGTGTTTTTTTGGTTCATTTGATATGTCTGAATTGGACAAGAGAATTGAGCGTTGAAGTGTTTTGCGGTTTGTATGTATATGATTAGCGTTGAATGACTGTGTCTGAAATCAGGATGTTTGTTTTTTGATTCAGGAAAAATGAGAGAAATCCTCCACATCCAGGGTGGTCAGTGTGGAAACCAGATTGGGTCGAAGTTCTGGGAAGTTGTGTGTGACGAGCATGGCATTGACCCAACTGGAAGGTATGTTGGTACCGCTGACTTACAGTTGGAGCGTGTCAATGTGTACTACAATGAGGCTTCTTGCGGTAGATTTGTTCCTCGTGCTGTGTTGATGGATCTTGAGCCTGGTACCATGGATGCTGTGAGGACTGGACCATATGGTCAGATCTTCCGTCCTGATAACTTTGTGTTTGGACAGTCTGGTGCTGGTAACAATTGGGCTAAGGGACACTACACTGAGGGTGCTGAGCTTATTGACTCTGTTCTCGATGTTGTCAGGAAGGAAGCTGAGAACTGTGACTGTCTACAAGGTATATTGGTTACCGACTCTTACTTATTATTGGTTTGTTGTTTCTACATTAGTGTGCTGGGATTGTAGTCTCTTAACTTATCGTACTTGGTTGTATGTTACACACACCCCTTGGTTATATCGTAAGCTTATTTTTCAGTTGAGCTGGTAATGTAATTGGAGTTTAGTGCTACTCATCGCAATTCCCTGACCCAGGAGATTCTTTTCATTTGCTGTTTTACTAAATGATTCGTTCTCTACTTATCGTGCAGGATTCCAGGTGTGCCACTCTCTTGGTGGAGGAACAGGATCTGGTATGGGAACCTTGTTGATCTCAAAGATTAGAGAGGAGTACCCTGACAGGATGATGCTCACTTTCTCGGTTTTCCCCTCACCTAAGGTCTCTGACACTGTGGTTGAGCCATACAATGCCACCCTCTCTGTTCACCAGCTTGTTGAGAATGCTGATGAGTGTATGGTACTTGACAATGAGGCTTTATATGATATTTGCTTCAGGACTCTCAAGCTTACCACGCCCAGCTGTGAGTACCACTGACTTTGTTTATGATCTTTGCACTTTTCTGTGTTCAATTAAGTTCAGTATATGACTGTTATAAACTGTGCTGTGTTAGAATTCGTTGCTAGGTTACTGTTCTGAATAATTGAAATATTTCTCACTTTATTCTTAACTATACGAAACAAGATTGAAAGCTGTATTGTCCTGCCACGGAATAAGTTCCTTGTAGAGTATCTGTCAGTTGATCTGTGTGGCGAGCTTCAATTGCTTCTAATGTGACATTTGACATGTGTTGGGGACACGTAATAGTATGTCATATGTTATGGGTTGCCTTTACCCGAGTTCTGTGCTTTGTGATTTACTCCCTTGTGCTATCTCCTATATGCATTGTGTTGCTTAATGATCTGATTGATTCATCGTCCAATGCTTTGTTTATGTATCAGCATTACTTTTGCTATTATTTCCAAATTATTGTTTTCTGATGACTGTCATTGTTTAATAATTGCAGTTGGTGATTTGAACCACTTGATCTCAGCCACCATGAGTGGTGTCACATGCTGCCTTCGATTCCCAGGTCAACTCAACTCTGACCTTCGCAAGCTCGCCGTTAACTTGATCCCGTTCCCTCGTCTCCATTTCTTCATGGTTGGATTTGCTCCCTTGACATCACGTGGCTCCCAGCAGTACCGTGCCCTAACTGTCCCTGAGCTCACCCAGCAGATGTGGGATTCCAAGAACATGATGTGCGCTGCTGACCCAAGGCACGGGCGGTACCTCACTGCCTCTGCCATGTTCAGGGGTAAGATGAGCACCAAGGAGGTGGACGAGCAGATGATCAATGTCCAGAACAAGAACTCATCCTACTTTGTTGAGTGGATCCCTAACAATGTCAAGTCAAGTGTCTGTGACATCCCACCTCGTGGCTTGAGCATGGCCTCCACTTTCATCGGTAACTCGACCTCTATCCAGGAGATGTTCAGAAGGGTTAGCGAGCAATTCACTGCTATGTTCAGGAGGAAGGCTTTCTTGCATTGGTACACTGGTGAAGGTATGGATGAGATGGAGTTCACTGAGGCTGAGAGCAACATGAATGACCTCGTGTCCGAGTACCAGCAGTACCAGGATGCAACCGCTGATGAGGAAGAGTACGAGGATGAGGAGGAAGACTTGGACCATGTGTAAGTAAAGATGAATCGAACCGAGTGAATTAATTGCGAGAAGCACTTGCTGCCACCACCGGTTAGACTCTTCGACTAAACTTTTTATGTTTGTCATCTGTTTCTGGTAGATTTGTGTAATGAGAGAGCGAATGGTAGTTTAGGCTTGGGATTGGTATTTGGTCATCTTCTTATATCTGAATTTCGGAATTCTGGCTTGCAAGTCATATCTCGTATTGCGAGGGTTTAAATGTTGTTTGCGTTCAATTAGAATCGCTTGTTCAGCAGTTGCAGCCAAATTAGAAGCGTTTGTTCTTCCATAATCATTGCTTTAGAAATGATGTGAATGTAATCGTTATATTCTAAAATTCGATGTTATTTTACAAATATAATCATGATTGAAGGAAAACTTAGACCTACGACAATAATGAAAGATCCACAAGCAACTATTTTGCGATGAGTTTTGGAGAAACAGAGGTCGGAACATGCTTGAAAGCCCTAACATCATGCTGAAACCTGAAGTTGAAATCAGGCCCCGTTTCAATCCTCCGTACCTTTTTGGAGCCAATGTTGTACCAAAATAATCCCTCGTCGGGCCACTTCACCAATAATTCCCCATTTACGATACACACCAATCGACCAGAACTATTCCCAGTGAACGCGTATTCAGCTTGAACAACTTGGAATACCTCTCCTAAGGTAATCATATGACGTTTAACCCAACAAATCTTAGCAAAGTCGTCTAGAACCCATATGTCGAGTCCAGGGCCTTTCCACTCTAAAAATACCAACTTGTTTTCCCACGCTTGGAGCTGCACTCGAGCCTTTGGATTAAACCTCCGATTGTCATCAATTGGACCTGAGATAATGTGCAAACTTTCGGTGTCAAACTCATATACCATTACGTTTTCAGAGACGACACGGGTATATTGTACTGCGGTCGTGTTGTGATAACTATCGACCCGATGAACAATCCAACACATTGACATTGGCAAAGTAACACCTATATCCGACTCTAGAAAAGGAGAGTAACGAAAGGTCCCCAATCGCTTTTGGTGCTTAGTTCTCAAACCGAAAATAGTATAGTAAACAGGCAAGATATCGTCTCCTGTTGGAAAACACTGGAGGATCTTATACTCTTCGTTAAACTTATCGAAGAAGATACCTAAGATTCTCCCAAATGGTAGTATCGGCATAACACTTTCCTCTGTGAAGGGATTGTATAACAAAGATATCCCAGAACGAACCCATTGCAATAGCAATATCCCATCACATAAACCACGCAGTCTGATCTTGTCATTCGACGCCAAAGGTAATCGTGATGCTCTTACATTCACCAACTTTGCAGTCGATCCATGATCGTCTACGTAATACAATATTGTCTCGTAACGCAATCTGCCTGGATTATGTCTAGTAAAAACCGCAATGGTCATTGGTTTAGCTCTGTTTAAATATTGCTCAACAAAACTTTCGGATGAGATGAGTTGGTTCCATTGTTGGCAAACAAGCTTGCTTGTGAAGACACTTTTCTTGTCCAAATTACAAAGAATATCAATAATAATATCGTCGCAAAAGCTCGAAAAGTAGTCCCTTTTATCCGTAGATATGAAACCGGCCGGTTCATCTTGGTTGGCCATGTAGTCCTCCTTAAACAAAAAGCTCGATCAAGAACCTGATTAAATAGTCAATCATAAAAGAGTTCGTAGGTAACTTGTAGCGGCAAGTGTTGCGGGGAATTTTCAGTGATCTTATATACTCCCTCCGATATTCAAACGAAACGTAAAGAAACAAAAGAAACGGAGGGAGTACAACAACTCATACTCATCCGAAAGAAATTAGAAAAAAATATAGTATTAATGTTTCCTAAAGAAAACAAATTATCGCATTCGCCCCAAAATCCAAACACTTAATGGTATACAAAAAGAAAAAAGGTTACCAATGGGCACGTTAGAAAAAACCGATTATTAGTATTGCTATCATAAATACCATGAATGTACATACATAAGTATTAATCCGTAATACTAATAATCGGTTTTTGAATTAATTGAATCCAATTGAATTGAAGTGCACAAATCAATTAGGGGAAAATTGAAAATCAGAGAATACTTACTTGAAAGAATGAATTAGGCATTAAGCATGAGCATGTCATGTGAATTAGGCATTAGCTCCGATCTCTGCTTAACTACTTGTTAAACACTATACTAATTGCTGTGGCCTGTTTACCGTCTTCTACACCGAGTTTGTAGCACGCTCCCCCAACACTATTGTTATTATTCAAACACTATCAAGTTAGGCTCTGATGTTTTTATTTGCTTTGATAAACATTGAATTCAAATTAGAGGCTTAGCAAATTAAAGCCTTCACAACAATAACTTTGAATTCCTCTCGTAAATTAATAACTTGGCGTTTAGCTCAACAAACATTATCAAAGTCTAGAGCCCATATGTCAATCTGATTGACATATCAAATGATGTTGTTCTATATCAATTGAGCCCATAGAGCCCTTATGTCAAACTGTTTGATTCAGTTTAAGGAACACTTAATTCATAATTTCTACCTTTCAGAAAAAAAAAATTCATAATTTCATATCAAAGCAGATCAGATTCGAGAAAATAAAAAAAACTCAGTTTTGATCAGAATTATTTAAACAACAATCAATTGAATATATTCCAATTGTTATCTTTAGTTTGTCATAATTCGGTTAATTTTGTCAACGAATTCAGATGAAATTAAATCTAGAAAATAAAACTCAATGCTTTCAAAACAGACCAAAAAATTGCAACCCTATCGAACATGACTTTACGTAGTTAAAAGTGGGAATGATGATCATTTTTCTAAAACAATTCCAGCATCTTCGAACTAGTAAAAATCAGCAAGACCTTATTTCAAAAAAAAAAAAAATCAGCAAGACCACTATTGGACAATGAGTTTTGGAGAGACCAAGCTCCTAATGTGCTTTAAAGCCCGAGAGCAACAATACCTAGGCTCGGTTTCCATTCTTCGTATCATTTTAGAGCCTATGTTGTACAGAAATAATCCCTTGGGCCAACTCATCAACATTTCTCCATTAATGATACACAACAATTGAACCCGCATATTGGACACGAATTCGGCATCAACATTGTATTGTTTGAATTCCTCTCGCAAACTAATCACTTGACGTCTGACCCAACAAACATTATCAAGGTCTTCTAAAACCCATACGTCGACCTGAGTGCCGACTTCAGAGCCATGCCACTCTAAAAATACCAACTTGTTTTCCCACGCTAGGAGTTCTAAACGAGCGAACGGATGAAACCACCCATTTTCGAGATCATGTTGACGACTTGTCGTCGGACCTGATATGACGTGCAACCTTTCAGTGTCTAACTCATACACCATCACGCTTTCGTAGATGTTGATAGCATAATTATAATCGTCTCTCGCATACCTATTTTTTACGTGATATACCATCCAACACATAGCCGTTGGCAAAATAACACCCATATCTAACTTTTCCGAAGGACGACACTTAAAGCTCCCTAATTGTTTGGGGTGATTATTACGCTTCCTTCTCAAACCAACCGTAGAATAGTGAAATTCATCTCCTTGTTGAAAATACTGTATGATCTTGTATTCTTTGTTCAACTTATCGAAGAAGATACCTAGTAGTTTCCTTGATGCTGGCTTCGGTGTTGTAACAGTTTCGCCTGTGACGGGATTGTGTAACACGGATTTCCTAGAATTAATCGAGGACATAAGCAAT
Source organism: Spergularia bocconei (assembly GCA_963457585.1). Taxonomy (NCBI): domain Eukaryota; kingdom Viridiplantae; phylum Streptophyta; class Magnoliopsida; order Caryophyllales; family Caryophyllaceae; genus Spergularia; species Spergularia bocconei. The sequence goes on along the minus strand of OY734946.1, from coordinate 1,346,504 downwards.
ATCCCATTGCATGAACCGTGAAGTTGAAGTGTCATCATCTTCTCATCTGATTTCGCCGCTTTTAAACTTACCAATTTCGCAGTCGATCCAAGATCATCTATGAAAAACATGCTTGTTCTACTACTAAGTCCAGTAAAAAGCACAATTGGTTTATTATTATTAGCTGCCATCTCAAGATGTTGCTCAACGAAACGTTTGGAGGAGATCAACGAGTACCATCGTGGGCATACTAGCTTGCACGCGAAGACACTTTCCACATCCAAATTAGAAAGAATATCAATAATAATATCGTCGCAAAGGTTCAAAAAGTAGTCCGTTTCAGGTAGCTTCGTAGACATGATGAGATTTCGTACGTCAAGACCTACGGCCGTGTTGGGTTTCCGGTTTTGATGATAACAAATATAGTAGTTGTCTAAGGTTAGTATTTTGAATAAGTGATCCTGATGGAACTAACCTTAATGCTCTCGAGTTTGTTTAAGCTTATATTAACAGGTTCCACCTTCAAGGTTATGGAACGAGTCGAGGCATGGAACAACTACAACTACAAGAGTGAATTTCGATCATGTGAATGATCATGTGTTGTAATGGTTAGAACTCTTGTACGATCTTGTTTTGACACACCCTAAGATTGTCTGCCTTGAAGAAACGTAGCAGGGAACAACGTATGAAACAGTCTTCCTTACTCTGTTCCATACATTGTTCCTTTGTAACAGAATTTTGGAAACGTCTCACTTCAAATCTTCCGAGAAAAATAATATCTTCAATAATTTTGGAAATTCCTTTTACACTGATAATATCTCATATTTTCCTATTTTTGGTTAATATTTTCAAAATTAGGCATTGGTTTTTTATTTGATCTCAAAAGATAATATTTACAGGATAAAATCTTTTTTATTATGAAAAGTCTATCTTTTGAGATATATCCTTCTTGATCAAATTAACCTAATGCTTTGATATTTAAGTTTCACGTTATTTTTCTGGGAAGATACACACACACACATTGAGCTAAAGAGCGTTTTGAGCAAAACAGAGTATTTCTTTTAAGGCAGAGAGTTTTCTTAGTGGTGTGTCATCTCGATCTAGGCTTAATAGTATCTCACCTGCTTTCAAGAAGCACATCGAGATATCGAATCTTTGTAATCCTTATTTTCTTAAGAGTTTACGGGTAGAGTCACAATATCCGTGGTGGATATTGGGGTAGAGTTCTTTTGGGAAGAACGTCAATTGGTTCTTGTGGTAAGAACGTGAATTGGTGCTTGTATTACTCTTTGAGAATAGTGAATTATTGAAGATTAGAGTAGGGGTGGAACCACGGTAAATTCCTGTGTCTCTCCTTATTGCATCTGTTTTACTTTCTCAAGGAACAGTGTCTCATACATTGTTCCGTGCACTGCTCCTTACACTGTTCCATTACTTGTATCTCCACGAAAAGAAAAGAAGTCAGTGTATTCGGGTAAATTGCTCGAATTACTCCAGCCACTCTATTCACCCCCCTCTAGAGTGCCAGCCTGATACCAACAATTGGTATCAGAGCGGGTTTGCTCAATAGGCTAATATCCTAGAGTAAACATGTCGTTGGGATCTGTGAAGGCGGAGATGAAGGGCGCAACTATTCCTGTGTTGAGTCCCACAAATTACAAGACATGGAAGGTACGTATGAGAAACTTTCTTCAAGGTTGTGACTATCAACTTTGGGTGATTGTCACCAAAGAAAATCTGAAGGTCACCAAGAAGGACGCTCAGGGCAATGTCGTTGAAAAGCCAGAGGAAGAATATAGCATGCAGGATTATGGAACTCTAGAAAAGAATGCACGAGCAGCGACAATCTTACAGCAAGCAATAGGTGAGGATGAGTTTGATCGCATCTCTTCGAATGACACTGCAAAGGGTCTTTGGGATGCCATCGAACTTATTTACGAAGGAACCACAGAGGTAAAAAGGTATAGAATTGATTTACTTACTACTCAATATGAGATGTTTAAAATGGATAAAGATGAGACCATAAAAGAGATGTTCACTAGGTTCAACAAGATCACCAATGAACTTAAATCTTTTGGCAAGTCATTTACCTCAGAAGAATTGGTTAGAAAGATCCTTCGTAGTCTCACTAGGGATTGGTTGGCCAAGGTGACAGCTATCAAAGAAGCAAAAGACTTATCCGATATGCATGTGGAAGAATTAATTGGTTCCTTAATGGCACATGAAATGGAACTAATGCCGAATGATGAAGATAAGTCTAAAAGCAGAAGTTTGGTCCTAAAAGTTGACACAAGTGAGAGTGAAGATGAAATTGATGAACAAGAAAATGAACTTGCTATTATGACCAAACGTTTTGCTAGTGCTTACAAGAAACAAATGCTCAGTAGAAAAGGAAATCTTAATTCTAAGGGAAAATCCTCCTTCCCTGTGAATTATGGTAAGAAAGGCGTTTTTAGACAGGGGTGTTTTCGGTGTAGCTCTCAAGATCACAGGATTGCTGAATGTCCTATGATGAAGCATGAGAAGTCTAGGGACAAGCCGAGAGATATTGCCAAAGAGAATTACAAGAGAGTTATGATGGCTGCTGTATGGGGCGACTCTGATTCCGAGGAAGAACCGTTGGAGGAACAGGTTCCAATTGCAAATTTATGTCTCACTGCTCTGAACATGGAACAGGGAACTGCACTGTTCCCTCAAAAGCCTGACTTGTGTCTTACTACGTTAAGCACGGAACAGAGAACGGAACAGTTCCCTCCAGGGCCCGACATGTGCCTTATGACAATACATGAGGATGAAGATGATGACTCTCAGGTAAGTTTTCAATCCATTAAGTCTGACTTGCCTAATTTCTCTAGGGAAAAGCTTGCTAGGTTAATCATGGTAATCATAGACGAATGCATGGATATGGCTGTCACTTGTCAGGACTTAAAAGAACAACTTGAACATGAGATAACTAAAGGAAAATTGCATGAAACTAAAATTTGCACTCTTGAGAAAGATTGTTCTGTTTTAATTCAGGAGAACTCTTTGCTCGTAAATGACATAGAAGAAAAGAGTGTGAAATTATGTGTTATGCAAAAGGAACTTAATGAGAAATCTGTTCCTGTCACTGTTCCTGTCACTGCTCCTGACATTGTTCCCATGGTTTGTGAGTATGAAAATAAGATTCGGGAATTGGAGAAAGAAATTTCTAATTTACACAACTCTACTAACCCTGATCAAAATGTCTTGCAAAATATTGAAATCGCTAAGCATCAGGTTGATTCTCTGACTTCAAAGAACAAAGAGTTAATGACCAAAATTGGAATTCTTGAACATGCTTTAAAAGATGCAAAGAGGCAAAATGAAAATTGGTTTTGCAGTAAGAAGTCCATAAATCTTCTTGGAAAGCAATTTGTTAAACGTTCTAAACTAGGGATTGTTTACATTGGTCAAGAGACCAGTGGAGGGAACAGTCACAGGAACAATGCAGAGAACATGGACAAAGCTTGGTTGTTTGAGTATAAACGTCGCAATTATGTTTGCATGCCTGAGCTTACTGTGTGCTCTTTTTGTGGTAATAATGGTCATGATAAGTTTGAATGTGTGAAAAGGAAGAAAGCTATCATAAGAAATGGTAAAGTAGTCAAGCAAGTGTGGGTTCGCAAGGATTCAATCAAAGCTATGACTAAAACCAAGGGACCCAATCTTGTTTGGGTTCCGAAATCAAAGAACTAACTTCCTTTGCAGGCAAGGGTGAGAGCGAGCAGTTTTTGGTACTTGGATAGTGGCTGCTCGAGGCATATGACAGATAACCCCAATCAATTTCTCTCACTCACAGCCTTTGATGGAGGGTGTGTGGCATTTGGACAACAAAGTGCAATCACTGGTAAGGTTGGTAAGTCACTCACACCCGATGATATTTATGTTGTTAAGGGGTTGAAGCATGATTGGTTGAACATACTCTTTAAAAGGGGTATGAAACCAAGATATTTGATAAGAATGTGCAGAACTACAGAGAGTTTGATGTTCCAAATGCTAATGTGGAGCCTGGTCTCAACACTGTTCCCGGATATGTTCCTAAGACCAGTCGAAGTTTGTTTTGCTCTTGCCGAGGATACAGATTCAGAGGGAACATCGCGAGGAACACAAGACCAGTACATTATGCTGAAAACGACGACATTGGAGGTGAGGTAGGTTGTGTTCCTATCTTTTGTGATATTGCTTGTGCTATTATTATCTCGATAAAATGTCCATCATTCTAGAACTAAGCATATTGACATTCGGCATCATTTTTTTTGGACAATGTGGAAAAGGGCTTTGTGCTTGAATTTTGTCAAACTGAAAATCAACTTGTTGATATTTTCACTAAACCGTTACCTAGAGAAAGGTTTCGGAAAATTAGAACTGAACTTGGTTTACTTAGACTAAGGTGATTGTTTGCACACTTTGCCCCCCAATGATTGACGAGAATTGGTTGTCACCACTTGAGTTCCACAAATGTCTGTTGTATGCCGTCTGATTGATCTTGTTGAACGTGCTTAGATGATTAAAGAATCATGTCATGTTTGATAGCTATACTGACCATTAACCTAAGTTGCCTGGGAAACAGCGTTAAGAACAGCTATGAGAACAGTGTACTATGCCTTGTTCCCTTTCATTGCTTTGCCTTGTTCTCTTACCTGTTTCAGAACACCATTCCTTCACCAGTAACTGTTCCCAGCAGTGGTCTTATGAGCAAAGTAAAATTGTGGAAAGTGCACATCCAGAAGATACGGTGGAAAACATTTGTGGGCATGATTTTTGGTAACATGGATTACAAGTGGAAAATATGCAGCCAGCTGATACGGTGGAAAGATTTCATATATGTGGGTTTGGAAGGTTTCATGAAGCAAGATTGTCAAAAGGATTCTGCAAAGTGAAGAATTCTAAAGAGAGGAGGAGTTGTTTTCCAACCAAAAAAAAAAAAAAAAAAAAAAAAAACCAAAAAAAAAAAAAAAAATCCGGAAAACAGACTCCAACACAAGACAAACTCCAAGACACATTTATAGGAAAGGAAGGGGCGCCGCTTCTTCTTCGACGACACTACTGCTGCAACTTATTCCACTACTGCTTCTTCTTATTTCACAACACTCTTCATCTTCAATTTTTTTTCCATCTCTCTAAGAGACACCATGGTTCGTATGATTATTGATGAAGAAAAAAATCAACAGATCACCCGTTACGAAGAAGAAGAGCCCTGTTCAAAGAACCAACAAAACTGCATCTGGTCCTAGCACTGTTCCCAAAAGACGATAAAATCGGTTGATGGCTCCCTCTTCCCGGTAAAGACAGCGTTCAGCCCAACCGGCGCTTGTGTCCATTGACAGTGACGGAGAAGAAGAAAACACTAGTGATCATGTATCCTCGAGTAATGAGGAAGAGGTTCAAACCACATGTGAGAGACACCATGACTCTTCTGATACTGAAGAAGAAGAACCACGGGCTGTGACTGAGGGGGAATGTCCTAAGGCGGATTATATTGGGAGAATCCAAAGGCTGCTTGTTGTTGCTACAGTGAAAACGATTAAGCGCCCTACTGATGATTCGGTTACGCATAAGTATTCTCCTACCTCTGTTATTTAAGGTGTTCATGGTATGATGGCTCGTGAATTTGGGAGAATCAATGCTTCTCTTGATGCTTTATGTCATGCTCAAGGCATTGTACGCGCTGATCTCACTGCTGCTGGTCCTTCCACTGCTCCACATTTTACTACTGGCTTTGCTGCTTTTGCGAGAACCTCTGTTCCCAATGCTGGTCCTTCCCCTGTTTCATCCACTGATCCCAGCACTGGTCCATCACCTGTTCCCGTCACTGGTCCTCAAGACAACACATCTCAGCCTTAAGCCTCTTTTTCATGGTTTCACTGTTCTCTCTCTAATGGTTGTTTGAGACACTAAAATGCTTTTTTGCTGTCATGTTTCCTAGGATTTAGTGACCTGGTTTTGGACTGTCATAGCTTGATTACATCTCATTCGAGATATATGGTCTCTTTAGTGCTTTAAACTTGGTTCAATTCGCATTTGTGTGGTGGTTTTGGCTTACTCTCTTGTGCAGTCTGACCTTTTTGATGGTGTCAAAAGGGGGAAATTTTATGCAAACTTTCCATCTTTAAGTCTATAATAACCAATGCTCTTTTCGAGTTTTCATCGGTTTAGTTTGAATATCTTATGGTTGTGCTTTATGTTTGACACTGACGGTTTTCCACGTACTTCTATTGTCTCTATGCTAAGTACTGAATTTTTCGAGTGTTTGGTGAAAGTTTGCACTAATATTTGTCATCATCAAAAAGGGGGAATTTGTTGGGTTTCCGGTTTTGATGATAACAAATATAGTAGTTGTCTAAGGTTAGTATTTTGAATAAGTGATCCTGATGGAACTAACCTTAATGCTCTCGAGTTTGTTTAAGCTTATATTAACAGGTTCCACACTTCAAGGTTATGGAACGAGTCGAGGCATGGAACAACTACAACTACAAGAGTGAATTTCGATCATGTGAATGATCATGTGTTGTAATGGTTAGAACTCTTGTACGATCTTGTTTTGACACACCCTAAGATTGTCTGCCTTGAGGAAACGTAGCAGGGAACAACGTATGGAACAGTCTTCCTTACTCTGTTCCATACATTGTTCCTTTGTAACAGAATTTTGGAAACGTCTCACTTCAAATCTTCCGAGAAAAATAATATCTTCAATAATTTTGGAAATTCCTTTTACACTGATAATATCTCATATTTTCCTATTTTTGGTTAATATTTTCAAAATTAGGCATTGGTTTTTTATTTGATCTCAAAAGATAATATATACAGGATAAAATCTTTTTATTATGAAAAGTCTATCTTTTGAGATATATCCTTCTTGATCAAATTAACCTAATGCTTTGATATTTAAGTTTCACGTTATTTTTCTGGGAAGATACACACACACATTGAGCTAAAGAGCGTTTTGAGCAAAACAGAGTATTTCTTTTAAGGCAGAGAGTTTTCTTAGTGGTGTGTCATCTCGATCTAGGCTTAATAGTATCTCACCTGCTTTCAAGAAGCACATCGAGATATCGAATCTTTGTAATCCTTATTTTCTTAAGAGTTTACGGGTAGAGTCACAATATCCGTGGTGGATATTGGGGTAGAGTTCTTTTGGGAAGGACGTCAATTGGTTCTTGTGGTAAGAACGTGAATTGGTGCTTGTATTACTCTTTGAGAATAGTGAATTATTGAAGATTAGAGTAGGGGTGGACGTAGACCTTGTGTTAGAGGTCGAACCACGGTAAATTCCTGTGTCTCTCCTTATTGCATCTGTTTTACTTTCTCAAGGAACAGTGTCTCATACATTGTTCCGTGCACTGCTCCTTACACTGTTCCATTACTTGTATCTCCACGAAAAGAAAAGAAGTCAGTGTATTCGGGTAAATTGCTCGAATTACTCCAGCCACTCTATTCACCCCCTCTAGAGTGCCAGCCTGATACCAACATGCCGTAATTTTAAAAGAAAACACGATAATTGGAAACGATTGATACAAACTTATATCAAGAATCGAGGATATTCAATTTTCCTCCGAATTTAACGATTTCGCCAAACCATGGGTGCAAGCTCTCAAGGCCGCCTGCTACATACATACTCCAATACTTCCATGCACAACGTTGATAACTTGATATCTAGGCCAAGTGGTAGTACGTACAATTGATCACGTATATATATGGTCGATTTTTTTTGAATTCTATAGCAAAATCTATAGGAATATGATTCTGGGAAGAGTCCTCAAATCGAGGCTCATAGGTATGTATCATATATATAGCAAATATACAAGGATACAACGGTAATTACGTATTAAATTAATTACATAATTTATATAAGAGCATCTTTATTGGTGAGACTCAACTTGAGTCTCAAATACAAATTATTTCCAAAATTATGTTGTCTTAAATTTTGAGACTCGCTCTTAGACCCTATACTTCATTGGTAAAATTTTGAGATGGGTCTCTATAATTGAGCTTTAAACATATTAAATTATTTTAAAATCTATTTTTGGCAAAAGTAGGGTCTCATTGGCAATGAGACGGTCTCTGAAAACAGAGACCGTCTCTAAACACGAGACCCATCAAATAATTCTCCATTGGGAAAAAATCCTCTCAGCTCTCTCCTCTTTGAGACCCATCTTGACACCCCCATTAGAGATGGTCTAATCCTATTGAAAGATCAGACTATATAGTTGAGAGGTTCATATGAGGTATGAAACATATTTCCCCCCTTGTTTAGGAATATTGAAGCAGGCCTTTGTATATTTCCATAAAGTGTATAAATTGGTTTTAGAGCTGGCAAAAAAGTCGTGTTCGTGTCTGTGTCAATGATAAATGAGTTGTAAAACCTTTGACACTAATCCGACCTGATTATTAAACGTGTCGATAACCATTTACCATATATATGATCATGCTTTATATGTAAACCTAAACGGCTAACCTATGGCAATAACGACAATTCCACGAACAAACCATGCATTATTCCGCAATGAGTTTCTTAGAAACAAAGCTACTAACATGTTCTATAGCCCTAGCATATTCACCACGCTTAATCAAAGTGTGGTTGAGACCTGGCTGTGTTTCGATCCTCCGTATCGTTTTGGAGCCTATGTTGTACCAAAACAATCCCTTGGGCCACCTCACCAACAATTCTTCATTGATGATACACATCAATTTAACATTACTCGGAGTGTAAGCGTATTCAGCATCAATTGAAGACACTTTCCACATCCAAATTACAAAGAATATCAATAATGATATCGTCGCAAAGCTTCGAAAAGTAGTCCGTTTCAGAATTAACAGGGAGCTTAGACATGAGATTTGGTACGTCGAGAATTACGGCCATACGTATTCTTTAAATTAAAACAGGCCAATTAGAAACGATTAATACAAAAACAAAACTCAAGAATCGATCCTCTTGACGAGGAAATTCTCCAAACTTAACGATTTCACCAAACCATGGGTGAAGCTAAAGCTTCTTAAGGCTACTCCAATCTGGTCTACAAATAGTTCATAGACGGAAACTGTTGAGAAGTTGCTATATTATTATCTCAAAACTATACCGAGGAGATGCTTTATATACTTTTGTTATATCTGTGAAACGATTCATCATTTATTAAAGTTCTTTTAACGTCTTCAGACACACGTCGTCTAGTAAGCTATGGTATGTCTTAATTTGTCGATTTTGGAGGCCTTCCAAGTTCCAAAGGTTTTAGGATCTATTGATTTGCACACGGCCATATTATGACCTCTAGGTCTATCAATCAAAGTTTGGGCCATTTATATTCCAGATCCGTTTTTGACCGAAAACCATGGATTATATATTATGTTTTTGACCAATTTTTCCAAAGGTTCTAGATTTTTTCAAAACTGTACCAAGGATCATTTTGGTGTTATTTTGTTGTATATGAGAATCAAACCACCTGTCATTAAAGTTCTTAAGTCTTCCGGCACATATTACCTACATGCCTACTTTAATTGTCGATTTAGGGGGCCTACCAAAGCTTTATGGCTCTAATACTCTAACCACACGTTATATATGTTAATTGAGCCTATTAACCGTTGATTAAACAGCTCAAAATCTATCATTTGCTATCGTTTTAGTTTAGATCGAGATCATACAATATATCTTGTTCTTATTTTATTTGAACGTGTGAGAGGTTTCCAGATTAATTGAGAACTGAGAAAAAATATACTGGAACAGGGGGAGTATCACACTACTATCACCCAAAATTTACCTCAGTTTTCATCTATTTGAATGTTCACTTTAATTTCATTAGTATTAACGAAAAAAAAAATGTAGCAAGTGAGTGAAGTACTGAAGTCAGTGGATTAAGTGGGAAAGCATAGTGATGGTAAGGAGTGGAGTGGAATATTCGGTGTGTGAATAAAGTTCCGCCACCAAATTCGATCAGATGGAATTTCTCACAGTCGTCCTACCATTCCGCACGTGCACAAATACTCCCGTCCCGTGTGGTCCATCTCGTTTATATTTCACATTTTATTTGTGCCATATATTTGCCTTGCTAATGTAGTACTCGTAAAATTCCAACCCAAAAGATATATACTTATATAGCGACTTCGAATTTCATTGCACCAGTAACGTAATATAATCAAAAGTCTTTTCTCTTAAAAAAGACGACTTTCTTTGAAGAAATGTGTGAAATAAACGGAATTGATACGAAAAGAAACTGCACTATTTTAGGGTATAACTAGTACGGAGTATGTGTCATAATCAAATTCTTTTCTTCTTTCTTTTTGCAATTCTTTTTTATGTAGAGATCATATTCATAATAATACTATTATCTAAGCTATTCGTGTAGGCTATTTCGCAGTCTAAAAAATGCACATTATTTTATAATTTTGAATATCTAACCCTGCTAGTTCCACATTTTCACCCCGATTCATATTTATATACTGTAATTTCAAGGTTCGAAAATAATGAACTGTCGAAACGATACATGAATGTTGAAACTTTATTCTCCACTTACAATAAGGTGTCGTTTGGATACCCTCAAAATCTATGGGAATTTTATTTTCCTAGGAATTGAACTATCATGAGTTGTTTGGTTACCCTAACGTGTAGGAATTGGAAATTCCTAGGCATTTCCAATTCCTCCAAAGTGTAGGAATTTAATTACCTAGGGGGGGCTAGGTAAGTAGAAATTCCCATGGAAAAAGAATTCTCTTGTTCATCCAAACAATTTTCCCCAATTCCCATGCTTTCTAAATTCCTAGGATTTACAAGTTCATGAGAATTCCGACTTCCCGAGTATATCCAAACGACACCTAAGACTATATACTTAGCAAGTCAAGGTAAATTGGTACGTATAATATTCTCACGTAATTGAGAAACGTACGTAACGCGTAGCTAAACATATTACATAGTCCAATTGCCCCCTCGCCATGCCGAGGGGTGACACAGTCATTCTGTCTCGATCTCTCTCCTAAAATTTGTTATTCCAAGTCCAATGTTTCTGAAGATATTGGATTAGATTTAGTTAGTTGTGCTTGCTTCTTTCGTTTTCAATCTTTATTTGTTGTTTGGTAGAATAGTTTACATTTATTGCACATCACGAAAACAATAGTAGGGTTTAAGCTAATGAAAGAAAGTAATTAACACGCAACACATACAAGTTTTAGGTTTAAGTCAATTATCATCAAAGCCCTGGCTCATCCTTTGTTTAATTCACTACCGTTTTCTTACTAATGGCGACTTTTTGCTTTTCGTTTATCGATTTTAGATGACGGTTCATTTTAGTTGCGCTCGGAAGCTTCATATCGAATTAAGCTTCATTATTCTTGTGACCTAGAGTTCAATTATTATATTGTAATTCATTTCTTAATTATTTGATACAAAGTTCATGGCCTTGAATTGAATACATTTGCTATGTGAGATAGATTCAAAAGGAAGAATATCATGTGTTACCTTACAAAGTGTAACTAATTAGTTCAATAAACAACCACAAGTAGTCCTCTTGGTAATAAGCTATCTTATTATAGAATTGTAATAATCAATCAATCATGTGACAAATAGGTTCTTTTCAATTTAATTAATTAATGACAAGATCATGTGTGTCCATAGATGTCTTTATTTGGTACCAAATAATATTAACCAATTCATATTCAATAAGTCATCTTGTCTAATCACGAATTCGAGTATCTTGTCTAATGGAGAGAGTATTATATATTACTCCGTATATGTTATCGTACTCCCTCCAAGTCTATTTTATTCCATGATGAAAACACGCTTTTTTGTAAAAGGTAAGGTATAGTTGAAGATGAGAGTGTTTAAAAAAAGTGAAGCCACAAAACGGAAGGATCATAAATAACAGACAAATAATTAAGGAAAGTGGACGATCATTAAGGATATGCTTAAAAAGGAACCAAGAAGATTCTATAGAACTAGAGAGAAAAGCTTTTTAAGTAACCCTCAAAACAAATCAGTTGAGTAAACTAACCACCTTCATTATCAAGTTAAAACCAAACATGTATTTTTAATTTATAATTGAAGTTGTATAATGTACAAATTATACTTGAAAAACTAAGGAGAAGATGCAACTCAGAAACAAATTCATCAGAACGTCTCTCTTGTTTCCCATTTTATAGATTTATATTCATATATGTCATCAAGTAACATATGTACTTTTATTTTGTATTACATGTGTGCAACAAATGCACATATTTATGTGCAGAATGTTTGGTATGGTGATCCAAGATATGGAGCATAGTAATTGTACCAATACAGTCACTAAAGACAGTATGTGCTAAATCAGGACTCCTTAAAGTTTAATGCTCAAATGACTGCAAAACCAACTACTATAAGAAACAATGCTCCCGGAGGCTTCATTGCTCTAACTGCTGCTGTGCTGAAGAGCATGTTAGCGTAACTCTTGAGTCGAATGCGGGACATGTCAACCGCATGGGGAATTTCTCTCATGCAATTAGCATATTAGAAGGAAGCCGAAATGTCAAAGGAAGTCGCCAGGAATTTTGAACAAATCATTTCCTTCCGTTTGCCCAATGCCGGTTGTGGTTGCCAAATCTTCCATGAGGGTTCTTATTTACATGCCCTTGCTTAGGAAGATCATGTATCTCCATAACTTGTATAGTTCTCTGTTTCTTAGCTGTTTAAGATGAAAAAGAACACAATGTACCTTCAGAACTTATCTTTGCTTTCATCTATACTATTTTCATGTTTACCAAGATCCACTACTTTTATGAAAATCACTAAGATTGAAAAGGCTGATGTCATAGTGAATTTAAATGTACCATTCTCGGCTTGTTGATACCGCTCTTGGAGTTTCCTTTTGGTCGCTGCTATCTTCTCTTGAACTGATTCTTCATTTGAAGATCGGAGTTTCTGATAGAGGATACAAATATTACCCTCTAGAGATTCATAGAATTCAACTCTAGTCCTTGGCGGTATGCATAAAATTATGAAACTTACCTCTGGCTGAGGTGCCGGTCTCCTTTGAATGACAGGCTTCTCGAGTTTTGGTTGAACCTTAAAATCTTTGGAGATTTTGACATCCCCATTAGGCTTTAACGGTCTGCCAGGGCCAGATTGTGTGTTTGAGGGCATGCTTGGCTTTGGCAGGGGCTGTTGCCGTATCATTCGCTGCCCACTGTTATCCTTGGAGATGGGAGTGGCTTCTTTAGGAGGTTCTTCTCTTCGTTTGGGAGCATCTGGCTTGACTGCACATGGTTTTCTGCCAGGCCCCCGGAACTTGTTAGAGTCCTTACAATTTCGAGGATCTGAAAAAACATTTCATTCCTCGATCACAATCATGACTCCAAAAAGTGGGGCATTCAGAAAAAGAACCAAATACCAAGAGCTAAACTCTAGTAGTGTACAGAACAGGAACTTTTACTCACTTCCATCATCGTCTATGCCATCAAAGAACTTCAGATTCGCACAAGATGACCCGGAGAACAAAAGGAAGTTAGTCTCCAATCCACTTCAACACAATAATATCGTAGCAGTGCTATTCGTATTCATATGGCAAACAAATCTACCTGGTTGAAGTCCATAGTCTGTGTGGAGAAAAAAGCTCCTTCGTCCATCGGAGGAGATGGGAGCCCTTCTTCTTCATCGACTGTGGATGGATTAACAGAATCAGGCGTACCACCTTCTGCTGAGATATGAAAAGAACAAATCAGAAAAAGTTCTGGAACCAAAAGTCAGGTGTCCTCGATATGACACAATAGAGTAGCAAAAACTGAGATGATCAAAGCCACACCTGCAAGCTCTCGGGTGGAATTCGCCCATTCATCAGCAATAATCTTCCATCCTCTGTCACACCAAAAACAGAAGATGACAACACCGTCAACAAGGTGTACGGAAAAGGCAGCAATGCCATGTTCATGTTTACCACATTTAGAACACCAACCAGCAGGACAAACCATAAATGTAGCGGTCGCTTAACATGGAAATATCACACACCGTCCAAAACGTTTAAGATTGACTTGCTCTTAATATCTCGGACCAAAAAAAAAAAATCAGATACTACTAGAACACTTGCCTGTTTATTTGTTCCAACCACTAAACAGACAAGAATAGGAATAGCCCTATAAGCATTCTAAGGACCAACTTTAACTAACATGCCAAACACTTGAAAAAAGCAACACTGTCATTATGCTGTTGCCACTAATATCAACATGCTGAAGCTCAAGACAAAATCAGCACTAATTACCATTCTTACACATAAACAAGATCATAGTTAACATTAATGTAAACTACCAATCACAAATGTTTCGTAAAGAGATCATCATAGTTACATACTGTATCAGTGCCCGAGAAAGATGGCGAATGTCCTTCGAACTATGTCTTTTTATGAGATTAACAGCCTTCCCAATCTCTGTTTCCTGAATACAGCATGAACACCATAAGAAAACAACTCAACAAACTACTTCAATGTACAAAAACAACCAATAGACATCAACAAAGGAATCAAGCTCAAACCTTTAAGATATTAAAGGTCAAATGCATCAACTGCAACCTCCTCAACGACTCGAATATCACTGAATCAGACTGCAAGAGAACAGTTCCAATAACAATTCCAAGTTAGAAACTTCACTACAATATGTTCAACCAAACCCTCAAAACACACCCTAATGTACTACATTCTAGCTTCAACCTACCTAAACATTAGCATAAATGCATACAAACACCACTACACATTCACTAAACAACCAAATTGTACACCACAAATCGCGCAACCACCACCACTTCCACAACAACAACAACAATCATCTAGTTAGATGCAGAGCCCGCTACCGCGAAAAACACACTAATCTAGCTAACAACATACACAAAAACAAGCTAAAACAAGCTCAAATAGCAAGTAAAACAACAGGGAAACAACCAACAAACCTCATCTTGGCTATTGTAAAGAACATCCTTGATCCTCAAGACTTCATTAATAAGAGCTCTCTCCTCCTCAATCAAATCAGTCAAAGCCTCAGCATCTCCATAGCTAAAATTACTACCTGGGTCCACCATACTATCAATCAACTCCACCTCTCCACCCTCATTCCCATCAATATCCACATTCACATCATCACCATGATCACCACCATCATCATCATCATCATCAACATCAACATCTATACTAGTACTATTCACCTTACTCCCTTTACTCCCACCACCACCATGATCATCATCATCATCATCATCATCATCAAAACAATTCTTCGCCACCGCGGCGCCGCGGCCGTGATCATGATGATCACCACCACCAACACCAACACCATGATCATGATCACCACCATGACCATCATCATGAGAAACAGCCAACTCAACTCGGTCACAACCAAGGCACCGAGTTAACCTAGCACTAAACAACAACTCAGCGATTCTAGCCTTCCTAACTCGGTACTCTTTCGGACAATCCGATGCAGCCACCATTATAGCATGCTCAATTATATCAAATATATCAGAATTTGCTCTTCTGAAATATTGCCTCCAATAATCAAGCTTCTCTTCTCCAACACCCCCATTTTTACTCATATTATTATTAATCTTATTACTATTATTAACATTAATATTATCATTAATATCAATATTATCTCGAGTACTACTATTACACCCACCTGATTTTGTGGCCATCTTTTGATCAAATTCTCTCTCACCCAGATCTTAAATTACAATTTTGATCAATACCCACTTCCCAAAATCTCAACTTTCGATTTCCCAGATGATTAATTTGGGAATTCAATTAAAACAAAAAAATCCCCAAACCCAAAATCCCCTCAAATAAAAAAAAATCAAAATTTTGATTTTTTTTTTTTTAAATTTTGTGGTCCGAATGAAGATTTAATTCAATGAAACAGAGAATCGGAATTAGAATTAGAATAGAATAATGTTGTTTTTTCCGATATTAGGTAGAAATTCAGAGAACTCAAAATTTTATTTTATTTTTCCCCTCTTTTTCTCTAAACTTTCTACACAAGAATATCACCAACTCCCCCAATAATATTTTCTGCTGCCAACCCAAAAAAAAATATATTAAAAATTATAAAAAAAAAAAAAAAAAAACAGAAACACAAAATACTTTTCTTATCTTCTTCTTCTTCTTCTCCTTCTTCTATGTGAAGAGGAAGAGTATAGGAGAAGTGAGCTTCAAAAAAATATATAAAATTATAAAATCAACCAAACTTGGTCTTAATAAAAAAAACAAAATTGGGAATTTGGGAATGCTAATTAATAATAATAACAATAATAATACAAGACTTTAATTATTATGGGTATTAAAATTAATAAGGTCCTTAATTTTTATTGTTATTAGGGGGTTTCACACACACACACACACAAGTTGTTTGTTTGAGGTTTGGTTGGAAAAAGAAAAAACAAAAACAAAAATAATAAAAATAAAATGTATAAAATAAATTGATGAGGATAAAATTGAAGAGGGGGGTGGGGGGTGTATGGTATGGCCCCTTTATTTTGACTTGATCCTCTCGAGAAGAAAGAAAAATTGATCCACTCCAAAATAAATTTTATTTTATTGGAAGAAAATTAATTAATGGTGAAATTATGAAAATGGTAATAAAAATTATTAATATTGTAATTTGGAGAGAGAGAAAGAGATGAGGTGGATGGGATTTTGTTTAGAGAGAGAAAGTGGGGAGAAAGAAGAGTGAAGAAGAAGATATGGGAAACTCCATCGACAGTTCGAAAGACTCAAATGAGGAGGAAGATGCAGAGAGAGAGAGGAGTGTTTTTTTTTTGGAGGTAAAGTAAGAGACAAGCTTCTTTGAGAGTTTGTAAAAATAGTTTTTGGAGGGACCCTTTGAAATTTTTTTAACTAGGACATTATCATTCCTTTGATGTGGACTTGCAATATTCATGTGTGGGAAAAAAAATTAAATGTGGAGTTGTGATTTTGATTATTTGATATCTTGGGTTTTTAATGTTTATGATTTCTCAAATCTCAT
Source organism: Spergularia bocconei (assembly GCA_963457585.1). Classification (NCBI taxonomy): domain Eukaryota; kingdom Viridiplantae; phylum Streptophyta; class Magnoliopsida; order Caryophyllales; family Caryophyllaceae; genus Spergularia; species Spergularia bocconei. The sequence goes on along the minus strand of OY734946.1, from coordinate 1,329,551 downwards.
GGGTGGAAGGAAGATCTTAAATCAAGAGGAAGAATTAGGTTTAAGTGATAGAGCTATAGATTGGGTATTAGTGAAGTATTATGAATCTTGATTGTGGGTTGGTAATTGGCGGGATTTGATAAGTGTTGTAAATGATAGAGTAACGGTCGAGTTTGTTATTGGTGATTCAGCTGATGGTGTAGGTCGGTATGAGTCGTTGAGGTAGTTTGTATCTTTTTAGAGTAAAAGTTGTTGAGACCGTTAATGTTTATCAGGCGCCAATTTGTTGCATATTACTGATTTCGTTGCATGCCGTAACTGACACAACAACATATATATGAGTTTGTTCTTTGTTTGATGATCTAATTATGCGGGACTATAGGAGGTGGGAAACCGTTGAGACGGTTCTTATTTATTGGATGTCAAAGCCGTTGAGACGTTACTGTATATCATGTACATATTTTAGAGGTTGAAGCAACTCTTGTTCATAGTAGTTCAGCTGAATATTGTGGTCATTATGAGTAATCGGCATTAGGCATGTCCGCATTAAGGATGTATGGGAAGTAAATCTTAAACCAAGAGGAAAAATTAGGGTTTCAGTAGTGATGCAGTTATTATAGATTGGGTGTTGCGGATCTTTATAGTGTAATGGTGATTGGTGGATTTCCATAAACGCCGTAAATGATGGTGTAATGGTGTAGTTACTAGATGATTGATTTGATGTTGTAGGTCGGTATGAGCCGTTGAGACAGTTCGTATCTTTTTAAAAAATCAATGTTGTTGAGACCGTTAACTTTTATTAGGCGCCGATTTGCAGTTACAGATCTTGATTGTGTTATGGTTGTTGTGGATTTCAATACGTGTCGTAAATGACACAACAACAAATGAGTTTGTTATTCGTTTGATGATCTGATTATGCGGGATTACAGGAGTTGTGAAACCGTTGAGGCAGTTCTTATTTATTGGGCGTCAAATCCGTTGGGACAGTTATTGTATATCACGTGCATATTTTAGAGATTGAAGCAACTGTTGTTCATTATGCAGTTAAAAGACTTAAAACTATGGTAATTGTGAGTAATCGACATTAGGCATATCCGCAATATTAAGGGTGATTACAATGTGCAAGATCTACGATCTTAAATGCGACATACGGAGATTCATATATCTTTAACATCACTCTGATTTCAGGTGCAGAAGATGACTCGGCGTCCTACTTTGTGGTGACTCTGGATTGTAATTAATAGTCTTAAGTTCTCCTTTTGTGGAACACAACTCTTAGCTTTGTCTATCTCTCTACTCTAGGTGACATTTTAGTTCAGTAAATGATGGGACAAACAAAATTAGTTACTACTAACACATTCCTCATAAAAATATCGGCCTGAACTCGGAACTAAACAAAATGCACATGTTTCCCGACAGAAGAACCAAGTCGATCTCTTATTAGGGAACTTAAGAGGTTGAAAGAAACACCATTCAAATTTAAGATGTGTTATTTACTCCATAATTTCTGAATAAAAGGTGACGTTACATTTAATTGGGACTAATAAATATCCAAAGAAAGGGAATAGGCATGAGTATATATGCATGAGTGCATGACCCTTGTGAGAGAATAAGGCATGAATAACGTGCTCCAAAGAAGATATTTCTTGGTTTAACGAATATTATTGTAACTTAAACACAATTAATTTCAATTGGTTCCGAATTCAAAAGAATAAAAAAGAATTAAAAAATGTCGGAACTATATTTAATTGGCGGGAGAACTCGGCGGCTTGGAAATGTACTGACCGGAAATCAACAAATTAACTTGACCTGGAAAACTACTAAAGCGACAACGAGTTTCATCAAAGCCGCGGGCGGGTTGACTACTCCCTTGATTCCTGACACGTGTCAATCTTTCTTGGTTGACGTGTGCTGTGACGCTGCCTAGCTCACAGCAGTGCTAAATTCCTGCTGCTAGAATTTTAACAGCACATGAAGATAGGACAAGTGTTCTAATTTACTACTTAGGCCCTGTTCGGCAACACATTAACAAGTAGAAAGTAGCATTTTGACCGGGTTAAACTGCTACTTTACCTGTTTGGCTGACATTTTAGAAGTAGCATTTTAGGTAGTAGTTGTCATTTTAGGTAGCATTTGGGAAATGTTTGTCAAAGTAGCAATTTGGATAAAAAAAAGTAGCATTTCTATTTTATTTTTCTATGTACTATGTAGTTTTGATAAACTCAACAGCTACTTCTCCCCGAACACGTCTAATATCAACTGCTACTTAGAGCTAACAACTATCTGCTACCTACTACCTGCTACCCGCTACCCGAACAGCTACCTGCTACTCGAACAGCTACCTGCTACTTAAACAGCTAGTGCAGCCGAACAGAGCCTTACTTTGGTAGTAAACAACTAGTTTCAAGTAAGGCTTAATCGATCAGTGATTTAGAGAGTATATTGAAGAGTTTTATACAAGTTTGTGATCTTAGTTTTTATTTTTCATGGGGTTGATTTTTATTAAAGTTTGTCTAATTTGTATGCTGAAATGATCATCTTCTGGTACGGTGTAGATGTCGTATGACTTTTATTAGTGAATGATCGCTTTCTTCCTCAAAAAAAAAAATTAGTAAATTGAAAGCGTTTAAATAATTGACAATGATATGGAGACCGATTCATAGTTTAAATAATCATTTGATTTCGATGAAAATTATATCACTTATATATGCTGAAAAACAGCGTTAAATTCTTAGAATGATGAGATGTATATCCAAATTAAGAATCAATAATAACTACTCCGTACATAGAATGAAAAAGAAAAAGAATAAATCTTTTGGAAGGGTTGGGGGGTCTTTCTCGTTATGGTGGTGAGACCAATTACTTTGTATTGACCAAAATTAACAAAACTTTCTGATTGTGGAAAGTAGTGTTGAAAACTCGATCGAACATGGTTCCCTAACCCACAAGCTAAGGAAACGTAAAGTAATTACCAAATATATGGTTAAATTTACATGATCAAGTTTCATTTAAAAATGCTCTTATCCCCTTGCAACACATATATGCACATGTTTAACAATATTATAACAATTGTCAAAGATTTGTTAATAAGATCCTAATCATATGATGATAATATTGATCTAATTGGAAGTCATCACCTTCAAGTTTGGCATGGTACGTGTCACTACGTATTTCCATGAGTTGTGTGTTGGTTTGGGACATCACTCATTTACTCCGATCCATATATATCTTTTTATAACTATTAGAGGAAGTTTGATTCTTTTACTTCACTATTTTGCTTTGTCACTTGTTAATTGCATGGTTTAATTTGCGTTGGTAGATTGCAATATATAGCAACCAACTACAACAAACTATGACATCATTAACCCATTGCTTCGATGACTTTTACGGTAGTTGGATAAGGAGGGGTCGGATGTATTAAGTTCTACAACTGTTAACATAGAGAGACTGCGTTCAAATGACCCACAATAAAAATTGCACCGACTAACCACAATATATAGCAACCAGTATAAGAAAATTGTCAAATTACGAGAGTCCGAAATTGGTTAATTATCTTTTGAGTTTATTAAAAACATTGTACAGTAGTATAAAATAAGTTGCAGATGAGGACAAGGAATAATTGCATAGAGAGAGTTTGGTGAGCTCCAAGCCAGCAAACCTGGATGAGTGGCCTCATCCTCATCCTTAGACTCCACTTGTGTTCTCTCTTCTCCGCCATCACTCTTAAGTCATGCACGCCTTTTCGCTTCATCATCACCACTCCCTTTCTTTTTCCTTTTTTATTTTTATTCTATTTTTGTTTCTTTCTAAAGTTGTAATAATGAATAAAGTTTTCGAGTTTACTCCCTCCGTTTTCATAAGTTCTTACGCGTTATGCAAAAATAAGTGGTGAGACGATAGTGTTCTTTTCGACAACAAATTAAACAGGCGAATGAGGTTTAATGTAAATATGTGCAAGTGAGACATGGACGCGTTTTCTACAAACAAATGACGACATATATAAGCCGAAAGGTGTAAAGAATTGAATCGGAGACAAATGTGAGATCATAGGATCATACAAGCCCATCTACAAATTAAGATTGTAATTGAATCATAACATACATTGTCGTGTTATGGCGTCTGTAATTTATCATAGAGCACATCTTCTCTTCCATTGTATGTCCTACCCCCAAATACACACCACAAGTCCACAAGAATAAGAAGCTTGCAAATTCACATTATAAGCTTAGCAAATTCATTTTACTTTAATTAGGAAAATAGTGAACTCCAAGCTTCACATTGGTATAATATATTATCCATTATTCGTCTCACTTCAAACACCCGTATTTCTATTTTGGGATAAATATTCCGATCTCAATATATAACGAACGGCTCATATGAGTCGTCATCTGAAACTGTAACGAGCAAGTGTAGCCTGTGGATACAATTTATTCTTTATAATGATTACTCCATATTGTATGCTTTTCAATCGGTTACAGCTCTCGCGAAAAAGGGCACCATCTCATCAAAATCAGCCCTTATTAGGCAAGCCGGTTGGTCTAGTCTACCTTTAGTCAGGCTTTTTTGCTTGAAAATCCTTGAACAAATAAAACCTGGCCGGTTTTCGCAGCGTAAGCGTTACAAATAGCGTTTCTTGTTTTTGACTCTTTTTGTACACGCAATTCCACTAGTGACTGATGAAATAATTAGTCATGCATGACAACGTGAGGGATTCCTATAAGCCATAGTCAAAATTAACAAGTCAATAGAAAGTCACTAAATAAGCCGATAACTGTGTATAGTGTGAATATAGCCTTGTAAAACTGAGATAGTTATACAAGTAGCACGCTATATTAATATATTAAGTCGATCAGAATGCCCGTCACGACTCATAAGTTTACAACACCGCTTTGTATGCGCCCCTGATTAGGATATGCAAAAAAAAGTTTGGTATCGATAGTTTTTTAAGGATTTTTAGCAAAGACCAATTACTCTTAAAAGAATTACCCTTGGAACAATAGGTCAAGTCAAAATATGTTTTATTGTTTATTGAGTCAATGTACGACTTCCATATAAGCGTGTTGCTGAGAAAATGAACAAAGTTGATAAGCTACAAAAGTCAACAGGTAGGAGCTTCTCATTTTCTTTTGCTAAATTCGTGGTCCGTGGTCAACATCCATATGATCCAACAACTTCAGGTATTAAATACATGTTTTTTCCTAATTGTTTGATCTTTGTGACATTTATAATCAAGTTTTTGGTACTCCTACATTGTATCTTATGGCCATACGACTCACACATAATGATATAGCTGGACACATGTTTGCGTTATTGGAGTTGGAAATATCGAAATTCACCGATAAAGATACAAAGAAATGCGTCTAAATACCATTTTCATTTCCGCGTAATTTTCAAGGCAAAAGTTACGAAATCTCAAAATTGAATTTTCGTACCTCGTCCTATCAGATATCTGACTAAATTTAGCAAAAATAAAAGTATTAATTTTTTTTTTTTTATTAGCAAAAGGCTTCACCTCCACTAGTAAAAGAAGAAGAGATGAGTACATCTATATCCCGAAATGGACCCAACTAACCTCATTGGACCATAAAGTGCTGGATCCGTGTCGATCCAATGTGTAGGCCTGAAAGACACAAAGTTGGACTTTAAACTCTGTCATTTCAAATTCACGTTACGTTGTTCGATTTGTCTTACTAGACCTTTTTATTTGCGAAGATTTTAATATGGAACAGTATACATGAACGATACATATGTTTAGACTTTTGGTTGAGTCGATTATTTCTAGTACAAAGGTATGATAGAGTATACTATGCATTATCCACATTTGAGAGCCAACATGCGATCACAATCAGACCTTGAACTCGGGTTTTGATTTCTGCACCTTGATGCTTTTGAGCAGCTTGTCTCTAACAGCTTCAAGTTTATGAAGAGCATCACGTACAGAAATGCGCCCATCAGGGCGCTCTACAGTGCAAGATAACCCGACCTCAAAAATCGAAAATGAGCAATCCATAAGTACATTTTCATCCATTTGGCCATAATCGTCAGACTGAAGTTGTTGGTGTAGCCCTGGATCAAGCAGAACTTGCATCACCTGATTAGGGTAGTATGTCTTTACCCATGCAATCAGATTCTGACCTCCTGTCCAACTTGTTTGGCTAGGACTTTTTCCTGTAAACATCTCTAGCAATGTCACACCAAAGCTGTACGTATCACCTGCTGTCGATGGTCGTATTCCTAGTCCATACTCTGCATACACATTAAAAATCGAAATCATACATTATAAAATACAATGGTATGTAGCAACTAGCAAAATCATGGAAATTCAAAAATCGATTAACTTTTGAGTTGTTTAGGGTCGATAAAGTTAGTACTAACCTGGGGGCATGTACCCAATGGAGCCCTTCAAAACGTGGCTAGAACTAATCGAATGTTGATCATCTATGTTGTCCATTAACAACTTTGCTAACCCAAAGTCACCAACTTTAGCAGTCATATCTTCATCTAGAAGAATGTTGCTAGGCTTCAGGTCACAGTGCACCACTGGAACTTCACTGTCATGGTGCAAGTAGGTCAGTGCACTCGCAACATCGATTATAATGTTCAACCTCTGCATAAAGCTCAAACCGTCTCCATTACCGTTTCTCCTCGTACCTTTGATCCAATCATCTAAGCTCCCGTTTGTTAGAAACTCGTAAACTAGAGCCAAAAAATCAACATTCTTGGAGTCTAAGCTTGAGCAGGAAGTTATGAGTTTAACCAAATTACGGTGTCTAATATTCCGTAAGGCCTCACATTCTGCTGCAAAGCTTTTCCAAGAAGCTACCAATTTCAGATCAAGAACTTTGATTGCAACAACCATGCTGTCACGTGGAAGTAACCCTTTGAACACTGTTCCGAATCCTCCTCTTCCAATCACATTTCCTTCGTTGAAATCTTCGGTTGCTTGACGAAGCTCATCATACTTCACTAACTGAGGCTGTCCCATGGACGAGACCGATGGACGAACTACGTTGGGTTTCCTTTTCCTTGTAACACACAAGATTAAACCAGCAACAGAACATAACAACAGTGATGCCATCACGATGATGACAGCGATTTTGATGTTCCGAAATCTGTGGTTAACAGTACTGTGATTTACAGTAGTCTGGCAAGCTGAATGCAGGGAAAGTCTTGGGTTGCCTTGTAGATTGACGTCAGAGAGATTTGTAAACACTCCTCCACATGGAAGTAGCCCTTCAAGATCATTGTAGGACAGGTTTAAGGACTGTGTCGCATTCAGGTGTTCGAGTTTTGCAGGAATAACACCAGAGAGGTTGTTGTTTGATAGGTCTAAGGTCTCAAGTGTGTTCATGTCTCCAAAAGTAGTTGGAATTGTTCCTGAAAAAGAGTTCCTAGACAATTTTAATACTTCCAAGCTCTTGCAGTTTGAGATTGAGCTAGGAATGTTTCCTGACAATCTGTTGTTGCAGAGATCAATGACAATGGCCGTATTTAAAAGGCCAATTTCCTGTGGCAATTTGCCATCAAAGAGATTGTTGGAGAGTCTGAAAAAATTGCTGATGGGTAACTTGAACATCTCTTTTGGTATGCTTCCATTAAGCATATTGGAAGATAAATCTATCGAGTTCAGAGCACTAAAATCTCCGAAATTGCGAGGTACTTCACCTATCAGCTCATTTCCTGATAAATCAAGCTGATTTAACTTTGTGAGTTTACCAAATGATTCAGGAATGTTGCTAGAGATACGGTTGTTGGCCAAATCCAAGACTTGTAAGTCTTGTAGCTGGCTAATTTCAGCAGGGATTGGACCTGTAATCGCGTTGTGGCTCATGTTTAGCAACGTCAATCCTGTAAGTTGGCTGATCGAGCTAGGTATGCTACCGCGAATTTGGTTACTTCCCATGTATAACTTCGAAAGAACCTTAGACAAGTTTCCTATGGACTCAGGGATGAAACCCTCTATTAGATTTCCGTCGAAAGCTAGGAAGTTTAGCTGAGTGCTGTTCGTTAATGAGTTGATAAATCGAAGTCCAGTATCACCCGATGAAACAATGTTGTTGTAGCCGATGTTGTACATTTTTAACAAGGGAAGGTTTTCGAGGCCAGGTGGTATGGTTCCTGTGAGTTGATTGTGTGCCATACGAATAACTTGGATATTTGTAAGATTGTGTAACGAGCCAGGAATTCTTCCTGTGAATTCGTTGATGCAGAAGTAAAAGACTCGAAGATTTGGGAGGGTTAGTCCTACATTATAAGGGAAAGTACCCCACAAATGGTTTGATCCCAAGGCTAAAACTTCTAGAGATGACATGTTGTAGATCGAAGGTGGAACTAAGCCAGTGAGGTTGTTAATGGACATGTCTAGGTGTTTGAGGCTTGTGAGACGACTTAACTCGCTAGGGATCGGACCACTAAGGGTATTAGTTCCAAAATCTAAGGTCACGAGTGACGAGACATTGCCAATTGATTTTGGAATAGGGCCTGAAAGTAGATTCCTTGCCAAGTTAAGGACTTGGAGTTTTCGTAGGGAGCCGATTTCTGAAGGAATTCTTCCTCTAATATTGTTCATGATCAAGTCTAGGACATTGAGTTCGCGTAACATAGTTATGTTGGATGGGACTTCACCTTCTAACTTGTTGGAACTCAAGTTAAGGACTTTAAGACGAAGTAGATTACACAATTCATTTGGGATTGTTCCTATGAGTTGGTTATTTTGAAGTTGTAAGGACTTAAGAAAGGAAAGATTACCTATGTGAGGGCTTATGAAGCCACTAAGCTGTGAACTAGACAAGTTGAGACCAATGACTCTATGCCCAAACTTGTTACACACAACTCCGGACCAGTTACATGGTGACGAGTTTTGATCCCATGAAGAAAGTGCGCTGGAAGGACCCAAGCTTAGTTGAGACTGGAAAGAGACCAAAGCCTCCTTGTCTGTGACAATGCTTAGAGTTTTCGACTCGACGAGACCAACAAAGGGGTGGCCTATGGTAAACAAGGATAAACTTAGTATGGCAATGATGGCAATTTTGCACATTGTGCATGGATTGCCTAATAAAACCATTGTTGTTGTGTGTTTAGCTTTGCTAATTTCTGTTTGCCTAGAAGTGAAAGTAGGTACTGTATATTTATACCATTTCGCGTGTTAAAGACTTGATGCTTTAAAGGACAATCTTAAGTCTTGCGATCCGAAGTCTTGATCATTTTGTGAACAACGTAAGTACGTAAGGTGCGTTGAATAGTACGTGTACAAGTTGTTTAGGTTTCCATAAGGAAACTTGGGACATGCATGCATTAGACCTGTCTTTGTGATAAGTCAATACTAAAGACGACTTTTGTTCTATAAAATTAGATCAGTATTACTTACATTGTTGACGTGGAATAATATTACATACTCTCTCCTACCCATTAAGATGTCCCCCTTTTGAAACAGTTTTTGAGTAGCCATGTTTTGAGCTACTTTTAGACCAAATGAATCGTTAACTTGTTGTAAAAATTAGTTCTTATTCTATTCTGCATTGCATTCTACCAAGACCACTTAATTTTAAGGTAATCGAGGCTTTCATTTGGTCTAAAAGTAGCCCCTAACATAGCTACTCAAAAACTGAAAACGAAAGGGGGACATCTTAGTGGGTAGGAGGGTGTATCAAAATAATATTATGCAATTTTTTTTTTCGTCTAAATTCTTAAACCTACCTTTTGAGGCATACCACCATAAAGACTTGATCAAAGACTTCCTGCTTAAGTTGCCAAATGATCAATGATTCAATGGCTAACCAAGCGGTAACGAGAATTAGAAATTATGATGTTTGTAAATTTGTCATAAATTGAGACTGAATTTCAGGCTTTGCCTTATTTCTCACGGCGTATCTGAGACTCCCAAGTGTAAAATGAGTATGGCATGGGTTGATTTTGTCACTTAACGACATACAGAGTAATTGAAATGAACACCCATTATTCTTGCGTACTTCCAGAAATAAGGATAGGATGGAGTAATCGAAATTTTAACGTAGAATGTGAATGTCAAACTAATGATGGTCTAATGATACCACACTTAAATTTGTTAACCTACGTAGCCCCAATTGGGATGACTTAGTTGGTAAAGAGAATCATCGAGCCTCACCAAGTCACTAGTAACTATTTGATCATATTTACAGTTAGTTCCCTTATAAGCCATTTGGGCTTGGAGTTGAGCCTTAAGTGAACCAAACTCATTGGACAATGATTGATAGATTCCCCCCCCACCTCTTGCCGGCCTCCTAACTCAAGCGGTCAAATTTTCGGTTGGCTAATCTCCTTGTGGCCCTTTGTCGGCTAGGGTCACAGGGCGGAGATTGACCCATGCGCACCCGAAGGGGGCTGCTGGTTCCCACGTATACATAAATTGGTTCACGTTAACTTTCTTTTTGTCCAAATTAAACTACTATCATTAATCTGATTATTTTCATAGGACGGATAAAATTCCCTTATTATTCATGTCTCTATCTTTTTGTGCTTTTTTTTAAGACAACGCCTTTATCTTTTTTTATGTGTTAATGGTACCATTATTGGTTGAATTATAGGTATGTGGCGGTTATGTCCATAGTTATGAACTTATGAAGTTATGATTTATGATCTATGAATGATGTTACGTTGACGCCTTTGGTATGCTCATTTTTTCTACGATTAGCACAACTAGATGATGTGAACTATTGACAAATGAAGTTTGCTAGTACAAGACTAGACTAATTATAATAGCATAGTTGTCTTTTTTTCTTATCCGTTGAAAGAAAAGAATGAAGAGCCTTGGTCGTTTTCTAGACATACAGATTTCAACTTAGTTGTCTTTCATATGATGCGTGGCTCAAGTCTGGATAAATGAGGAGAGTTGTGATAAGTTTTTGCAGGCTAAAACGAGTCCCATATTACGGATCAAGGCATGCAACATGGTAAGTACAACTACACGTCATGTAACATATAGGACCTCCAAATGATTTTATTACCAAATGAAAAGCTAGTCACATCGTCTGAGACGGGTGCATTCACAGGCTAACATTGCTAGTTCTTACGACACAAGTGCTTGAACCAGTAAGCAGACATCTTAGGGTACCTCTTGAGAGTCTTAAAATCAACGTACACTATGCCAAATCGCGAAGTGTATCCTAACCTCCATTCGAAATTGTCTAGCAAAGACCAAGCAAAGTAGCCTACAACGTTCGCTCCATCATCAATGGCCTTCTTAAGCGCCATAATGTATGTTTTGTAGTAATTAATCCTCTTCATATCATGCCTTCCTTGCGAAAGGGTCACATTGCCTGGATCATCCATACCTGCATTTCGTAAACATGTGGTTGTGTTACTAACATATCGCGGAAAGTTCAGCAAGTACTTCAAGATCAAGTAACATTTTCGGGTTTATTGTAGTATGTACATACCATTCTCGGACAGAATTACTGTCGGGTTTCCATAGCGCTCTTTTACATAAGTTACAGCCTTGTATAGACCCCATGGTACCTCGTAAAGCCAGTAGGAGTTTGCCTGCCAAAGTACAAGAGATTGCAGAGTTGTTAATCAATTGTTACATGATCTTTTATCTTATGCTTGAATATTGCACATTACAAAAGTGTTGAAAGAAAATTACTCTTGGGCCGATTGGCACACCACTTTTATTATCTGCAAAATCACCAAAAATCGAAACGAAAAAATGATATAGAGTTAGTACTATATGTTAGTGATAGAGTGATAATTGAGATCGAGTACTAAGATGGCAGACTATGACAATCTTACAAGCAAATCCGACATTCCAGTCATTTTGGTAGCCAGGTGTATTAGACTTGGTTTGGTAAGGTGGATTGAACATGTAGTAAGCTGTGTACTGGTTGATTCCTAGGAAATCGAACGAGCCTTTAATCATCGAAACCTCATCTTTGGTAAATTTAGGTAGCCTTTCTTGAACTATCTCCTGCATTGTTCTTGGATATTCACCATACACAAGAGGATGCAGAAACCTACACAAGTGAAAAACCGAAAATTACATTGCTTACTTGTACCACTATATTCTTTCTTAAAGAATACCGAAATTGACAAGTAATTCAGAGACATGCTGTTCAGTACTGCATTTTAGCAATAGAAGGCCAGGAAAGAACGAAAAGACGTGAAACAAGAGTAAGAAATTCACCATCCAAGATGGAAGTCTCGCGCTCTTTGAGCAGCATAATTGTCAGCTTTTCCCCTGGTAAGTGGTTCATACCACACAAAGTCGAGCAGAATTCCAATCCTTCCCTTCTGTTTTTCCTGCAAATGTGGAAAAGACAGTGAATGTTTTCCCACTTTGATCAATCAGAGCATCATATTTAGCCAAGAAATGTAGACTCTTACCTGATATTTTTCGCGGTATCTCTTAACAGCTGTAGCATGTGCTAAAATCAGGTTGTGAGCAACAATGTATGGTTCTGTACCGGAGTTTCCCTCAGTACAGTTACCGTATTCTTTGGAGCATCTCCCCGGAGCATGTATACCGTTATCATATCCAAGTGCAGCTACCACTCTAGGCTCATTGAAGGTCATCCAATTCTTCACCCTGTCTCCATATGTCTTGAAACAGAATTCTGCGTAATCAGCAAAATCATCCCTGCATTAACAAAATCACCTGCATTAACACTCAAATTCCTGGACAAAACAACAGATACACGATATACACCTCAACGATAACAAGTCTTAGTTCCACGTAATGCAGGCTCGACTAACATGAGTTGTCATAAGGAGGCGTTGCCAAAAGTGATAGAGGGTGAATTTCAGTTCAAAACACGCGAAATGTGACTTTCAAGTGAAGTTTATTGTCAAACTACTTACACAACTCTTCGGCTCAGCAGACCCTTGTACTTATTCTCCAGGGCCAGAGGAAGGTCATAGTGATACAGATTTGCATATGGAGTTATGCCTACAAAAAACCCTGAGGCATTAGTAATGCACACTTTGTTTTGCTTAAATTCGCGCATGTTTCTACCTCAAATTTACTCGAAATGTTCAATTTAAGGACAGCAAGCAGAGAATGGAGCAGGATTAGGAGTAATAGTTATACCTCGTTCGAGCAAATAATCAATCAATCTATTGTAATAGGCCACCCCTTTCCAATTAATCTTTCCAGCACCCTCTACAATGGTTAAAAGAATAAATTTCATTAGATTCTCCACGATCAACTCAAGCTCTTTATAACAGATGAACTTGTTAGTTGTTACTGCAAGGTTGTAATTTACCAGGGAAAATTCGCGACCATGAGATAGAGAAACGGTATGCATCTGTGTTAAGTTTAGCCATAATGTCCACATCTTCCTGCAAAAGACACGAAATTGATTGGTGTCGAAGATTAACATGTTTCGTTCCTTACATTGATTGGGGTTTAGTGATACTGACGCTAAGTTTTCCTGTTATGGAGAAACATGTTTAGTACATTCCAACTTGACTAGAGACTTTAAACTCTCAACAATGTCGAAAAATGGTAAATTGAAAACACGATGTTCATCATGATCCAACGACCCAAATGTCCACTACGTTAGCTCGAGTACATGAGGATATGTAACTTCCTACGTGGAGTGTCACTTAAGATAAGATCCTAAACAAAAAGGAAGATCATAATCCTATTTTATAAAGAAGGAAATCATTACATTTAAAAGAAAAAGATCACGTTGATTGAGTATTAGAGAAAGCGATTTATGTCCTTATCTATTTGATCATCTTCTAAATTAGACTTTTAGGACGATCTTTAAAAACACTAAAACGTAACCAAAAAGGAAGAATATCTGTTCGATTTTAAACAAAATCGAATAGAATAAAGTTACGATATTATGCATTATCCATCACATTTTCATTCTTCATTAAGATGTGATCAAGAAGCTTGTAATGCAGCCAAGAACAGAGAAAAAGAGGGTATAATGACAAACCTTATAACGATGATACTGGTCCACTGTAACATCGGCAGTTGCATTACCAGCAATAATTCCTGTTTTTTCAGACCAATTATAATAATAACTAGATTAAGCTCGTGAACCACTAAAAGCCATAAAAACAGGAATTTTCAAATTTTTAATGTTATAAGTAACGTCAATCTCACACATGTTTTTCCTGACTTGGTCGGAATTTTCATGCTTTACAATAATATGTATGATTGGTTGCATGTCTAAGTAGCACATTACTTGTGCAAATCTAGTCTCGTAAAAGTTAAAACTACGATAGCTATCGAACACAAAGTAACTGGATTTGATTTCTACCCTCACCATAGAAGAAAGTCTTAGCAATTCAGTAAAATGTAGAAGTAGAGTTAAGCAAAAAATTTACCTGGCTGCTTAACAAATGCGTCCCAAATGCTCGGCCCGCGACCATCTTTGTTAGCCATGCCTTCAACTTGGTAAGCAGAGGTGGCCGTGCCGAAAACAAACCCCTTGGAGAAGCTTGCTCGACTCAGGCCACCGGTGTCGAACTTGGTAGCAAGAGTAAGCCATGGTGTAGAGATGAGAAATAGAAGGAGAAGAAATGAAGACAATGGCATTGCTCTCATCGTACACAGAGAAGAAGAAAATGGGAAAAGATGTAGAATTAGAACATAGACGTATGGGACTATAACCTGATTTTATAGTACCTACTTAAGTTGTGTGTGGTGGATGCATAGTCATACGAGTAATTAATGATATTATTGATATGTTATCTATTTCATTAATTTTTGTCTTTGTCGACACTCTTTTTCTCTTTGGTCTTTGTTGGTCCATAGTAACGTGAAGGGGGACTTTTCTTTATTTTGGTGCCTTATGTGTAGTTACCTAGTATATAGAGCTCAAATTCGAGACATCTAGTTATGTTTACAGTGCTAATATCTCACCATCGGTCATTGCGAATATATAAGAGCAATAATTGAGTTGAAACCCATGATATAAGATAGTGATCAAATAACATCGGATATGATCAGATTTCTCCACTTAATTTAAGAAGTCGACTACTAAATTTGACGAGTGTCAAGATCATTAAACTAGGAGTATATAGTTAGTACACAATAAGTTAAATGAATTGCCAAAGCATGAGTAAATTAGCAACTTATTAAGATTATATGTAGAAATTAAGTAGGGGACTGTTTGGACCATCTGCGCGTGCGAAGTAAGGGAAAAAGTCACAGCGCAACGTTGGACTCCCTTAACATGCACATCCACCTTTTTGTAGACGTACTTAAATTGATCACATAGACACATATTACCTCACTACCACCAATTTGCATGCCTGTATTTCGTCGTGAAAATTCAAGAGAAAGAATAGTCAGCTCAAGCACAAAATATCCTAATATAGTAGGTCCACATATAGACAAATGACCAACATCACACATTCGACTTCTTGTGAAGTTGGATGTTCACAAGTTGCATCCAACTTCACAAGAAGTCGGAGAAGAGATTGAGGTTTCGGATATGTTACATTTTAAGCCGTCGCTCTTATGTTGTGAAGTAGCTCTTGGTCGATGCAAAATTTATCATTACAGATTTTCGGTACTGACACTGATGCTGATCCACTGGAATCAGTAACATTATCAGAATACGGATTGTCAGCTAAGTTTCCGCCAAATCAATGGAGAATTAGAGCTCAGTGCATAAACAAGGAACAACACAACTACTGCATAAAACTGTACATTATTATTCATTTCAGAAGATTTCCTTTTTACATAACTTGAACTAGAGTTAGTAGTCGCGTATTCTAGAAGTAGTGTAACTGATTCTATCTACAGGCTACAGAAAACTGCACAAAATACGACAACTCCTAAACGCATATTCAGTAATTCAAACGCATCTGCAGAAAAATGTCTAGAGGGGCAAGCTAGCAGGTCACTTACCTGCCCTTGGACTTGGAAGAGCCTATTGCATTCGGAAACAAACTGAATGTTGATCAAGAAGACAGTGAGATGAGGTTGCAAAGATCTTGTGCATTTATTTCCCTCTTTTCTTTGGAGGCTTTTCTCACAAGGGCTCCCCTAGCCAGGGCCCTCTTTTTCTCCTGAAGCTCTAGCACTCTCTCTTCGATGGTGTCTTTAGCGATTATCCTCACAATCTTGACATCCTTTGTCTGACCGATTCTGTGTACACGGTCCATAGCCTGTTCCTCTGTTGCTGGATTCCACCATGGTTCCAACAGGTACACCACTGATGCAGCTGTAAGGTTTATACCAGTGCCAGAAGCTTTGAGACTGGCGAGCAAAATAGTAGGCGAATCAGGTTCAGAAGAACCAAATGTTTCGATCACTTGAGCTCTCTTTTTTGCAGTCATTGTTCCATCCAATCGCAGTGTCTTAAAACCAGCAGCTTTCAGTGGTTCTTCAAGTAGCAACAACATTTTCCGAAATTGTGAAAATACAACAGACTTCACTGTTTCACTTTTACCCTTTGACTCTGTAAGGAGCTTCAGAAGAACGGAAACTTTAGAAGAAATTTTAGATGAGGATGCTCCAGCACTGGAATTTTCTGATGGTGGCGCTGTGTAAAGGTCAGACTCAGATAAGGGATGACGGCACATGGGACAATTGGCCTTTGTGCGCTTCAGGGTTTTTATTATGCAAGAACGGCAGAATATATGAGCACAGCATGTAATGACAACATCTGTTGGTGGAAAAATACATATTGGACAATCAAAGTCTTCCGCATCTTGCAGCAATGACATCATCTTCTCCAGTAGTTCAGGATTCTTGGACACATCTGCAGCGTAATGACACAAAAACGTTTTAAGAAACAAGATAGAAAACTCAGGAGACAAGGGACGATCAATGAATAGAAGCTACTCCACAATAAAGGACATTGCCACAACATTTTTCGAAGAGAGAAAAGAGGGGATAAAGATAACCAGTATATAACACTAAGGCAATAATGGAAAGCAGGTAGGAATTTGGAAAGATCCACGATGAGAGTATGTAGCTAACTAATGCAGGGAAAAAACAGCCAGGACAACAAACCATCACAACCAATCATGACAAACCAAGGATTTACAAAAGTATGAGCTGACCTAAATACTCATTCTGTTTCTTCAGATCAGAAGAACTATGGTAAGATGGACATAGCATAGCGCCCATGACCCTCTAAAAAGAAACGCTATCAAATTCACGACAACAGAAACATAAAAGTTACTATGGTCAAAGAAAAATAACCTTGAACATTTTCAGCAGGGAGCAAAGACTTAATGTCATGTGGGCACAGTGCAACATCAGTTGAGATTTGTCGAAGCCTCAATATAATACTCAGGACAGTGGAATAGTTGCGTGTCACACTCCCAACATTGACATACTTCTTGACAACTTGTTTGGCTTCCTCTTCCATACGATCATATAATTCCCTTTCTTCCTGCATAAGTTCCACATAGCAAGTCTGTATAGATTTTGATGGCAACCCAATTAAGTTCTGTTCCTTTGTTCTTCTCAATGTCACAGTAGCCATTAAGACCTGAAACACATAACAACACAAAGATGAGGCCGGGAAAGTGCACAACATGATTTCAACATTCAAGGATATTTTGCAAAAGTTGGCAACTTTCACACAGATCTAGTAGGATATTTCAGATGACAGACTGGATTTCTTAGCTCCATGGAGTATGAACAATGGAAACAAACACTCATACGAAACACTTGAGCATTTTCTGAATCAAATGGTAGGTCAGCGGAAATCACAAAGCAGCAACAGAATCTCTAGCCCAAATTCAAGAACACAAACAAGTGATTCTAAGAACAGATAAAGCAGAAACACATAGAGAAGTAAAACTCTATGACAGCATCAAATGTATGTTTCTTGAAATGTACCAGTGAAAATTGCACAAGAAGACAAACTGTACCTGAAGACGTTCAAGAGCCTTTGGATCGCCCTGAGCTAAAGGACGTTGTACAAGTCGACTCCAGTAACTTTTATTAGAGAAAGGATCAAACTTCAAGAATGCCATAAGAGAGAACAGATCATAGGAGCTGTTCTGCACAGGTGTTCCTGACACAACCCATCTTCTCTTGCCAACCAATGCAGTGACAGCGCGACTCTGCTTGGCATCAGCATTCTTAATCAAATGCCCCTCGTCTAATATAATCCGCCTCCAGTTCATCTTCTTAATCGGTGACTCAGCTTGATCATCCTCCATTGACAAAGTATTATACGAGGTGAGTACCATATCATACTTCATCAACTCCTCCACATCACTAGTCCTCTCCTGGCCATAATACATATACATATCCAATGACCCTCGTTTAGTGTGCTCACACAGCTGACTCACCCACACAGAAAACACAGATGGAGTACACACGACCAATGTCGTTTTCGACTCCTTCCCCACATTACCATCACCACCACCACTATCAACAACCTTCTGCTTCTTCTTAGCAGCACTACTACTAGCAACAGACTTCGGCTTTCTCCCTCTCTTCTTCGTCTTCTTACCACTCGAATCCTCCACTACATTCTCCCTAACCCCATCATCCTCACCACCAATCCCATCCACATTTCGACAATTCACCTTATCATACGCAATTAAAGACAGCAAAGTCAAAGTCTTACCCAACCCCATATCATCAGCGAAAATCCCACCTTTCAAAGGCTCAGGCCTAACACAAGTCTGATAATTCGTCAACACATTAACAAAACCCCCATCTTTCTCCTCCCAAAACGGCGGCAAATCCTCACAATTCTCCCTCTCAACCAACCACCCAACCCCTTCCTTCTGATGCTCAAACAACTCCGAAACAACCACTTCCTTAGGCGGCACCAATTTCGCCCTCGACAACCCTTCCTTCCTCCCTACATTCTCATCCACAAGCTTAAAAATCTCATCAACACTCTTAACATCCTTACAATTCCTCCTCTCCTTCACCACCTCAGCCTCCGAGAGCGCAAACGAAGCGCTCTCGTGGCTCATCAAATCCAACCCACCTCCCAAAATCAAATCTTTTACAACATCAAACATTTCAATCGTAGCAAAAACATGAATTTGACATGGGATTTTAAACCTATTACTATTCTTAAACTGGGGTTTCGGAACAATACCTTCTGCTACAAGCAACTGGCTGTCCAACATCGGAGAGATCACTTTGGCGACGGCGCGTTCAATGTGGCCCACCTGGTGGCCGCGCGTGTTCAGCACTTTGATAGCGTTCTCGTCGTACGGGTTTAGCGGTTCTCGGACAAGGCCCACCATTTCTCGGCCGCTAATTCTGCCGGAATAATACTGAATTCCGACGATATTCGCGATTATGAACCCCACCATGTATGTTTCTCCGGAAGAGGAGAGAGAAAGTATTTGTGGGTTTTCGTCGTTGTTGTCATTTTCGTCTGTTGCGTCTTCGTTAAGATTGAAAGTTGACATCTTTTTGGGGGAAATTTGATTGGAAATTTTGGGGGTTTTTGGTTAGGGTTTATGTAATGGGAGGGAGAGAGAGAAGAGTGTTGAAGAAGATTTGTGTAAGTTTGTAACTGGTGGTGGAATTTGAACGGTTGGTTGGTTGGTTTGGGTTAGTTATTTTCAGGTGTTTGAATTGGGGAAGTAGGCGGGGTTGTATAATGTTAACGTTAGTTGTGCGAGCGATGTGGTGTTTGGAATCGGTTCGGTCAAAGCTCGACTCGAGTTGAGATGGGATAAGTTTGAGCGTGACTGCGTGAGGTATGACTGAGCCTTGACCGATACACCTATTCAAATGAGTCGTAAATGTCATGAAGTCGAACAATGGAGGGGAAGGACGAGGAGGGTATGAGAGAGCTCCTCGAGTCAAGCACATCCCTCCATAGTTCGGAAGAAGTTGAAGGCAAGATAGAAGACACGGTCTTCCGTCCCCTCTCCTTCCACATTGTAAACGGGAAGGGGGGGGGAGGGGTGATTTCAGCTGTGCAATTTCTCTTGCCTGAAAGATAAGTGATTGTGTAACCAAAACAAAATAACAAAGATGTGTTTTGAAGTTTTGATAAACACAGAAGACATCCCAATTTCTTTGGGATGTTTCAACAATGTTTCACTGAAGAATAAATTTACAGTACTTTGCTTGTCTAAACAGCTCCAAGAGCCACTACATAGACTGGCATGCATCACACTCAGGAGACGCCGGCAGAGAAAAAATGACTGATGCCACTCAGGATTGGGCCATGACAACAAATTTTCTTCAGAAATTACTACAGAGAAACCAACCACCAGTGGAGTGCGCTACTCGCAATTCCTAACGATGTCAGACACACATCCAAGCACTGTTGAAAGTTGAAACAACTGGACTATCCAACAGAAACCCAAAGTAGAAAGTAACAGAGAATAGCGGTGTGAGCATGTTGATTCAGGAGTTAGATGGCGCGTCAGCTGGCTTGGCAGCAGAAGTCTTGGGTTCTCTTCGGAGCTCCTTGACAACAGCAGCAAGTGATTCAGGATTCATGCCAACATCGCAAAGTGCAATGAGGACTGAAAGGGTGTGACGATCTAATCCCGTGTCAAGTATGTTTGACATGTGAAATGACAAGTCCAGAGATTCCCGAGCCGTGCGTGCAGCCTCTGAATCCATAATTTCAAATCAGATACAGGCAATCTGTACCCTTTTGCTGCCAAGATCTGCACATCAGTGAAGAATTAGGTTTTTTCCACGCAGCAACAATGAAGAAGATACATTGCCATGAAACGGACCACTATATTAAAAGCCATAAATCAATTGCATAAACTCGACTAAAACTACATACAAGTCGATAGCAAATCAGATTGACCAACTCAGCAGCCAAGACGAAAATGATTCAACCAGTTGGAAACAGGTTAGCTACACGTCTCTGAAACTTATCAATGCACAACACGACTACAAACTCGAAACCATTCTCACTCAGAGCCACAGTGAACATTCTGATGCAAACGCGTTTCTGCTCCCAAGGGCATACAACATAACCTAATAGCAATTCAATCAACCCGAGTAAGTTCCACTCGACGTAATCAGACCTTACAACTTTTACAGGAATCATTTGTCAAATTCTCAACTAACCCGAAATTCCAAAATGGTTTACTATAACTTGTGATGTAATTGGTTCCACAAATACATCAATTATCGTGTCGCAACGCAACCATTACGTTTCAGGTTTCGTATTCCATACCCCCAATTCAGATTGAAGAACTTAAGTGACACATTTTATACAAATTAATCAAATCACTAATTAGAAATAGGTAAATGACCTCATGCAAATCAGAAAGTAATTACACAATCACAGCCCAACAAATTCAACAATACTATGACAATTCTTATAGATTTTTCAAGAAATTTGATGGATTAAACTCACAACAAATTTTATTGGTTTTAAATTTTTTCTGGGCAGAACTGAAAGAAATGATACAAATACAAAAGATACAACAAAATCCCTCAAAACCCACTTGTCTTCTTCTACACATTTCATAAAAATCAAACTAATTTCCCAAATTGGCACCCAGAATTATGGAAAATTAACAAGTTATCAAATTAGGGTTTTACTTTATCAAAGTTGCTTCCTTTTTCTTGCTTAATAACAAATATTTAATTGAAATTACAAAGATAATGGAAAGGGAATTGCTGGGTAATGGAGTCATACCTGTGTAGTATATGCAGGAGAGGGGATTTCTGGGTAAAGCTCAGATGGAGGAGAGAGAATGAATTTTGGGTGAGCTCAGTGAGTGTGATCGGAAGAACAGGAGACGACGGTTTTTCGAATTGAAATATGAATACATCTGTTAGCGAATCGGGTTGAGTCGGGTCGTAATTGAGCCGGGTTGAGTTTACTTTGAGAGTTCGACCCTTCGAGACGTTTTGACTTGAATTGGTCTAAAATACGTTTCTTCAGATAATGGTTAGTTTAGCGTGCGTATGTACAAACCAAATACGGAGTAGATAAGCTAAATATTGGACGATGTAGGGATATCTTAAATCCAATGACCGAAAATCTCCGATTCGTTTTTTTTTTCTTTACTTCGTTCAGTTAGTCGGTTGTCAAGTTTCTACATGGAGAATAGAGATGGAGTAACATAGAAGCCTTGGAAAGAAACTCACAACATTTTATTCATTGAAGTAAAATAAACCATCTTTAAATACAACAAGAAAATTTAGCATGTTCAGTACAATAAACCATCACTCGATTGCTAAGAATACTTCATGAGATACACAAGACGTACATAAAAATTAAACAACATCGTGGTTTTACCCAATGCACACCAAAAGTGGGGGGCGACTGGTTAATTACCCATGTCAAAGGTCCCGATACTTAAAGAGCGGAAAACTAGTTGTTGCCCTTGGGACACCCAGGGCCAATGCAATGCCAGTCTTTTGTGCAAACACCTCCGAAGGCCAGGACCGCGCCGATTCCACTGCAATAGAGGCCGTCGCAACAATCACGTATGTTAATAGGGCTACACCATTGATACTGCTTTCTGCATTCATGGACAAGATTATTATTAGCCTTAGAGTCTAATAGGGCTTCTTTTGTAGTAACCACGGGTGTTTGGCGCACCCCTAAGGTTGGTTCAAGTTTGGCTACCAATAACACAAGTATAGTGACTAGCACTATCATAAAACTACACGTAGTCTTCTTTTGCATCTCCATTTTATTCTACACGACTCGATTTAACAATACTTTTATTCTGGATACGAGAGTAACCTAGCGATTTATTTTTATACTAGTGTTTTGTATGTAGGTATGTTGTAGTAAAGGAATAGTAGGGGATCTATTTATAGAGTGAAATAGAGGTTTCAAACTTAGAATTAGTGTCAGATTAATTGATTTTTTAAGGGTATTAGGTGGTGATGATATTCTATATTATTGCTTATTGTTTTTTTGGTATATCTATAATTCTATACTAGTGTTATTAATGTTGTTTTTATTTACTTGACAACACTAAAATAAGGTTAATCTAATGGTTGTTGTAGACAAAACTAGGTGGAGTGCTAATTACTAGGCCTAAGTCAATGATGTGCTTAACTAAGCAACTGTGGCTGATGCTTCCTAGCTGTTGATGTGCCATGTAAAAAACTAAGTTAGGAGTAAAATATTATGATCACATGGTTCGTACGTCCAAATAATATTATTAAGTTTGCATGGGAGACGACATTAGTCACCTACTCTGATCTATCTTGACCGAGGATAAATAATAAAATACAACATCGGAGTATGTAATTCGATTCTCTTACAATCTTGAGGTTTGCACAAGCTCAAATTTGAGTTTAGTAGGATTATTATAATGACAAGGTGTAAGAAAGTGAGTATCGGTCAAGCTGTTTTCGACATTCGTATTGTACCTTAAAGGTTACATACAGAGGAACATTATTCACCGAGATTTCGATCGTACTACTTCTCCTACTCGTATCAATGTATCATATCATACATTTGGCTAGCAGAGGTGGATATGAGTAAATGAAACGCGACAGTAATATAAAATAGGCTGAATAACAAAGTTATTGAAGGCGAAGTGACTAAGATGATTTCACTTTCACTGACGAGTGACCAACTGACCACTATTGGCCGAGTACATGATAAAGAACCAGACAATTTCTTTCTGGCCGGTGGTGCATTTCCCCAGTCCCCATGTTTTTTACGGAGTATTAATCATGATGTTAAAACGCAGGTGCCAAATCATTAAACTACAATTTCTGCATTGCACTTCTTATTATCTGTTGTATTAGTCTTACAATTTGTTAATGTTTTGTTTAAACCGAACGTTCGATGAACCAAAAGAATAAATGGAGTAGAACGAAGCACATATTAAGGTGTCGGGTTGCCAAATAGGAGAGAGAATATTTTAAGCTAAAATTCTAAATTACTCCGTACAAGGGTTTGTATTGCAATGGTAAAGTCTCATAGAAGACGGTCTCTCAATAGACCATTATAGTGTGTTACAAGATTCGTTTTACATTGCTCGTAACAATGATAATACTTTTAGTGATCGTATTAATTTACAATTATAAAACACATTATCTATGATTTTGGAGGATACGATCATATAAAATTAGGTAAAATTTATAAAGTAACCCCTTTGTAAATCTTAGATTAAGTGTTGAAGGTACTTAACTAAAACGATTACCAAAACTAGTATAATGGTCACTAATTATACAAATGGGGTTACGATATAAATAACATGGTTGGTGGTCTCCCACAAGACCTAACTCACAGTAATTATATTTTTTATTTTTCATATATAAAAAATAATTTTTGTTATTAATTTTCCAAGCCATGTAGACTGGGCAAGCTATGTAGGCATGTAGCTAGCAAATTTACAAAAAATTAAAGTTGCACAATGGACATGCTAATGATGTCAGCAGTTTGTAAAGCTAGACGTGATATTTAGCATTGGAGATGCTCTTAGCGACTGGGGGAGTGTGATCGGAAGAAAAAGAGACGACGTTCTTTACAATTGAAACTACTCGAGACTCACAAGTCACTAATGTAGCATAATTGTCTAGTTAATGAATCGGGTTGAGTCGGGTCCGTGTTTATGTTGTATTGGGTTTGTGTTGGGTATTTGGGTGCTAGACTTTTTGACTTGGTTGGTCGAAGACTTAGTCTTGTGACATGATTTGTTTGAAAATTTTCCAAAAGTTTTGTAGACAACAAATGGATAATAATCGATTGGATGATTAAGTGAGAATTTAGACCCAAAAGAATGAATATTTTCTTTGATTAACCTCTTAATATGGAATACTGTATATCGGTTTACTAAAAACATTTGATGTTTACACTCTTTTATGTATGTGAAATTGTGAGGTGGGAATGTTGACATATGTGTCCATAAGTAATAGTGTTACAAATTAACCGTGAGAGTGTAAAAATCTTCGTCACACTAAACTATTTCTATTCGAGTTAGTGCTCATTATATGGGATCATTCTTGCATTTTTGTTTGCCCTTTTAAGTTATGGATGAGCTTTGATTGAGGTCTGGCGGGGTTTACACAATTGAAGAAATTTGGAAGCAAGACAGAGTTGGAGTAACATTAAAGCTTGAAACAAAATCACAACTATTATTCATTAGAATTAATTACCTCTCGGCAAAAATAACAAGAAAATTCAATAACGTGTACAAAATAATGCTTAATAACAACGAGGGTCTACCCACTGCGCACCAAAAGTGCGTGGTAGCAGTTGCTAGTTTCCCACGTCAAAGATGCAATAATAACCGACCAGGAAGAACTAGTTGTTACCCTTAGGACACCCAGGGCCAATGCAATGAAAATCTTTTGTGCAAACACCCAAGATCAGCCCTCCGCTGATTCCACTGCAATAAAATCCGTCGCAACAATCACGTATGTTTATGGCACTGCACCATTGATGCTCCTTTCTGCATTCATGAAACTGAGCCTTAGAGTCTAACAGGGCATTTTGTGGTGTTTGACGCACGGCTAAGGTGGGTTCAAATATGGCTACCAATAACACAAATATAGTGACTAGCACTACAAAAGTACTCTTCTTTTGCGTCTCCATCTTATTCTACACGACTCAATTTCACAAATACTACTTTTATTTAGGACACGAGAGTAATTTACCCTAACGGTCTATGGAAGAATGTAGTATAACTCTTTAAGTTAATACTAGTGTGTTGTATACTTGTATGTAGGTATGTTGTAATGGAATAGTAGGGGTTCTATTTATAGAGTGAAATAGAGGTTTCAAAGATACTATTAATTTCAAATTAATTGATTTATTAAGGGATATTAGGTGGTGTCGTGGTGATGATAAGAATAATTATTGCTTATTGTTTCTTTAGCATTTCTATAAACTAGTACATCAATATTGTTTTTCTTTACTTGACATGCTAAAATAAGGTTAATTTAATGTTTGTCGTAGACAAAACTAAGTGGAGTGCTAATTACTAGGCCTAAGTCAATGATGTGGTTAATTAAGCAACAGTGCCTGATGCTTCCTAGCTGTTGATGTGCCATGTACAAAAACTAAGTTAAGAGTAAAATATTACGATCACATGGTTCGTAGCTTCGTGCGTCCAATTAATATACTATTAAGTTGGCATGGGACTATAGTAGACGACATTAATCACCCACCCTGTCTTGAACTCTTGACCAAGGATAAATAATGTAAGATACAACAATGGTGATGACTAAGATGATTTCGCTTTCACGGACCACTGACCAACTGACCCAATGAAGATCCTCTGTCCCACTTTGTGTTCCACTCTTTGTACCCTTCCAATTAGATTATAGGAAATCATTAAATATAAAAATTAAGGATTTTGCAAATTACTGCTTTGATTAATGCAAATTCACATAATTAATAAACAATTAAACATAAAAAACAATTAAAAAAAACAAAGATAATTAATTACTTCCTACATATGTCAGACATATCTCTCTCTTTTATTTCATTCCCCTCTCATCCACCTTGGTTGTGTAGACACCATTGATTCCGGCACCTAGCTACAACCATACCCATACCACCGGAGACAACTACGACCACCAGTAGACCCCCAAAAATTACACATGAGCACCCATAATCGCTGCACAACAATCGTAGCCGCCCCACACAACCGGAAAAAGGGTTTAGGGTTCCGATTTCCGGCGCCGCGTTAGCGGCGCCGGGAAACGGAACCCTAAACCCTTTTTTCGGACACCTTAACAACAACAATTCATTTTTAAATTAAATGTTTTAGGGTTCACCACACCCATACCTAGGGTGTCTTTTTTTTTTATCGCCGGCGAAGCCGGCGGTTAGCCTCCATGGATGAGGCAACGTGGAAATGTGCGCTTGTGGGTGGCGGTGTTGGTGGAGTCGTGGATGGAAGTGCAGCGTGAGACTTAAATCGGGTTGTGAGGTGGGAGGTGGAGGTGAAAGTAGATGGGAGTATATTAGTTTATTAAGCCCCTAATTAATTAGTTTCTTGAAAATTACATAATTTAATACACTAATTAAGGCTTATAGTTAGCCCTTAGGGCTAACTATAGCATAACCCAAAAATTAAAATGAATTTCTTGAGATTATAATATGAATTTCCTGAATTCTGATTGGAGGGGTACATAGAGTAACACACAAAGTGAGACAGAGGATCCTCATTACAACTGACCACTATTGGCTGAGTACATAATAAAGAACCAGACAATTTCTTTCTTGCAGGTGGTGCATTTTCTCAGTCCCCATGGTTTTTTATATTTATTTATCATGATGTTAAAACGCAGGTGCCACAAAAAAAAATCATTAAAATACAATTTCTGCATTGCACTTCTTATTATGTGTTGTATTAGTTTTATAATTTGTTAATGTTTTGTTTAGATTCCTATCATATATTAAAGTTTTAAACCAAACGTGTAACGAAGCAAAAAAAAAAAAAAATAGATGGGGTAGAGCGAAGAACGTAGACGGTGTCGAGGTGAGCTTTAAGACGACTAATCCAGACGGTGTTGTTAGACGCAGGTGCCAAATCATTAAACTACAATTTCTTCATTGCACTTCTCATGTGTTTTATTAGTTCGCAAATTATATTGTGTACCTGTGCACCTCCTCACAATAGAGCAGTACGGACCACACTTAAATAAATTTAAATTTATTTAAGTGTGGTCCGTACTGTTCTATTGTGAGGAGGTGCACCATACTCATTGTCACTTTGATGCATGGTATAAGCATTGGTTTTAAACAATTTGTTAACATTTTATTTGAATTACTTTCATTCATTTAATGTTTTAACCCATAATGTTTCACGAGATAAAAAATGGATAGAGTAGAACGAAGTACGTATATAAGGTGTCGAGATGAGCTTTCAACCTAATCTGGTACGCTTTGCATACATGTCCTTACCTTTGTAAAAAAAAACGACCAAACCAGACAAGGGAAGCAGAAATGGAATGAGAGATCAAGTGTATCATTCACTGTAGGTCACATTTATTGAGGACATGTCCAAACTACAAATGTAAGTACATTCACAGGAAAAACAATAACCAAAGATCCCATCTTCAGTTTGATATCCGCTTATGTATATAATGCTTTACTTTGAATAGAATCTCAAAAACCTTCTTCATCACATCAGAGTATCCTCACAAAACTGTCAAAGTCGATTTACGCTATAAACATAAAAGCCGTAAAACTACAGTGGGCAGTGGCACATATGTTTTGGTCATCACTTTGCTCAAAGAGTTCATGAGGCTATGTAAGTTGGTAAACTTCATCCTCGCAACAGTTTTCAGCTGTCAGTTAACAGGAATTGAATGTTCTCCGAGTATCAGTCAACAAGGAAAGAATTAGTCACTTCTTTTTATTCCTCCTATCGTTGCATGCCTTCAAAGCTTGAACCTCTGCACCAAATGCATATAAGCAGATAAGCTGGAGAAAACTTCAAGATTGCCAGAAGTATAGAAGGCATTAATTTGGGGACACCCAGCTATAAAGCTAACACTACTACGGTTTCAAAGTATAATTTGGATCTGTGATCCTGACAATCTTGAGAAGAGCAATGCAGACTATCTTGCTCATGTAAAAAACACAATTGCAAGATCGAAATGAAAAGAAATGTTGAAAGGACGATTAAAATAAAGCATACCCTTTTGACAAGATTTCCAGTTCCTGTCAGTATTTACGAGACAATCCTGCAGGTGTAGAAAGGACATCAGTCCACAGATATGTCAAATCAAGAGACAAATAAGCATTGAAAGTTTTATATAAGAAATTAGTTAAAAAGAAGTTAAGACATACCTGTAAGGACAAGTAAACCATAGAGCAATCTCCAAGTTGCTTGACATTCTCATCCTCCTCATCTGCATCATCTTGATGAACAGGTGACGGCGGCTGCTTAGAAGGTCCAGAGGGTCGTTCATGAGAGCTAATATGTTGGTCATTAGAGCTTGATATTGGCTGTTGCTTCATTCTTGTCGTGGCTTCAATTAGTTCGAAGAATTTCCTTCACTTTATAACGTCCAGTCCTGGAACACAAAGGTGCAGAAGCAAATTTTCAGACCATACATACACACGAAGAGATTTTTCACTAACGTGCAGGGAAAATTGTGAAATGATGAATCAGTGTGCTAAATGTGAGGAGCTCCTCCAAGCTCACATAACATAGACATAGTTTATCACATACTTCTCATGAATGTTAGGCGATGAATTCATGTTCTGGTAGTTGGGAGCTTCCCCTCCTCTCCCCTAGCCCAGTACGCCCAAAAAAAAAAAGACCTATTCCAAATACAGCGCTTGTCGCTTGAAATACTAACACAATGAACATAGAACATTGGTTTAACACATTAAAGCATAGAAAATGCTGTATAAAAGAAAAAAACCACATTACTGATAAGGAGAACACAAAATCAACCGCAACAAAAGAATCCAGTAAGTTTAGCCTCATAGAATGGATTTCGGAATTGGTCGATCAAGCATCAGTCTAAAGTTAAACTAAAGTTAAAAAAAAAAAACAAATCAGCTGCTTAAAGCTTTTAAGAAGCAAAACTACATCAATTCAACAGTGAAGCTGAGCACCTGTTGAAGTTCCAGAAATCTAAGGCTACATGAACTCATGAAGTGTATCGTTTTAAAAAACAGAACTTTTGTTGCCACGGGCTCTCGTCCTTACTCCTTAGTGACCCTCGCGTATTTTAAAACCAAGCCTTCAAAAGAACACCACTACTTCTCATCATCTACGGTTCAAAACACTACATGATATAAATTATAATGAGAGTGAAAAACTAAACAAATCATTTTCAGGCCAAAATAATGCTAACCGAAGGACTAAGTAGTAAAAGTAATACAGACATCAGCATTCAGTAACTCAGCTATGTAACTGTCTCCATGCCTAATGGTAGAATGTTACTGCATTTCCACCAGTGTTGATCCCTGGACTCTCAAAGACAACTCTAAACAGGCGGGAATTCCTTACCAGCAAAGAATATGTCACGTTTCCAAGTCGCTTAGCTCCACTGAAACAGATGGGACAGGAGAACAGGTGAACTCTTCCACGATGTAACCACTATTCTTTCCCCAACAAACAAAATCAGAAGGCCATTTTCACTTCATACTTTATTTGATTACACTCCCCAAAAAAATTCCAAGCACGCACAACCTATAATTTGGAACTTCTCAGCAACTACATTCTAGCCAAAACACAATATGGTGCAAACTTTTCGACAAAGGTGTATCCCGACATTACCCCTTCCACCAACACCGCGAATTAGCTCAGTTATATCAAGCATCCATATTCTATTTAGCTCTTCAAGCTAGAACTACCCACATATTTCCAGCACACACCAACCTATAATTTGGAGCTTCTCATCAACTATATTCTAGCCAAAACACAATATGGTGCAAATTTTTCGACAAAACGTATATTTCGACAGTACCCCCTCCATCACTATCGCGAATTAACTCAGCTATGTCCAGCATCCTTGTTCTTTACTCAACCCGATTTCTTAGGAAATCCTCCCCTTTGTGATAGCACAAAATCAAACAAAAAAAAAACACCAAAGTTTGAATCTTTGATTACAAGGTGTGCAATAACAGACAAAACAATGACAAATTAATCACAAATTAAAGCTAATAATATCCCATTAATCCAATTTTCGCAAAAATTAGCACCAAAGTTTGAATCTTTGATTACAAGGTGCGCATTAACAGGAAAAACAAGGACAAATTAATCACAAATTAAAGCTAATAACATCCCATTAATCCAATTTTTTTTGGTATTCTTTTGCAGCAATAAACTCCGCCTGTGAGTGTTTTTTTGGCATTCACTGCCGGTCTCAAGCCCGGATAAAGGAGGAGAGTTGCGGTAGGTTTGTGGCGGCCAGCGTAAAACAAGCCACATCTTATGGACATGAATCGAAATTTAATAACCGTGGGGGCGTCCCCTTCACAGCGACGCGCTACACTTCCTGGACCCGGGTGTGGTGATAAGTATGCAAGGGTCTCTAGGTCGTCGCCCCGAAGCGACGCGCCACTTCGACGCCCGGGGGTGGTGTCAAATATGCAAGGTCGCGCTACACTTCCTAGACCTGGGTGTAGTGAAAAATATGCAAGGGTTGCTAGGTCGTCACCCCGAAGTGACGCGCCACTCCGGCTCCCAGGGGTGGTGTCAAATGTGCAAAGGTTTTCAAATCATGGACGGGAGCGGGCAAGGAAGCTTATTCATAATGGTAAGGGTAGTAGGCTTAGGTTTGGAACGTGGAATATCGGGTCTTTGACAGGGAGATCTTCGGAGGTTGTGGAGGTTATGAGGAGGAGAAGGATTCACATTATGTGTTTACAAGAGACGAAATGGGTTGGGGCGAAAGCTAAGGAGATCACACCATGGGGTTATAAGCTTTGGTACTATGGAAAGGATAAGAGTAGGAATGGAGTTGGTATTATTATTGATAAGGAGTACATAGATGATGTGGTGGAGGTTTCAAGGAAGAGCGATCGCATTATGACAGTGAGGTTGGTGATTGGGAATGAGATTATGACTGTTGTGAGTGCTTATGCTCCACAAATTGGATTGGATGCATCTATTCGTCAAGAATTTTGGGAGGAGTTAGAAGAGGTGGTGCAAGGGGTTCCTAGTGGGGAGAAGTTGATTATTGGTGGGGATCTTAACGGACATGTGGGATCAACGCGGCATGGTTTTGAAAGCGTGCATGGAGGTTTTGGCTATGGGTCGAGAAATGAAGGAGGAACGAGTATTTTGGATTTTGCGTTAGCTTATGACTTGGGTATAATGAACACGTGGTTTGAGAAGAGGGAGTCTCACTTGGTGACATACAGGAGCGGAAGTAATGCGAGTCAGATTGACTTCTTTTTGGTAAGGAATGCTTGGCGTAAGAGCTTTACGGATTGCAAGGTGATCCCTGGGGAGAGTGCGGCTACGCAACATAGATTGGTGGTACTAGATTTCAGGGCTAAGGGTGGCTTAGGGAAGAGGCGGCCACAGGTAGAGCCAAGGATCAAATGGTGGAAACTTGAAGGAGAGCACAAGGAGGCTTTCTTGGAGAAGATGGCAGGGACATATGTCTGGTCTACTAGTGTGGAAAGAGATGTAGACTCGTTATGGGTTACTATGGCGCATAAGGTAAATGAGGTGGCAGAAGAGGTCCTCGGTGAATCTAAGGGGAAAGCGCTACCGAGTAAGGATACATCTTGGTGGAATGAGGAAGTGCAAGAAGCAATAAGGAACAAGCGGAAATGTTATAAGAGTTTGGGGAAAGAGAGAAGTGAGGAGAACTTCGAGAGGTATAAGGATGCAAAAAGAGCAGCAAAGAAAGCTGTAAGAGATGCAAGAGGAAAGGTGAACCAAGACCTATATACAAGATTGGATACCAGAGAAGGGGAGAAAGAGATCTACAAAATTGCACGCATTAGGGAAAGGAGGACTCGGGACATTGGTAGGGTGAAATGCGTCAAAGATGTTGATCAAAAAGTTCTTGTTGATGATAAGGAGATTACGGAGAGATGGAGATCGTACTTTGATAACTTGTTCAATGGTGATCGGGTGAATGATATTGGAAATGTGAACATTCATCCAAGTATTGTTAATCGGGAGTTCAGGCGGAGAATTCAGAAGGAAGAGGTGAGGATGGCCTTGAAGAAGATGGGACGGAAGAAAGCAGTGGGGCCAGACGGCATACCTATTGAGGTTTGGAGGTGTCTTGGAGATAGGGGTGTGGAATGGTTGACGACACTTTTCAACATGATTTGGAGAGGTAATAAGATGCCGGTGGAGTGGAGGAAGAGCACTTTGGTCCCTTTGTATAAGAACAAAGGGGATGTTCAAGAGTGTGCCAACTATCGCGGGATCAAGTTGATGAGTCATACAATGAAACTTTGGGAACGGGTGATTGAGCATAGATTAAGAAGAAGTGTGAAGATTTCAGAGAATCAATTTGGATTTATGCCGGGGAGGTCAACTATGGAGGCAATTCATCTCATAAGACAGACAATGGAGACTTATCGGGATAGGAAGAAGGACCTACATATGGTATTTATTGATTTGGAGAAGGCGTATGACAAGGTACCAAGGGAAGTGCTTTGGTGGGCTCTAACTAAGAAAGGAGTTCCGCAAAAATATATTGACATCATTAAGGACATGTATGAGGGAGCTAGCACGAGAGTGCGGACTAGTGTAGGGAAGTCAGAAGAGTTCCCTATTACCATTGGAGTGCACCAAGGGTCCGCACTTAGCCCGTTTCTCTTTGCTATAGTCATGGATGAATTGACGAGGTCAATCCAGGATGATATACCATGGTGCATGATGTTTGCAGATGATATAGTGTTGATCTCAGAAACGAAAGAGGATTTGGAGAGAAGGTTGGAGCTATGGAGGGACACGTTGGAGTCTCGAGGGTTTCGGTTGAGTCGGAGCAAGACCGAGTATTTGGAGTGTAAGTTCAGCGGCATTAGGCAAACGGAGACGGGGACGATCATGTTGGATGGAAAGATTGTTCAGGGATCAGATTTTTTCCGATATTTAGGATCGATTCTTCAAAAGGATGGAGAATTGGATGGAGATGTGGCTCATAGGATCAAATCAGGTTGGTTGAAGTGGAAGAATGCCACAGGACTTCTGTGTGATCGAGGATTGCCCAATAAGTTGAAGGGTAAGTTTTATCGTACGACAATTAGGCCGGCACTGTTATATGGCACGGAATGTTGGGCCGTGAAGCAGTGTCACGTTCATAAGATGAGTGTGGCGGAGATGCGCATGTTACGGTGGATGTGTGGACATACAAGACGTGATCGGTTGAGAAATGAAGTTATTAGGGAGAAAGTAGGGGTTGCACCCATAGGGGATAAGATGATGGAGAACCGACTGAGGTGGTATGGGCACGTGAGGAGGAGGCCTAGTGAGGCGCCGGTTAGAAGAGTAGAAGGGTGGAGAAGTGATAATATTAGTAGGGGTCGAGGAAGACCCAAGATGACTTGGACGAAGGTGATTAGAAGTGATATGAGCTCCCTAGGGCTTGAAGAGAGTATGGTGTTGGATAGGGCAGGGTGGCGAGACTCTATCCATGTGGAGGACTTTTTCTGACCCCTTTTGATTTATTTGTTTGGTTTTTCCAACTATTTTTCTAAAACTTTTTAACTTGTGTTCAAAGTTCATCTGTTTTTTGCAATATTTTTTTTAAATCTTTTTATTTATTTTGACGACTTTCTAAATTTCCTTTGAAATTGTTTAAATATTTCTAACATGTTTACAACGTTTTCGAAATTTCTTGGCGTACACAAGACGGTTACTGGATGACGATTCATGTTAGCCGACCCCAAATCATTTTGGGAATAAGGCTTGGTTGTTGTTGTTGTTGTTGTATTCTTTTGCAGCAATAAATTGTACCAAAAAAAATGGAATAAAATCAAAGAACCCATCATCAAAATCATAAATTATATAATACCCACATATTGAATTGAATCATACAAGTTGAAAAAGACCCAAAAATTATGAATTAGACAGATTTCGGATTCTAGGGTTTTACTAACAAAGTTTCTTCCTTTGTTTTCTCAATTAGAAAAAAAATTCACAGCGAAATCAAAAGGGTAAATTGGGAATGAAATTGGGGAAAAGTTGAACCTGGAAATACCTGTGTATGTGTAGTGATGGTAAATCCCAGATGATGGAGGAGAGAGAATGGCGAGCTTAATTAGCGACTGATTTGCGAAATGTTTCCCGCCTGTATTTTTCAGCAAGTAACTTGTGATTGTGATATTTGGGGGAAACGTGACTCATACTCTACCAAAAAAAAGGTGGGTTTAGATAGATTGTACACCCTATATTTCTTGAGCACGAGTCCCCCTCGTAAAATCCGGCCTAACGCAAAGGAATGAAAGAAGGTGAGTAACTTGTAAGTGTACAAACGGTCTATTCAGATGTTGGAATGGGAGATTTGGTGGATTAGAGGACGTCTTCGTGTATTGGTGCATAGTAATTGCGGATTTCATCAATGAAGATACGTTAGTTGTTTTTGAGAAGATTAAGCCTCTTATAAAAACGGTCTAGTACTTTGTGACCGGGGTACTTAATTGGGATGATTTAAGCCCATGACAACCGTTGAGTCGACTGTGATCTGAGACGATGGGGGATCATAAAACTCTTATCTTTTAATGGTATTCAAAAATGGAACTTTGCTTTGCAAAAATACCGAAAACTGGAAGCGGAAAACCAAAAACGATACCAAAAAGGCAATTGATTTTGATCATACGTACATTGCTGAATAGCTGAATATTATGATTATTGATGACTGATCACTGTTATATAAGAATCTGATCTTAACAATCTTGGGAAACAAAGGATAATTTCCTAGCATTAACATCAAAGAGAAACTTATGATTAGCCTGTTGTAACGCCCCAAAGATTGAAGGTCCATGAAGAGTTGTCTGAAGGGACAAACATGTACCTGTTACTCCGAGAGGATCTTGGTTCTCAAACACACTATCCTCATCAAGTTCAAAATCAACTTCTTCGGAACCCCCCGGTGATGTTACGAAAACGAAAGCCACCTTTGGTTTCGAGGGCGGAGGCGGTGGTAGCTCTGGAGGCACTCTTGGTTGTGGGTGCATGCACAGTTTATACTTGCCTAGTAAATTTGGGAAGGGGTACCATTCGTTCTTCACGTAGTAAGCTGATACCGCACCGGCTAATACCGTATAAGCCGATAGGGTCAATGTTGTGACCGGGGTACTTGGGTCTATAAAGAACCCGGTCGAGAAATGTTTTTCATCTAACTCGAATACGGATGGGTCAATTGGTATTTGAATCCCCTCTACTTTAAACCCGACCATGTATAAATGGTAACGGGCATCCGGGTTCATGGCTATGGTTTTAACCGGTGTTAGTAGGCCCCCACTTATTTGGGCATCGTCCCCAAATGACATTGTCATTGTAACATCGTCACCACTTGGCATACAATACGAAAATCGGCCTTTTATGTCTTGGCTTAGTTGGTTTATGAACGATCTTGTGCCGGGGCTTAGCCCGTGGATACCGGAGATTTTTTTGCCACTGAATTTGAACTTGTAGCTGTGTATCCCACACCCAAATGCGATGTTTGGGAAATACGCGGGTTGTTTTTTAGCAGTGTCGAAAATAAATATATCCGTGCCTACGTAGCCTTCGGTGTGAGCTTTTCCTAATTTGGCTTCGAACCCACAAGAACCCTCGTAGTTTTTTTGGGGGACACATCTTGTATCATTTAAGGTCATTTGGCTGTAGGAGGTCGAGTCCTCGACCGGAAACTTATCCTTTGACTTGAAACAAGGGTTACACTTGGAACATTGAATTCATGTTTGATTGCTAGACATGTCAACATACACGTAAGGGGAAAAAGCGGGGTCATGTCGACCAAACTTGAGCCGGGTGACAAAGTAAGTACCTTGTTGAGAAAGCGGATACTTGTTCGAATCAGGTGCTAATTTTGCATTTCGTTTATTAGCATAGAATGATCGTGACACGGACATGTCAACAAGAAATTGCGTTCGCTCTTCCTTGGTGAAACTTTGAGGTAAAATTTGTAAGCGGGGTGAGTGAATTGGATGCATCTCCATTGTAAATGCATTGGCATGGTAAAGGATTGAAATGACATGGAGGAGTAGATAAAGGAGACTACCGTGTTTCATATTTGATTAGGTACATATTCAATTGTAAATGTCGTTTTTATTTATATAAGGCGTTTGTATCACTTATTTGTTGTGTGAACATATAGTGCATGTTGATACTAGGGATATCACATTTTAATACTTCTAATAAATTGTATTTGACCATGTGCACTAATTAGGCAATTTATGATTCACTTTGGAAAAGTGTATGTGAACATGTAAAGTCATTGAAATCTCATCAATTGCCTGCTTGTATTCCAAATTTGGCTACAACTTTAATTTTTAAGGCGCCGTGCGATTAAATTTATTAAATAGTTTTTCAAATCAGAGCAGATTTATACCGCAAATTATATGGTACACCACGGTGTACCATGCCCATGGTGCACCTCCTCACAATAGAGGAGTAGGGACCACACTTAAAATAATTTAAATTATTCTAAGTGTGGTCCCTACTACTCTATTGTGAGGAGGTGCACCATTGGCATTGTGCACCGTGGTGCATGCTATAAGCACTCGATTTATACAAATCAAATCAAATTAGATCAGTTTCGTACAAATTAAATTAGATCAGATCAAAATTATCTAAATAATAATCAATTAATCTAGTCTACTTCTAATTATTAATTCGTTTAGAAGAGAGTTAATTCCTCAATATATTCAGTTTATAATAAATCAAATCAAGTTCATTCAAATCAAATCAAGCCTTGTGCGATTGGACTGCATTTTTCTGAATTGATTTGATTTTGTTTGAATTGAATAAAAGTGATTTGATTTGATTTGAATTGAGTAAATTTGATCGAATTTTAGTTGCTCTTGAGAGATTAATGTTCTATTTGACAAGACTTAATAAAAGTACCATTCTGATCAGTTCAGAATCATTCAAATCAGATCAGAATTATTCACATAACGATCGATAAATCTAGGTCACATCTTGGTATAATTCGTCGAAATACAATTAAATTTTCAACAAATTCAGATCAGATTATTTTAGACCAGATCAGATTATTTTAGACCAGATCAGATAGATGCAGTCTCTTGTAAAAAAAAATGGCTTTCTGATATGGGGATGATTAAGCCCATGACAACCATTGGGCCGATTGCTATCAGCTTAAAGGATAATGCGGAAAATACCCGCTTATATTCCGATAAGAATGAAATCGAAGGTCAAATAAGTGTCTCAAAATGTGAGAAAGACATATATTCTGAAAAGGAGGGAGTATGAAATTGCACTCTCGTGAAAGTATATTTCACAACGACTCCATTGGTATAATTTTTATAATTTTTGACGAAATACTTTTTTTTATGAAACTAGTTTGCATGCCCGTGCCACGCCCGGGCTATATATTTATATTGTTTATGCACGTTTTATAAAAAACAGTTTGCCTTATCTTTGTTCTAATAAATTACCATAATGATTATTTTCCATAATTAGCTAATACGTACTATATTACCTATATAATAACTTATTACCATATCCTAACCGATAATTGCATTTAGTTCTATTTTTATGTTCTATCCAATTAATGTATGATAATTTATTACCATATCAAAACCGATAATTGTATTTAATACTATTTTTATGCTCTATCCAATTAATGTATGCCAAGTGTCGTCGTAGGAAAGACTTGGTTTCAGGTTTTAATATATAGTATTAGATTGAAAGTCAAAACTTGCCTCGTAACTGACAAACGTCATATATATTGAAATTGAGAGAGTACCTCCTAAGGCAGGGAGGATAAAATATCGATTTAGCTAGTCTTTTTGCAATCGTACATACCAAATTCCAAAAACATAACAAACCTGTTCGGTATCGTTTTATGTTTTCAGTTTTTTTGAAAACCAAAATCCCGTTTTTGAAAACCAGAAAAAGTGGTTTTCAGATTTCAGTTGTCAGGTTTCATTTTCTATATGACTATTATAGGGTCAAACAATTTTAACTTAATTTTGTAACTTATTTAACTAAATTTTTTACGCAAAAAAAAAAAAAAAAAACAAAAACTGAAAACGGCGGTGATACCGAAGGTCTACTAATCAAGTAATCATACGTCGCCAATATTATTACGGTATATATATATTGCCGATCACTGATGATTATATTATATAAGAATCTTAACATTTTTTTGGAACAAAGGTTAATTTGCCAGCATTAATATCAAAGAGAAACTGATGATTGGCCTGCTGTAACGCCCCAAAGATTGACGGTCCACTAGTTGACCTAATGGCTAAACATGTACCTGCTAATGCGAGAGGACCTATGTCGTCAAACACACTATCCTCATCGAGTTCAAGATCAACTTCTCCAGAATCTCCTGCCGATTTTATGAAATTCAAAACCACCTTCGGTTTCGAGGGCGGAAGCTGTATTTTTGGCAATGGAACCACGCACAGATGATACTTGCCTGGTGCTGGGAGAGGGATCCACTGGTGCAGACCATAGTAAGCTATAACTGCACCTGATAGTATCGTATAAGCTGAGTTTGTCAACATTGTGACCGGGGTACTTGGGTCGATGAAGAACCCGGTCGAGTAATCTTTTTCATTTAACTCGAATACGGCCGGGTCAATTGGTAGTCTAACCCCGTCGAGTGTAATCGCGGCCAAGTATAAATGGTAACGGGCGTCCGGGTTCATGGATATCGTTTGGCCCCCACTTATTTGGGCATCGTCCCCGAATGACATTGTGGTTGTAACGTGTTCACCACGCGGTATACAATACGAAAATCGGCCTTTTATGTCTTGGCTTAGTTGGTTGATGAACGATCTTGTGCCGGGGCTTAGCCCGTGGATACCGGCTATTTTGTCACCCCCGAAATCAAAATTATTGTTGTGTATCCCACATCCAAATGCGATGTTTGGGAAATATGAAGGTTTTTTTTGAGACGTGTCGAAAATAAAAATATCCGTGCCTACGTAGCCTTCGGTGTGAGCTTTACCTAATGAGGCTTCGAATCCACAAGAACCCTCGTAAGTCTTTTTGGGGATGCATCTCATATCGTCTATGATCATTTGGCGATAGGAAGTCGAGTTCTCGACCGGAATTGGATCCTTTAACTTGAAACACGGGTTACACTTGGAACATTGAATCCATGTTTGATTACTAGTCATGTCAAGGAACACGTGAGGGGAAAAAGCAGGGTCATGTTTACCGAACGTGAGTTGGGTGACAAAGTAAGTACCTTGTTGAGAAAGCGGATATTGTATCGAATCAGGTGCTAATAATTTTGCATTTCGTTTATCAGCATAGAATGATCGTGACACGGACATGTCAACTAGAAATTGCGCTCGCTCTTCCATGGTGAAACTTTGAGGTAAAATTTGTAAATGGGGTGAGTGTATTGGATGCATCTCCATAGTAAATGCATTGGCTTGGTAAAGGATTGAAATGACATGGAGGAGTAGATAAAGAATACTACCAAGCTTCATATTTGCTTATGTATGGCTTCACTTGTAAATGTACTTGTTTTATTTATTTATTTAATTTAATTTGTGATGAATTGTATTTGATCATCATATGTATATATCCTCCGTATTAGGAAATGTATGATTCAGATGTAAAGACATTGAAATCTCATCAATAGCTTGATTGTATTCCAAATTTGGATACAATTTTAAGTGTAGTGATGCGAATCTGATCTAAAGTTTCCAATTTTACTGATTTCGATATTGTTTCCATTATGTGCGATGAATGAGATGAAGTACTGCATAAACTGACCAATTCAATAATAACCTTTATGAAAATTAAAAGAATGTATTAATTAACATCCAGCTCATAAGATTAATTAAATACAGAGTAGTTTGAATCCCCTTTGACCTGAACTCTACATCAAGTTCAATCAAATGTAATATAAATGACCTATGAGTAGACTTCTTAAACGAGTCGGGTTAAATACGGGACAGGTGTAAATACGGGCCGGGTCAAGTTAAGGTCACTTATTTCATAATTTAATAATAATAGCTTGACCATCCTTTTTTTTTTTTCATTTCACATACAATTGTCAGCTACTATTTCAGTTAATTTTATATAACGACATTCATAACTTGATCGGCTACTTATTTCCCGCTACCTTTACCGATGACGTTGCGGCGACATAAGATACTCTGTCGGCAACACAAAGACCATGGTGCTCCTAATCACAATAAAGGGGCGGGGCCACGCAATAAAATAGATGAAAAATTATTTTTAAATACGGTCCCTACTCTATTGCTAAAAAGACCACCATGCTTCTTGTGTGTCTGGGATGATGGTAAGCATTGGAGCCGGGCAAGAGGGTGAGAGGCTTGTATTTTATTTTTTAAATATAACTTTGTTTACAATAATAAGTTAATAACACGGGTTTTTATAAAAATCGGTGACTTGGTGGCAAAGTTTTAAAAACTAGAACGGACATCGAACCGCTAGTCTCGAGGGTTCGATGGGTCAAGGGGTTCGACCGAATAAAAAACCGGATGACATAATAATTTTAAAAATATAAAATAATAGAAATTTTGCCAAAATTATTAAAATATATACGAAAAATGTTCCAAGGGTCAAAAACGCGTTGAACCGGCCAGTTTGATCCGGGTCTCGCATTTTAACCGGGGGTTTGGTTTTGACCATGTTTGACCATCCCTGGTTTTTAGGCCAATCGATCGGATCACTGACTGGTCCTCTGTTGGACCAACCGGCCGGTCCGGTTTTCGAAACACTGCTTGGTGGTGATGTGGCGTCATGACTAACTAGTCCCTAAATTGCCTAAAAAGAGCCTAAAATTTCCAAAAAAAATTATAGCTATAATACCAACTATAATAAATCAATTGCGCGTAAAATGTAATAAAAAACTGGATTTTTATACTTTTTTTAATCATGTAGGGTTTTCAGACTTTTATTATTATTAACCGATTATTATGGAAGTTACCTGTAGTTTATATGGGCATGGTGTATATATATTCGCATTAGCATAAGAAAACACCTAAAACCTAGTTGGGATCTTATGCGGATAGTTGTACTAGTCTCCAAATTACTTTTTATTTTCAATTGTAAGTGTATGAATGTGCTTCTTATATAATCAAGTTTTAACCTAAAGAACATGTTCGTACAAGTTCGAAATCTCTTACTTGGTACGTGTTTTAAGAGCCAAGATGAATCGAGTCCCCTTGATCGTAGGGACGTCGTCGCAGCATACAACCAGAACGATCCGCTCAAAATCACGGGTCGTAGACGGGAGAGAGGAGGGAAGTTGAAAAACGGGGTAGAGAAGGCTCGCGAAGTAGGCAACAAGCTAGCTTCTCAGCTACGAAACATTGATACGGATCATAAAAGGGACTGCCTGATTTCGTGCCTTTGCGACGATATTCTTATCGATATTGTTTGCAATCTGTCTATAGAAAGTATCTTGGCATGCAAGCTTGTATGTCGACGATGGTACTCGTTGATCATGTCTAAACATTTTGCGGAGCAACATGTTAAGATAGGTGCTAAACCAATCACGCTTGCGCAGTTTGATTCAATAGTAGATGATAACGTATGTTTCAAGCGAGGTTTATTCGTAATAAATGATCTTGGAGAACCATCAAAGATGATGAGAGTAAGAACATCGCAATCATTGGAGCCAAGTAACACGACACTAGAAGGTTCATGTAACGGGATATTGCTATTGTTCTCGTATAAGTCCCGGAAATATGTGTTATTCAATCCGTTGAGAGAGAAATTTGTCAGGTTAACACTCCCATCATCGAGGTCCATCTTAGGTATCTTCTTCGATAAGCTCAACAACAACGAGTATAAGATCCTCCAGTTTGATATGCAAGGCGAATATTCTCACTATTCTACTTATGGTTTGAGAACGAAGCACCAAAAATGGTTAGGGGCTACTTTCAGGCTCCGTCCGATGTTTTCACATCATCGTGTTGTTACT
Organism: Spergularia bocconei; assembly: GCA_963457585.1. Taxonomy (NCBI): domain Eukaryota; kingdom Viridiplantae; phylum Streptophyta; class Magnoliopsida; order Caryophyllales; family Caryophyllaceae; genus Spergularia; species Spergularia bocconei. The sequence continues at coordinate 1,287,196 of OY734946.1, read as the reverse complement.
TTGCCACGGTCCATGTGCTGGAAAGTTTATGACATTCATAGCCTAAACAAGAATTCTTCTAAATCACCCTTGTGCCCACGTATAATGGTGTTTGAGTTTGATACCGAGAAATTGTATGCTATTAGTGATCCGGAAAAGTGTGTAAGTGACGCTTATAAGCATTACTTGGATGTACAACTTCTAGAGTGGGATAGTAAGTTGGTATTTTTACAGAGCTGCGATGAAGATCACAAACGGGTTGATATATGGGTCTTAGAAGATTCGGAAAATGTTTTGTGGGTGAAACGTCAAGTAATAAACGTTTCTGAAGAATTATTCGGACACTTTGGTATTTCTACCGTACTAGAAAAAGCTGAATTCTTGAAAATCATCAATGATGAATTATTGGTGATTTGTTCATCATCTACGACTGAGACATACTATTTTTGGTACAATCTACGCTCCAAAATCGTAGGGAGGATTCAAGTAGTCGAGCCTCTTCAAAAATATCTTTGGATTTCGTGTAATTCGACGGCTTTCACGTATACACCTAGTTTTGTTCTTATAGAATCCGTTGTAAAATAGTAATTGTTTCTTATTTCGTATTTCATTTCATATCAGATCAGATCAGATTTATTCAAATTATATCTGATCAGATTAATTCAAACCAAATCACATTAGTTTCATATATTTATATCTCCCAAAGATCAAGGGTTCGAACCCTGCTCGAAGCAATCCCCCTCCCCGGCCCCATTGCCTCCCTAGCTAGCTCAGTATAGTGGGACAACTAGACGATTCTCCCGCAACTAATTCTCATACATTCGCCTAGGGGCGGGTCTGTATGGCTAGTAGTAAGCCTTTTTCTAAACAATCAATGAATTTGACCTAAAAAAACAATCAATGAATTTAGACTATTTTCTGCTATTAATTTGTCAAACTCAGTTAAAACTTCAACAAGTTCTGATCATAATAGATTAGATCAGATTCATACAAATCGGAAAAGATAATATAACAAATTCTATCAAATTGGGTCTTAATAAATACCAAAACAGTTCTTTAAAGGCAACAATCAAGCCTTATTACCAAAATGATTAGAGGTCGGCTAACATGAATCGTCATCTAACCAGAATATTGAAACACTTTCAAAACAAGTTTTATAAAGTCATCAAAATAAATAAAAAGGTTTGAATTAGTTAGTGTTTTTCTGGTATAAGGATTACGAGTTCAACTCCAAGTAGTCTTAGTTCTAATTTGTCTACACATAGACTCCTAGTATTTCTATAAAACTTATCATCATCGTCAAATACTGGAGTAAAGAAGACAATTAAGTGGAAGTGGTTCATTCCAAAAGAGTCCTATTATCTTTCGAATTGAATCGTGTTATATATGGAAGTTGGTTGGTTTCTACATGGTACACTGGCCTGGTACAGTAGTCTAGCTATTATCTGATATCCCTTGCTTTCGCATCAACTCTCCAAATTTTCTTTTAAAGAACATGGCCGTACTTTTGCCTGTGAGAGTTCGAGACTTCTTGCTTAAGTTTGTTACATGTTTTAAAAACCAAGATGAACAGAAGGCTCACGAAGTAGTAGACATCAAGCATCAAGCAAAATCTTCTAATCGCCGGCCCCCTGAACTTTCTCATAGGGATAAAACGGACTATATTTCGAGCCTTTGCGACGATCTTCTTATTGTAATTATTCTTTGGAATCTGTCCATGGAAAGTATCTTAACATGCAAGCTTGTATGTCGACGATGGTACTCGTTGATCATGTCCGAACAATTTGCGGAGCACCATCTTAAGGTAGCCGCAAAACCAATCACACTTGCGCATTTTACAAGATTATTAGACGATACTAACGTATGTTCCAAGTCAGGTTTATTTCTTCTAGATGATGTTGGACAACCTTCAAAGATGATGATGAGAGTAAGAACATCGCAATTCTCAGAGTCAAATAATATGGCACTATATGGTTCATGTAATGGAATATTACTATTGTATGAATCCGGAAAATATGTGTTATTCAATCCGTTGAGAGAGAAATTTGTTACGTTGACACTCCCCCCATTGGGGTTCATCTTAGGTATCTTCTTCGATAAGTTCAACAAAGAGTATAAGATCCTTAAGTATGAAATGCATGGCGAACATGCTCACTATTCTACTTATGGTTTGAGAACGAAGCACCAAAAATGGTTAGGGGCTATTTTCGGGCTCCGTCCTATGTATTCACATCACCCTGTTGTCAATTTGCCAATGTCCATATGCTGGAAAGTTTACGACTTCCAGCACCGTGATTCGTCTGTGACACGACGACCCTTGCTCCCTGGATGTATCGTAATGTTTAAGTTTGATACCGAGAGGTTATATGTTATTCGAGATCCGGAAAAATGTGAAAGGAATTGGGACTATACTCTGCATTGTTATTTTTTTGTACAGCTTCTAGAGTGGGAAAGTAAGTTGGTATATTTACACAGTTGCGGCAAAAACTACGAACGGGTCGATATATGGGTCTTAGAAGACTTAGACAATGTTTTGTGGGTGAAACGCCAAGTGATAAACGTGCCAAAAGAAATGATCCAACGATTTGGTATATATGATACTATAGGAATATGGAAGTATTCCTATATTGTATTAGGAATATGGTTAGGGAATATCTAGACTATGATAGGGAATAGTATTATGGAATAATAGAAGTAGATCTCTGTCTTACGGTACAAGCTATTGTAACGTTATAAATAGCGATGATTCTATGGTGATTGTCAGTTTTTGACAATTAGAATAAGATTTAACCATGGTTAATAATTAAATAATAATATTAAATATCTCATAATATTTTTAAAAATATTAATTTAAACTTGTTAACATAAATTAAAACAATTACAAATATAACTAATTTTTTCAATAGATACCATGGCTTGATAGCCAACGTAAATTTGACAAAAAAAAACTAATTAAATAATTAAATTTCCCAAATTAGCCTTATAATCAAACACTTGCCCTCTCCTTAAACCAGTAAAACTACCACGCATAGTCCACCACGACCGTTACTCTCACCACCACAACCTTACGCAACCCACCACGCATAGGCCGATCACCACTGAAGATGACCAGCATGGGTTCGTCAAGGCGCATGGCTGAGATTGGGTTGCCGGCGCTGCTGTAAGAGAGGAGCGGATAGAAGGTCGACACAGTGAAGATGGTTGTCGATGGTAGGATTGGTAGGTGAGACTAATGATGGTGGTCGTCGGAAAGCCACAATCTCGCCGGAAAGAGAGGAAACGTGCAGAGAGAAAACGTGGGAAATAGGAAAATTGGGGAGGAGGAGACAACGGTGTGGTCAGCAGGACAGTAGGCTTCCGACGATCAAGGTGGCTTGGGAGGTGCCGGTTATAAGGTCGATCAGGCGACGGGATATGGGTGGGGCTGGTGGAGGCAGTGGATTGGGAAGTGGTTTTTATTTTTCTTTTTTTTTTTTAATTATTATTATCTAAGGTCAAACGTACCAAGCCTCGTAGAAAATCTATAAACTGAATTTTTTATTTAACTTTCCATACAAAATCAAATATTTAAGATAATAAAAGATAGACAAGATTAAATTAATTAAGGAAAAAAATATTTTGACGACTTATAAAATTATTATATGTTGTAATCCTATGTGACAAGGTGTATAATAAGAACTTTTTTTAACCATGGTTAAAAAGATCAAATGGTTGAAATTCATCTTATCCTAATTTAATGGTTAAGATTTTTTTACTTATCCTAATTGTCAAATACTGACAATTATAATAGAATTGTTGTATAAATAGGGGTTCACCCCTCATCAATAACAAGACGACAACAACTATCATTATTCATTACCCTAATTACATTTTATCATGGTATCAGAGCCTCTTTCCTAGAGGACTCTGCAAATCGCTTCCGCTACCTGCCGGTGGGCTGGAAAAAAAAAAAAATCCAATTCTACCTTCCACCTACGTAAGTCTAATTTAATTCCCAAACAAAAATCCCAAAATCAAAGTTCCTTTGACTCTGCGAAAACCCCCTTTTACGGTCAAACACTCAAACCTAAAGCACCTTGTTCAACCTCTACTAGCTACTATCCGCTCGTACTAATTTCGAGCCCTTCACGAATATTGTCGACCAATTTCGACTCTTTCGTGACAAACTAAACTTGGTAGAACGAATTTCGACATTTGACAAATTACAAACAAATTTGGTTTTTCGGTACCATCAAACCGAATTAATGGTTGGTTTTTTTCAGTTCCATCAAAACTGAATTACAAATTTGGTTTTTCGGTGTCCACTAAACCGTACGAATTTGGTTTTACGGTGTCCATCAAACCGTGACAAACAAACTTTGTGGTTTTTCGGTGTCCTGTAAACCGTACAAACAAGCAATTTTGGTTTTTCGGTACCATCAAACCGAATGTTGCTGAACAAGGATGAACGAGGGATCGCGGGTTGATCGAGCTTCTACGGATACTATTTTTTTGTTTACACAATTATTGTAATTTTCAAACCCATGGACTTTTGCAACGTTACCATGAGTTTGAGGGGGGGTGTTAGAGGATTATGAAAGTATATATTGTATTAGGAATATGGTTAGGGAATATCTAGACTATGATAGGGAATAGTATTATGGAATAATAGAAGTAGATCTCTGTCTTACGGTACAAGCTATTGTAACGTTATAAATAGGGGTTCACCCCTCATCAATAACAAGACGACAACAACTACCATTCACAACCCTAAACATCTTGTCAGGTATATATGATACTATAGGAAGAGCTAAATTCTTGAACATCATCAATGATGAATTATTTGTGATTTGTTTCGGTGTGAGGGACACGGAGTATTGTTTTTGGTACAATCTACGCTCCAAAGTTGTTAGGAGGATTCAAGTCGAGCCTCATCAACCACATCGTCGTTCATTATTAGTTCATCGTGCTTTAACGCACATACCTAGTTTTGTTCCTACCGAATCCTTGGTTGAATAATTACATCTTATATCTTCAATAGTCATCAAGATCGTATTGTAAATTAAACTAACATCGAACTAGTATCGTGATTTGAAATAAGTGTTATTGGAGACCTTTAATTTGCAGAGTGTCAATATAGTCTTGGCCTTTTATTAATGTCGTAGACTCGTAGCTTAATTATTTTTTCATGTTTCTTCTAATCTTCTATAGTATCATGATTCGAGCCTTTACTGAAGATGGACCTTTCAGACCAAGTGATTGTTAAAGAATGACTACATATGGTTGGAACAAAGGTGAAATTGGCTGATTTGTTAAGACGATTTATCGTAACAGGATTCAGTTTATATGGGAACACATCCTCCCATAGGAACCATGAGAACTTACACCTACCATCGGATTATAAAATGAAAGGTCAAGATTAAGTTTCAAATAATTAAAAAAAACCCAACAAATCCAACTCCCTCTTCTCTCTCCTTCTCCGCTGCCCCCAGTCCCCCACCATAGCTCCACCTTTGCCTCGCCATCACCGACTACCCACCACCGCCGAATCGGGTGAGCCGACCGCCGCCACCGTTCTTCTCACCGACCGTCGGCGACCTCATTCCCACCCCCTAGACCCCACATGCCTTCCCTATTCCTCCATTTCTCTATTTCTATTCATTCTCTCTCTTTTTTTACTCTCCCACAGCCAACAATGGCTAGATTCCGACGACGAACAACACGATTCCGGCTGCCACCGACGCACTCTGGCCACCACTCCTCACCGTCGCACCACCACCATAATGTGCATTTCAATTCATGTAAATATGCATTTAATTTTTTCTAAATGTGCATTTTGAATCATGTAATTGTGCATTTTGAGTCATGTAATTGTGCATTTCGAATCATGCAATTGTGCATTCCATAATTCATAAATGTGCATTCTAGATCTAGTGTATGCTTCGAAAATCGACCATTGTCGGCGGAATTAGAGTAATTTGGAGGAGAGAGAAAATTGGGAGAGAAAGGAATTTGAGGGCGGAGAAGAGGAGGTGGTGTCGCGGTGGTGGGGTTCCGGCTCGCCTTACGACGGCCGTCCTAGTGGTGGTGCCGGCTCCCGGTTCTGAGGTGGTGTGGTTGGATGGTGGTGGTTGGGTAGGCGGCTAGGGGTGGGGATTAGTGTAGCACCCCGGCTCATCGACTGAGCCGGAAGTAGTCACCCATGGCAGCTTGCCAGGCTGTGGGCTGACCTCACAGACCAACACGGGTCCTTTCGGCGCATTTTGACCTCACTCATGCGCACCCTAGGAACTTCCCATGAGGTCACCCATCCTGAAATTGCTCCCAGTCAAGCACGCTTAACTGTGCAGTTCTTATCAGATGAGATTTCTAAAAGGAAAGTCGACTTGGTAAATATTCATTATTTTCCATAAAACGACCATCATAAACAAGGTAAAATGAAAAATTGCGAGATAATAAATATGATAAAAAGTCGATTCTTTATGCTTCCTAGAATGATGATTTTTCCAACCCCAAATTAAATGAAGGCAAACACACTTTTCATGCGGGTTTCTAAAACCTCTATCAAGGTCGTGTTTAGCGTGAAGTACACAAGTTAATGCAGTCTATATATGATCTACTGAAATCAAATGACAGTTACATTCAGTGCTCACGTGTTAATCAAGTACTCACTTTTACTCAAAACATTTACTATTTGTTAACCAAAACAGAACACTGAAATCTTCACCAAAAAGTTTTTAGAGTACCAAAAGCCACTAAATTGAAGTAGTAAACATGATGTTTTGCCTCATAATTTATGCAATTCTGATGCAACATGCAACCCAAATTCAGTCTTACCCTGAATCTGATTTAATCAAGAATTTACCAGGGCAACCAGCAGTTAATTTTAAGCAATTTTCAGGGTATATCACTGTTGATGAAACCCAACAAAGACATCTGTTTTACTACTTTGTTCAAGCTGAAACCAACCCTGATTCCAAACCCCTTGTCCTTTGGCTTAATGGAGGTCTTTTCGACGCGACGAAATTGCTCTTTCTTGCTTGTTTTTCATTCTTTTCATAAATGGTGATTGTTCATTTTTGTGATTTTGTAAATGCAGGGCCTGGTTGCTCGTCTGTTGGATATGGAGCCTTTACTGAAAATGGACCTTTCAGACCAAGTGATGATGCCTTGCTCAAGAATGACCATAGTTGGAACAAAGGTGAAAATTTTCGATTATGAATTTTTGGATGAACCCGTTTCACAAAAAGAAAAATATAAGTAAATCGATCGAAATGGGTTTACCAAAGTTGGAAGTTGTCATCATATGATATTGGATGACATCAAAACCCGATAAACCGGAAACTTGTCATTGACAATGACATGACGTTTTCTAGAATGTTTTCGTGAAACGAGTTCATCCAAAACTTTGCGGAAATCAAATCGACAAATTTATAATGTACTGACATTTAAAGTGGGTTATTTAATTTGTGGTCTTGGTGATTGCAGTAGCAAACATGTTGTACCTGGAATCACCAGCTGGAGTTGGATTTTCCTACTCTACTAACAAATCATTCTATGGCTTTGTCAATGATGAAATGACAGGTTAATTTTTTGGATCTAAAGCTTATTTTGCCCCTTATGTTTCTTTGATCCGTAATGAAGCGCAAAGATCAATACAACGAGAGGAGGGGACTCCTCGAACATAAGACGACTTTATCCTTAAATAGACTCTTAATCCTTAATCTTACTGTAAGGAACCATAACTATTTTATTGGTTTTGATTTTTAGCAAGAGATAATCTTGCATTTCTTCAGAATTGGCTTGTCAAATTCCCGGAATACAAGAACAGTGATTTGTTTCTTACAGGAGAGAGTTATGCAGGTTAGACTTACTAAACCTTATCAGTTTCATAATTTCTTCCTTGAGTTAATTGTTAGATAAACAACTATTTACCACATTTTTACACAGGGCATTATTTACCACAGCTTGCCAATCTCATACTGAATTCTACCCTAAAATCCAATCTCCGGGGAATTGCTGTAAGTATATATACAACTTCCGCGTAGATATTTTAAAATGAGATGGTCTCACAATGTATAAAACACGCATGTTAGTATGTTATCATCTCAGAGTATAAGTCATTCTCGTTCAATAACCTATGTTAAGCTGCTACTACAAGCTTAGTCGAAATTTTGGGTGAGACGGTTTTACAATGATATGCAGATAGGGAATCCACTACTAGAATTCAACACAGATTTCAATTCAAGAGGAGAGTACCTTTGGTCGCATGGCTTGATATCAGAATCAACATTAGGGTTCCTGCAAAATGTGTGCAATATGTCACAACTTAGAAGACAAGTTACCAGTTCATCAGTCACCCCTGAATGCTCTATGGTGAGGAAACAGTTGATTAGCGAAGTTGGTGACTCGATCAACTATTACGACGTTATTCTTGATGTCTGTCTACATCAACAAGCCCGTCTTCACAGCTACACGGTAAATAAGTTGACAATAGTTATATCGTATTAAGAATAGATTTTCAGATCATCAAGATATATACAGATGACAAACACAAATGCTACTCATGGACGTCATGGTCTCGTTAAATCATCGAGTCTTCAGTCATTCGAATACTTCAGGTTCAATCACTAGACATATAACTTGATATCATGTAATTGTAGGATAAAACATGGCAGGATGAAGAGAAAGTTGATGTTTGTCAAACTGAGAAAACAGCAAAATACCTGAACAGGAAAGATGTGCAGAAAGCACTCAATGCACAACTTGTTGGGGTCACTCAGTGGACGTCCTGTGCCCTTATGAGGTAACTTAGTAGTAACAATCTTCGCAAACAAGTTTTGGTGCTGATTTTGGTTTTACAACAGAACAACACCATCGATCAACAACTTCATTTCATTGATTTAAATCCGATTTTGTTAATAATATTGCAGTTTTCTTAATTATCACATGGACGACCTAGAGGTCTCAACTCTTCCATTGTTGGGTACTTTAACGAAGGCCGGTGTTCGCATTCTAATCTACAGGTATATAATCGAATACTTTCACTATCTATTGATTACCATTCGTAAAAGGAACTTAGTTATGGTGCCGATTCTTTTTCTGGCTCTTAACACAGCGGCGACCAGGACTCGGTAATCCCGCTAATTGGAACACGAGTTTTGGTGAACGGGTTAGCTATAGAGTTGGGACTAAAGACGACCGCACCATACAAACCTTGGCTACAGGATAAACAGGTTGGAATATGAAATTACGACTTCTAGTCCCATATACAGATATAGTATGACAACTTGTTAATGAAAATGTGACTCACAGGTTGGCGGATGGAGTCGGGTCTATGGAAACATCTTGACATATGCAACCATACGAGGTGCAGCACATGAAGCTCCATTTACGCAGCCTGCCCGATCTCTAGGGCTCATTAGCTCCTTTCTGCAAGGGAAGCTCCTGTCGGACTCATAAGCTTTGAAATAGTTTCTGACCATACATATCCATGACATGAATGCTTCAGATTTCATATTTATGGATTAAAGAAGTGAAAATTACAAAGATTAGTTTCAGAATTTTACTGTGCAACGATGGGGGCATAAAAGTATCATTCCATCTATTTCTCAAGAGTATTCTAATAGAAGTTTTGCCAAACACGCCCGAAACTTGGCAGACAAAGCTTCTCAAAACCTCTACTTCTGAGAAGGCATTTCTATAGAAGTTGAAAGCTTGGCCATATAGGAACTAATCCCCTAGCTAGAATCTCAATGACATTATATAGGTACTTCAAAAACCAACACAGTTCATCAAAGATTACTTAGAACCCTACTAAATCACATCATCGGTTGTCCTGCAGCGAAGGCGACAAACTTCAATCATGCAAGGTGCCAAGAATATCCTCGTCACGGAACAAAAGATACCTGCATTATGAAATCCAAAATCAGAACATCAGCCCATATTCTGGCATAATTTGGACAATGAACTAGAAAGCCAAAGGCAGAACCACCAATAATTTAAGAATAACTTTTTAAAAAAATATCCCTATAACCGTGAAAAAGAGACTAAAGTTTCAGAGTGGTCAGTTGAGGAGATGCAGATTTCCAGCGAGAGATTACAGGGGTTAACTAAGGATGATATGTAGACTAGGTAAGACAACAAACCAGGTAATTAAGCACTTGCCATTCAACATATTCCCACCCATGGAAAACATGACGCAAAACCACACATCACTAACTAAAGCTCTTATACATCCTAACTTGAAAGTATTCTAAAGGACACTGCGAATAATAGGTCCTATTTTCAGATGCTTCCAACATGGTAATCTTCAATGAAGTTAGCAGTGCCCACAAGATACCTAGTAGGCTACTAGTCTACTACACATTGAGACTGATATTTAACATCAAATACTTTCAGAGGGTAATCCCAGTTGAATAAAGAGCATGGAACACCATCAAATAGTAGATAATCCTACAACTGAGATCACCATTTTTTTTTTGATCTAGGAGATCACCATATTCAAGAGTTCAAGAAAGCCTATAAATTGCCGCTGAAGTGACCTTTCCAGGATATCCAATATTAACTGATATAACTCAGACATTTGAAAGAACTGTAACACATACGAACTCTTAAATATAGAGACTTTTACATTAGTTTACCAATATAAGCAAATGTAGGTTGAATTCAACACTGTGATAGTATAATTGTCAAACGAAGGCACCACTAGCACTACATATAACAACCATCACCTGTCAACCACATGAAAACAACGGTAAAAGGGACATAGAACGCCTATTAAGCAGCACTGCCAACTAATTAACTTGTAGGCACTTGTAAATTAAGAATTAACTAGCTCTTGAGATCACTTAGTTAATTCTTTGCCCCTTTCATCCTTCAGCTTCTTAACCCCCCTCGCCTCTTTTAACATGTAACCAAGCTTCTCTACTCCACTTTCGACCTCTTCCACACGGCTTTATCTACTTTTATAACTCTGGTTTGAGGTAGGGGATCTATGATCTGCCAAGAAGGTGGGAGGGTGTGTAAAACATGCAATGAGAAAAGACTCGAAAAGAAAAATCCGTGCAATATATTTCGGTAAACTGCTCAAAGCCTATTTCACTGCCACTTCAGCTTCCCAATTGCAACGCGACATAAATCGATAATTTTTGACAATTCCCACTCTCTAATCCCAAAGTCACTTTCCCATATATCAAACCTCTCAGCAGTTGAGTACCCCTACTAAGGTTTCAGCAAGTAAGAAAATGCACTTCTCTCAAACAACAAGCACTCCTTATCTTAAGACATATCAGTTCAAATAATCCACTACACATCACTACGTTTCAAAGTTTTAAAAAGGTTATAGATTATGATGTCTTAGACTCACAACGATAAGCACTACCCACAAAAGCAATTTCAAGGTTTCACTAAGCTGTCCGAATCACTTTCTTCACAGATACCCAGAAACTCATTAGTGTCTGTGAAGCTAAATGGGCACATGAAACATCCTTCATGCAGCCCTCCAAAACATAAAATAAAGACAAAAACAAGGTTCAAAGATTTTGGGGACGGGGGGGGGGGGGGGGGGGGGGGGGGGCAGACCCACAAGAACTATTAAATACATTGCTACCCAAGAAGTTACATCAAACCAAACATTACATAAGAGGGAAAAACCCAACACCAGCAGCAAAGAAATCAAGCCACAGTACATAGAGACTAAGAAACATAAACACGTACTCTTTCTCGCCGAGCTTCACGGTAGTTCCACCATATTCTGGCAAAAGAACAGTCTCTCCTTCCTTCACAGCAGTAGGAACATGCTCTCCCAGTTTGTTACGAAGGCCAGGACCCACAGCAAGAACTTTTCCAGAGTTGAGCTACATCACAACCCACAACAAAAGTAAACTTCAGAAACAGACCCTCGTCGATTCAAATAATATCTCAATGCCTAAAAAGTAGATCACCAACCAAATGGTATTGCACACAGAACCAAAACAAAGCATACGACGAAATAACAAACACACTACTAATGAGCTTAAAACACCATTACAGCCCTTCAGAAGCCGGATTACACAAGAGTGACACAAAAGAAAACCTTCCACTTTCACAATGCCACCACGAATTTCGCAAGAGATCGCATGATCAACAAAATAACAAAAGTTACAATCTTGGACAGAAGCATTGTACTTCAACAATCAAAATACATCCTACTGCCTCCTCAGCTGAACATACTTAATCATAACATATCGATAACCCGATAAAGTCGCATTCTTTCGTCGCAATATCCACAATGCAAATCTCAAAAAGAATTTATCTTTTCCCCAAATAACCCATCAAATTGAAGTCAACAAATAATCCATACACAACCACAAACGTTGACCAACAAAAGTAAATTTCTTTTACAACAAGAACCACCAAAAATTGCTCTTAAAAAACTTCAACATTACGACAAGCAATAATCAATCAACTAATCAAAACATCCATTACAAAATTTCATTGTTAATCAGGCAATTAAAATCACAACCATAGTAAAAAAGGGGGGAAATTAACAGAAACCCACAATAATTAAACAAATCAAGAGTAATTAAATCGAACAAAAATGATAAAATTATGAGGAATTAGGGGTAAATTTTGAAGATTGGTAATTTTACCTTAGCAGTAGATTCAGGGAGTAAAATTCCAGCAGTAGTTTTAGCGGGTGCGATAACTTTCTCCACCAAAACACGATTCAACAACGGAATAAACTTCTTGGCCATTTTTTTGATCGAATTGAAGAATTTTGATTAAGAAATTGCAGATTTTGGTGAAAATCCCTAATTCGAGCAAAGCTAGGGTTTATGAAGAAATTTTGGTGTGTGAAGGGTTTATGCCCGTGTATAAAATACGTGGGGGTGGCGTTAATATCACGTTTTTATTTATTTTTTTAAATCAATCAATCTTTTTTTTATTATCATTTTCAAGTATTTTTTTTTTTAAAAAATGTTATAAATACCAAGAGCGGATTAACGGAGATTGAGTTTTACTTACGTTTAGATTTTTATTCTCCGTTGATAATTGAACATTATAAACACCAAGAGCGGACTAATGGAGATTGAGTTGAGTTTTGTGTATTAGTACTTACTTGGGACAGGTGATAATGCGAATCTAAGTTTTCAATACATCGGATATTCTTTGAATAAGTAAGGGTATTTGAAAGTCGAATAGGTTTCCTTCAAAAACAAAAACAAAAAACAAAAAAGTCGAATAAGTGGTCTGTCTCTAGAGAAGTTTTAGATTTCATTTGAATGTCTCGACAAATTACGGAATGAGAGACGTAAACTTGAACGTAATTGGGATAGTTCTCTTTGCATGGTCCTTTTGGGCTCTCAACTATTCAAAGAGTCGTCGTGGATGGAGGTAAAGGACCTTTCAACCAACAGGTCGGATGGGAGTTGGCAAGCCTTCCCCATTGTAAAGTGCAAGTTTTGTGGGTGGCTTGGGATAAGCTTTGCTACTCAAAGAACAGAGGAGGTGTTGGATTGCGTGATCTTTCATCCTTTAATCAAGCGTTACTGGCCAATTCAAGCAATGCTGGCGCCTAGTGACTAATGAAGGCACATCACTTGCTAGCCGTGTTCTCAAGGGCAAATATTTACCCAGAAACTCTTTTTGGAAGCTAAAGTTAGCGGGTATTGTAGCTACACATGGAGATCCTTACTGTCATCCAGGGATTTGCTTAGGAATGGGGTAAGAAGGGTTATAGGGAATGAAGTGAACACTAAACTTTGGGGTGATCCATATTAGGGAAATGAATCAATCATGATCATTTCCCAATTATACAATATCAATCTCATCTCCTAATCTTATGCACATAATTGATAATGATGTATATTTATTTATCATGTTCATATGTACTCCCTCCGTCCCAGATCAAACGGCTCAAAGCATTTTTGTAGCGGAATAAGAAAAATTGATATAATAAGTTGAGTGAGGTGAAAGGAGGAGAGAGAATGTGAGGATTAATAAAAGTAGGAGAGATAATGTGAGAGAAGATGTAATAATTTAATAAAAGTAGGAGAGAGAAATATGTTCCAAAATAGATGGGGTGTTTGAAGTGGGACGTCCCAAAATGGAATATGGGGCGTTTGAACTGGGACGGAGGGAGTAATTGATTCTGTTTTGTATTCCCCTTCCCTCGTTAGATTATTATTGTAATTATTATCTCCTTCCTAGATTAGCTACTGATGTACTAGAAAGTCAGTTTGAGATCTTTTGTGGCCAACTGGCATCAATAGAAGTCTTGTACAGACCACCTTGTAGATTAAAGTTGTAATTTGCTATATAGTCTAATGTGTGTTTTTTTCGGTTGTGGTTTTCGTTGCACCAGATACGCCAGATACCACGTCCCTAAATTTTGATGCCCCGTTTATTGAAAACTCCACAATGAGTGATGCGCTATCCTCACTTGGCTCTACGGATAAGGTAATACTCTTTCTCCCTACCATGTTTGTTTTCTCTACAGTGCACCGAAATTCTATCAGGTCGTCTTTGTTTCGCCGCAAGTTTGATCTTCACTTCCGCAAACGGTCGAAGCGCCTCTATGAAACACCTCTTCCTCGTCTTTGTGGGGGGAAAATGAAGTTCGTTTGCCAGGAGCACACCCCAGGACCCCTTTTAAGAAGCTTAAGTTGTTCTCCTTTTTCTTTACTCCTTTTACGTCGTTTAGTTTAGGAGGTTCGGGCTTCAATCCTGGCTCGTCTAATAGGAGCCAGAAAAAGCCTGATTATGAGTAAAACCTCCTTAAGCTTGTATTTGCATTATTTTCAGTTGTATTTAAAACATTGATTTTCACTTACAGCATGTTTGGTAGAGAGGAATTGAACGGAAAGAATTGGAAGGAAGAGAAAAAACGAAAAGGAAAAGAAGAGAAAGGAAATGAAATACGGTTTCCTTTGTTTGGTTGACTTATTAAAAATTTGGACGAACCGAAAGGAAAGTTAGTGTTTTCATGTTGTAAATTAGTTTTCCGTCCAATTCCGCCCGTTTTGGGAGGGAAATGAAATGACAGTTCAATAAATGATCATTTCTTTCTATTTCCTTCCACTTCCTTTCATTTCTTTCCATTTAACGTAGAAAAGTTGAAAAATATGTTTCCTTTCCGTCCATTTCCTCTTTACCAAACATGTTGTTAAGGTTTGCATGGTGTATAATGTGTGTCTTTTTCAAAATGAATATATGCAGGATATGTTTATAAGTGCCGATAAGTACTACTGGTCATATCCTTTCATAGAGCCTATAAGAGTTCACGTCTTGGTTACCGATGGTGGGAAGTCAGACATAGAAATTTGTCGGGATTATGGAAAATTCGACCAATATAAGAGCAAAGGAGATATTTTATTTGATCAATTAGGGGACATTGTTGACTATCGGCATGATGTCATTAAGTGAAGATCCATCTGATAAAAATTCCATGCTTTGGGAAATGGAGGCGATATGTGATTACCTTAAGTGGATCTCAATCGATTATGATGAGGTCGGGCAACTTGTGGGGGTGACTGATTCATTCAACTCGTATGCCTTCTTCAATGTTGTGGAGAAAATTAACATGAAGTCGGAGTTAGAAGAGCATTACAACACAAGGCTAGGACAATTTCGAAGTTTGAGAGAGGAGTTCGACTTTTACACATTGGTGCATGGAAACCGCACGCATCACGTTGATGTTGCCCATTGCACGGCATAATACAGTTTGCAGTTGAGCGTACAAAGGGTTGGAAAAAAGCCTGGATTGGACTGGACAAGAGCATAAAGAATATGCCAAAAGAAATGCATTTGAAAAAAAAAAGGATTTGAAAAAAATGCATTTGAAATAATGTAACTCTGATCTTTAGCTACGTAATTCTATTTCGAGTCTATAAATACTCGTGTATGTTCATTTGTCACATTTTAATGGAAATTCTTCTGAAAACTTCATCTTCTTCCATGTTTTCCTTTCATTTTCTCTGTATCTTCTTCAAACACTCAAATCTCTTCATGGAATCTTCATTAGCTTCTCATTCAAGCTACAACTCTTTGATTTTTACGGTAAAATCAAAGAAATTAGATAATTTGCCGAAGTTCTGTTTGATTTATGGTAATCAGCCAGAAACTTCAGCGATAAGCTTCACGTCCTATTTTGTGATGTGAATTTGTTTAATTTGGTCAAATTCGATCAAATTCTGACAAAATTCCGAAGTTTGATCAAAATTCATATGATTTCTTAGTATATGATCCAATTTGATCATATTTGGAACTGATTGGTTAGTGTTAGTGATTCTTAGTTCAATTTGCAGCAAGTCTTGAGAAATTCGAGAAATTTGGCATGTTTCTGACGATTTCTGGTTAGTTTGAAGTGGATTTTGGAATTTTCAGCCCATTTTGGTGAAGTTGAAGAATTCTGGTGATTTTCTCTTACAAGCTTGCAGCTGCTGGAATTTGTAACTTCTGGTTGAAGCTTCTTATCTTCGATCAAGGCGATTGACACTAACAACTCCTCCGGCTCAACTTCTGTCAATTACTATACTGATCCCTAGTACTCTTTGACTGCTAAGTGAATTTTTGTTGATTATATGGTAAAATGTTGGATTCTTAATGCCATTACTGCTGTCATAGTGGTCATAGCTACTACACTGCAATATGCTCAAAACCTCCAAAGAACTTTGGGATGATATTAAAGAGAGGTATGGTCAATTTGACAATTTTGGAATCTGAACTTCATGATCTCAAACAAGAAAATAAGCCGAAGTAATGTACAGCTCAAAAAACGCAGAACAATCGTAAAACGAAAATAGCAATACGACTGAATGCAAATAAATAATCTCCGAAACATGCTCCAAAATAGAAAACCAAAGGCTAATAAAGAGGACAGTTTACTCCATCCGAAAAAAACTGTTCCCAAGACTTCTCTCCTTTCCGACATCCTCAAACTTTTCTTCCTAGTTCGCTTTTCTCTCTGCTTTGTCTTTCACTTAGATAGGGCATGGTGGTATACTGAGCGTAGAACCGGCTTGGATCTGGCCCCAACCTATGAGTCGCCAATGCTTCTCAACACGACGGCTGAGTGCTATTTTCTCACCTTGGCTTGTGCAGACTGGAGACGTAAGTTGCAATTTTGCCAAATCAGTCTTGACAGCAATTACTCGGGCACCTGTCGACATGGATCCAATGTTCAACATAAGGATCTCTCCCTTGGTCAACTTTGTGACCTTGCCCTGTTTCTCGGTCCCCTTTGTCCTGACACCAAGCAGCCTCCGTAGCAAGAAGAAATTCACCTGAGGCAGTGAAAGACAGCAGAGTTAGAAATCCACAAAAATCCTTGAACACAGGATAGAACATTAAACAGTTGCAGAGGGTTTTGGCACTCATTCAAAGAAAAAGCAGCATGCACACAAAGCAAGCAATCCAAAAATAAGTACCAGTTACGTAATTGGCTAACAAATCAGGTCTGCCAGAGGCAAATTATTTGCCTAACGTAAATTTAAATTACTCCAATTCACATGCCCTCGGCATTGGCACTAGGTTAATCAATCAATAATAAATTGATGCGGAATACGATAGTTTCCTGAACATTGGGAAGTAAAGAATCGCGCTAAATGTGAAGGGCCAAAAGTCATTTTTCTCACAAGTCGCCACAGAGTTTGATTTTAAGGATATCAGGAAGGGTAAGTTTGCACTGCTTCTCAGGACTCCAGATAACATGTGGACAGCAATCAAACATTTCATAGTTTCAAACACAGCAAAAAGCCGCTAAGCTAGAACAGAGCAGAAACCACAACATGACAAGTTGACAACGCAGAAACCACAAAAGTCGCCAAGAAACATTTGCCAAGACTACTAGCATCACATAGTAAAAACTGACTAACTAAATTTGAGAGCTGATCCTGATTTAAGTTGCGCAAAGAATAAGACGATGAATTCTGACGGAAAGTTTAATACCAAAGAGTCAATAACAAGGAAAGTTGAACTCCTACAGAAACAAGAAAATTACCTCGAGTTCAACGAAAACATCTGGAAGAGACCCAACCTCCCCGAGTACCTGACCTACCAATCGATCAGCTCGGGTTAAAGTAGGGTCCATGGTTGTCCCAACACCAATTAGACCTCCTGGCACAGCAAATTGTAGCTCATTTTGCTCAGCAAACAATGACACTATTCTGGAATATATGGGTGTGCACTTAATATTTCCACTTTCGTCTTTCACAACAATTCCGGGTCGAACCTCAATACGTTGATTCACCTTCAAGACACCCTGCACGCACATCACATACACTGAGAAACACTTTCAAAGAAGCTTTAAACCTAAACTTGAGACTATCAACATACTTAACCGAACATCCAAAGGCAAGTTAGGTAGTCTAAGTTCAAACATGCATGAGACAACAAAGCAGTGACAATGTATAGATGCACGGCCTTGGCACATTACGAAATACGAACTACTACTGCAGAAAACCAGATAGTGCCATTACTGTCCTAACCCCGTAGAGAGAAATCTAGACAACAAAAGCAAGCCGATGAAATTAGCTTTCTCTCTCCTAAATCTCACTAACTTGTTGATTTAGTTGTAAACGTACCCACGATAAATTAAAAACAACCAGATAAAGTCCACATTTCATGCTTAAATGGAAGGGACAAACAAATAGCAGAACAATGCAGAAAAAACTTAAGGTGGATGGCTAATTAGATAAAATGGCACACGCAACATGGGCTTTTTATAGCTTGCATAAATAAACCAAAGATATCAAACATTTTAACCATGTTAATATACATGCACATTCAGTGGACCACATACGACACGGAAAGTACTGCAATGTGGAATTTAGTGCAAAATATCAACCAATACGAGGTAAGATGAGAACCTTAAGAATACTTCCTCCAGCAACACCACCACGTATCTCATCCACCTCATAACCAGGTTTGTTGACATCAAAAGAACGAATCACAATCATATTTGGTGGGGAGATGAAATTCCTTACAGGTATAGGAATCTTTTTTACTATATATTCACAAACAACATCAATGTTGTACTTCAATTGCGCAGAAATTGGAACCACTGGCGCCGCATCAGCAACAGTACCCTGCCGTCAGAAAAACAGTTCAGCAGCATGCTTTTTTTTCCTGATGAAAATTAATAGATTCAAGAGACTGGGTGACCACGACAAGATACCTGCACAAATTTTTGAATCGCCTCATGCTGATTTATTGCAACATTTTCTTGAATTAGATCAACTTTATTTTGGAGAATAATGATATGCTGAAGTCGCATGATTTCAATGGCAGCAAGATGCTCAGAGGTCTGAGGTTGAGGGCAGCTCTCATTAGCAGCGATGAGAAGTAAAGCGCCATCCATAATCGCCGCTCCATTAAGCATGGTAGCCATGAGAATATCGTGACCCTGAAGCAACAATTACAATAGTTAAAACACACCAACAAAACTAGTATCAGCCAAAAACCAGAAAAGCTTCAACAAGCAGCAAACAAACAATCAAAAACCTACGCGAGAACAGTGTCTTGTCAGGTTTCAACAGTAAGATCACACAAAAAGAACTGTATAATTAGTGTTGATGTAAGATAAATAATGACAATATACATGTGTATGAATCTCCAATTCAACAATACACACACACACAAACAAACACACACACAAAAAAAAAAGTTCACACGGAAGCCGAAGCTATTTGAGATCAACTCAAAAACTCAGGAAAACCGACATCCATCTACCAAAGAATGGAGGCAGAAAACAATTTCAACAGAGATTGACTCACAGGGCAATCAACAAAGGACACATGTCTCAGAAGCTTCATCCTGCAGTTCTCAAATCCAGGCACATCACACATAGGACTATCTTCCTTTCCACTTCCATAAGCCCTGCAAAACCATTTCTCAGTTATGTCAGCAGGAGAACAAAATTGCATTTATGAACCTAATTTACTGCTACTTCCAGAGAAGCTAATTTCAGAATAGAAAGCAAAGAGAACAGAGAAGCTGATTTCAGCAAGATTCACAAACAATGTTAAAACATACTTATAGCTCATAGGTCGTGGGCATCGTTCATCCTCACATTTGTATATCTTTGCATTAGCATATCCAAGCTTGATAGTAATGTTACGCTCCAACTCATTCTTAAAACGCACAGTCTGAAGAGAAGAAGCGAATCATATGTGATTGCTGACTGAATGAGTGCCTCAAGCGACATATTATGGACAGAAGTATACCTGAACACCAGAGATTGCTTTCACAACAGTTGACTTACCATGGGCCACATGACCAATGGTCCCTGAGCATTACAAGAAGGGGCCAAATAAGAACACAATTAAGAAAAGAAAATTGAATGAGGTGTGAGATTTATAAAAAAAAAAAAAATTACCAATATTAATCGTTGCCTGACGAGAAATAACTTCAGGTGAAAGAGGATTTAGTTTTGCGACATCCAACTTGCTCAAGTCCTGCTCCATTAACCCTTTACGCGCCATTCTGAATGCAGTGACTAAACTCCGCTACCCTTCTGCAAGCGATAATGATATTATTGCAGGTGACTATGGTTCTAAGGCACGATGTCATCAAAATTCTTCCAAAAGATCCTCCAGTCAGAAATTCATCTTTGCCTAATAAACTACAGGACTTAAAAAACGGTACAAAACAAATCCCATTAAACATCTCAACTGCCGTAGCGAAACCCAGATAAGAGACGCTAGTGTTATTCAGATTCCAACAAGCGAGTCAAATGATTGGACCAAATTTCCGTGAAACAACATCCCCACATTTTCGACATTTTCACAGCAACACAGTTCCGGTTGAGACTTACCCCCTCGCCCCTCCCCCCCCCCCCCCCCCGAAACTCTAAAACCCCGAAACCGGCTCATCGAAACATGCATGCTCAAGATCAACAATCTCCAATTCAACAACCACACACAAAAAATTCATGAAATTCCCATCCTTGCTACTGCTCAAAAATTCATGGGAAAATCGCCCCTTCCCCCAAACTCTATAACCCCCATATGTGGCTCAGAAGCTGCTCAAAAATCTCTCTATCCGATGGTAGCGTAAGAATTAAGCTATCTAATTGTTGACATCAAAAACACATTTTTATGGCTAATTGTATCACAAAATTCCCCATTAATCGAGAATTTAATCACCTACTAAGCAGAAATAATTACCCTAAAATCTTAACCAATAAGATACACATTTTTACAGCTAAATGAATCAAACCCAGCAAAAAAAAAAAACGATAAAAATCACAACTTTTCACCATAAAATTTCGCCAAAAATCCCCAAATTAACAAGATTCAAGCAAATAAGAAATGCATAAATTAGACAAAAAATTAGAAAAAAGTAAGAGGAACCCAGATTAATAATAAGTAAAATGAAGAAAACCCATCAAGGAATTAGGCGGAAAACGTACCAGATGATCAGAAGCTTAAAGATTCTTGAGATGTGATTATTAATGGCGATACTCTCAAAAACCCTAAAAACTGCGAATAAGAGAAAGAGTGAATGGTTGTTTAATCTGTCGAGCTGATTATTCCGGGTGGTTTGTAAAACCCAAATCGGGTTATCGGATCCCCGAGTATGGTTTTAGGAGCCCATTTAATTAATAGAAACTGGCCCAATGTTATTTTCCCATAAAATGGGGTGGGACTTGGGACTTTGAAGTTGGGTTACATTCAAAATGTGGTTTGAAGAATTGAAGCCCCAAACTAGAATACTTGGTAAGCGGTGAGAAACGGCAGATAGAGTCCCTTATTGGCGGGGGTAACCCCAGAGCGGATACGGAGGGAGAAAAGGAAGGAAAGTAAAAATGTATGAAGTCGTGGTCAAACCGATGACTAATGGTTGTTCGAGTTGAGAATAGTTGACCAGGAGCACTTGAGAATTAAGGGGGACGAAATTAAGGTCCACATAATCACGCCCAAACCTCCCATGTTGTTGAGTTTTAAAAACACTGAACCCCAAAAGCTTGTGGAGATTACATATAAGACAAGTTTGAAATTTAGTATCTCGATAGTACGAAGCATGAGCAAGTGGACCTAGCTGTCCGAAAAAGGGCAAGGGGTAAGTTACGGGATCCACATAACTCAAAAACTAGGAACTCAAGAATTCAAGATACCAGAAGTCGGACCCGCCCTAATACCCGTCCCCAAACTACAATACTTGTCCCGTACAAAAATAAAACAATTTGTAATGTGTTTTGTATTTGCGATAATTTAAATAGTGTATTTAGATCAACTTGGTACCGCAATGTGCAGCTTCGTATTATAGGAGTATATCATACTATGATGATGGATTCTTGGGCACATCATCATATAACGCCATCACATTTTAACAAGTATCCATCATTATAAGAAAATTTGATGAACTTCTCAAGCATAAATTAAGAGCACCCCCTCATAACAAAGGATTGTAAAATCTATGTATACTACGGAGTACATCATTATAGATTAATCAAACCATCATTACTAACAGTACACCAAATAATTAACCACAAGAGAAAGGACACTATATAGTATAGTATCACTATTATTGCACTTCATATTGTTTAACCTCTACGTCTATTTATTACGGACAGTTAAAACAAAACAAAAAAGGAAGACCAAAACGATTTACGGAGTACTTGAAATATGAAAGCAAACAAATTAAAGTTGAGAAAAGGTAAGTTCAAATATTGTAGTCCATTAGCTTAATCGTTCTTCTTAAGTTCATACTCCGTATATCACACACTCTCGGGTAGTGAAAACCCGCCTCATTGATCGCAGTAGCTAAGCTAAAAGTAATTTCAAATCTCCAAGTTTACGTGCACTATCGTCTATCGGTATGGTAATAATGAATTCCTACCATGAACCAGTGATGAAAAGTTTAACAAGTGGTTGATGGAGCAAATATTAGTTGTTCTACTTCTAGGAGTTTCGTTCACTCGATGTTCTTCCTTCTTTTATCAAGAGCATTAAGAAAAAGTAAACGAAAACACCATCATTTCCCTTGAGAAGATTTATTACTGCCTATATGTTGGCATACCTTCATATTCATTCCACCTCCTTTCTTAGTGCCCACCATTTAAAGCTAATAATTCACCTTGTTCATATACTTCATTGTTTTACTTTCAAAAATCATCACACATTGCGGAATTGCATTATATTTTTTAATGCAAATTGCTAGAGGTCTATAGTGTAGACACAATTAATTTGTCTATAATGTAAAATTGAGTTAATAGTAGTAAAATTGAGATCGGAGTAGTAAAATTAATTGTAATAAAAAATTCTGGTAGTAAAATTAATTGTGTGAGTAGTAAAATTTTGAAAGTGTAGTAAAATTTCTGTTGATTGTAGACACTTTTACGTGTCTATACTGTAGACCTCTATCATTATCCTTTTTTAATAACTTTACTCTTTCATTCCTTTCAATTAGTAATGTTCCTCGAATACACGAGAATCAAAGAAATGAAACTATCATATAACTACAAAGTTGCGAGAGAAAGCTTAAAAGGTAGGAGTAGTGAAATATGAGATATGTACCAAGTTAAATGAAACATTTGGGGCAATTTGGCTAATAATGGGTCCATGGAGCAATAAAATCAAGTAATGACATAATTGTCCAAAGAAGTATTTTTTAGCCACCAAAGTGATGAGGGTGGGTTCTAAAAAACACCAAAGTTGAAATTCTTGTTTTTAAAACACATTTTAAGCTATTTGGGTATTTATTAAACACCAAAACATATAAAAACATTAAAAAATAAAATGAAATTATGTTCTTACTTACCGAAATTAAGAAATACGGAGTACTAGGCTCGTTTCACAATAGGTAAACATATGAAGTAAATCCAGTTCATTGATCTAAAAAAAAAAAAAAAACAGATCACATAATACAGCAAATGTCAAAAAAAAAAAAAATACGAACATGATTGAACGGTACCGCGAAGTTCAAAATGTAGCATAAAATTGTTTAAAAGTGCCAAAATCCTTGCGCTCTCGCTCCATTAGGTCTAGGACGACTCTCATTTAGATTTCCCATAATCCTAGGTTCTAATTGTAAAGTTTGTTGGATATGACTTAAGCTTGCGTTTTGTGCCTTAGTAGAGAAAATCGATGATTGAGAATTGAGGAGAAGATGAGTAATTTTTGTTTTTTAACGCATAAAAATAATTTACGAGGTAAAATAAAAATTAACATTTTTTTATTTCTTTTGGTGTTTAACAAATACCAAAATAGTTTGAAGTGTGTTATAAAACCAAAATTTTCAACTTTGGTGTTTAATAAATCCCAAATACGACTTTGGTGTTTTTTAGATCCTACACTCTCCAATTTGGTGGCTAATAAAAACTTCTTTGCATAATTGTCATATTAACTCGCACACATTTGACCAGAAAAAAACGTTAACGATTGAAAGAAACATGACATCATTTCTCGATCAGAATATGTCTTCTCAAAATGAAACATGTTTAAGACATACTCTGTAATTTTCTTGTGGAAAGTATTCTTTTGTAGATTAGAGAACTCCTATAAAGATATGAAAGATGTTCTAACAATTGTAAACTTGATCTTGAGTAATTAAGTTAGTAAAATTATTTAGGGACATTGATAATTATAAAGAATAGAACCCATAATTTCATTCCCATCACAAACCTGATTTTTGGCATATTTTTCAGGGAAAAAGGTTAGGTTCCTTTTAGTTTTAGGTAATGTTCCCTTAGATTATCCATATACTGAGATACAGCCAAAATAATAATACCCCAAATTAAACACATTCTCATATACTATAAGCCCACCAGAAGTCATAAAAAAGACATAGTACCAACTTTTTCATGAAAGTCATAAACCCCAAAGTACCACTCAACTAATCACTGAACCAAAAGCAAAACCTCTAAACAAAAGTTGACTTAATCCCTTAAATTACTTAAGACCAGTTCACATGAATCGTCATACATCATGTCGTTTAACCTTTATAGAAACGCTTCCAATGCTCGAACATATTAATCACGATTAACATGAATAGCCACACGTTATAACGATTTAAAAAAGCGAAAACTCTCCTTAATAAAAATGATTGACATCACATGACACAAGATTTTTAACAATAAACCACATCTTTAGCATTTAAGTTTCAGCCACCAAGACAAGAACAGCAGCCCTCTCTCTTCAAAGTCTCCAGTCTTAACAGGTTACAGCAAAGCTCAAGGACTTTTTAATAAACACACACACTCTCCTCCTTCCTCTCTTTGCTCTACTTGTTCCCTCTTTCTTTGTGCACTTTGTAGCAAAAAATTAGGCTCTGAAATCAGAACCAAAAGAAGTTTCCAATAACAGCCTTCTTCTGCAAGCAGAAAGTAATATTAAACATATTCTTCAGCTCCTAAACCTATGCATTTTGACCCTTTCTCCCTCAGATTGACCACTTACTTACAAATCTTCTTCAAAAAGTTACAAACTTCAAAGCTTCTTACAAGTTTACAGCACCAACATTAATGTAAAACAAGCCAAACATACCACAACAAAACAACCCCTCCTCTTTTTCCTCTGATCTCAACTTTCTGATATATACTTCAGTAAAAAAGCAACCTTTCCCATTAAATTCCCTTTGATTCCTGCAAACTATACTAGTATACTACTTTACACTACACTCCTCTATAAGTCTCAACTTTCAAGTGTTACAAATTTACAATTTGCATAAGTTGGTTATAAAGAAACTTCTACTACAAGTTCGGGTTGTGGTCGCAACACCTTGCAACTAGCTAGATGCGCCACGGTCCAGAGAAGACTACTACTTGTTCTTATATGATTTGGGGTACTACTTGTATCAGGAAGAAAAAGATGGGTTTGAGAAAACAACAGCATCTAGCTTGCTTGTCTCTTCTATTGCTGATCATTATTATACTTAAAGCTCCCAAATTGGCAGTTGGGTATGGCAGATTCAACAAATTTAGAAATGAAGTTAGTCATCATCAACAACATCAACAACAACAACAAGGGCATGATGGGGTTTTCACTTCACCCTCCTCTGTCAACAAAGGAGGGAATGCACAGGAAAATGATGATGATATATTTGATGATGATAAAAGGAAAGTTCATACAGGTCCAAATCCTCTGCATAATAGATAAGTTTTTTAGTCTAGTAGTACTAGTTTTATGAGATTTTGCAACTTATGTAGGAGTGTATATGAAAAGTTTTGATCTTTGATTTGTTCAAGGTTTCCTCTAATATATATTTATGTCCCTTGTTTGTTTATAAGTCTTTCTTAAATGTTCATAGAGTGACACAGCAACAACAACAACAATGGTCGTAAGTCGTAACCTTGAAATGATTTAGGATCGGCTAACATGAACTGTTGCAAGCATCCGACAATGTTCATAGTGTATGTGCTTAAATTCTGGGGATATTGATATGAAGGAACTATGATATTCAGAGTATGATCATCAAAGTATTTAATGGCATTAAGTAATTAACAGTGGAGTTGTTGGTGTAATGAATATTTTGTCTGCTTTTTTTTTCCAAGGTTGGTTGGTAGGAGTAGGAGCATAATTTTATTTCTAAGCTAGCTAACATAGCTTTTAGTGTCGAAATTAAAAGGGTAATTTGTAATGTTTTCTCACTAATTAATAAGATCAACAGGAATCTGAAGTTTCTGTACATTTCATACTAATGGTATGCACCTTAGAAATGAGGTCACATATGTGATATATTATTGTACATTTGCGTGTCAAATGTGCAATGATCAAATTGATCATATTGCTTAGAATCTAATGTATGACTTTAGAATTTGTGCAAACAGCAAGGTCTAAATCTCAGTTATGCTCGCTGCATTCCATTTCCACAAGCGTAAAACTAACGCTCGCATATTACGTCTCATACAAGAGAGTGTAAAGATCAATAAAAGCCGATATGAAATTCAACTCCCTCATCTTCCAAATTCAATACCTTAGTACGGCCTCATATGCCCACCATGAAAAAAAGAAAAAAAGTGACAAAATTGTCAAACAATGCACTTAAAATGCAGCAAGTCAATCATCATCATTCGCAGCAAACAGTATAAACATTTTGCACATAATCACAGATATTATTCGATCATCTTTTATACCAAGATTGAAAATTTACGCGAAAAGTCGAATTAGTGACAAAAGTAATAATAATGAGGTTGAATAAGTAATAAAGCATTGCCCTAACTTTTTTTTTCTTAAGTGATCCTTCCATATTCAGAGGTTGTATGAGGTGACAGTGTTCAACAAGAAATCTGTAGTTTTAGTAAAAAAAAACAAAGTGATAAAAAACAAAGAGAAGGCCATTATTTGATAACCAAAAGGGTAAAAAGTAAACCAACCTTTAGAAAAAACTGAATCTAAAAAGCAAGATCCATGAAGTAAATAAGGTAGGAGAAAAACACCCACAATAAGAAACTTTACGAACACGGCATATAAATGTTAGAGAAGGCTTCTTGTTTTGCTATGCATATTTATTTTTTGTATTTTTTCATATTGGACACTTCAAATTCAAGGATTCCCCAATATACAGGGCAGGAATTTCTTAATGAACAACATTACAAGGACCACATTTTGTTGTACCAGTGTATAATAATTTCCCTCATTATGCATATCCCACCGATATTCGGTTTGTAGAGGTACAGATACACGCAACCTAAACTAAAACGACCGAATTTAATGTTACATTCGGCCTCTCTAGGATCATCTGCATGCAATGTGGATAGGGATGAAGCAAATGACGACTATACGAGTGTTACTCCAAGTTCACCCCTCGGTTAGACTTAGAAGGCCGTATCAGGTCCGACATGTGATTCGCTAGGTATATGGTGATTTTAGAAGTCATGGTAATAAGTTGGATCATGCTTAAGTCATCCTCTTGTCGACATGAACTAAAAAGTTGATAAAGTGATGAAAAAAGAAAGAGTGAAGAAGATTGGATTTGGCAGTGAGAAGGCAATTCATACACATGAATGTAGTTGTCAAAAAATTGATTGCATGCACATGACCAGACCAACTGAAAGAAACCCAAAAACTTGAGCATTTCCTAAAACTATGATTTGTAGAGTAATGCAGAAGCTTTTTGCCTCTTTTTGATACAGAGAGCAGAAATCAGGAAATGTAGGGAAGCAAATTGTAATCAACCAAACTTGTAGAAAACTCATCTTTTGGCTTTCTCTCTTACAAGAGGAGGGCAATTAACCAAAAGGTCCTAAAATGGCTAACATTCTGACATGATTTTCCCACAGTAGTCAGAAAGGTCCCACTTTCTTCAGACTAGAACAAGAGCTCACAGGTCAGCTATCAGAATCAGTCATAGAAACTTATATGGATGAATGTAATTTTTGTTGGGAGCTCTGAGAATTAAATTTAGCCAAAATCTTCGATTTTCTATAGTTGTCGTTTGGATGATATTGGTAGGTCGAAACTTCGATGGACATAAGATTTCAGTGAATCCGTAGTCCATAAGATTTCAATGGACTAGCTAGGTAAGTCTTTTCATCCATTTCAAAGGGATTGTTCATCTACATAGAAATCTATGTTTTGAGATTACAATTTCTCTTGAATTTTAGTAGGCAAACAACCAATATATGAAAAAGACCAACTAGTTTCACACTCAAAGATGTTATTGTGTGAGACAACCAAAAGGAAAATGTGATGATATAAGCCATGAAAACTAAATTTTGATAAGGATTCAAGTCTAATTTGAAGTGACTGAGTAACTTTTGAGAATGTTAAGTCACCTTCATTTCTTCTTTTGGGCACAATCCACATTTGTGCAAATAGAAGGGGGAGGAGTTATATCCAAAGAAAGAGGTCGATAACATCAAATCAAAACCCAACCATATGTCAACTCTCGAAACATATTGAAAAGTCAGCTTCCTATAAAAATGGAGGGAAACTCTTTATCTTTACTTTATCTCGTATACTCATATGTATAACTATCGTAGAACGAGCAAAGAATTATGGTAACCGGTAACATTTCTCGACCAAGAAACGCGAAGAAAATAACAGTACCTAGTCCCAAAGCAAGGTACTCCGAGTATTAGGTCACAGAGAGAGGCCCCTACACAATAAGCACCACAAAACCCAGAAATTGGCAATATAGGTTTACATCACAAATTCACAACACAAACAAAGTTTCAATTAAAGCTTTGGCAGAACCACAGTTTGATTTCTGAATTTCCAATCAGGAGAGTAAAACTTTCAGGTGACAGAACCTCATTAAACTGCCTCCCTAGAAGACCCACTTTTAAGATTACACATGCCTATACCAAGACCAACCTTTATAGGAAAAAAGATTGAAAGTGAAAATATGGCAAGAACTAGTAGGGGGGGAAAAATGACAGTAAAGAAAAAGCTAGCCAATCCAACTATCCGGCCAAGTACCTATCATAGTAAGAGATACAGTTCCATATTCGAGTCAGGTAGTCGTTAACTCATAATCCCCTGCCCCCGAGTTTTAACATGAATGCATTTCTAGAGTTCGGACTCAATTTATCTTGTACGTGTTTGTAGGTTTGAACTCGAAACACAATCTTTATCAAATGCATTGACTATGCTACTGGCTAGAACTTCTGTTTGACCTGATTTTACCCAAGTCAATGATAACTGCTAATACAGTTCCAATTTGACTTATAATTAATCAAGTCAAATCTGATCATTAATTATCTCTATTAGTTGGGGAACATTGACTGCAATCATTCTTACTAACTAAGCAAGTTAAGAAAAGTATTCTCTTTCATAATAATACTCATAATCACAACCTAGAATTGAAGGTAAGAAGGTTAAAGAGCCTACTTTGATCAAGATTAGTTTACATGCATACACACTTTAAAGGTTGATAAATCGCCGACTCAAGTTCCTGATGGCTACGCTATTGGCTTTTGCGCCTCATTATCGTCCTATTTCTCTCCACAAACATATGTAAGATACCCAGAAAACGTGTTGCTCGTAACTCTTGGTCTTTGTCAAAGAAATCAACTCAAGCCTTTAACTTCTGGTACACAATTAAAGTCTTACAGCTGAAGAGGACAGAGGCCGACCAAGTCCTTACTGAAATTAACAGAAGACATTAAATGTTTGATATGATATATATTATGCTACTATTTAATGTTAGCCTACATCTTCTTTTACCCGACCATCAACTAATCTTTTTAACTTTGGACTATATTTTATAATGTTCTTCCCTTTAGTTTAGTAATTACTCTTCTTGTCTGATTCCAGCCTTTTGCATGAAGGTTTTCTTCATGTTCCGTTGCATGCACTACTCTTAAACAATGGCTTCAAAAAGAAGTACAGGAAAAAATTATAGAAATTGGAAGTTGAGTAGTACTACTGTTGATTTCTGCATATTATGTCAGACTACGTCGATTCTCACATCCGTCATTGCTAAATCCGCACATTAACTTTTTAGATACTAAAATTGTATGTAAATAAAAGAAAACACCAAAAAGTTGTTAAAACCGAGGGAAACCAAGTGCGAGTATTAAAAGTATACTCACTCCATAAGACGTGAAAATATACGTAATCTTCATATGAACGCCGTCCATATAGATAATACAAGTATGTCATTAGGATAAGAAAAACAGTGGCCTATAGGCTATGAGTACACTAAAAATAGCCTGTAATAATCAAGGAGTGGTTGTAGATTAAATAAGTAGATTTTACAAGAAGAAAGTAAGAATTAGTGGCTAAGAAAAAGATAGGATCATCTTTCTTAATGTAGAGCTTTTGGACATTGTAGCTATTTATGTTATATAATATGATCAAGCAAACCGACCCATAGATTAGTTACATTGTCTACCCAAAAATTAAAGGAGAGAAAGGTTAAGGGTGTGTAAGAGGGGGGTGTGACTTGTGAGTTGTGATAGGCAGGGATACTAAAAAATTACTTAAGATTTTGTCATTTGGCAATATTTTTGTCAAGTGGAGTAATTAAGTATGAACCCTGAAAGAATCTAATTAATAATCAAGGATTAAAAAAGAATTATCGGTACGAGTAGTACAACGGTTTTCTCTATTATCGATAATACAACTAATCTAAACTCTATTATGACAAAAAGTTGAGTTTAGAACAGTCAGAAAAACCATAGAATTGATCACTAGATGAAATGCTCAGAAAGGTTACTGTTAATCTTACATGCATGGGGCTATCTCATAATGCAAGACGACTAAGTTTATCACTAGTGACCAGAAAAGTGATACATGTAAACTTAAAGAGCTTCTGCTATAAGTTAGTAAGGATGCCCTAGTCCATGATGCACCTTGATCGACGACTGTATCCCCTTGCCATCCGTACTCAGATCATCTTTCGAGTGCACCATGCCTGGGCTTGATGCCTCTATACAAGAACCGAACCCCCTCTACAAATAAAATCTTGTGCATAACAGAGATTCACCCTAGATGGTATAGCATTTCTTCCTCTTCTCACCTAGAGTTTGTCACTAAAACCATGAACCTAAAGGAAAGGTGTTGAAGCACACAAGACGGAGAATCAGGAGGCGATTCCACGAAGTCATCGTATACATTCACATTCTATGAGAGTGCAATTTTCAATGTTTCCCTAACAGACGAGAATGTACAAATCAAATATTTTAGATTGATTGGTCACAAAAGGTTACCTAAGCCTAAAGAAGACAGGGCATTGGATCTTGAAAACTTTGCACCCAAAAGAATATTGTCAGAAGGTAAAGAAAGAAAGATGCATGGCTTCATTTTGGCTTTTGGCTCCACTTCTATTTTTTCATGGAACCCCATCCTTTGTAGTACAACAATGATAAGGAGCAAGTACGGCAAATCACCAAAATGGGAAAGATGCTACTATGCAGGAAATAACGACATTTCAGGAGGATCTTGAAAATTGATCCCAAGATTTCATCTTCGTTCCTTAGTGAATTGAGGGTTTCCTTATTCTTTCCAACTGGTCCTCAGCTCCTCACTAGATAGTATTTCAGGACAGATCTTGAAGATTAATCCGAAGTACTTCATCTTTTTGCGCTTTGGTGAAATAAGGGTTTCTTCAATCTTACTTACTGATCCAAGTACAAGGTGACCTCTTGTTTTGCTTCATCGCGCAATGCGCCTACTCCTAATTTTCTGCTCACCTAAAGTTAATACAATTATACGAGTACATTTTAAAATTTTAAAATGTTGAGTTCTGGGCTGTAACTCTGTAAGTAACAGGTCTCATTCACGTAGAAGATAATGTGGGAGCATGGGTTCGGAGGAAACAAAGTACATTTCACATGGGATTATCAAATTTTCGAACATGATTCAGTGAACAAGTCTGAGAAGCTAAAAACTGTAAAAGTATATTTACAGATAAGAATAGGTGTGTGTATATCTTACAGCTTGGATGCATGAGCAAGAGTTCTACTCAAGGCAGTGGCAGCCTTTGAGCCAGATACGCGTCCCAGGTGCTTGCAGATGAAATCACCAGCCAACAAGAGCTTTCGCATGTCCACGTTGGTCTCAATTCCAAGTCCATTAAGCATATACAAAACATCTTCAGTGGCTACATTACCAGATGCACCCTTAGCGTATGGACAGCCACCAAGGCCTGCAATAGATGAGTCCACTACATTGATACCCATCTGCAAAGATACAAAACCACAAAGAATTTCAACGGCACGACCAGAACTCCGGATTTCCAAGAAACAACAATAAGTAGAAAAATGTGAGCGTGGAGGAGTAGGAGATGAGGATTTCACAAAACTTAGGCGTATAGGAATCAGAAAACACTTTGTAAGGATATTAATTGATTAATTCCATAATATCCACAGTTTCTCTGCCATTACAAGAATGCTAAAATAAAAGCTACAGATCCAATGGGCAGCCCGGCGCACATTGGCGTCCCCGACAAGCAAGGGTCCGGGGAAGGGTCCCACCACAAGGGTGTAATGAGGGCAAGCCTTCCCTTGTCAATTTATTTGACAAGAGGCTGCTCCCAGGACTTGAACCCGTGACCTATCGATCACACAGCAACACCTTTACCGGTGTGCCAAGGCTCCCCTTCTAAAAGCTACAGATCCAATATCCAAAAAAAAAAAAAAACAAAAAACAAAAATTGAGTTAATATCTTACTTGGAGAGAAATGAGAATATTGGAGAGAGCTTGTCCATATGTATCATGAAAATGGACAGCAAGCTTCTCAACAGGGACAACATCTACAACAGCCTCAAGCATTGAGACAACAGTACCTGAGATTAGAGGAAACGAAATGTATAGATGACGACTCAATGGCAAAACAGCTTGCTAAGAAATAAAGTAGACAAGTATATGTTCGATGAATTCAACACATCTCGCAGAAAACATAAAAAAGACTGAGCTCCACAATTATCAAAACCAGTGCCTAATAAGCTTGCTCCATGCACATAATGTCCTCTTGGTCAGCCTTCTTAAAGCCAGGAGGATATGTCTAATAATTCCCTCTATCATCGGAATAATTGAGGCCCGACTCCAGTGAATAAGTTTCGCAAACACGACTATCTATATAAATGTTAACAACGGATGAGACGCCGATTACTGTTATATATGATTCATTACTAGGGATGAGACGCTGATTTAGTCACAGCTGAACAATAAGATAATTTGCACAGCTGAACAATAAGATAACAGCCCATTTTTCTAAAGGGCCAAATGTTCTCAAAACTTTACCATGGACAGCCTTAGAATGCCCTTAAGGGATATGAGTGTCGGTTCCTCAGTAAGGGAATTCTTTAATCCCCTATTATACATGCCATCATTGAGGCTAGAGTGTGTTTTTCGCCGATTTTGGGACCTATCATAGGTTTTTGGCTCTATAATTTGCTAAAAACCCATAGTGTCCCCTCTAGGTGCTTCCACAAAAATTTGAGCCATTTTTGATCCTGGGTCAGTTTGGACCATAAATCGTGGGTTATTACTTAGGTTTTGGCCAATTTTAACGACTTTTATGAACGAAACCAAATGTTCTCAAAAACTTACTATCCACAACCTTAAGAGTACATATGGGGGCTGGTTCCACTGTTACGAAAGTTCTTCAAGCCCTTTTGGCACATGTCACCCGTTGAAGCTAACATGCAGTTTTTGTAGATTTTCGGATCCTACCATCAGCTTTTGCCTCTAGTATTTTGTTCAAAACCATATTATGTCTCCTAAAAGCTTCCACAAAGATTTGAGCCATTTGTAATATGGGACATTTTGGGCCAAAAAACGTGGATTATACACTTCAATTCTGACCAAAATTGAGCATGGTTTTGACAGCAGCCAAAAGTCCTAATTTTTTTTTTACCATAGACAGCATTGAAGTACTCGTGTTGGATTTGAGGGTAGGTTTCTCTTTTAGGGTAGTTCTTAAAGCCCTTTCGGCAGCTGTCACCCATTAAGGCTAAGGTACGCTTTTGGCCGAACTTGGGTATCTAAAATGGTTTTTGCCTCTAATATTTTGCTAGAACCTATATAGTATGACTTCTAGAGGCTTTCACAAAAATCTGAGCCATTTTTGTTCCGAGGCAATTTTAGGCCAAAAACCGTGGGTCGTTACGGCCAATTTTGAGCAACTTTTCAAAGAAGCCAAATAACTCCAAACTGTAACATGAACAGCCTTGGAAATCCCTTACGCATGAAATCAAGAGGCGGTTCCTCTGTTAGGGAAGTTCTTTAACCCCTTCGGCTTAATTCACCAATTGCGGCTAACGTGAGTTTTCACCAATTTGGGAACTATCATATGTTTTTGGTTCTAATGTTTTGCTAATGCGCATATCACAACCCCTTAGGGGCTCCGACAAAAATTTGAGCAGTTTTCGTTTCAGGGCAATATTGGGCCAAAAACCGTGTAGAGTAGTATATACTTCAAATTTAGCCAATTTTGACCATTTTTTTACAAAGAAGCCAAATGTCCTCAAAACTTTACTATGGATAGCCTTAGATTGCCCTCAAGGGATATGAGTGTCCGTTCCTCAGTAAGGGAGTTCTTTAATCCCCTATTATACATGCCATCATTAAGGCTAGTGTGTGTTTTTCGCCGATTTTGGGGCTTATCATGAGTTTTTGGCTCTAATATTTAGCTAAAACCCATAGTGTCACATCTAGGTGCTTCCACAAAATTTTGAGCCATTTTTAATCCTGGGTCAGTTTGGACCAAAAGTTGTGAGTTATTACTTAGGATTTGGCCAATATTGACCACTTTTATGAAAGAAACCAAATGTTCTCAAAAACTTACAATGCACAACCTTAGAGTACCCTTGATGGATATGGGAGCTGGTTCCACTATTAGGAAAGTTCTTCAAACCCTTTTGGCACACGTCCCCCGTTGAAGCTAACATGTAGTTTTCTAGAGTTTTGGATCCTACCATCGGTTTTTGCCTCTAGTATTTTGTTCAAAACCATATTAGGACTCCTAAAAGCTTCCACAAAGATTTGAGCCGTTTTTAATATGGGACAATTTGGGCCAAAAAAACGTGGATTATATACAATTCGATTCTAGCCAAAACTGCCCATATTTTTGACAGCAGCTAAAAGTCCTCAAATCTTTACCATAGACATCCTTGAAGTACCTTTGTTGGATTTGAGGGTTGATTCCTCTGTTAGGCTAGTTCTTAAAGCTCTTTTGGCAGCTGTCACCCATTAAGCCTAACGTACGGTTTTGGCCGAATTTGGGAATCTAATTGGTTTCTGCCTCTAATATCTTGCTGGAACCTATAATATGACTCCTAGATGCTTCCACAAAAATCTGAGCCATTTTTGTTTCGAGACAATTTTAGGCCAAAAACCATGGATCGACGGATCGTTATTGCCAATTTTAAGCAACTTTTCAAAAGAGCCAAATGAACTCAAATCTGTCACATGAACAGCCTTGGAAATCCCTTCAGCATGAATTTGAAAGTTCTTTAATCCCTTCGGCACAATTCACCAATTGCGGCTAACGTGTGTTTTCGCCAGTTTTGGTAACTATCATATGTTTTTGGCTCTATTGCTCTGCTAATGCCCATATTATGACCCCTAGGGGGTTCCAAAAATATTTGAGCAGTTTTCGTTTCGGGCAATATAGGGCCGAAAACCGTGTCCAGTATATAATTCGATTTTAGCCAATTTTGACCATTATTTTTGAAGGAGCCAAATGTTCACAAAACTTTACCATGGACAGACTTAGAGTGCCCTTTAAGGGATATGATCGTCTTTAATCCCCTATAATACATACCATCATTGAGGCTAGATTGTGTTTTTCGCCGATTTTAAGACCTACCATAGGTTTTTGTTCCAATATTTTTCTACAATCGAAAGTGTTACCTCTAAGGGCTTCTACAAAAATTTGAGCTATTTTTATTCCTGACGATTCATGTTAGCCGACCCCAAATCATTTTGGGAATAAGGCTTGGTTGTTGTTGTTGTTGTTGTTGTTCAGTTTGGACCAACAATCGTGGGTTATTACTTAGATTTTGGCCAATTTTGACCACTTTTTTTAAAGAAGCCAGATGTTCTCAAAAATATATTATGGCAGCCTTAGAGTACCCTTGTTGGATATGAGGGTTGGTTTCTCTATTAGGGAAGTTCTTTCGGCCCTTTAGGCACACATCACCCCTTGAGGATTGTACTATTTTTTAACGATTTTTGGAGCATATCATAGGTTCTTGGATCCAATATGTTGCTCAAAACTTCAATCTGACCCCTAGAGGCTTCCTAAAAAATTAAAGCATTTTTGTTCCGAGACCATTTTGGCCTAAAAACCGTTGACTATATACTTCTGTTCTTGTCAATATGGACCATATTTTAGGAAGTAGCCAAATGTTCTCAAAATTTCAACAGGACAGCCTTGGAGAGTTGGAGCATTCTTGTTGGATAAGGGTTGTTTCTTTGCTAGGAAAGTTCTTTAAGTCCTTTTGAAGCATGAGACACGTTGAGGCTAGCGTGCGATTTTGGCAATTTTGGGAAACTAACATAGGGTTTCAACTTTCAACTCTAATATTCTGCTAAAACCAAAATGTGACCCCACGGGGCTTCCACAAAAATTTGAGCCGTTTTTGCGCTGGGGCCAATTTGGGCCAAAAACTTGCATTATATACTTTGGATTTGACCAATTTGACAAAACTTACATGGACATTTGGATTTTGGAGCGCCAACCTTGGATATGAGGGTCGTTTCCTATGTAAGGAAGGTATATAAGACGATTTTGAGACCTACCATAGGTTTTTGGCTCTACTTTTTCTGCTAAAACCCATAATATTACCACTTGGTGCCTCCACTTGAATTTGAGACGTTTTTGTTTTGGAGCCATTTTGGGCTAAAAACCGTGGATTATATACTCTTTATTTGAACTCGTCCGACGTTTTTGTTTTAAATGGTTAACTTTTACTGTAGTTTTATAAAACTGCGCTAAATATATAAACGAAACCTTAGGATAAGTTCGAGCGGTGATATTGATTGTAATATATAGCCATGTTTACAAAAAAAAAAAAAAAAAAAAAAATGTATTATGGGTTTTAATGTTCAAAGTGCAACGAGTTTGATTGAAAAAGTAAATTTTGTTTCAATAGAAAAGGTACAATGGGTGTATGTGAACGAATCCTTCTTTCTATGCAAAATGTTGGTTTGACTATAGTCACATAAGGTTTAAAAGCCAAAATAGTTAGTGAGCCTTTCTTTAAGCTCTATGTAGATAAAGAGATCCAACATAAATCTATAAGCACAATTCACACCATTAAAAAATAAGCACTAAAAAAGACAGCTAGGACATACCAGGCGTCCCAACTCCTATTGTATCACCCAGAGAAATCTCGTAGCAGCCCATGTTAGACAGCTCTTTAGCAACATATGCTGCTTGAGATGGAGAAATGGCTCCTTCCACTGGGCATCCCACGACACATGATATGTACCTAAAGAAATTTAATCGTATCATATATTGTAGCAAGTTAACATGAAGTTCGAAACAGGCAATCAAAAACTATACACACCCACGGACAGGTAACGAGTGTTTCTTCGCAGCAATAGCAACATCATGGTACCGCTTAAGACTCTCTTCTATGCTACATTTTATGTTTGACTTTGAGAAGGATTCTGAAGCTGAAGCAAAAATTGCGACTTCCTTGGCACCAGCGGCTACTGCTGCTTCCAAACCCTGCCTCAGCAAAACTAGAGTATATCAATGTCAACTTTCACCAGATTATCTTGCAGAATATTAAGATCACAGCCACAAAAAATGGTTACCTTGAGATTAGGTGTCAATACAGGGAACTTGCCGCCTTCATTTCGGATTGCCTCCATGACAACCTTGGCATCTTCAAGCTGAATTACGACAAGTTGTTAACAATAATGTTACGCTGAAATTGCAAATGGCACTAGTGAAACATTGTGTCAGCCACACACGTACCACATAGCAAGCCACAGGCAAACATTAAAAAAAAAAGAAGGTTAACAAAAGCTTTTATGAAAGAAAAAAGCATAAAACCAAATAAGACATCCGTATAGTGAATGGCTACATATTACAATACACTGAAGCAGGGAGAAGTTCTTACTTGGGGCACCCATTTTGGTGACACAAAGCTAGTGGCCTCAACAACCGGCAGGCCAGAAGATGCAAGCATCTTTATCAACTTAATTTTCACATCAGTAGGTACTATGTTTTTCTCATTCTGGAGGCCATCTCTGGGCCCAACTTCTACTATCTTCACATATTTCGGTAAGTTTTGTAGAAGTGGCGCCTGCACTGTGATACATGTTTCACAATCATTAAAATTGAAGTGAAGGAACTAAAGTTTAAGTAATTATAGCTAATAGGCTGTAGGAACGGATCATTTCGTAAATCAGGTTGCACATACCCTGTTCTGACTGTATCTGGAAAAGTTATCAATGCTCTGTGAACTGTAGCAATGAGTGTTTGATACCCAGACATCAGAACAACTTGTAACCACTCTCTTCTGCCTATTTAGAGCAGCAGGTGGCCTTCTTAAAACCGGCCCTATATGTACCTCCCCAACCGCCATTCTCCTTGAAGTATCTGGTCTTCCAACTTCAGGACTGGAAAATGAGAAATCAAACCAATTGCAGCAACAAGTTAACATTTGAAAGAGCATACTGCTGAAAAGAGTAAGTATAAAGTTCTTCACAAATCACATAATACCCAAGTAAATGGCTGAATGAATTGTGAGCTATCTGCCACCAGAAAAATAGTTTGAATGTATGGCACCATCAGAATTGACTAATACGATAATGAGCGAGTTCCAGAAACGAACCCAAGGCGCCAGCCTTCAATGAACTAAACAAAAGATTCTACCAAAACAGTAGAAATATGAACGCAGAAAAGACCCACTGACTAACAAACCTGGTAACTGAAGAAATCGAAATTGTAATAGCAAACTCAATCATGACTTAAAGAACATCATATGGGCAAAACTGAACCCAAAGAAGCACGCCAACATTGTGGGACAAGATTCCATTCTGGTGAATTCAGTTCTTTAATAACGACTAAATCAAAATGAAAACGAAGAAAAGATGCAACATTTTCACAAGAAAGCAATTTGAGCCTTCATGTGAGTGAAACATCTATTCCAAGATTAGTATAGTATAAACTATTCAACTAAGTAGAGCATGGAGAACGAATTGACGCAGCAGAATTTGTAATCTGTCCACTCACTTGGCAGATAAGGGAAGCTTTGTCGCCGCTCCATCACTGCAGCAATTCCCATTATATTCTAAATCTTTGGCTGAAACACCACCCAAAGAACACAAGCTCCCTGGTCCAACACCATAGGGACTGGATCGTATCTGATGGCCAAGTTGATCCTCCACCCTCAACATGACAGCTGAGTCAAAAGATGAGCAAGCTCTCCTCAAAATTTGTTTAGTCAGAACCTTTGACAATACCATTGCAGTAACAGCACCAGCTACAAATAAACATTAATAAATAGGTCATTTAGGTCTATCACTCTATCAGAATGAAACAATATGTATTTAACCAAAACGATCCCTAAGACCGCAAATTTCACACCATTCATGATTCATCCTTCACTAATGTTGCTCCGACACTCTCCAACTATAAAGGATAGCTATGTCAACACGACACACGACACTCCAGTCCTCATAGACTACTCGGGTCCTAACATTTCTACTCGATGTCGACTACTCCAATACTCTTCAAGAGCCTGAATGACATAATTTTCACCTAGTTAATTCGATATGAGCAGAATTCCACCCAAATCACTCAACACATGATCAGCATCAACAAATAAAACAGTAAAAACCCATTTGGTTTTGCTGATGTCTAACAGTAAAAGCTTATAAACCAACCCATAAAAATTAAAAATTTGAACTTTTGATCATGTAATTACCACCAAATGAGAAATTCTATCAAACCCAATTTCCTACTTCAAAGACCTGATCTTTTTACGATATATGCAACAGTATCGTATTCCGTAAGCAGTCTCTCTATGTTTTCAACACAAAGGTTAAGACTTGTGTACATCCGACCCCACTTACCCCGTCATAGGCGGGACCCTTTGAGTCACTGGGTAATTATGCAACAGTAAAAAATTATGTACAAGCTCATAAATTTAAGTAAATTCTGGGAAACATTCGAATTTGAAGATGAAATTAAGCTCAAATTAAACACAATTGCAACAGAACATCAAAATCAACAATTAAAAAATATGGGAACTGTAATTAATTGTATCAGATGAAACACAAGAAACTAAATTAAACCAAACCCAAATTCGATGAGATAGAAATTACCTTGATTTTGTTGGATAATTTCCTGGTAATCACCTCGTTTATTCTTTGTCTTTCAATTGAAAATAATCAAATGAAATGAAGTTTGATTGCAGAGTGAAGGAGAGAGAAGGTGAATAGAGCAATGCAGCAATTAGAGTAAGGGCTTAATAGTCTTTTCAGAACCTTTTTCTTCATACTCTTTACGGAAAATTCACGTGGCAACCTTGAACTTTGCAAAATTGCACGTGGTGACCCAATTTTCGACTTTCTACAAACGGTGACCCTGAACTATGCATTTTGTGCACGTGATGACCCTATATTTTAACGTCTTTGTTATAACTCCGTTAAGGTTCGCGATAACTAAGATCTAATCTCCACGTGCACAAAATGCATAGCTCATGGTTACCGTGTGCAGAAAGTTAAAATTTGGGTCACCCCGTGCAACCTTGCAAAGTTAAGGGTCATCACGTGAATTTTCAGCACTCTTTTTGTTTTTGACTGTATTTTTTTCGCTGGAGTTTTGATCTAGATTAGTACTCGGGTTTACACATTAACAACGGTCTACATTTATTCAAGTTATGATGTTTAGGATAGTGTTGAGTGCACCCACTACATAACTACTACACTAATAGGCTATTAGGTACCCGTAGTTGATAGTGTACAACTGTACATGGATATCGAACAAGGATTCCAAGTTTACAATGTACCATACAAACGACAGTGGCCGGATGTTACAACAAAATGGTCCAACTAGCAACAACATCACAATGTTACCATCTTTTCTTCGGGTCTTTTCCCTGTTTGGAGATCTCATTCTGGAAGCGGAATATCTGCGAGATCCTCTCTATAAAAGATGTTGTTAGAGCTAAGTTCTAACTCTTTACTACTTAATCCTTCTTCTAATTGAGCATTTTGGCCGACTTTTGTAGGAGAAATGAAAGTAACAACCCTATCTTTCCTAAATGTAAGGTAGATTACTGCTAAAATGTAGATTCCTATTAAAGGAAACACCACCATTCCAATAAAGACATTTCCCACTTTTGGCAAGTTGTTGTGTATCAGCCATCCAACAAAGCCTGAGATTAGGTAATACACGTTGACTCCAATCAATGCAACCCCTAATATCCATGAAATTGTGATAATCTGCACAAAGAAAATCATGCGTTAATTCTTACTTAGTTACATACTTACATACATTAGGTAATTTGCCAAGATCATTAACACATATCGAACAATGTACTCGTTTTGACTAATGATCAAGACGGAAATATTAGGTACATTAGTAAAAATCTCGACCAGGTTCGAATCATCATCTCGACCCAAGCATACTCCATATAAAATCCCTTGATCTCATTTGTTTTGAGCCTCAAGATTTTCTTTCGAGGGATACTAATGAGGTAAGGATTGGGCCAGCCCATATGCATAACAAAGAGGGTTTCTTTTCTAGAGTTAGCATACAAGTCCTAAAGTTACACTGATTGTTCAGAATAATTGGCTTTTACGTCTCATTACTAAACACAAAATGATGTAAATATGTTAATGAAAGACGTACATAAATCGAGTTTTTATGAGGTCCCATTTTGGTGGAACTACTGCTGAACTTGAGTAGTGGAATCAGAGCAAATGGAAGCTCAAATGACAATATCATCTGCATTTTTTTTCAAAAAAATGTCTCAAACTTAAAGGGTAATAATTAATTTCAAGTAATAATTAATTTATTTGTTGGTTGAGTTAGATATACAAACCGAGGCAATTATAATAAGTCGGCCAGCTCCTGATGATCCGCCAATGATGGACACGACCAGACTTGGTAGTATTGCAATTGATCGAGTCAATAAATTTCTTTTCCATGTCTTCATCTTGAGGTCCAAGAATCCCTAAACAAAGTCAATGAGGAAGGTAAATAAAAGTCGATGTTTAGTAATCATATACTCCCTCCGTCCCTAAAGAAAGTCACGATTTCAGTGGCAATAGAATGTGTGTTTAGAGGCATCATAAAACGTCGAGATAAAAAGAACGGATAAATTAATCAGTAGTGTACCTGCATGACATATTGGCCAGCATAAGTACCAGTAATAGTGGAGCTTTGGCCTGATACTAAGAGGGCAATGGCATAGATGATGGAGGCCGATTTTCGCCCTAATACATTTTTTAGAAGAAATGATGCATTGTTTAGGGTTAGATCATTGCATTGTCCTGTTGCTTCTTCTGTAAGACTCTGTGATGAACAAACTTTTCCGGAAACTGATACAACTGCTACATTTATCAGGAATGCCACAAATAGTGCAAATCCACTCTCTATCAAGAAGAATTTGCATGCTTCCTGCACACAATAAAAGTAAGATGTTTGAAAATTAGCAATTTGATTTTTGGTAAATATGATAATTAGA
Organism: Spergularia bocconei; assembly: GCA_963457585.1. NCBI lineage: Eukaryota > Viridiplantae > Streptophyta > Magnoliopsida > Caryophyllales > Caryophyllaceae > Spergularia > Spergularia bocconei. The sequence continues at coordinate 1,244,208 of OY734946.1, read as the reverse complement.
GAATCGATTTTGTTACATACATTGACACCGCGAATTGAGTTGGGGAGTTTTCTTGATAATACGAGGGCTGAATGGAGGAATAAGTTGTGCCTGTAAAATTGGTATACCCCATATGAACATTAGATTTCTAGCAGCGTCCACGAGATATTAATAGATACCAATTAGCGAGATACGTACGGCATAACAAGAGCTCCCAATAACGCAATAGCATCACCAGTAGCTCCATGGCCATTGAGCCTAGGTATGAACATTCCCTTTAACACCTCTTTTGTTGAGGGCTTCACGTAGCTCATCTCCCCAAAGAAGCAAGCAGCCATTATAAATACAAATATTGCTATCAACAATTCCAACTTTTGAACCTACACAAATCGACAAACCCGTAATTTAAAAACTGTCACCCAATCAAATCATTTTTTGACTATATATACATGACACGTCATTTTCTTTTTAATTATCGTGACAGCGGGTTAACTACTTAAGAAGTCGCAATATAGCATATACGAAATTACTAGTAGTGAAACTCGAAAAGTTGATAAAAAAAAAAAAAAGTACGTACCCCATATCTTTGGAGTGCTAGGAGGAGAAGAGTGCTCAAACCGGTAAGAAGAACACCTGCCCAAATAGGTATGTGAAAAAGTATATTTAAGGCAAATGCAGTGCCTATTACTTCAGGTATATCAGCTGCTATCACAGCAACTTCTGCTAGAAGCCATAAACAGTACTTTACAAGTACAGGGTACTCTGCTTTACATAGCTCCGACAAGTGTTTACCTGGTCAACAGGCATCCAATAATAACGTTAATGAATCTGATATGATCGGAATTTATCGTGTAGACGATATTTATTTGTTACGTGTGAAATGTTTACCGGTCGATACACCAAGATTTGCAGCAAGAGATTGAATTATGAGTGCAAATATTAATCCGATAAGAACTACCCACAACAGCTGAAAAGTGAAAACAATAGAGCATGCATCATATAGCGGCCGTTAGTATACGTACATCAAACCAAACACGTAAATAATTGAAAGAAACGGATGGAGTATAAAAAAAGAATCGATTCTGAAACAATTACCTCATATTTGTGGTTAGCTCCTGCTTGCAAGTCAGTTTCCACTGAGACATATAGAGCACCAAATTATTACGAGTACTCTTTAAAAATTGTATTGGATGATATCGTAAATTTTTGTACACTTAAATTGGTGGCTACATTTACACCATTAAAATCGTACGTAAAAATCTTGTTTACCAACTGAGCTAATTGATATCGAAAGTTTTGTAATGTATGTACTTTGAATATACATAGAGATAGAGGAAGATGAACTCACAGTTGCCGGGGTCAAGATAAGCTATGGAAACCAAGAAACCAGGGCCTACATATGGTAGAAACCTTCTCCATGCGGGTTCCTATCCATCAAGTTATACTTCAGGACTTCATCAATTTAAATAATGTTGACGTGCATATATGTTAATTAAGACGAGTTTCAAACTGTAAGCATGTTTATGGTTGATAGCATAGATATCATCCCGGATCATTCACAAGTCAGTCAAATTCAATTCGCAACACACAAAACGAAAACATACCGTGTCAAGTTGTTATGGAAATTTGATCGATACATATATGTGCACAATTTAGTTTTACGAGACTGGCTCTTAGATTACTACTCACTCGTAAATATTGAACTAATTACGTTTAGTTTGAATATGCGTGGAATATATAGAAGTTCAAACTAAACATACGTCTAGTAAGTTACCTGAGGGGTAAGGACCTCGTCCATGGGCTCAAAGCGTTTGCTAGAAGGTGAAGAAAGTGGTGGAGCACTAGTCTTGCTAGTAATGACTGTTTCGTCATCAACGACAACCGCCGCTATACGGTTGCTTCTCCCTTTCCCGGGCACCGTTTCTCTCTCAACTTTTGCCATGTTTGTCAACTTTGAATATGTACAATACAATGATCGTCTTTAGTAAACGTCAGAGTGTTTTATACTCTATACTCTAAAGTATGCTTCTTAATTTGCTAGTACACTCTCCATATACATAATATTGACATGTATGGAACTATGGACTCCACATATATGTACAAGCAATTAAGCAATTTTTAATATATTATTAAACGTTATGATAGTATACGCATTGCGGATTTAGAAGTTCATAAATGGAAGATTAGAATTATGTATTATAAAATGGCAAATGAAAACGAACTTATTAGTTCGTCCCCTCAAATACAAACAAATAAAGAAAAAGTTTAGAGGGAGGGGTCACACTTAAACTTCGTCAATATATTGAAAGAAAAATTCGATTGGATTCGACTTTCTTATTGTATTTAGATATTACATTATTTCATGTGGATTAGATTTTCGTAAAAGAAGCTCGTTATTGTATGAATAAAGAAACGATTACGCGAGATGTTGGCCGACCACATCTAGTATGCTCTACGTGACGACTACATCGGCCAAGTGAGAAGTTCTCGTCCTACATCATCTATCTTGAGCAAACGTCATTATTAAACTAGTGTAGATTAGGCAGATAATGTAACTAATGAAATGAAATAACAAATTATCAATAGGTCAATACTAGTACTTATACGGTACCACACGTCAAAAAAGAAGTACTTATATGGCACCATATTAGCCGTATGTAGTACCTCCATATTTCTTTAATTTGATACGGCCAATATACTTTGTTTTGGAACAAAATCCCCTTGAAGCTAAGCCTTTATTTGATTCACTAAATAATGGTTATTTTCAAAGATAAAAATACGGAGTAGCTATTTCGATCGAAAATGAAAAGTTGAAAGGTAAGAACGAAGTGAAGATAGTAGATGTAATCATGTAAACGGTAGAATAATCAATATGAAAATGCTAAATAAAAAGAAAAGAGGACAGTCTACATGTCTATAACAATCACATAGAACGTCAAGTAAAATAACTTCAAGTACTTGTATACTAGTATATAATGACTATTTTTTTTTAGGGTATAATGACTATTTTTTTTTTGAGGGTATAATGACTATTTTTTAGATGCAATATTAAGATGTTTTGATAAATAGCTACATAATCATTAGTGCACTTGTTAGAAAATAGATATAATATTATGATTCCAATTTCTCAACTGTACATGATGTTAACAGTTTTATTTTTAAAGTGAGAACGATAAATACGTTACCCTTTACATATCTATCTATTGTTTACACATCAATGATATATGTATGGGTCCATCCGTCCATGTATTTATATATTTAACGTATCTATCCAAATTTCAAAAACTTAAAAAATTTGGAGGTGTATACCTTAGTGTACAGTTGTCAAATGTTATAATTGGTTATACCAATTTCATAACGTCTATTTTTTTTTTTTTAAAATCATTACGTCAAGATCAAGTTTGACTTTCTCTTAATAAGACTACTAATTTATGCTCCATGCTTCTTGGCTTGTAGCATTTATTAACATTTACAAAACAAATATCCTAGTACATAAAAATTTAACAAATAGTTCCAACTTATACTTCAAAATTCGTCTCAACTGTTAACTTAACACACATACTCCCTCCTACCCAAAGAGATTTTCCTGTTTCTTTTTGCAGTTTTGAGATGCCCTGTTGGGAGATATTTTCAGACCAAATGAATCATTAAATTGCTACAAAATTTAGTACATATTTCATTCTACATTTCAATCTACCAACTCTACTTGATTTTAAGGCAAACGGGTCTTTTATTTGGTCTACAAGTAGTCCCTAACATGGCAAGTCAAAACTGTAAAAAGAAACAGGAAAATCTCTTTGAATAAGAGTAGTATAAAGTAGAGGCCACTTATAGCAAGACTACAAGCATTACATGGAATCAAAATGGGGTGACGATTTAGACTCTATTAACTAAAATAAAGGTAAAAAAATTTCGTATTCGTACTGTCCGTCACTCGTTATATAAAATTCGCACCTTATCATATACGGAAAAACAAATATATAGTACACACAACGTCAATACATCATCTCCTTACCAACCCGGCGGCTAAGTGGAAAGGCACAACGTTATGCTGAATTTTGAGTTTTGCCTATTTCATGCCAATCCTGCAATAATACAGACAAAGCAGGAATGTTCTTATTACCTAATTTACATAGAAAGGTGATTAGTTATTTTTTTTTTTTTGAGAGGAAGGTGATTAGTTATTTTAAAAACCAATCAAAATGAAACAATGATCAGCTATTTTGGGATAAACTAAAACGGAAAAATCGTAATCAACTACTTTCAGACGAATCGAAATAAAAATAGTACTTACCTTACTTTCAGATAAACCGAAATGAAAAAGTGATCAGCTATTTTTGGACCAACCAAAATATACTAAATAGCGAATTTTAATTATGAAAAATAAAAAACAAATACAGTACTGAACACTGAACATTGCTTCAAATTTGTACAAAATTGGTTCACAGGGTACAGGAGGATTTTATAAGAACATGCCACTATTTCCAAACCTTATAGACTTCTTTACATGGTACAATCCAAAATTTTGAGGTTTCTAATCCAAACACTGCCGCGCTCTAGTAAGGATCAGAAAAACCTGGCTGAAGTATCTCGCGTGCTGTCTAGACTAAATAGAAGCCAAACTATACAATGATGTAGCAGTGCCAAAAATGATGAAGGGGAGGAAGCATGATAACCTCTTGGAAATCTTGAATCACTGAATTAGCATGCACAGGCTTCTCAATCTCGGCTTAAGGCAACTTCGGTCGCAAATTTCAGTTTGAGATTGATTCCTCAGCTGCCCTCCTCATCCTCCATAGTATGAACCACTTTCCCCCAATTCTTGGTGTTTTTCTTAGGGTCATCGGTGAGACTGAACTCTGAATCGTCACTTTTGTAGGTATCGATGAAAGTTTTGGCTCCCATCATGATTAGCCTCTCTATCATGAACAACTGATAGTTGTTCTCTATAACCGGGTCCAAAATCATACTGAAGTTTGATGAATATGCCAATTTGTACCTGTTAAAATCAGATAATGGTAAACAATCAGAAGGTTGGCCTGATATGTAACAGAATCAGCTACGTTCCACAAACATAATTTTTCTCTGTCCCTGAAATTCAATGAACAAAATTGTATGACAGTCATCTACGCACAATAACCTACACACTCAGGATAGTATTCTGATTAACAATCAAGCCGCCTTTTTTTACGCTCACTAGACTTCAGTCTTAAAGTTAGATGAAAGCAGCCATCACAAAAGTTAAACTATATTTTACTTGCAGTTAGGGAACCAGACATCCAGCAAAACATCAAGAAATTTACATCAGGGGGGAGATGGTGACAAAGCTGACAGGATAGGCGCACTATAACTAAAATTAGCCACTGAGCCTGGACACATGGCTGAGTAGAACACCAATAACCCCTCACGGATAGAATGACGAGAAGGGGCAGCTGTTCTCCTCAAAGAAAAAAAGCAGAAGGAATGTCCAAGGATGTAGGTCGATCAATGATTCAAAGACTCAACCCAAATAAGTGACTTCTAGAGATGAACAGGAGAGGCAAGTTCACTATGGCCATATTATATTCAAGCTTACTTCCAGAAACCAGAATCAGGATATCATACATAAGTTACGGGAGACATGAAATATATAGGTGTTCCACAGCTTCATAAAGATCTACGGCCAGGAGCCAGGACTTCATGCAATTTTTAGGAAACCCTTTTCTGGGTATGAGTAACACACCTGACACCGAGTGGTGAAAAAAATCCTGGTGTCCTTTCATTTGATGCGATGTAAAGGGTCCGACCTGCAGGGACCCATTTTGCAATTCTAAGTAGAATAAATTCCGGCCTCGTATCCCTTTCAACATGAGGATGTAGGCTCCTTTCAACACCAAATCTGTCTTTCCTTGTATTTAGTATATCACCCCTGCGAACATGAATAGCATCATAGTCGCCAAGTATTGCTTTTATCTGCCACCCAAAAAGAATAAGTTATGCGCCACGCACACACACACACACACACACACACACACACACACACACACACACAGCACACATAGCATTTCAAGGCGATTCAAACATATATTGTCCTCTATGATATCTTTCCCTCTCAATCTGCAAGATCCTTGTTATCAAGAGTTTTCTGCATATATATATTCAGGGTAAACCTACCACTTTCCTTACTCAAATCACTCTAGTGGTTGACTGTAACAATTCAACAAGGTCAGGCACATAAATTTATGAGATAGCTCGTCTCAGATGCCATAAGGTTATGCAATCACTATAACAAAGCCATCTTTCCCATCACAGTGTTCCCAACACAACTACCCTCCTTATGTATTGTCACCAAGACATATTGTCCTTCGTAATTGCCATCTCAACAATCCAACACTTATGTCACAAGGACAATGGAAGCCCACTGATCAATTTGCATAAAACAATAGATTATTCAAATAGATGTTGCACTCTAGAACACATCAATTACTGTTACCAACTCTTTTTCTTCACAGCAGTTGCACACCAAAACAGACAACTCATCAACACATTGTGGAAAGAAATAACATAGAGACTGCACCAGAGATATGAACATGGATTTCAAGTAGTAATGGCCTCCTATACGATTCGTGCAAATAGCAGTCCATATCCTACTTTCCTCCCCCCTCTCTCTCACAGGCCTGAGCCTCTGATCCGTGTCTGAGCTGAACCTGGACTATAGACACCCAGTCTGGGGAGATGACTTGCACAGTTGCACTATCTGATACATTAAAAAAATCCCATATATTGCTCTTTTTTTCTTCATTTTCTTAGGCATAACAAATATCACTAAATGCAGCCGCAAATCAAATAGGATTCTCAAACCTGGCACTTTGAAAACATACTTTTATAACAAATATTTGAAAAAGAAGACGCCACTTATAATTCATATGAGTAAACCTCAGCACCTTTACTGACACAGCCCAAAAATTTAAGTTTCTCTCGCTTAGCACATCTATGATCTATCCTTTTTCTCAAACATCCACAGCTCAAGGTACCTCAAAGTCCAACTAAGTTCAAAGAAAGAAAAAGCCTATGCAACCAAGATCATTGAGAACCATGAAAATCTCGCGAGGACAAAGGCTACATGTCCTCTCAAATTCTCAAATCATAGAAAAGCAATGACTTTCAGTCACAATGTACGACTTCCTTTAAAGGTCACTGAAACACAAGGTCTGAATAACTAGAACGTTATTACTTTAGAGGAGTTCAAACTTCACCTCATGTTAGATGAATTATCCAACTTTTGATTATGGGGTCTCCCATCAGAATCTCCATTTTCCCACTCAACTATGCAAATGGTATACATAAACTACTACCTCTAGAATGGAGTGTTCCTTCCATCAGATCACTTAAGCCACTCAAGTTCTTGAAGCCCAGATTGCAGACAGAAGAGTTCAAATGATAGGAGCACACGCAAGTGGTATTAACCATGGTTATATATACAACGAAACTAGCTACCTCTCTGTTTCTTTGAAACCCCCTCATACAGCATATAGTGCCTGACACTGTATAAAATGAGCTCAAGCAATTTGACCAATATCCTTATCGAAAAAGCAATTTGACCAATATAAGGAACAGTAACAATTCCAAATTCTACTGCGATGAAACTTACACAGCAAGCAAAAACTAATGGGGACACATAAACCTACCTTATCTGCAACATCTCGTAGAATCTTTGTTGCCATTGATGGAAGAAAACTGTGTGGCAACAGTATAGCACTACTGTTTTTCCTATCCTTGCATTCCATAAACCTGCATTTGTTTCCACACTTCAGTTAACACAGATTAAGTCACACAAAGATTCCACAGGTAAGGAACAAGACACTTAAGTAATGAGTATCAAGGAAATTTAATTAACAAATAAAACAAATTATATAGCAACCTAGAAAATAACTCCACACATAAAAAAAACTCAGAATATTAAGTATTGAGAATCTGTGATGATAAATTACCATGCCAAAGCGTTAGAAGTTCGATTCACAAGCAACATATTTGAATATCGGGAATCCTCCTTAAGCTCACGTCTGCTCACTTTTTCTACGTGAGCAATACCTCTTGCACCGAGTTTCATACCAGTAGATAATACGCGATGCCACATTTCAGAATTATCCAAAATAACAGGTATCTTTTTGGAAATAAGTCCCAAATCATACAAAGAATCCATTGCACAAGATGTAGCCATCCACCTAGAAGACAACATAGACTTCAGATCAAAACCAGGCAAGATATTAATGCAATTACTATCATATTCTGTGATGGCATCAAAAAGTGGCCCCTTTCAAGAACTGAAAAGCTGGGAAATTCAATGTCTCTGAACCGATTAGAGATACAGAAATATGAATCTCACCCTTCCTCTGAACGTGCATTAGCCGACTGATCTAATTTCTTGTTGTGCTTTGGATTGATACACATTCTAGCAGGCATCACAAATGTCCTGCAGCAAAACCCCTCTTTTAAGTATGTGGCATTGAGTATGGCAATTGAGTAAAGTATTAATTGCTCGTCAAGAAGTGACATAAAGAGAAAGAAATAACATGCCTGCAAAAGGCACCTTAACAGATATAAGCAACAAATGACACTTGAGTTGCAATCAGAATTCTCAACTATAGAGACAATCAATTAGTGATCCCTCGCCCCCGAAGGAAAACTCCCTCTTTCTAGGAACAACACCCTCGACACGCCCATGCTATGTTTCTCTCCAAAGTACTACCTAACATGTAATTAATACAGACATCAATAGATTCAACATCTAGGCAAAGGGAGATGGGAGATGGCAGGAGAACTAGAGAATTACACTACCCTATCATACAACTTGTATAAGGTAAAGATTAGAAGATCAAGATTATTCCAATAAGTAATGCAGACAAAAAACCAGAGTCCAAATGAAATCAATCGTAATTCAAGCCAAATTCGCAAGCCTTGATCATATCACAATCGAAACAACATCAAAAACTGCTTCTGTAGCTGAAAATGTGGATTGCATTGTCTCGAAATCAGCTCATAACAACCAAGGTATAATTTGACGTGCTTCAAACGGAAAAGCAGGACAATAGACAACTACACTGCGACTTGTATTCAAGCAGCTCCATGTTCCTAGCCCTTCATTCCATATATACCATATTCATCATGACTAAACCAACACCACCCCCAAATTTTGCTCCGGTGATTTGAAAACCCGACAAGGCCGATAACATAGTCTCACTACCAATCAAAGGCAAACCTAGTACACTACAATGTAACACATTCCGAGTACCAAAATAGTCATTCCAAGTCAATCTATAGCAACAAACAAACATTGTCCAACAATAATTCTCATAAAATCCAAACCCAATTTCGCACCAGATTACGCATTAATCCCACAAATATCCCCAGCAACATCATTACAACTGAAGCTTCTCAAACAATCTACCACAATCACAACCCAAATTACAAAAACAATGATCAAAATATCAACATAACAATCAATCCAAACAACAAAAAAAGATCCAATCTTTACACAAACCCAGATCAAAACTCACTCCAACAAACAATTTCCACACCAACAAATTCCAAAAATCTCAAAAATTCCGTAAAACCCCAAATTAAAAAAAAAATTAAAAAGATTATACCTTTGAAGATAGAAAGCTTCTTCAAGAGCACAACGAAGGCTAGATTCTTGGTGGCCGAGGCCGGCGCAAGTGTCGCAATGTTTACCAGGGCAATCAATTCTATACCCCCAATACAAGAACTTGTCACTATAATCATCGACATTGTTGGTGGCGTTGCTTCGGAATACACGGAGGTTAGGGATGCTGATTCTGGGTGAGGAGAGAGAAAACCAAGCTGACGAATACACAAAGGAAGATAACAGGAACAAGAGTGCTGTCCCTGTGATTGACAGTGCTAAAATTAGTATGGATTTGCTGAGTTGTGATTTGGGTTTTGTTGGAGAAGACTTTGGAGTTGCCATTTTAGGAAAGTCTTGGATATAGAGAGAGGGGATGAGGAGTGTTGATTGTCGGAAGAGTGATGGAGAAGATGAAGAGGGTAGAGTGATGGAGAAGGGAGATCATGGTGTAGGATGAGGAGATGTTTCTGTGGACATTTATATACTTTTCTGCTGTGGAGGTTTCTCTTTGAAAGAAGAAGTTATGAATTACGATGACGTGGGGAACTCGTAACCGATGTATACTGGTTAATTTTGAGATTTCGTGATTGTCGCTGTTTTGTTTGTGTTTTCGGATGAATGATAATTGATAAATCACGTTTACCGAAGAAAAAATTACAATGGTGTGGAGAACTTTTAGATTCTAGAGATTCCGTGATTGTATTTGTATGTGTTCAGAGATGAGTTATGTTAATTTTACCAAAAGTGACTCTAATTCATCCAAACGCCTGGACATGAAACTTCGGAAAATTTAACGACTACGTACTAAGTAAACCAACATCGGTGTTGTTTGTCACGAAAATATTTCAAAACATGAATCGCGTTCATGACTTAACGTGAGTGTATGTATAACAGGTTAAAAATTTCAGTGACTTGATAGTTGATCGACACAAGTTGTGTTCAGTTTAAAAGTGACAATTTGGCCTGAGAAGAAGACATGAGAGTTGACTTCAGAATCAAAAACAAGAGACATTCAGGTGAAAACGACTATGAACATGACTTAGTACTCTTTGTTGAACAATAACACTGACAGACCAACTAATACGAAGTATACTAACTAGGATGTGTAATGTGCGCACCAAAAGTAGCGACTACAAGTTCCTCACGATCAAAAGAACGAAAGAAAACCGAAGAAATGACCCTAAAAAAAACCGAAGAAATGCAAGAAGTTTTGCTGCGTAGTTCATTCTCGAAGACTAATTACATACAACTTTTCTTTTTCTATTATTATTTTGACATTTATAGACCATAAGAGTTCACAAAGATCCACCTAAAATATGACAAAACTTAAATCTAACCCAGCCAAGCCATTCACTACTCTGAGAATCTAAATGTCTTCTGTACATTTCTCTATGGAACCATCCTCGTAAACACGGACTTATATGAGGGAAGAGGGACGAGAGACAGGACAGTACAAACGAGAACCCGAAAAAAAAGCACTTATATGAAGAAATAGGGATAGAAAGGAGGCAGAGATTGCTCATCATTATAACAGCTTCAGACTCATTACGAATCATACATGGTTAACAAGAACATGACCTTGGCAGCTGTGCTTCCATATCGAAATCTTCCATCTTAAGTAAAGATGCTTCACCGTGTGACATGTGATAACCGGGGAGTTAGAATTTTTTTACTAGAGTTACTAGTGTCCAGCTCCGGTAGGATGTTCACTTTATGCCTTCTGAAATGAACGAGAAGAGACCCCATGGAGGAGTCTAACAAATCCAAGAAAACTGAGCTTCCCATCTGAATGTCGAATCCAGTCTTGAAGAACAACATGGACGGGCACTGAAGGGCTTAGTCCAAGCTCCTGGTGGAAAACACAAGGATGTTAATACTCATATTGGATGTAATATCTGTAAGTCAAATAAGTGAGAACTAGCTTGGTCGACTATAAGCCTAAAACAGGAGACATGCCATGATTAAGGGCTATCAGTCTACCCTCAACAGCAGCTCAAAATACTGCAAGCTGAGCATGTTCCTCAAATGTCCCAGATTAGGACGACTTCTATCTTCTACAGCATGTACATGTACCCTAAGGAAGACACGTTGGAAGCTGGATTTTCAAGTAGTTGACTGCGGCAAAAGAGATCCTTTTTTAATCCCACACAATTGTCTTGTGTTCTACGACAGAACCAATCACAAGTAAGAGCAGTCTACGAAACATGTCCTACTGGAACTAGCCTTAGTTCCCACTACCCACTGAAGGGCATCTCATATTTGAAGAGGCACCACTAAAAGATAGAAGCAAACTAACTGACAACTATAGTCATATTAGAGATATCAGTAGAAGAAGCAAACTCTTCCTATGCGAGCCTAAAATGTAAAAACTGTAGTATGTCAAAGGACCCAGAAAATTTTACCGAAGCGAGTTCTTCAATCATTATTGGTCTATTGCCATCCTTCTCAAACAGCTCATAAGCACGACGTGCATGTTGTTCCCAGGTGTCCATTGCTTCTAATTGATGCACGCTAATGGCTGCCGCACAAAATTCTTCGAAATCCATTTTCCTGTAATGAAGAGAGCTAACCTGCAGCACAGATAACCTACTTCAGTTCAACATATACTGTGCAAATAAGACGCTGAGAAGACTAGGAAACTTGCTTAGGTAAGATAAAGACGTTTGGAAGTAGCACAAACCATGCTGACATATTCAATAACCCGAGAGTCCTTTATAGCATCTGTAGCATTCCTTAACGCTGCCTACAGAATCCAGCAACACCATTAGAACAAGCTCCACAAAGGAAAGAATAAGGAAACCATCAGTATCCAAACTTACTGTCTTAAAATTTTGCAGTGATACATAGCCATTTTTGCTAGGAGACAGCAACTGGAATTGATCTTTGAGATATGTTAGTTGAGGTACTGTCAATGTCTTTGCAAGAGCCTGTTGAGAAACAGTGTTACCCAACTTACAAATGCGAATAAAGAAAGCTTGATTCCATGGATTCAATAACAATAAATTTCCACTCTCAACCACAGGAAAGAGTTTGCCTACCCCAAGAGCAGCTTTGCGCAGGGAAGATGAACATATATAAGCTCTTACAAGCCTGTACACTATCATATCTTGAGGGATCTTAACATCTGGATAACCAGAAAGCCACGGATGACCTACACAAATTTGGTGCAGAAGATATTAGACACATCAGGTTTAGAAGTAGAAACTTTTAGAAGCTTAAGACAACAGCCATAAAGCCATTGTTCCAAAGTGCAAGGAGGTAGGCTAATATATATTGTTACATAGAACCATTACTTCAAGGGACTAAACCAGACCACATAAGACGTCAATTTATTTGGGACTTACTCAGTGCCTGTGCAGCAGTTAATCTCTTGCGGTAATCCTTGTTCAACAATCTCTTGACAAAGTCTTTTGCCTCTGCTGACATTGATGGCCAAGGAGCTTCATCAAAGCTGGGATCAGCCTTTAACACAGCCCGGAATATCCCAGATTCTGTACGAGACCAAAACGGTCTGCTTCCACACAGAAGTATATAAGCAATGACCCCTATACTCCACATGTCTGCCTCAGTGCCATAAGATCTATGAAGAACCTCAGGAGCCACATAATATGCACTTCCTACAATATCATTCAATCTTTCATCTGCACAAACACAAGAAGCAATTAGCAGCGCATTCGAACGAGAAACAAATGAGAACGTGCTTCTATTAGAGGACTTACCTGGCTTTACATAATCGGACAACCCAAAGTCGATGGCCTTTAAAGGGGAATTGTCGTCTTTGGAAGTAAATAGAAAGTTCTGCAGTGATTAAATGAAAGGATCGAGCAAGAAACATTATAAGTCTACTCATGAGAAGAGATTTTATGAAGGAAGCTCCTTAGAACAAGTTATCATCATCATGGAAGTACAAATGTTATCATCATCATAACGCCCATTCAAAACAACCACCAGTCAGGGAAATGATAAACACACACACCATATGTACTTTAATATAGATGCTGCTTTGTAACAAAATCAGGATTTCTGGAAAAAAATCCAATGACAGCAAAGAACTATGACTTCTCAAAGTTTCCGGAAGATATCCGATCCCCTCAAAAGCACAATGATTGAGAAGATTGCAGCTAGTCCTCAAGATATGACTACACGTGTTTATTTACCCCTTTTATGTTAGCTAAAGGTTTTATTTCCTATGACACAAACCTACAGAGTGCAAGACAGCATGAGACAATTTCACAGACTTTATAGAAGGATAACATTTCACAAAATCACGGCTGCCTAGAAAATGAACACACATTTATACATTATACCACGAAGATCTTGATTTCATGTTAGCAGAAGAATTAAATGGAAAAGCACTGTGAATTAATTACCTCTGGCTTGAGGTCTCGGTGAACAACACCTTGAACATGACAGTAGGCTGTTACACTCAGAATCTGGACCATGACAGCCTTTGCATCTTCTTCCGAGTACTTCCCACCTCTGAAGATCACAAGCCAAATTCAGTTTGTTGCCACTAATACATGTACCATTTAAAGTTTGAAGGTTTGAAAGAATATGTATACCTTGAAAGGATCCGATCCAACAATTCACCACCTTGGCATAGCCTACGAGATCCAAACATACAATATGGTAAGCTTACAATACAATCTCAAAGAGTACTGGGACAATCTTACATAACGAGCTCGAGACTTCATATGCAAAGACAACTTAACACAGAAATATTCTTGAAAGCAGCTGCTAAGGAACAAATACTGAAACAAATTTCGGTTGTGTCATTGTGTGTGTATCATTTACTGCCAGCAGCAGATATATCGTATTTGAATGCCAGAACACCTAACAAGCCCAACCCAATGAGGCATGAGGTTAAACCAAAATTATTTCTGAGCAACCTAAACCAATAACTAAAATCTCATTGCCACATTGCCTAGACAGGCTGAAAGGACCGCAGAGGACATCCCATCGTATGTAAAGAAGACAGTTGACCGTCATCATTTGTTAGCAACTCAAACCAACATTCAATTCTCAAAACACCATTTCCTAAAGAGACTGAGAAGAACAGATACGGTCATTATGCTTAATCAATTACACGTATGCAGTAACTTACTCCATGACAACATAAACACTTTCGTCATCTTCATATGCCTCGTAGAATTGCACCAGATTCTTATGCCCAGTCAGTGCCCGTAATATCTTGACTTCTCTTCTGACATCCTCAATCGCAATTGCTGTTGTCATCTACCAAAATTAAACATTTCCATAAGACAAAAAGGCCACTTTCCACCACGTCCTAAACAGTTTCAATCTCAATGGACAAACTTCACTTATACCAAAAAAGGTTAATTGGATAATCATTATACTATGCTGGGGTAATTATGCATTTTACTAATCATATAAACAACATAGAAAGATAGAGAAGTTATGATAGCAAATTCTTCACTTCCCCTTTACACAAAGGACCTCAGAAACATTCCAAGCAACAACAAGATAATTATGAATTTATGATGCCCCATTCTTTCAGATCATATGTAAAGAGCAAGTTTCTCCTACCGCATACATACATGTTATCGAGGACAAACGAATTAGGTAAGCGTAATCAAAGATGTCTACCAGACTAGAAGCACATGTACATACATCATTATACACATCAACATGACAACATCCCCCTATGGTATCCCTTTACTTAATTTGCAAACTTGTCATTCAATCTACACAACATCACAAACAAATGATGCACCAATCACAATGTACAAAAAATCAATAACCAAATAAAAATTCACCCTTGTAACAACTTTAACAGGCAATTAGAACACCCATTTCCTACACATGAACCTCCAATTCTCACAAACAAGTCAAACACAAAATATCAATCACATAAACCACTAAGAATCAATTAACCATTAAGTCCAAAAGGAGCTTCAGATGTACGCAACCCTTACCCCTAACTACCACGAAACCGATACCGAAAATTAAACAAAAACTTGAACCACACACCTTAGCTTTAGGGATGACTTTGATAGCAACATCAACACCCTTCAAGCTACCTTTCTTCCCTTTCCCACCACAAGTATACCCAAAATGCCCTCTCCCAACTTCCTCACCAAGCTCATAATGACTCATAAACTGCTTAGAATACCCAAAATTCTTATCCAAACCAATGTCACACTCACTACCCTCTGGTATTGAGGCCTCATTGGGCTTCACTGACCCATGTCTCCGGGCCAACAAGGCCCGAATATGCTTAGCCGGAGACGGGGGCGGAAACGGGCGCTTAAAGAACCTCAGTGGCGTAGAGTTTACGCTAGAATTTGATGATGGAGAGTTCTTGAACCAACTTGGTAATGGACTTGGGCTATAAAATGGGAATTTTGGGGTTTTTCCACTTTCATTATTATTATTATTATTATTATTATTATTATTATTATTATTATTACTACTTGATTGCAAATTTTGGGCATTTTCTGTACTAATTACTTGATTATTAATCTGGGTTTCTGGGATTTTTATTGGTTTTGCATGACACAACCCCATTGATTATCCCCTTTTCCCCCAAATTCCCCCAAATTATAGTATGAACAACAACAAAAATTAACAAAAAAATTAAAAAAAATCCTCTTTTGTGGGTGTTAAAGTGGAGGTAAAATCATGATTATTGAACTAAAAAACTGGGTAATTAGTGATGAACTTGAGCTGAAATTGGGATTGGGATTGGGGTAGAAATTGAAGCTTGAAGAACACACAACAAGTAAAGACAAGAACTTTATGTTGTGGAGAGAGAAAATTCACCAAGAAATGAAATGGGAAAGTTTAAGCAAGCTCAAATTTCAAGGAAAGTATGAGTAAAACAAGTGAATTAGGAGGGAAAAAAAAGGTGGAAACTTTATGATCAAATTAAGAGAGATTTGGGGGAAATTTTGGGTGTAGGAAATAAGGAGAAGAATATATAGTACTGGGGAAGCTACTAATTGAGAAGGAATTGGGGATTTAGAAGGGGAATTAAATTGGAAATAATTGGGGGAAAATTGGAGGAGAGAGAGAGAGGGAGAGAATGATAGCAAAAGTAGTGGAGAGGTAAAGACTGGAAAAGATGCTATTAGCAGAAGAAGCAACAAGCAAGGAATGGAAAGAAAAGAAAAGGTGGTGGAGGGAAGAGGGAGAGATTAGAGAGTAAAGTCTCGGAATCGGAACTCGTTGTAGATGTCGTATGGCGAATTATTATCAACGAGGGATAAAATTAATTGAGGGATAAAACCCAGGAAAATAAAAATCATGGAGAGAGACAAACTACAAATAATGGGGGTGGTGGGGCTTTGGTGCTTGGATCCTTCCAGCCTGTCTTTTTGTGGGTTCTAAATTAAACAGTAGATTTATTTCTTTTCAATTGATGCACAAATTTCTTTTTTATTTTGATTTGCAAGTTAAAGTAGTGATCTCAAAACATTTGTCTGTGCCTTTGTGTTTGAGCTTTGACTGTTTTCTTTGTATTATTTATTCTTTATCACTAAAAATCAATAATAATTTACAAGAAATTATTCTTTGTATTATTATATTTTTGATTGGCTCATCCTCTTACATTCCATTTGCAGTTGGAAGAGTTACTCCGTATATCATTAGCTGATGAGCTCCATGTATCAGCTCATGATCATTAATTAAGGATAATGTGTTAGATCACTTGATTGAGCTATCATTTTAACGATTGACGAGAAAATCGTGGTGTTAGGCCTTTTTATAGAGTAAGTTCATAATTTGCAGTGGGTTAAGTGAGAAGTACATCATCTTATGAGTTAGGATCTCATAATAATTTCGTACTTTCAAAGAGATCGATTCGTATAAAATCTCTAAGTTATCGTATAAGAAAGATTTAGTGTCTCATTGTGATTAACTAATAAAATTTGAGATTCTACCTTTTACACTTAACATCTATTTAAGACTACCGAACAATGAACTTCTGTAAAGGTTTCTTCCCACCAACTTAAACTTAAAAAATGATAAGATTTGTGAAACTGTTAAAATTTATTCGGTGTGCTACTGAGCATATCTAGTATAATGAAAAATAAAATAAAATTCATCGAGACGAAGGAGTTATGAATGTGAGATCTCACTTAAGGTGATAGGTAGCTAGTTCATCATTTACCACTCAATCCAAAAATGCTCAAAATACATTGCTTCATTTTTGTAGTGTTTCTAATTCTCTCTCAAATTTGAAGTTTAACGGTATAATGAATTTAAAGCTATAGCTCAAATAAACATTCTTTTATTCTAGCAAATAAAGTTGCTCAACTAAAAAGAAACACATTAAAGGTGGGTTACCTACAGATTAATGCACACAATGGCACCACTATCTACTAGTATCTCTTCCGCATATAGCAACATTATTAGCCCCCAATATTGAATAATTGAACTATGATTATACAAATATATACAAGGCAAATCAAAATCGTAAATTTTAACGATAATGAAAAGTCTTCATTATCAAATTAAATGATGGCTTTATTTACTAAAATTTTGTTAATTCTGTTATTTATTCTCGCATTATTAGTTCTTCCACGATATTTGGATTGAACTTTCAACGTTCATGATTGCGATTAGCCAAGTAAATAAAAATATGACGTAACACGTAAAGGGCATACACACATAAATCTCATTTTCGGATGAAAAGTCACAGTAAGATTTAAGAATCACATAGGTAAATAATATTCCTCCTTTTTCATTATTTTTAAGTGGAGCTTTGTGCAAAAGAAAGAAAAGAAAAATTCTTATTCTTTGATACCCAATTCCCCATCTATCTTTTCTTCTAATGCCCAACGGAATAAAGCAAACGTATTAAACAAAAAGAGACCTAGAAAAAAAAAAAGATAATAACAAAGAAAAAATAAAAGTGGGTTCATTGTCAACATGTAGTTAATTAAGCAAATTTAATTTAACTAATGTCGTGACTTGCGCGTGCATATAAACCATCAAATACACATTTTAAGAGGAACACCAATATAAATCATTCCAAGTTAGTGTCATATTTGTGACGGCGACTTTCTTTTTGTAATGGCGACAAACTAACAGACGCATACAAAGAAGTAATCATTAAAGATACGAAATTGAAAATAAGCCACGAGTTATATATAATTATGAAGAAGTGATATCAAAGATGTGAAATTGAAAACAACAACGGATAATTCATACAGTGATACTGTCTCGTTTTCTTCTCAATGATATGCCTAGCTTACTAGCTTAGCTTACAAAAGAATTCTCAATGATCGTCGTGAATGTATATGTATGGCTAGGAAAACGAAATTTGGTATAGATAGGTGAACATGGAGGAACATGGTATACAGATGTTTGCAAAGGAATGCTTGGAATAACTTGACAAAAAAGACATAATCAACTATTTTGGTGGTCAAATGTTGGTTAGGACCCAAATGATTTTGATTAGAATAAGGTGAGAATCCTATGGTTTTAGACCCCAAATTACGATGCATGCCCACTTCTTTCCTTGACCCTGACTTTCACCATACTATAAATCATTGCCGTACCAATAAGGGTTATATAAAATGACAAGTACTTGGGAAGGTTTCGAGTTCGAGCTCACCATAAGATTATAGATAATAAAAAAAATCCCCATTAGAAATTTCGATTATATAGACTTATAGCTGAGTCTGCAATACGGGTAAGACTATTAAGTTGCAGTTTGATCGAAACTACGTCGAACTGGATGGGAGGAAAAAAAAGCTCACTATTTACGAACCAATTGGTACTAGTAGAGTAGTAGTGCCTACAATTATGCTATTCCTCTCGTCACTTTCTAAAAGGCAAAAAAAAAAAAGTTTCTTCATGTTAATTTCTGCGAACACTCGAGGAGTAGAATGTAGTGAACTAGTGATCATTACTACTAGGTAAAATCTACTTGGTGGATTGTGCATTTGATTACTTGCTTGATGCTCCAATTTGGTATAAAGGGATTAAGTTCGTTTTATTAATACAATAGCTTAAATCATTAACTTATGATTATTATTACTACTACATTAACTCAAAAGAGATGTGTCGATTTGCCATTCATGATGTTTGTGTCGTATACCCTCTTATGGTGATTTTACGACCAATGCATATCGGTATATTTAAGTTTCTTCACATTGATGCATATCGAGCTTGAACTACGTTTGACCCGGTTAAAAAAAGTGCGAATTTTCTGACCTACTATATTTGCATTACGTTCTTAGAATAATATAGTGCCTTACATTAAGGTTAATTAAGTTCCTCCTATCCATTATCTTTCGGTCGCATTGAGGGTGCATGGTTGTTAGGTGATCCACTAACAAGTATAATTAAATCAACATTAGTGACAAAAATGATTAACAGGACATAATTAAATCGGGGGCCAGAGAATCACCAGCAATTCGTGGATTTAGGACAATAATAACGAAGGAATTATGTGATTTTTAATTAGTAGAATACTAGCTACGTAATCTTCTGACTCATTCTGGCATTAGAATTAAGTTTATGCTTAATATAAGGGTTGATTCTTGGGATTCAAGATTCTCTGCTGGAATGCCACAAAACATTCATACTATCGAACGTGATCGAAATAATCATAAACCAAAACGATTATCAGAATGCATAAGTTGTACTCCGTATGATGGAGTAGTAATTATGTACACAAAAGTGGTCTCACAAGCCACAACAAACTATCGATAATAAAAACGTTATCGAGTGATATAGAAATCGAGTTTCGATCTTCTTACTAAACACGAGGGAGTTACTCAGTCATAATCATGTTTGAATAGCTTTTCTTTTGTCATTTCATTAGTAAAACTTCTCGAGATCCATACTGAAAAGTGTCTTTATACAAGACAATCATGGATGATAGGATGAGTATCCGATTCTCTTGTACTAGAAGGCAAAGGTTTGATTCTCGAGTCCATAATCTTCCAACCCCTTTTTCCATTTCGACAAATTATGCACTTTATTATCACCATAATAACTAAGCCCTTATTAAATAATACAACGCTCTAATACTCCCTAGTCCATGTTGTTCATACGAAACGTAACGCCACATTTTTACATGTAGTTCGAGATAACATATTAATGATGATAGAGTAATCCGAATTATAATTGTTCGTTAATAGAACAATAGGTATAAGTATAACGAATAATAGGTGCTCAAAAGTGGTGTTACGTTTCGCATGATGGGGGAATCCGGGAATATGAAACAGAAGCCTATGGTTTAGAAAGGTGGTGGGTAAAATCTCGATTATTTACGTTCGTATAAAGATAGAAGAAGGAATAAAGCAAGAACACCTTGCCACAAAGTGCAGAGTTTATGGGAATAACATAGATTCGCAATGCGTACTGGTCATAATCTGACAAAAGATGGTTCAACATTTCACATCATGTACTTGACTTGCTGATCTTAAATATAAAGTTAAGACGAGGATCACAACCTTATGGCTAGACGATCTCATGTAACAAGCGTTTCTCTAAGCGATCTAAACAAGGACATCGAGGATCACTTATGTAGTATTGACTCTACATTGATATGAGTCATATGACAACAAATATGAGTTGTTTGTACAGCTTGAGTGTTATGCCAGTGATCTATGACATTGATATTCCCGACTCCAAACATTTGAGCTTGAGCAAATTGAGCTGCTCAGTGCGCAGACTACACGCCTGCACAAGAATCGAGATCGAACCCAGATCCTTTCTAGTCCGAAATGGAATACTGAAGAGCAATCTATATGACCTCTAGGGTGAAGGAGATGGGTGGTTCGGGAACACTCATCACGATGGAATTGAAACAACAGGAGCTTAGCTTGCATTATTTCTAGGTTTCTCAACAAGACTTGGGACATCAAATCCTTTACCCAGTTTTCCAGTGGAAACGACCTGCTAAAACAAACTTGGGACACAACTACACTCGAATACCAACCCAAACATAACACAAGTTCTTATCTCACAGGCCTTGACTGGAATATATCAGAATATCAGAGAAATAACTAAATCCCTGATACCAAATCTAACACAAAGTAATGTTTCAAACTGGAGCCATGATTCTGAACAGAAAAATAAGACCTGGAGTATATCAGAATATCGGAGAAATAACTAAATCCCTGATACCGAATCTAATACAAGTAATGTTTCAAATCTGAGCAGAAAAATAAGACAAGGACTCAGGGGTAACAAGAACTCAAATAAGATGGCTCTTTTGTGAACAGAGTATACAGTTTCCTCCATGGAAGTGTAAGCAGGTAGAGGCATAAACATCGACATTAAGCTAGTTAACATCTATGAGGGGAAGAATGTAATTGTGGAACCCTATCAAGCACAACCATGTCACGATACAAATCTGTAACATGAAACTTTTATCATCTTTCGAAAGAATGTAAAACTAAGCTACCATATAAACCTCTGGACACCAGGTTCATGGGCCCAGTGAAATGGCCGATACAAGAACATGAAAAGGGTGAACGCATTGATAGCAATAAAAAGGATTCCCAGTAGAAGCCACTTACTAGTTTCTTCTATGCCACAATTAAGCATAAAGATGAAGAACGGAATTGTATAATATCTAAACTCAACCAATGGAGTAGGCACGAGAACTGCAATGCAAGCCAGGAAATAAGCCAACACCCATATTTTGCTTCGATTCTTTCCTGCAACAGCAAATAAAGAGGGCTTCAACATATCTTCACCGTGCAATGAAAGTTTAAGTCATAAAATTAAATGGTGGCCTTCTTACTGACCCAAAATGCCCAGAATAGATAGCCATGAGTACACATATAACGGGACCAATAAGTACTTCATCGACCAATAAGCGTTGATGACCTTCCGCCAGATATAGAATGTGTAGTGTCTATTGTCAGCAAGAAGATAGGGATGTGCGATGCTGCAATAATTAACAACACCATAGTTAATAAAGAAATAGCGATCGATAAGACCATCACAATGAAAACCATAAATTACCCAAGTATAGATTATCAGGAGATACGTAGAGAGATAGGTTCGTAATTATTCCGATCATGGTAAATTACAAAATTACCCCAGCCCCAGAATGAGATAGACGGGGGCAAATTTTAAGCTTATATGTCATATAAAAATATACCTTGGGTTCATATTCTAATTCATTCCTAAACCAGTTTCTACTAGGTGGATGAAAAAATACATGTCCCAGAAATTACAAGAAGTACATAATCAATGAAGTAGAACAATTTCAAACATGTAATGAAGTTGTAAGTTCCCAAAGTGATAGACGATGACAATGTGATAGGTTAGCAAAATAGCTAAGACCACAATGTAAAAGCGAAAATTAGTGCATAAGCATTTAATCTTAAACATACAAGCAGCTTATGCAAACATTCAGAAGTAAGCTCACCTGAAGAAATGCACAGAGAGCAGACCAGCAGCCAATGCCGCAAATACTAGAGCAAAACTATGCGGTTTACTCTGCCATAACATTTGCAGTAGACCAAAACCACGCCGCAAAGTTAGGTGGAATGGAGCACTAAATAATGCAGAAACCAGTGCAAAATACATAATCTGTGCAAAATGAGGAGATACAGCATGGGATTCCTTTGCACCTGAAACACAAGACTGGATAAGATAGTTGCAGATGTTTTGCTTAGAAGGCCATATAAATCCAGAATGTTATGTAGTTGGGGCAAAGAGGCAACACAGAGAGAGAGAGAGATCAGTACCAAGAACTACACTTCCGTTCCAATAAACAAAAGCTATGAAAGACCCCAGCACCAACATGAAGGGGCTAAAAGAAACCAAAAGCTCCCATTTGAAATGCCAGGCTCGAAAGAGCATACCCTGAATCTCATCAATCAACGCTGCACAACAGTCAAACAGTAGATTTTAGCTTTTCCCCAAAATTTCATACATCGATATGTACCCTATTTTCTCTATCTCTCTATCTCTTTTCTTTTTTTTTTTAAATTTATATCCATGTATCATTCAGATGTCACAACGACTTTTTTCGTAGCACAACCAATATAGATAATGTTCTCAGAGGTATAAAACACAACAAAACCATCCCCCCCATTTTGGCCCCTGGAGAAGACTAGTCACTACTGCATACAAGAATACAACACATACATGCACCTGGATAAACACCTGATGCTGAACTTCTCATAAATGCATGCACACATACACATATTTTTTTCATAAAGTTAAATATTAATGTTCAACACAATGCAGAAAGTTTTATAATGTGCACTAAGAAATTATGAGAGCTTATCAAGCAAGGAAATCTAACAAACAGGAAGAATGACATCCACGCCCATCTATAACATCACGATACACAATAGATATCACAAGGCTTCAGAGATTAAGTTTGTGCAATGATTTATTCAAAGCGAATGACTATAAGAAGTGAACCTGAGACATATGATATTGAAGCAGAATCCTTATCGCCACTAGGGATAGAAAAAGCTGGAACCGCTGCCCTCTTTCGTCTTCTTAATCCAGGGTTCACTGCAGAATCATCTTTAGGAGATAGGTGAACCTTTTTTCCACTAGTCACTTCAGATTCTTCTACAGAGCTAAAACTCTCATGAACCAGCAGCATCTCAATTACACTGCTACATGCAACGAAAAGCATCCATATGACATTGGTTTGTCGAATGCATACCGCTAAGGCCCCAAGCTGCAAGAAAGAGGAAGACAAGCTCAAGGTCAAAAACATTAAAATGATGCTCTATACATTCATGGAGATGATACGCATAAATAGGAGGATTTCAAGATGTCCTCACCAAAGCACTGAAAAAATACTTCTTCTTTAGGGATGCCAGGTACATGCCCAGGAACACAGTCAGGGATGCCACGTCAGTGTAAAAAAGGTAAGTGAAGAACCAATGAAGCGGGTACAATGACAGGACAACAGTGAAAAGGGTAGCCTTTCTTCTGTCAAGTGCCGGTCTTAAGTGTGTGATTATCTCATAGACCAAAACGCTGCACAAAACAGTTAGAACACCATTGACAGACCGAAGGAGTGCTGTTGAACACAAATCTGAAAATGATGCAGACCGCTGCAGCAAAAGGATGCCTGGAAACAAAGAAGCAACATGGGCTAGTGAAAGATAGTACCTGCAAAGGTATTAAATTGAACAAAATCAACTCCAATTTTAGCTCTATACTACACTTATGCCATTCAGTAATTTAGCCTGTCCAGGAATTACGTCACAGAATCCCACTAAATGATGCCGACAGTTGAGAAAATCGATCCTATGATCTTGCCATTAACAACAATGTGTATGAGATTACTGTCCTGTTAGCATTGACAAAACCCCTTGTACACTTCCAACTCGCTCCACATACTTTAAACTATAAACACGTCTACTCTAAGAGGTAGCTACTTAAATACCCCACCTCACATATTCTAGGACAACCATTAAGACATCGGGCCTATAGGTTGAAAGGTGCTTTACCTTCAACTATAGGTCGGGTGTTCGAGACTTGGTACCACCACAACAACAAATATAAAGCCGAGTTCTTTACCCTCCTCAATCTTAGATTTTGTGCTTCTCACAAAAATCGAAACCCCGAGGATCATCTAATACATACCATCACCATGCACCCTACCCTTCTCCCAGACTCATCATTAGTTACTCACACATGAATTGCTTAATCTAGTATCTCCACCGCGAAAAACTCGCCTAAATTTAGATAATATCCAGCATTCTACTTCTAGCTTCATCCATGAATTCTTCAATTCTTTATCACAACTCAAGAATTACTCTTAACAACCACTTCACTAATATCCCCAATTATACGACATTGGTCTAAATATTCACATGGGCAATAATCCAATCCAAATTCCTCTTACATATAAACAAAAATAAACAAATCCAACATGAATTCACAATCTGATAATAAAAACACAAAAAAAGAATCGTGTGGAAGAAGCAACATACAGGCCAGGAGGAGTGGTGATCATAGGATCCCAACTCCGGAAATTAGCTTTACAATATTGCTGAGCTTGTGGGATGTGAAATATTTCATCCTGTCAATCAAAAGTTCCAAACTTTTCATCATCAGAAAAAGCATATCATATAATTATTCCAAAATGGGGTAAAAATTCGAGATTTCGAGGTAAAAAATCACCACCAAAGACAGTAAAAACCAATCAAAATTACCAGCAGTAAAAACATACCATGTAAGGGTCTGGAACAATGTGATTGACAAGCAGTGAAACAGGAATTACCCATGATGCAACTATTAACCCCACTCTTATTCTTCCCATTTTTAATCAAAAACTTCCTCTACAAGCGACACAATACTGATTGAAGAAGAACAAGAAGAAGAAGAAGGATGGTGAAGAAGCAGGAAACGAAGAAATCGGGTCGGGTTTGTTTGTTCAAGTTAGGCCCAAGTTTGTGGGCTTACTACGTAGAACGGATTGGGTTGATTTGAGGTTCAAGATTTTGGTGGGTCGTCAATTTTCAAGGTGTTGAATTGAATTGCTACTCACTTATCGGGTTATAGGCAGCCCAAGTTTATGGGTATCGATAATCGAGATAAAAAATTTAAGGAGAAATTACGAGTCGTGACAGAGCGTGTTAAAGGTGTAAACCATTGTATGTGCCGTAGCTAGACAATGCGGATGGCCAGATGTATGGAGGGGGTTATTCGGATTTGAATTTGACTAGTTTATTTAAATATCGGATTGATGTTAAAGCTAATCTAAGTATACGATTCTAATCAATATATATATCTCCGAAACGTTGGGTCGGTAGTATCATATGAAATAATCTATCTCTATAAAAAAAAACCAAACTAATGGTCAACTTATTCTGAACTTTAACAACTTCGTGAGTACTATATAACGACTTCTGAACAAGTTTCATTAGAGCAATTTAAAAACTCTTCTTAAGGCTATAAGTTCCATTATATGAATAGGGTTCTTTTCACAAGGGTTGAGCACTTGAGCCCTCTCCAACCAATTGACCATTGAATAAGAGGGAAAAAAAAAAGGCTATAGTGTTTTCAACGTCAGAGCAGTTCATCTGTCCCATACTCTATGTAAATTTATTTTTAAAACTTATTACTCAAATATGTTAGTAATTTGCACGATTCTGATTGGTATGGCCGTATGGTACATGGAGAATCCGCTCTACTTTTAACATCAAAACTTTGGTACTTTTAATCCCAAAATTAAAGGAATGATTATTACTACTATCTAGTAGTAGTGGTCAATAGGGACAATGATAATGTGCAAAGACTAATGGGTGAGTCAAAGAAGAGGAGAAGGAAGAAAAAAGAGTGGGAAAAGTGGGGAGAGAAGAATAATGATTGGCGTGGGAAACAAGTTGAGCTGCAAACTGCACGCTATGCAGTCGGGGGGGCGCGCCGTAGAGGGGGGACACACCCACACACACTCTTTGTTCCTAGTCATTTTGTGTGTCTCTTACGCTGCCCACGCTATACATTTTCTAACCCAAATGACTGTCCCATTTTAGACTACCACTCGAGACTGAGACTTCTCAGGGAGAGCTCGTGACATACGTCGCACTCCTACTCTAACGTTTCGCTCTCTTTCGGCGTCATTCGCCCCACTCCGTTTCTTTCACGATCTCTTCCCTTAGCTCCCCCCTCGTCGCTTTCATTCCAATCTGTGTGCTTCTTCGTTATTAATCACATATTACAATTAACAACGTAGGATAGATGATATAACGTTTTATAAAAGTTGAGATTATTTCAAGATAAACTCTGGCTAATATCGAGATTACATTGAAACTGACCGTTTTGATCAAATGAAGAGCGAAGTTGGGATTAAACGTTTTAGCCTTTGTAGCATCGGTCTCCGATATCGACAATAGTTTAGAGAACTTATAGAGACAGACTTGTACATAGCATAAATGGGGCAAACTCCTCGTTGGACCCAACTCGTATTCATTTCATGCATGTCAAATAAAAGACCTTGCGATCTGAAGGTGGGATTCCAAGGTACAACAACAGATCCACCTCGACCTCTGCGAGAATGTTTTGCTTAGCTTTTCCTTGTCTTCTTCTACAAGCACCATCTTTAATTTTGTAGCATGCAGGTCCATTTTTAATTTCTGTACATTTTACATACAAGAATCTCATAGATCATCTACAATAAATGATCTGACTTAGCACCATTTAAGCAAAACTACCCAAATCATCAATGTTTTGATCTCTTTCACTTTCTAGGTGAACTCGTAACTCAAGAAGTTTGCATGCATGAACCAATGTTTCTTATGTTTCCCCTGACGTCAGTTGATATCAGACCATTACCGTTACCACTTCCGAATTTGCGATTGAGATTCTAGGTCACCTTAGACACAAATTTGGTGATAAGACTTACTAATTAATGTGTCTTATTTAAAATTCGATCATAGGGATGCAAGACAACTCTCTCTAAGGAACTTGGCAATATAGTCATTCCACATAGGGGGTCAAAGTGCAGGCTCGGACTTGTATACCAAATACAAAGGTCTCTGCAAAGTCGTAAGAAGTCGGTCGTACTAGAGAAAAAGTATACGAATTATGAAATTAGTATTGTAATGAAATGATAATATTTCTTCATTTGGTGTCAGAGTGTACACCAACAAACATTTGAACTCATTTTACAAGAAATGTTTGCTTTAACAAGCGTATACCATCCTTGACCTTTATGCTAATTATACCCTGATAATCCCAAACCCTAATAACGTAATTAGCATACAAATTCGCTAATTACGCCAAACCAAACCAAAGCAAACCAACCCAAGCAAATAAAGCAACTTGCATACATACATATACATACATATAAGATTAGATTAACCATAATCCAAGCGAACACCGTACCATAGAGATTAACACTCCGTCTCAAAGACCCTACGCCGTCGTTTCAGCCGTTCCTCAGATCCGGACCGTTGCACAATGCCCTTCAAGGCATCCCTTAGAAACACAGCACACTCATCGCTTTGACGATTGCTGTTATCCGCGCTCACAATGAGCAAGCTTTGAACCCGGCCACCTAGGGACGACATCTCAGCTCGAAGTGTCTTCAAGTTCAAGGAATCAAGGACTCCATTAAGATCAGTGAACAAGTCAGGACGATCTTCACAACATATTGAAGCTCTTAATATGATCTTATCATCATTATTAGCATTCTTACTAACATCATCATCTTCATAACAGAATTGGTTATTGTTCTCATTAATATTGTCAGAATTGTGAATGTAGACAGCAAACTCATCGTTTTCCGAAGGTATCATCAAACTGTCCAGCTCAAGGAGCTCCGAGGTTTGCCTTTTTAGCTCCAACACTCGCTGCACAACCTTGGAAAGGAGCGTGGCTTTGTCTGTCTGCCAATAAGAAAAAAGAAGTTGAGAGGGTAAATAATTTGCAAAAACAATGCTTAAAATTCGTACCAAAGCTACACTCGTCTGCATTAATACTATCACGTATACCAAAAGTAAAGAGAAGCGCGGTATGCAACGATTACACATATTCGATGTGTAACATGCACCAATATATCAAAAATCGGTCACTATGGTCCAAACACGCCACTAACCTTCCAAGTCGTAAATGGACTAAAAAATGACATTTTTGGCATGTTAGTGACATTTTGGTACCTTAGTGACCGTTAAACTATATCTTTGCACACAATACCTACGCACATCATCCGTACCAAAAGTTTCTTTAAAACTAAATCTACTAGCAAAATCGTAACAAAACTCATCTCGATATATTCCGGACCATGAAAGTTCACACAATAGTAGTACAAGAAATTGAAGTTTGAAATTTCACGAGTATATACACGTTACTAAACATTATTAGTACAAATAAATTACATTTGAGGACACAAAAGGTGAAGTACTTTACAAAAGATATAGGTATATAAATGGTGATATATAGTCTATAAAGTATGAACCCTAAAGAAGTAGAAGTGCATGCATGGTGGCGTATGGTTGAAATTGTAGAAAAAGGGAGAACAAACGACACAGTATTATTATTTTGACCGTCTACTCTAATCCCAATCAAGTTCTCACTTCTTTTTCTCTTCACGCCGTAATCATGATGTTGGTCCATCAGACCATCCTTTATCGAATGTTTTCCATTTTATATGATCATTATTATTGGAAAATGCATTATTGTTTTTATAAAGTGGAACATTTTTTATCCCAAAGGTACGATATACCATATACACAGATGATCAGAAACAGAAGAAGCATCTCTGCAAAACATTGTTGCACTAGTACTTCTTGAACTAGTAACGAAATTATGCTTTCTTCGTGTTTAAATAACGTTTGGTTTGGATTCTCTCGCATATTCAACTATAACACTTGCGATTTAAGCGTTATCGATAAAAGAAATACGGACTGATTAGTATGTAGGTGAACCTAAGGGAGGAAGATCAACGAAATCACCAGAACATTCAATGTGTGATATATTCGACATTAAGATTGTGTCTGGTAGAAAATAGTGAAGTTAGTTGAGTTAAAGTATCCTGTAAATTTAGTTACCTAGGTGTATGTTACCGAACAATTCTTTATCCCAATGCCATTAAATTTACATTACATCTTCGAGGTGCTGATTAATTTCTGCTTATTAATTCATCCTTGTCCTTGTTATTATAAATGATGAGCCTCTAAAAAACAACTTACAGATTAGTTTAACCAAGAAATATTTGTTAAGCAACTAACCCCTACATCATCAATTGATTGTAATTACATGATGTTACGACTTCAACTACGACTGCGTCCCTAGTAAAAAGAATTCGAATTAAGTTGCAATCATAATATATCCGAAAAAATATTGTTAAAGTGATATATATTATTCTCAAATTTTACTACCTCACGGTAATTTTACAATCCCGACATTCAAATTCTAACTTCGCCACTACTAGTAAAGCTCCCTTATTAGTTACTACACCTCAGAGAATTAGTAATTGATCTTATCAAAACAGCCAAATACATGGAATCTTAACTTGTTCAGTTGTTCTTAATTTGGCTAATTGATCGGAAATCACTAATTTGCATCATAAATTAAGCTTACTCCATCTGGTCTTTTAAATCCCTACCTTATTTACATCATATGCAACAAGTATTCTAATCAGACGTTAACAATCGAAGGAAAGCGAAACGAGTATAGAAGAAAATGTGCTTGTTAATTAGGGTGATAAGTTTAATTATTAGACGATGTCCGTGTAAGAATCCAAATCACATTAAGACGATCGATCACAGTATTCTTTGACTACTCTAACCATTATTCTTACAATTGCACATCATCTTCGACGCAATTTTTTTGACCCAAAAACTAGAATCTCATTGACTTGGGTCCACAAATTACATATAGTGATATAGCTCACCAAACCCATGTACTTATACATATAGTCGATATTCCACAAAAAAATTAACATAACAACATACAAAAAACAACAACTTAAACCCTAACTTCCACTTACTAACATATACTAGTAAGTCCAAACATAAAGGATATCATAGTCTACATTTTTCCAATATATTAATACCGTCCATAGATTCATGTATCGCATCATATACTCGTTTTTTCCTAGACCTTTAACATTGGACATTTCGTTACCATATCACGAAATACAGATTCTCATATTCCATCATATGGCTAATTACAAGGTTTCATATATATCTTTGATTACACATGTAGTACAACTTTGACATTTCGTTACCATATCACGAAATACAGATTCTCATATTACTATGGCTTAATTCTAAGATTTCATATTCACTCTTATAAGTTTGACTAACAAATACTCTATATCGATCGACAGACCGTACTATTAGACCTCTAACATTTGACTCTCGATAAAATCATACTACGAAACTCGAACACAAATTATATACTTAATACAAAAGGGTATAAAGAATTTAAAATTTTACCTTAGAAGTGCAAGGAAGAAGAGAACGAAGACGATCAAGGTGACAATTAATCCTCTCCCTCCTCCGCTTCTCAGCTTCTTTGTGGTGTATCCTTGACGCTACCACCGCCTTCGCCTCAGCCGTCTCATCATTCATTAACCCCATCGCCATCCCGGCAGGGTAAAACGACGAGCTACTTCCACTTCCACCACCACCACCACCACCGCTGCCGTAATTATAATTCATCACCGCCGCCGGTGGCCACCTTACGCCGTCGTTTAAACCACCTCCCCCCGCCGCCAAGTATCGGTAAATCTCCATTTCAGCTGAGTTATTCTCCATGTAACGTTGCATTTTTTTTATAAAGGAAATTATATTAATTTATAAGGGTGGTAATAATATGAATATGATAATTTATAAGGTGGTAAGAAATGAAGAGAGTAGGATATATATATAGTGGGAAATATTATTAGGGTTTTTGTTAAAATAAGTGGGACTTTTGAGGTAATAAAGAGAATTTTTTTTCGGTGACCTTCTTTTTGTTGTACTTGTGATGATGATGATGATGATGATCGTCTATATATTCTATTCTATACTATTCTATCCACCCATGGTTCTCTGCTCTTTTTAATTCTGGGTCGATCGAGTGGTACTGATTTCGTTTGTTGTGTTACGTATTTGGTAAATTGGGTTAGTTTAATCACGATTTTTTGAAAATGATGAGAATGCGAATGTGATAATACGAGAATTATGCATGTCTTACTCTGTATAGTATTATTATCGAATGGTATGTAAATATATTATCGTTTCTGTCGCTATAATAAAGATGGGAGGATTTTTTAAAGAATGAAAGTTTTTGTAAAAAAAAGGGAAATTTGTGGGAAACCACCTTTAACTTTCACCATTTTTTGGAAAACCACCTTATTAAAATAAATTTGTGGAGAACCACCAAATATAAACAAAATCAAAGGGTAGAACCACCTCAGTACCCAAACCACCCTCTCATCACCTCTAACGACCACTAGCCACCACCATTTTTGCCGCCACTGCCACCACCCACCGCCGACAAGGTCACGCTGACCACCACATTCCCCCGACTCCATGTCCTCCACCCTCCACGGCCATTTTCTCTCTCCCTCCATACTCTCTTTTCTCTCGGTTTCCGGCCTTTACAAGCATGGTAAACGACGATCAATGACCATGTTGGTGGTGTCGAGGGTGGCTAAGGTGGTGGTTGGTGTTGGCGGGTGGTGATGCGTGGTGGTTAGAGGTGTTGGGTGGGTGGTTTGGGTAAGGACTTCTACCCATTGGTTTTGTTTATATTTGGTGGTTCTCCATAGAAAAAAAATAATAAGATGGTTTCCCAAAAAAATTGTGATAGTTGAAGGTGGTTCTCCACAAATTTTCCAAAAAAAAAAAGAAAAAAGAAATTGTTTTGTGAAATGTGGGACCAAATTCCCACTTACTAGAAATAATAGTCGATCTCATTCATTCTTTCTTCTTTTTGTTGGGCATTGATATGCTACTAGTACTCGAACTTTGCTTTTATTACGTAAGCCTGGCGTAGTGGCCATGTCATGCATGTTGAGGGAAGGAGGAATGAATGAGATGGATTAGGTATTAATAACACCTCTCTTTTGATAAGCTATTGACCAACCTTGTTCGCACATAGAAGACTTGCAAAATGCTAGTGTAAATAATGTCTCAAAATTGTCATTTGATAAATCATCTTACAATTGCTAACATTTCGAATCATATGATAGATCGATTATTTAGAGTAAATAATTTTAGTTCGGTACATAAATATCTGATATCTTTTTATTTTGAAACTTACGGTCACCAAATCATGTTGTGTTATTATCATTTGGTAAATAGATCTTGCAATTTTGTTGTGATTCTAATAACAATGGATGAGATTTAAATGACAAATTGCTTTAAAATATCGATCCAACAAACTCAGTATACGCCAGCAAACTCAGGAAATGAACATGATCTTATCCTTCCAAAGATCGATCAATTAATCATCTAGTCTGATTAATCTAATTTAAACTCAACAGTTGAACTCTTAATATCGCACGTATTGATGTAACGAAACTTTCTTTTATAACGCATACATGCATATTGAGATCTCTTTATATATTCAAGCTAAACATTAACAGTTCAATAACACGCACCACCGAACAATAATCTACAAATTTAAAGGTTAACGCCAAGAGTCGACATTATCTGAATACTGAAGCGAGCTAACCTTTGCAGGATTGCAAGAGGTAAGTTAAAGGACAATGATGGAAACTTATTAATGTGGCGGCTAACCCCGTTGAAGGATGGCTAGCTTTGCTATAAACAATGGCTACAACTTACAGGAACCTACCAGAGCCGTTCATATACATACTCCTTTTTTAGTAAGCCTGGGCTCGAGCCGCTAGCTAGCTTGGTCCCCCTTCACCTAGCTCGCACTCATGTCATCATCTGATGGGTCTAAATTGCGTATATATATGCTCGATCTCTTTTTTTAAACTTGATTATCCTTGCTAATGTTACGTTGTAGATTATTGCTAATGGAATTTACACTTCCAAATAGTGCGGAATTAGACAAGTGAAATCACATACAATAATTCGATGCTTATGGTAATTGGTAATTACATATACTCGTATACACGCTGTAAAAGTTCGGACTCGATATATACTTCAAGTTATAATTAATCTTATTCATAGTAAGACGACATGACAATACTTACCGCAGTATATATATATTATGCTTATCCAGACTCGATAAAGCATAAATTCCAAAAACTCGTCTCATTTTCTTGATTATTTGTGGAAATCATCTCAAGTGACTCGGTCACACTTCATAATTAAAATATCTTTGTATTGTCTATTCGATCAATCTCCTTTTTTTAATTTCTTCTTGTCTCTTCTATTCTTAAAATTAGCTCTCTGGCCTCGATGTTATTCAAACCCTAACATCGGCTCTTGCCAGAAAAAATATAGATAGCAATTGATTAGCATTGATATATAAGTTGAGATTAATTAAATTCAGTTAACACATGCATTAATCAATAATAATCATTAACTAATATCAGATTATCATCTTTAGCTTGAACATATTAATAAAAGTAAAAGGCTTCTTCAGAAAGAAGATCGTAAAATTTGCCCCATGAAAAAAGAAAAAAAAAAAAGAAAAGAGAGATCATTACATCGAAAAAGCATTAGAAGGGCGAAACCATTCGCTTTCTTGTTCGTCTTTTTCTTCTTTTTCCAACTTTAGCTCACGTCTTCGCTCCACATTCTTGACAACAATTTTGGACACTAATATATACTTTTGTAGTAGATATTAGCTCATACTAGATTGCTAGCATCGTAGGTGTTTTTAATATTTACATTTAGGCTTTTATTTTGATTAATAATACAAGTGTGATGCATATTTATCGTGCTTCAATTCGATGAGTTTATATATGCTATCGTGATCGAGTTCCTAGATTGTACATTATGATTAACGTTATAACTTGTAAGACGGTCAATGTCATTTTCTCTATAGGATGATAGAATGTTATCCGAATGAATATCAAATGTCGAAGTATAACCTTTTAGTTAATGAAATTAATTCAAACCAACCTCGTCAATCAATTTTTGCTTTTACCATGCACTCCTCGATTTTTTTGTTGCTTTTAAACATGTGTTGGTTAAGAACAGAGTTAACAGGTAATCTTTGGATGCGGGCTAAAGAGTTGGGCCGGGCTGAGTCAATGACACTGGATCGGACGAGTCTAGCCCATTACATATCTGTATGTAGTATTTTTCTTGATTAAAAAAACAGCCCATTAAAAAGGAAGAATCAATAAATCTAGCCCAATAATATGGTGGGCGAGCTTCATTTGTACGGAGTATCTTTGGTTTTTTTTATGATCTGAAAGAATTTGTTTCAGAAATAGTACTGTAACTTCACCGAGAAAGTCTACCATACACTTGGGAATCGACTAGATACTCATATATAGTCCGTTCTGAGCTAATTCAATCATCAATACGACTATATGTTTGCGGTTCTTCATTTTCTTTCACGATTCTATTTCTCTTACCGTCTTTACTCATTGGTCCTCTTTCAAACTTCGAAAATCTTCATACCCTCTTTAAGTCTTACATTGTTACCTATCTATCCCAAACATGAATATAATCATCGACCACAACAACAAGACAATGAAATCAAAAATATGAGTTTTTTTAGTTAACACTATTGTTTCACGGTACAAAAGGATGTGATTTTCCCTAATGTTACCGAAACACCTACGGGCTATCATTTTCCATGGCTACCAATATTACTACCACGACCCGAAATCGTCGATTATTCAATAGGAAATGTAAGAGGATGAATTTGTACAGTAAAGGTGATGGAGTCTAGAGTTGGCTCTGATTCACAGTACACAACTAGGTAGCAATGTAGCATAACGTAAGTGATATAGTAGCAATTTAATGGAAGTCTAGCTACACAGGTTGCTTGTGTGTCTAGACGTACCAACATGGCACATCAATTTATGATTATATTGACGAAGGCTATATATGGTACGCTTTCGTAAGGGGGTTTTGATGTTACTTGTCCTCTAATTTTATGACACTGACTTTATTTTTGCTACCACAACAAAAAAATAAGTTCTTACACATCTTACCTCCACATTTGTTTGTTTGTCTGCATTGTCTCTAAATCTGTCTTTATCAGCAGCCTGTAACTTAGTGTGGTGTAGTCGAGTAGACCAGCTTGGTGTATGTAGGGATATTACTCTATTAGCATTATTATTCGGTGTCCGATTTAGTCTAAATTCTAGTAGTAGGAGATCGATGATTTATGAGCACATACTTTCGTGATTGTATGCATAAAATTGTTATTATACACTTAAACTGAACTCGAAATGTGATAATGAACTCGTATCAACTTAATTAACAAAGTGTTATGAAGAACTAACCACTTCTAGCATAGGATTTGTCAAGCAGGTGAACATTAAATAGAGGTAACTGGTAACAATTAACTGTTTCTAGCTAGTTTGTGTGTAAGAAAAGATTTCATTATTGATGTATAGGAGCAGAAGTTACAGTAGCTAGTGTTTGGTGTAAGAGAAAGTGTCAATAGTATCCATCTTACGTGAGATGAGTAAATGACCATCAAATTTTAGAACAAATTGTGCAAAATAGATAACGCGCGCTCACTCTGTTCTTTAAGGCTATTAACGTTTGATTTGAATTCGGACTTTTTTACACTTCCGTCGATACGATTACAGTACAAATAAAGTTAAGATTAGATTAGTATTGCTTTTAAGAGATCAACCCATGTGTGCAGAATGTTGATCAAAGTGATTAAAATAAGCAAAAAGTTATAAAGTGAGAAGAAACAAAGTTTCAAAAGTCAGGTAAAATGAACAGCATATTGTCTGCTTTGATTAAGATGTATCGATAATTAAGTACGTTAATTAAGATTTATTATGAGATCGATGGTGATATTTTCTGCTTGCCCAACTAATAAAAGTTGTAGGGCCTTTATTTACTCATTTTTCAGAAAAAAATTAGTGCTTTTCCACAATTGTGTTCCATGAAAACCTGCATGCTTTTCGTTTCAAAAAAAAAAAAAAAAAACCTGCATGCTTTAATACAGCTGATCCGACTTTTTAAGAGAAATGGTAATTATGATTATTCAGTCTTTGAAGCCGGCCTAGTGTAGCCTTTCACTGGATTTAATCCACATTGTGGTTTTCTACAACTCTTTTCGTCAACATTTCGACTTTCACACATGCAAAGTTTATTCGAGTTTAATCAAAGAAACACACCAAACACAGTGCTAGCCTTGATGAATAGTGCTAGCTAAATTGAAAACGAAAGTGGATCGTCTCGGACTCTCGGGTATGCATAGAATCGGCCGTGACTTGAACTTTGGTTAGAAAATCAACATTGGTTTTGGTTAACGTGTCTTGAGTCTTGACTTGGTCAAGATATCGACTTATATAAATTAGATTAGATTGCTCAACACGAATAGTAGCGAAATCGCAATTTTCAATTAACATGAGTAGAGTTCAATTGACCGTGTTTTTAAGAGAACCCATGCAAATCTTTTTGATCTTTCTTAAACACACACAACATAGAGATTCCAACAAAAGGTCAAAATTCTTGGACATTGAGAATGAGTGTGAAGGTAAATGTGTCAATTGTAACCTTAAGTACAGACAAAGCGTTTACTACTTTTTTCTTCCTTCATCAAAAAGGGCAAAAGCACCAAGTTCAGTGGTAAAAAAGGGGAATGGAATACAGCCATACAGCCAACCAAAGAGACAAAATAATATTCCCCTTTTACCCTCCAATGTCAGATTTTTAACCACTTTGTTTTTTTTACCTTACTCTCTTCTTGTCTTCTACTCTCTGAGATACTTCCTATGATTTTCCAGTTAAATTTTAAACATATTACTACAAGATGAAAATAATAAAAAGAGACCCTAAAAAGTTGAGGAATCTACTGTAAAAAGTTCCTACTGTTTGAGCTGGTTTTTGTTGTACACCAGCTTTTCTGATCATTCTTGCTTTCACCCTGTAGAGCTAAGAGCTGGCTCTTGTTCTTAAAGTCCGAGCAAAATGTAGTACACCAATGTGATAGGTAAGGCTATCAGCATCCCAAATATGACCCTGCATTTTCAAATTGATTGTGTTACTGAAACATTAATGGCATTCATAAAATCGTTATAAGGTTAGTTCAATCGACTCGTTAATCTACAATCGGTATGGTAAAAAACAGACGATTTCCCTTGTTGTGTGTCGAAGGGTGTCTTATCGACTTTTTAAGGACTAACAAATGAATCATAAGAAGTACATGCAAGGAGAAGAAACCGTACGCTGTGCTGAGAATATCAGGATGGACATTGTATTCCTTGGCAAAGACGAAAGGCACGATTCCTTGAGGTAGAGCAGCCTGTATGGTCAAGAAAGAGATGAAACATGAATATTGGAGGAACATATTCTCTGCTTAATTCCTTTGTACAGTATGAAACAATGACATGAATCTGAGGAACAGTAGCTACCTGCACGATTCCGATGTGTAGGAGGGTGCCTCTCAAACCAACAGCGATTGAAGCAGCAGCCATGACAGCAGGGCCTGTGATGAACCGCACTGCAGCAGCAAAGGTAGCAACAGCATTACCACAGGCGATGATCTTTGGTTGCAGCGCCATGAATAATCCTGTAACACGACACGAGACATTAGATTCAATCCTTTCTACCAGCACTGAACTAGATGGAATTTGACTGTCATAAACCAGATACATCAGATACTGAACAGATGCATTACGACATCTACTTACCAAGACTAAACATAGCCATTCCGAGACCTGCATCAGAGAGGATTTTGATTGAGGCAGCTACAATAGCAGGCATTTGAATGTGATACCTGAATAAATCAACATTAGAAACAGCATCAGGAATCAGATTTTCATCACATAAGTGCAACATTCGCTTTAATTGTGTTACGCCTTAATTTCGATCACCTGAACGAGACCAAGGACCAGGTAAGACCGATCAGACTCGAGTAAGTGTTTGGGTTCCTGATAAGCTTCCTCCAAACCATGATCAGAATAAGCCTTGTCATCACACTAGCAGGGGGCATGTTAGTGTTCTTAGATTCACCTTGCGCGGCAGACTTAGGGCGAAGCTCAGTCGTGGAGCTCGATCCCAACTTGGACATTGTAGGGTCTCCTTCTTGCCCACCACCAGTCCTGTTCCCAAAGCTGAACTCATCTCTTCCATA